>CAOLHI010000428.1:0-648588 GCA_948474755.1 Ctenosaura bakeri
GTTTTTTAGGATTTCACCATGTCCTTTTCTTTGGATGCCTAAACTGGGTTTCCAAATGCTCAACTGCAATGGTAGAAATATAGAGACCGAAGAAGACTTTCATTGGAGGGGGCACAGCCCAGCCCAGCCCAGCCCAGCCCCCCATTGTTACACATCTTCTAGTGTATCTTTGAGCTGCTCTAGAGTAATCTGGCTTTGCTGGCAATGTATTTGGAACCTGATAGCATCACTGCATGAAGGGGGTAGCTCTGCACTAGGCAGAGGTAATCTGATGCCTTCTAGAAATATTGGACTATAGTTCCCAGAAACTATAGTCAGCATGGCCAATGCAAATGATTATGGGATCTGCAACCCAAACATCTACAGGGACCAATTTGTCTACCCATGCTTTATATAGCCAGTTCCAATGCTGATCAAAGTAAAATGAAGCAATGATATGTCATGCTAGCATGACACAACACTGAACATATTCATTCTCATCTGATTTCAAAAGCTAAACCACGTCTGGCCTGGTTAACACTATGGAAGACTATGTGTTAATACCATGGATCTCCAGGCAGGGCTGGGAATGAACTGTGTCTGAATCTCTGGAAAGCTATTACTACTGGTCAGAATTGATAGCGCTGGACCAGATAGACCAAGGGCTGGACTCAGAATAAGGAAACTTCCAGTGCTCCTAGGAGACAGGAACAACAAGGGAAGAAAATAGTTTCACAATCAGTGTTCGCTCATTGCTACAGTTTCTGCTCTGGTGTTTATCCTTACCTCATAGTCAGGCACAAAGTCTCAAATCATCATTTTAAGGTTTCCACAGCATCAGCTTTCGGAGCCCAGCACAGGAATTCTTCCTCCTTTGTCTGTTGCTAGGCATCTAAGTTTGGCCTTGTAAGTTCCTTTAGGCATTCAGGTGGCTCTTTTCGTATAAGCATGGTAGGATGAGGTAGTCCTCTGCTGAGGCCATGGGCCACTGGTATGGCAATCTCTGCAAACCAACACAGTGAAACCCAGGTCTTCTCCTTTACTTATTTGCTGTCCCTTTCTTTGCTTATTCAGGGAACAATATTGGCTCTCTCACACCTGACTTTTCATCTCTCTTTCCTGTAACCAGTTCATCTCTTCTTTCTCATTTTCTGAGTCCATTTTATTCTTGTCCCTTTGCACTCCTGCTCTGCTTCCTGAAGTCATGCCCAGAAATGGGATCTCTTCTCTTTCATCCTTTTCAGTTCCCAAACACCCTCTTCTGGAGTAGTCATCTAGAGCACCTGGTTCACTAGCAGTTACCTAAAGAGTGATCAACAAGCTGTTTAATGTGTGTGTTGCATTCTCAAAGACATCAGGGATGAAGAATATTTTTAGAAAAAAGCTAGGTTTTTTAAAAGGTTTTTTAAAAATAGCATCTAATTCCAAGGTATTTATATCTACCGAGATATATACATTATGCATCAGCAGTAGGGGCCTCTCCATACTACACTGTTATAGTGCTATTATTCCACTTTCAATATTCTGTGGAATTCTGGGTTTTGTAGTTTGTGGAGGCCGAAGAGCTTTCTGGCTGAGAATTCTAAATGTCACTTCCTAAACTGCAAACCCCAGGATTCCATGGGATGTTGAAAGTGGAATAATAGCACTGTAACAGAATAGTACAGTAAGGCCATAGGTTGATGTGCTCTAATTTTCTGGAACTCTCTCATACTACACAATTATAGCTCTATAATTCTGCATTAACTACCATGGCTACTTCCTGGAATCCTGGGGTTCGTAGTTTAGTCAAGCACTCTGGGAGCCCTTCCTATATTGCAAATCCCAGGATTGCATAGAGTATTGCCATGGCAGGTAAAGTGGAATAATGATGTTATAACTGTGCATCAATAAAAGCAATGTTTATATATTTCAAAAACTTGTTTTGAAAAAACAATAGTTTGCCTTTCCTGCCAACACTTCAGTATATTCTGGAAGCATTAGCAAAAGTATATAACGAACATTTCTGAATGGTCTTACTGGACAGAGGCTAACCTGGTGAATGTACTGAGAGATCAGAAGTAAAATGGTATTAAAATTCACGAAGTGGTTAAATCTGTGAACTGGATAGTTAAGAAGAAAACAAACAAGCTTGAAAACCAGCAAGTAAAATTCGACAAGTTCTTTCTTTCTTCTTCGCATCCCAACTCCAGGAAGACATGAAACAACATCTGCATGTGTGATACTACGTTGAACTCCTATAGAATGGAACACAGCTACAAAGTTTTTCCTTTTTAGAAAATAGAAGTAGCAGAAAGATGTATAAACTCCTTCATCTTTCAAGAAGCTAACCACTGTGTGCCTCCACCTCAGCTGGATTCAACAGCACACGAAACATCTTAAGCACTCAGCATGTTTCTAAGACTGGTTCCAGAAGCCAGAAAAGCCCAAAAGTTATGTCCAACATTCTTCAAAACCTTAGGCTTCACAAGTAGCAGGTAGATGTTATTGTGTAAGCACTATCACTTTGGAGCTAAAACTTTAAAAGCTGATTTTCATCAGAAGGAGTGAAACAATTTTAAACTCACAGATCACAATTCATAACAGACAATGGCTCACATGATCTGCATTGGATTCTATATTTAACAGTAGCAATATAATTTATGTCTTATTCTCCACAGCTGGTGTAAATAACCTTATTTTGAAACAAATAAATAAACACAAGTCAAACTGTCGTCCAAGTTTAATGGATCATGTGATTCAATTGCTCTGGTGGGCAGATGCACAGATGCAAGTAGATCATCTGGAAGATAAACCTAAATAGCATTATTCAGATGTAAGATCTCATGAGTCAACAGGATTTTTTTTCTTTAGGATTGCAACCTTGGATTGATTGATAGATGGATTTTTTTTGTGCATGTGCTATCTTCCACAGAAAACTATTTTATGTGAGAAAATGTTAATCTTCTAACACCAGGTGATTGTAGTAACTAATTGCACATTCAAAAGGTCCTTTCTAACTGTGGTACTTGAGGGATAATTATACATATGTGAACTCTTAGGTTTTACAACCCCATGTTCGTGTGCTCTTTTTAAAAAATGGTCTTCAAAAGAATATAGCTATAAACCTAACAACTTTCTACTCCATTTCCATTAGCTGTCCATCTATGCCAGTATTGTCTAGTCTGACCATGACTCTACAAATTTATTTTCCATAAGTTCCTGTTGGATCCATCTCAGAGCTGAGAAATGTTACCTTTTTTGGACTACAAGTCCCCAAATCTCACAACCACTGGGCATTCTGGGAGATATAGTCCAGAAATAATGCTTTCAAGCTTGGGTTACTTCCGGGACCCTTGAAGCCTGTAGGATCTAACTTTGGAAGTCTCTCTTCAAATTTCAGTTTAGAGTCTAGAATAAAGAGATGCTGGAATCTGTGACCCACTCCTTTATTTTATCATTGAACCATTAAGAACCCATTTTATCAAAATCAGAACACAACATGGATTTGGCGTAGTGTCTTTGGCTTAGGTTGCATTACTATATCACAGAATCATACAACCAGGACCACAAGGGCCGTCTAGTACAACCCCTTGCCATGTAGGAATATACAGTACCCTGAAAGATACTTACCCAACCTCTATTTAAAAACCTCCAAAGATGGAGATTGTATTACCTTTGAAAGCATTACAATCCACTGTCAAATTTTCTTACAGTGAAAAAAATTATTTCTAATCTTTAGAAGGAATCTCTTCTTGTCATCTGAATCCATTGTTCTAAGCTCTACAGTTGCAGAAAACAAGCTTGGTCCATCTTCTACATGACGTCCCTTCAGATAGTTAAATATGGCTATCATGTCATCTTTCATTGTATTTAAATGAAATTCCAAGAGCATTTGATAAACACAGTCCTTGTATGCCACTATTGGTATAAAGGTAACTGTAATAACTGTTAAATAAGGACTGTGTTTTTTAAAAAAAATGAATCCTAGATCCTACCCTCCATCTATTTGTAGTAAGATCATGTTGTGTTTCCATTCCAGTGCCTGGCCTCTTCTTGTTACCTAAAACACAAATTTGTCAATGTATGTTTGACACAATCATATATATTCTGTTCTAAGTTATTTATCATTCTGAATACCAACAGTTCAATAATGATTAAAAAAAATCCAGAATGTCAGCATTTAAAATAAACATATGTTTTGACGCTAGGAGAAATAGTAGGTAGGAGCAGAACATATTATGGACCCTTAGAAAAAAATCAAAACAAACTTGGTATTAAATAAACCATAATGTATTCCATTAAATATAATTCTGTAATCATGCAAATGCTGGGGAGATGACTTAGCTTTGCCTTTAGTGTCCTTGTTGCTATGGTTATAGTTTTAACTACCACTCTAAATTACTGCTGTGCCACTTAAAATGTTCACTTTTCATTTGGTTTTATTAAAATATCAGCAGCAGTATCTGGCTTTTTAATTGGTATTTAGAGGCAAGGTGAAATTTGTTTGCATTTTAAACATTGAATCCACTTAATATGAAACCTATACTTAAATGTGCTGTCAAGAAAGTAAAGTCTCACAACATACACACACACACACACACACACATATTTTACAGGTTCTGAGACTTTACTGTCTTACTGTTCTTTCTCTTTCTCTCTTTTTCTGAAATGGCATGGGGAAATCCTAGAGGCTAAGATACATTTCCTATCTGCTCAAGGTAAACTACAGGCAGAGAAGATTTTGGAAATAGGACCTTGACTCCTTTCACACTACACAGTTATAGCACTATGTTTCCACTTTAACTGATGCGTCTGCACTCTAACAATTTATAGTTTGGTGATGTGCTAGAGCTCCGTAGCTGAGAATTCTAATGCTCTCTCTAAACGGCAAATCCCCGGATTCTGTAGGATGTTGCCCTGGCTGTTACAGTGCAATCAGAGTGCTGTAATTATCTAGTGTGAAAGGACAGTTGTCAACGTGGCTTCCTGGATAATGGGATGAAAACTCTGTTTCAGGTTTCATTACAATGGACTGCAACAGAAGAAGATGCGGAGTGAGACCATTGCATGTGGGAGAAAGTGAACCTTACAAATGAACCCCTATTTTCTCAGAGTTGTTGGTAGCATTGTATTTAATGCTGATGCATTCCATTGTGTTGTTCCCTATAGAGGGACCTCCAAGGTCTGGGTGGTGTTCATTGGCATGTTTTTGAGTCTTGATTTTAGTGTTCTTCAGTACAGGTAGCCAAATTCTGTTTACTTTCCGAGTTTCTTCTTTCCTGTTGAAATTGTCCATGTGTCTATGGATTTCAATGGCCTCTCTGTGCAGTGTGACATAATAGTAGTTGTCAATGGGCTGCTAATGTACTTAATGCACTGTTATGCATATCCCCTGGCTAACAAAACAACCCTGGGGGATATCCCATTCAACAATAGGCCAACTGTAAGACATGCAAATTGCTCCCTCCCACCTAGGGGATTACACAAGTATATATACTCTGTTTCACTTCCATGCCACCATATCCTCTGAAGATTCCAGCCGCGGATGCAGGCGAAATGTCAGGAAAAAATACTAATAGAACATGGCCTCAAAACCCAGAAAACCCACAACAACCTAGAGAGGGAACTCTTTTTCTTATGTGGAAAGAAAATGTCTGATTACACCAACTGCATGCCTATATATATTTTTATATATATAAACACACATATCTTAGAAAAGGTGTTGGCAAAGTGCAGGCCACATACTGTGTGCAGCCCTCCAGAGCCATTTTATGCCCCCCAGGAGCCATCCAAGAATTAAAAAAGGCAAAAAAAATTCCACAAATTTTTTTCCCTCTGAAATGGTTAAAATGATATTGAGGTGGTAAGAAAACCATTAATACCATGTTTGGAGTTGCCCCTGGGCCTCCTAGAGGCCAAAACAAACTTTTGCACAATTCTTCAAATTAATCTCCCCCCCGCAAATGCCCCAAAATTCCATCTATAGGCCCAGAATGGCCCCAAAACATGTCTTCATGTCTCCATGTCCCCATGTCTCCAGGATGCTCAGGGCATCTGGGGGCATAAAAATGATACATATATTTTTTCAGGAGGAGGTGCTTTAAGGATCATAGTCCTCTAAGATCTCCTGAAATGCTAATGCGACCTCCTTGTCTTCCACAGCTACCTATGCCAGTCTTAGAATAGCTAACAAACAAATATATTTGAACGATATTCCAACGCCGACATTTTTCAGTGTTGTGTCTGAACTCATTAAAAATCATCTCCCTATATCTTTGTCTGTGTATCTGTTTCCTGGAACTCTCACACTGTTTGTTTTAAAGGGAATTCTTGTTTGTTCTATTCCTCCCTGCCCCCATTTCCCTCTCAGCTTTTATACTTTCCCTTGGGGGAAAAAAAGCCCTTGAAAGAGCTGAGGCTAGATGATTTTTCTTTCAGATGCACAGCCAGCAGAACAGACTCCTGCAGAAGGCTGATAAGTGCTTTTAAATTTCTTGACTATGGTAGGAGTTGTGAACTTTCCCCTTTAGTCTTGATAAGGGTTGGGATTTTACAAATGCTGCATCCGTATTTTTTTGTGTGATGAGGTTGTCCTTGGGCAAGCTGATCTTATAATTTAGTGGGCAGGTCAATGATCAGTCTTACATAGGAGCGGGAAAAAGAAGCAGAAAACAGCACACATTCATAATTCATAGTGACTAGCATCCTAACATGCTTTAAAGACCCTTTAAAAGAGATCTGAGGGTAGTGCAGAGTTATTCTGTGGCATTTGGCTTTTTGTGCAAGTCATTATCATAGGCTTTAAAAAAAAGATTAACCTTCTCTGGTTTGTATGCAGAATCTGAAGGAACATCTTAGGCAATCATATATATAAAACAGAATTTTGTCCCTCTAGCAAGACATTCCAGGAGATAAGGCAATATGCAAGTAGAGAATAAAATGAGGCATACTGCGGATATTGAATTAAGTGTTACACTGACAGTATTGGTTGCATCACTACAAACCTTGAACAGAAGTGTCTTCATTGTAGTTTTCTAAACAACCATTTATAGTGCTTAAGTCATGAAACGAAAATATATTGTCAGTGTTTCACCAGGGATAGGGATCTAAAATCTGTCCTTTATCATATATTTCATTGAGGTCATGCAGTTAATAGAATATCATTAACTGAAATTTGCAGCCTTAGAGTAGATACAGAGTCAAAGAAAAGCTCTCATGATGAGAAGGCTTCCTAGTTGGAAGGTGGGTACCTAATGGTAAAGAGTCCATCTCTCTTTAGCCACGTTACATTACTGGTAAGATAAGTGGAAAATACTAATAAGATGGCTTGACTGAGCCTCCAGTGTTGAGGTCAGAGGAGCTATTCTGCAGTCCCTCCATCTTAACTTTGGTCACCTGGAGAAGTATCCTCCTTTTGTCATCAAGGTAGTAACCTTATTTCCTCACGCTTCTAGATTATATGCTCCTCTTTCCTTCCTTGAATTGCTCAAACTTTCCATGAATCTTTCCGCATCCTACCTTTTCTCAGCGTTAGGGTGTGGTGCTTGCGTGAGCAGCCTCTTGTAAGAGGCCCTCACATCCAGGTTTCTTCAGCTCCATATGAGCTTCCTGCTTGCGCGAGAGCCCTGCCTCTTCCTTCTGCAGTGCAGCCTGGGACCTTCCTAGGCTGCACTGGGGCAGGAAGCATGACCGACCTGGCTCCAGAGACTCTGCATGCCAGGTAAGTGCACGTGGGGCCCAGGAACAATGCACAATTGCGCACTATTTTTGGCTTTAAGCAAAAAATGAAAAGGTGTGCGATTGGCCCCTGCCGGCCCCTGGAGTGTCACACGATTGTGAGTGCGTCATGCAGATCACTCCTCACAATCACACGATGCTCCAGGCTCTCTTTTGCATGGCAAATACTGTGCGAAAAGGGCCCATGAGTAGCTTTGCTTTCCCCGTGAGTAACCTTGATTACACATGGTAATTAATATACTGGCTTCTGTGAGGAAAATCTGCTGGAGTCCACAGGCCTGACTCCTCTGTGCCTGCAAAAATCTCTATTTTACTTAACTTCCATTTGTGTTATTGTGTCAGCCTGTAGGCTTATAAAACTATGCAGGAATGGTATAATTTTTGTGCCTGTGCTGTTTGCTTATTAGTGCTGCTAGGAAACCTAGTTCATTTCTGAGAAATGGTTTTATCTGAGTGAGTAAAATGTATATGAATGTCAAACAAAAATGTTCAAATCTATTATGGTACTCATCTGAGTACTCATGGTACTCATCATTTAATCTGGTTTGTGTATGTGCTTCTAATATTGTTTAGTTCTAATTAGCCTTGACTGCTCGGTCACTGCTAACATCTGTTTTGTATTTGTACATATTTGTCTTGATTCTAGCAGAGCTTCAAGGATATCTGGAGAGCTCTAAATTCCACCCCACCCCTTGGCTTTAGCTGTATTACACTGGAGATGGTGGAAGAACTTGATAAGCTCTGTGTTTGATATGGTTAGCAATTTGGGTTGACTGGTTTGGTTGATAGTCTGTATGAATACCCTACTTGGACAAGGCAAGAGGAATCAGATCCCAAGTAAAGATGGTGTGGTGCTGACAGTGGCAGCTCATGGATCCTATGTTAATGGGTAGTAAATCCACTCTAGCTTTTAATCTAGGCATCAAATGAGCTCTCCAAGGTGCTGAAAAATCCAGCACTTTAGCTAGTTTCTTTAAAACTAGCCAAATTCTGAAAGGGATTTATCACCCACTATGATATGGAATAGTCATCAGCTGCCACTAAGTGGTGGACCAGATGGCTCAGACCAAGCTTTGTCACATTCTGGTCCCACCAATGGTCCCCTTCAGGGTCACAGTTTATATGTTTTAGATTGGGTCAATTTACTTCAATAGGCCTTACTTTCAAGGTAACTGGTTCTGGATGTAGCTTGCGAAGTCACTACTTCAAGCATCTGTTGGAGGGAATTGTTTTTTGGTGTTGTGCGGATAATAGGCTCTGTCTTGCAATTACCACCAGTTTCTCTATTTTCTGATTATTTGCAAAACATTAAACATTTGGGCAGAAGTTAATTGTTCCTGTTCAAACATTTGACACATTCTTCATTACTTTTAGTGCATGCGAGTCTTTCACCAAGGTACAGTTATAATTAAGACTGATGAAATCATTAGACTTGCTGTAAACATTACGTTTATCTAAATAGAGTTTGGCAATGTTTTAAAGGTCTTCTGTCAGGTTCATTCAACATTTAATTATTTGTTGTTGATGCAGAATTTCAGTATGATTGTTGTCATTTGTCATTACATTCTATTGTAGGTACCCTGGCTAATTTTTTTTTTATGGTCGGTGGTCCCAAGAAAGCTCCATTTAAATGTGTAGGAGCAATGATAATATATCTGAAAAGTTTTAAAATTGCCTTTTGGAATGAGCAAGCTCTGCTTTTTCCTGATTCTTGATGCATGGCCAAGAATAATGGAAATGCTGTAGATATACTGCACACGGAAAACCGTAGAAACAATCTCAGCTTTTCTTTCAGATCACATCAAATTAAATCATGATAGGATAACAGACCCACATCTCAGAGTGGTTTTTGCCAATTTTCACTTTCAAATAAAATGCAAATGGCATATTTTCCTATGCTTTCACTCATGCACCTATTTCTTTTGATTTTCAAGGCTTAAAAAATTGGTGTTTTCCCAGACTTTTGAAAATATGGCATGTGCAGTGTATGAACTGCTCTTTCTTTAGCTCATTAATCTCATGTACATATATGTTCATGAGAATGCAGTGGTACCATATGCTTTGCAGGATCAGACCACAATGTCGTCTATTTCAGCATTCTGGCTGCGATTCGGATGACTCACAAAGATTGGCATCCCATAATAGCAGTCAACCTTGCACTTCTGTGGCTCTCCCTCTCTTTCTTGTTCTCTCTCTCATTATCATGGTTAGTATTCCCTTCCATCTTCTGAAATCACAAAAGCCTTCTAGGACTTCCTGTACAGTTTCTGAAGCACTCCTCCCTAGCCATTCTGTGCCTGATAGTGTGTATGTGGTGTCTGTGGGATTAGAGAAATGTCTGGTTATATCCCTGTAGCCAGATGCAAAATGCTTACATTTCCACAATGACCTCAAAATACCCCAGTAGATAATGTACAGGTATATCTCAATTAAACAAAGTAGATGTATTTTAGGCATTACTTCTTTAACAGAACACCTGATAGCAGAGGTGAAAATGACATGGAAAGAATAGGGATAAGTTCCTATACCACTAAAGAAAAAAAAGCTGTTCAAAATGTTTCAGTGAACCTTGTTGTTCAAAATCAACAATGTGCAGGTGTAAAATGAATCAAATAAGTCAAGTAAGTCTTGCGGAAGTAAACAAAAATCTTTTGAATCTTCTAAAGCTCACTTGAAATATTCTTCCAAAATTCGTCCAGGCATAACTTTTTTTTTTCTTTAAATAACCTCCACTTTTCTTATGATTTCTATTTTTGGGGGCAAATTTATAGATTTAGTTTTTTCTTTTTTAACATGTTGAGGATATTTGGTGAGTCAGGCTTATCTGTTTTCCCCTTTTCTCTCTGTTTTGCTATTCATGCATTCACAGCATGGGTTTTTGGAGGCAGGTGCTGTTTACTTTGTCTGTTGTAGGCAGGCACCCACAGCTATGGTAGGAATACCTAGGAGAAAATCTATTTTTTTCCCCAGCTCAGCTTTTATTGCATTGTGTACTGAAGACATGTGGCTACAATTGAAAGTCTGTCTTTAGGCAGTCCTCCTTCATCATCCCAATCCTTGCCAATGCCAATTCAGCTAAAAAAAAAAAAAATCCAACTAAATAGATGACAAGGAAGAAAAGGGCCTCTGGGTTGACATAAAAAAAGACTTTGTAAAAAGAACTGTTATCCTGTTTACTGGGGGTCCCGGGAGGGACATCTAAATAACCTTACAATTACAAAAGATGAGGGAAATTAGTCAAGAGCACTGCTTGGCACTATGAGAGGCAGGGTAACACAGCAGGATCTTGTAACCCAATGTTTACGGGGTCAGGCCAAGTCAAGATGCAAACCGTGTTGGAAATAATGAATGATCTTTATTAAATACAGGCACACAATGTAAGCAACACATGCACACAGATAACTAAGGGAAATAAAGGTGTGAGTATGATAGTGGGATTTTCAGGGGGATAGTTGATTCGGGTGATACGAAATCTGTTCCTGAAGCCCGGAAAGAAGATAGAGAGTGATGCTGGGGTTCGATGTATCTCAGCACATGGAGCTGAGGGGAAGCTCGCCAAGCAAAGCAGCAGCAAGGCGGTCTGGAACTCGGGAGCGATCCGAGGAATGTCTCGGAATCAGGGGTTTTTATAGGGAGAAATGTGACTGCAGGCTATGCCGTACTTGGGGAGAACAATGCATTTTAGGAGCAGGACAAAGCTTTGGAAAGGTCAAAATTTAGCATGATTGAGTTAAGTCCAAATTGACAAAGAGTTAGCCAGTATGCAAATGCTCAGTGCTTGGCAGTTGAGTATTCAGCTTGCCAGGGTGTCTGCTCAGGGCAGGGAGTCCTTTGTAAACAGTGTGCATACATAAAGAGGGTGTTTGCAGAGAGGTCTCCTAAAGCGAGGATCTGGCTGATTCTGGCCTGCCTGGGTGAAGAATGGAATGTTCAGCAATTAGTGGCCAAGCCTAGTTCTGTGCTTGTCTGGGGGCCTCTCAAACATGTGGAGAGGGGTGGTGGAAGAAAGCCAAATTATGATATCAAAATGATATCTTGGGGTATCTCCAAGTAGGCCTAAACTGCAGTAACAGAACCTTCTTTGTCAGAAGCTTTGTTAACTGAGGTATGCTTGTAATCATTTTGCATCTGGTTTTGGTAACATAGTGCCAGATGCTTCTCCAATTCCCCATCTTCCAGCTATAGAATGGCTGTGGTGAGCTGCAAAAGTTCTGCAGTAACTCTGGAGGTGGTAAATGGTCAGCTGTTGTTTAGTTCCACATGCTGAACCAGGCAAATTTCAGCCTACATGTGATCAAAGGGCTTTGATTAATATTCCCTTCTTCCTTGAGAAGCACCCAAAGCACTCCCTAACCTTGCTGATAAGCCCTTGAAATCACCCCACATGGCTATTTTATATTTCTTGATGAGCAGCAGATCCAGAGAAGTATCTGGTTCCATCCCCAAAGCCAGATGTGACATGATTTATAGCAAGGCAATAAGCTTTGGAGGACCCAAGTGGATTGCAGAGCTGATGTCATCATTTCACACCTGGCTGTGGGAAATGTAGCCAGAAGACTGCCTGCTCTCCAAGAAACATGGAATAGCCATCCAGGGTAGTATCAGGGACTTATCAGTATCAGGGATTTATCAGCAGGTTGTGGGGGTGGTTGGTGCTGTTAAGGGAGGAAGAGAATAGCAAGCCCTGCAGCACGCACCAAAAAGACATCTATATGATGTTAATGAACTAAAGAAAGAGCATCTCATACACTGTTCATGCCCTGTTTTCAAAAGTCTGGGAAAATGTAGATTTAAGATTTCCCTAACAGAAATATGGCCCAAGTAGGGTTTTTTTTTAAACTGTGCTTTGCACAATTTGTCCAAATTTCTCTAGCAGCTTTTGCTATTATGAAGCCAAACATATGTGCACATCAAGCAGACAAAGGGAAGGATGATTGCATACATATCCATCCAATACTTTTACATTTCAATAGTCCATAAGCATGCAGTTTTAACAGTTGTACATTAACAAATCATGCAAATGCATAAATTATCTCCTAGACTACTTCGTCCCCAAATCTCACCATCATTCAGTAAGGAGATTTTTTTTTAAAGTGCTTTCTCATTTGGCTCAAGAACAAACCAGGTCATGATTTACACCTCTACCCAAACTCCAAATCTACATTTCCTGCATCAAATATCTACTTATTGCCTTCTTTAACCATTGGCCTACTATACTGAATTACTGTATTCATTATGATACTGGTAATAGGTAAAATAGTTTCCCAGTTCTTATATTGTTCCTCTTAATGCAAAATAAATCTTCATACTCACAGTTTATGTGCAATATTGTCATGTGTAAAAAAGGTGAATGGAAAGGCAAGGCATTGAAAGACACTGGCACATGCTAAATGGTGGACACAAACGTGTGAATCAGACTCAAAGCAATACAAGTCACTGTTTATTAAGCCCAATATTTGACTAATCTGGGTGTGTTACAGTGAAATTCTGTTAACAGGAATGAATTTTAGAAGTTGAAGTTTGAGCTTTTCAAGCATTATTTTCCAATGTAGAGACAGGAGACCACCCAGTCAAAAAAAAATCTAAGACTCCTGTTAAAGTGAATTAAATATATTTTATTATATACAACTCCTGAACCAATCCCCATATGTGACAATGCAAATGCCTCTTGAGAGGCTCATTGTAGTCTACTGTACCTCCAATAGGGCTTGCAGCTTCACATAAGACAGATACATCCTTAGATCCAGCCCATGGAGACGGACATCTCATGACTTGCTTTTCACTGCCTTTGTCCTCAGTCTCTCCTCAGTCCCAATATGACCAAGATGATGTGAAGCGTCTACCCTTCCTCAATACCAACTCAAACATCATCTTAAGCAAACATTTCAAATAAAATGCAGGCTCATGAACCTGACATCACCACTTTTCTTCTCCTGCATCATTTTAAACTTTTTTTTTTTTTTGCTGATGAAGAAGTCAGGCTGAATCTACATGAGGGCCATATTTCACATCCATTGCCAAGTATCCTGCCACTGTTTGACACCTTTAGTTCTGCATGTACTTTTTTAAATCACATCATATCAGTACAAGCAGGTATTTCTACTGTGTGCATTATGTCCAGTCATATGACTATAGCATCTGAGCATCTGTTCCAGTCATGCATGCTCACATTCACATGTTTTCATCATTCTGACTGCCCACCTGCACTACCATTGGATTTGGTGCATATCTGGCTGTTTTTTCCCCTGGAGCTGAGAGCTCAAGGTGACCCAGTGGGTTTCCATGGCTGATTGAGAACTCAAACCCTGCTCTCTAGGTTTGTAGTCCCATGCCCAAACTGCTACACTATGCTGACTCTCTTATACAGGTCTACTCAGACATCTAGACATACGTTCTATTGCATTAAATACAGATTACTCCCAGGAAAATGTTTAATAGTGCTTGCCGCATGAGGCACCCACCATCACCTTACTGAAAAGGACATCTAAAGGTAAGCAAATATTCAAAAATCAAAGATTCAAAGAGTCACATATATCAGGAGTACAAAGAAAAAATAGTGGAGCTAACCCTTCCTTTCAGCCTTTCTTAAGCAAGCTCAGGTAATACATCTCTGGAGAGTTGGTGCCTCCCACTCATCAGCTAGTCATCACCTCCAACCTGGCCCTGTCTCCCTATTCCACACATTAAAAAAATGCACTGTTCTTCCCCAAAACAATGGAGCAAACTGGAGACATTTTAAAATCACCCTAAAGTCCCCAGGCATCAAAAAGACATCACATGTTCCAACAGGTAAGGTCAGGATGCATTATTTTGCCCATGCAGATTCAGCCCTCGTGAGCTGGCTAATATATAACAAAGTGTGATATATAAAGGTAATATAAAGTACTGTGTGCCTTTTAGTTAGCCTAATAAAGATACTGCTACAATATGTATTTTATTATTATTACAACACTAAAGTAGTTACAAAAGGGAATATGGAATGAACAAATACAATAAAAGCAAAATACGTTTCTGCCTTACTGGGGAGATCACCGTTGGAAGAAAAGATCAATGTGCACCATTCCGCACACTTAGTTCTGATGGATTTGTCTTCTCCAAGTTCCAGTATGTCAAACAGGCTTCTTTCATATGCATGCCCAGTTCCTTTGATGGCCATTGCATAAAAACTTATGATTTTCAACCTAGGTGCTTTGGTTCATTTGATAATGGGGCTGTGAGATTTTGAAATTTTTACGATTCCTAAGTAGCTATACATCAGATCTTCTCTGAAGCTGTTTTTTCCCCCCAGATAGCTGTTTTCAAGCTGGGTATCTACCTGGCTAAAGTTCACATCTGTCTATTCCTATCTTTTGCAGTGTTTACTTTTTCCATCCCTCTGATCAGACTGTATGCTCTCTCTGCCCCTCTTTCCCACTCTCTCATCAGTCTTTCAGGGCTTTCTCCAGGCCGTCCTTCCTTCCTTCCTTCCTTCCTTCCTTCCTTCCTTCCTTCCTTCCTTCCTTTCCTTCCTTATGTGCACTTGTGCAACTTCACTCAGTCCTACAGCTCCAGATCAGCATTTATAAGGCAATATTCTTTCAGCCTTAAACTTCTGCTGATTCAGGTTGTTTACTTCTTCTTCAAATGCTCTGTCAGAGTGTCTTCTCTTGGCTTTATCCTTTCTCATATCTAAAAATGGACAGAGGTAGCCAAAACTGACCACCCAAAAATAATGGAGAAAGGTATTTAGGGAAAATTCTGCCAAGTAGCAAAAGAGATCTCTAGGAGACCTCCCGTTTAAAGCAAAGGCAGCAATCATTGATAGTCTGTATGCAAAATGCACTCTAGTACAGAACAACATCCTTTCCTACTTCTAGGACTGCATTTCCCAATCTGATGCCCTCCAGATGTACTGTGTTATAATTCGTAACATCCCAGTAGCATCTGGTGGCTTCCACAGCAGTGGTGTGATGAATCTGCTTCAGCGGTTAGCCCATACTTAAAGCAGATATCTAAAGTGCTGAATCCTATCCCCAAAATAACTTTAGCACCTATGTTTCTTGAAAGTTCAGACTAAAACTGTCACTGAGGCTGTGACAGAGCCTGGGGGGTGGCTAGCAGTGCCACCCTCGTAACAGAGGGTGTTGTAAACAGATTGGCTCTGACTGAGAAGAACCTAGCCCTAGTCAGAGGGAGGGGCTGTGGGTGAGACAACAGAAAGCATATACGCTGAGAACGTGGTTTAGAATCTGGCCTCCTTCAGTGAGATTCATAGAGAGAATTCTAAGTCAGAACATCCAGTAAACCAAAACAGGGGGGTTTTAAGAAGAAAGTTAGTTTCTCGGTGGCCTAGTGTGCGGGCAGAACCACCTCTGAAAGGGTCAGAGAGTGGAACCCTGAGTGGGGAAACAGACCTTTGTGCTGAGAGCGCCGAAGGGGTATGTGAAAGCTCTGTGGTGTTTCAATGGAAATAGTTAAATATCTTTAAGAAATTATGATTTTGGTTGAATATTCTTGATTCCTCAGCATTCTTTCCCTAGTTTGTTATCCTAATAAAGATTTTATTCTAGTTTTCTATAAGTACAGCCTCAGCAGAATATTTTCTTGTTTTATTTTTAATAACATACTACCACAGGTTATCCATTCTTTTTTTGGAGTAAACATTAATAAGTGTTGCCCTTTATCCACAAAGATTGTGGGTTTTAGGGAAAGCAGGTTGTGATTAAGTGTGGGGAGGGAGCCAGGGTGTGAGAAAAAGATTTAAAAGGGGAGCTGCTACTCCAGTGAAGGAGAAAAGAAAGCAGGTCTGGTTTGTCTGTGCCCTTGGCTAGCCCAAGCAAGCCTTCCTCAGCTTCACTCAAGCCTTCTTTTCCTCTTCCTCCCACTCCCCACACAACATACAGGCCCCATCTATGATAGAGGCCACCAACCAGCAGTACACTATCCCCTTCTTGTAGTCTAGCACATTTATAGGACACCAGGTTGGGGGATGCTGCTCTCTGACAAACTTTTTCCACTGCTGGCAAACCTTGTCAGCTGAAAGCATGAAAAACAAGGCAGGTCATGTCTCAGATGTAGAGGTTCAATGGTTTTCTGTGTTTTCCACAGGTGCGTGCCCTGAAAATGTAGAACGATTGAAAGTGTGGAAGCTGGTGAAAAGAACATGAAAATAAAAGGTTGCTTCATTGTATTTACTATAGTAGACCTTCTCAAAATATTATGCCCAGATTTTGTAGTTACATTTGGAAAGAAATGAAGAGAATTCTGTAAGAGTCTAGGCAATGTCAGCCTTTGAAGTACCAGCCAGCTTAACTTACTTAAAGAAAATCTTGCATTAAGTGATGCAGGAGAATATGCTGTCTGAAAACAATAAGGAAGCTAAGATTTAAAAAAGAATACTTTTTGAATCACTGACAATATTTTCCAATAACTTGTCTCTGTGTAATTGCTACATAATGACCCTTAAATAGCAAGAGACAAAATCACTATGTAACGGTGTTCAGCCTGTCATGCCATTTAATCTTGCTTCTCAATGTTCCTTTATATTTATCTTGGATATTAATATTTGCCTACCATTTCTGTCTTTGGGTTCAAGCCATTATTGACATTCAAAGATTTGCTTTTCCCATTGTCTTATGAACGTAGGAATCGGAGTAACCGAATCATATGTGTTTACATTAAAAGATCATTGCCCTGGGGAATGAGATAGATCTCTCAGATTATCCTCTCATGCTGATTGTCACTGCTTACTTTGGCAAGAAAAGCGAAAAAAAGAATAAAATGGCTTGCAGGGAAGAAAAAACACACACATCAAGCCGTATCTCTTTAGCACCTGCTGTTTCTCTTGGCAGTGTTTGACACTGTTGACCAAGGAATTTTCCATAATTTGATTCACTCTCTTCCACTCTGCTTTGAGTCTAATTTATCTTGATGTGCAGTAGTAAGCTTACACATTCGCAGACAATACTCACAGAAACAAACCCGTGCTTTTCAGTGTCTGCCATTAGGAGACATATTTTTCTCAGTCTTCTCCAGCATTCTCAGGTAAGCAGATAACAGCCAAGTGCAATTAGCACGTGTATGTAATCTGCACAGCACAGTCTCCTACCAAGACAATAACTCATAATATATAATTCTTAAGATGCCCTGGACCTTGATGTTTGCTCTCTCCCGTGACTTATACCAGTTCAGCTTTTTGCTCTGCCCCAAGGACAGTCTCAAAGCTATGGGAGCCTGAAAATTTAATCTCCTGATCATCTGCTGTTGTGCTACATTCTTTACTCTTTTCACTAGCCTCAAGGGAAATTCAAGAATGTGCACTGAGATGCACTTGCTCTCCACAAAACCCCATACTATAAATTTGCCCTCAGATCCTGCATTAACCATCTATTTTACTCTGTCATTCTACATTCAGTTTCTTTGGTCTATGACTGCTAAATGATCTGCAATCCTTTTAGTAGAGCAGTAGTAAGCAGTCCCAAGTTGGCAATTGCCATTTCCAAACCTGATGTTCCCCTATGGTGAGGAGCAAAAAGAAGGAGTTGCTCCTTAAATAAGAAAGTTATCCCATGCAATTTTCTTTCAGTCCCCAAATTTCTTGCATTCCAGAGAATATGAGACTGAAAATTGTTCAAACCTAGACCTCTTATATTTGCTGTGCTTGCATTGCCTTAGTCATTTTGCCTGCCGTTTTAAAATTTGGATGCCTAAACTGCATTTCTAAATGCAGAGCTGAATAGTGCAATCCTAGATATTTGGAAACTGAGAGCAATTCAGGGCTGTCCGGCAGTGGAATCTGCTGCCTCGGAGTGTAGTGGAGGCTCCTTCCTTGGAGGTTTTTAAGCAGAGGCTTGATGGCCATCTGTCAGGAGTGCTTTGAGGGTGTTCCTGCATGGCAGGGGGTTGGACTGGATGGCCCCTGTGGTCTCTTCCCACTCTACATTTCTATGATTCTATGATTCATTTTGGGGACAGAATTCTTATTTGGGGCAACAGCTTCATTTTGTTTCTCAGCACATACACCACTGCATTTTGCCACTGCACTTTAAGATATGAAGAAGACCTTCCCTTTGATGTCTTTCTGTAGGGACACATGCCTTTAATTTTGTCAAATGTTCTTCATGAAAATGAAGTCTATATTTCATTTCATGTTACATTTGTCATCCTGAGCCAGGTCTATCGCAAACCCATCACCTTCTGCAGTTATGAACTCTTATAACAGGCAGAGGGATGAAACACACACAAGGCAGATATATGAAGAGTGTGAGCCAGAAATCATCATCATCACCTCCTCCTCCTCATTGTTGTCATCAACATCTTGGCTATCATGATAGTAATAGAGTAGTCACACATCACCTAAAAAGATTAAACACATAAACAAAAGAGGGGGTATATATTTGCATAGATGTAAATTTACGAGCAATCATGAGAATTTAAATAGAAGCACAATACGTTGTCCCTGGTGTGGGACTGCAAGCAGATAATTTGTGTGGTTGCTCAGTCTGCTGTCCAAGTATTAACTAATGGTGACTTCAAGGGTTCCTCTCTCCTTATTCTTCTTTATTTTTAAACCAGATTTTGCCTAGACACCCATCAAACAGAGAACAATCCTTTAAACAGAGGATTGTTCTTTGCGAAATAGGACATGTAGCAGTCCTAAGAGAGATCTTTTTAAAAAGGGAAAACTCCGTTCTTCTTACCACTGAGAGATGGGGAAGGCAGCCAAAATCTGTGAATTGACAAGTGCTTCCTGTTCCATTGTTCAAAACCATAACTTGTGGTTCTAATACTATAATACAGTGACACTCCAATCTAATCAAAATTTACACATTTTTGTTGTTGTGTGCCTTCAGGTCATTTCTGATTTATGGTAACCCTAAGGTCACCCTATCATAGGGTTTTCTGGGGCTGAGAAGTGACATGCCCAAGGTCACCCAATGGGTTTCTGTGGCTGAGCAGAGAATTGAACCGTGGTCTCCAGGTTGTAGTCCAATGGGCAAACCACAACACCACACTGTCTCTCATTTTACCACCATTTATATATTTATTTGCCTTTTTGTTTAATATTTGTATACCACCTGTTGGTTCTAAGAAGGATTCACAAAGTAGTTTGCAAATTCTAACTTGCGTATTATGGAACATACTGGGAATATCTCATGGGTACAACGGTAGGCAATATAAATTATCCTATTTAATGTAAATGCTCAAATTTAATATGCCAGGAGTTTGTGGTGTATGTGTATATATGAAAGGCTACACAGAAACAGAAAAGTATTAATAGTACATTAAGGATGTTGAAGTAGTGAATGCTTTTTTTGTTGCTTGTTTTTCTTTTCCTAACAATTAACCCTGTTTCAATCAGTTAAGAAGAAATAAACAGATAGTCATTGTTGATGAAGTTGCCTTCATTTTTGTACAAAAATGAGAAGACAGGCAAGAACTGATTTTGGGAACATGTTAATTTCCCTATTTGAAATAGAATTACATAGTATTACTCAAAAACAATACACACATATACACACAATTCAGATTCCAGTTTGAGTATGTCATGTTTCCCTAGACTTCTTCTGAATCAATTTTTGAACTTATGCTTAATGGAAATGCCAGACTTCTTGAAAGTCTAGTCTTAATGCAAGCCTTTCATACTGGATATACCTAGAAAGGAAGAAGGCATAAATTCCTACAGGAGCTACTCATTACATAAATTCTGGAAGCTCCACAATTCTCAGTACAATATAAGATGCTGGAGAGTACATGATATATTTGCAAGCCATCTATTCCAAAGGAATAGACAGCCAATGAGAAAAAGTGGTCAAAGGCAGCCAAACTCTTAATTCCCAAAGAGTAGAGCAGCATTGCCCTAGAACAGACTGTCTCTAATTTCCACTGCAGGATTGTTCCAGAATAATAACGTGGCACATGGTCTGAGAGATCTTGAAGAAATAAGAAAGTTGAATGCTCCTTTTTCTTCTTCCTACTTGGTTCCAATACCAGGAAAACTACAATTGTTTCCGTGATAAATCAAGGCTAAAAATCAAACTAAGATGAATCATTTAGAAGAGCTCTCTAAGTGATGACAAAGAAATCCACTCTTTTGGTATTAAAATCCATTAAGAAACACTAAGTGGCTATAGTTTTCATTTATTTTCTTATTTGCTGGCTATCAGCTATCTTCAGCCTTTTTGTACAAGCCATTCAGTGAAATTACTTTCTAATGGACTATGTTAAATATTTAAACATGGATACCTACTCTTTCCTTTTTAATTGCACTTATTGAGTTTTTAGAAGGCAAATAATTCCTTAATCTAGACTGTTTTAGCTTTAATGCATATAGGTAGGTATTGGATCATGTATTTCTTTTGGTGTGCACACACTTCAGAATCAGCAACGTTGAAGGTAAGGATTTTCATTCTTATGGGAAAATGTTGGACTGTGTTGATCAATTGTTTTGCAATATCTTTATTTTCAAAAGATGTTCTTTATAGCATAATTTATACTATTTCAGAATACATTAGTTTACTCTTGCTCTCATATACTTTGAATGGTTCTGATATTTCGTTTTCCAAATTCTTGCTAGCAATTTGTTTTGCCTCTTTTGCCCTTTTCGTTCTTAAGTAAAATCCAATTCCCACTGCTTTGGTCAACAGTTTCTCATCTCGATACAAAGTGCTGATTATGTTTCCTACTTAATTTAACTGATATTACTGATTGCATTGCTCGACTTAGACTTGCTTCTTGCCCATCAATCCTTTTTTCTTCCTGAAAACATACAGATGACCCTAGCGTCTCAAACTGCAGTCAGGAGTTTAAATGGCAAAGAAGGATTCCTGGACTTTTAAATTCATTACGATTTCTGAAAACAGTGTCAGCACCTTTCTCTGAATGGAGATTGGGCAAGCTTCCTATTATTTAAGGTTAATTGCTGTTGGAATGAGCAACACCATGCCAAGTTATTGATAGAAGGAAATCTTTATCCAATTGCAAAGGACATTTCTGCCTTCAATCACATGAAGTCAATGCTTGTGCGGTTCAGAATGATCAGTTTAGAAGAAAGATTTCTCATAAAATCATATTGGTGTCTGTTGGACAATGGGTTAGATACATATTAACTTCTATGGAGAATAGTGATCCAAGGAAATCAGTGTGATCTAGTAATTACTACTTTAGGATCAAGTTCTTTTATAATTAGTGTTTAAGTATGAATAAATCTGGATTTATCTCTAAGGTTTTCCTACACAACTGGAAATGGCACAGTTGTGTGAGAAAGCATACAGTTTGTCATGCAAAATTTGAAGTTTCATATATATTTACTCAAGGAGACTTCCACTTGTGCCATCCCTAGAAATGAAAAACTGCCAAGATCCATAGCTGTCAACAGCCCTACTCAGATATTCCAGACTCATAGCTATCACATCCTTCATTGAATTAATTTACTTATAACATCAATCTAACTTTATTAATTTTGTTTTCAAAGGAAGGAACAAATAATATTAACAATTTTCTTCCTGCCACAAGAAAGTCTTCATCAACTTTTCAGTTTCAAAGGCTATTCACAAGACTTATTCTGCACAAAATTTAGAAAATGCTACAGTTGAGAACTTATTCTTTGAAAATTTTTCTTTTCTTTTTGAAAATAGGCAACATTTTTTGTGCAGGCAACAATATTTCTGTAACATTTTATTGTAGAGAATGCTCTATTCTGCACAAAGCTCTCATGTACAAATTTTGTGCTGAAGGAGTTCCAATCTAAGAATATGTTTGTCAATACAGAAGTCTTCTCATCCGGGTTTCCAGAACCCTGGGAAACACTTTTTATCCACTTTTCAAATATTGTTGAACATTCTTTCCATCCCTATCCAACTGTAATGCAGTCTTCCCCTTTCCTTACTATCTTCTTCTTTATTCAACATTACTATCTTTTCAATGAGGCATGTCATCTCATGATATGTCCAAAGCATCATAGCCTCAGTTTAATCATCTTGGATACTAGTGAGAATTCAGACTTGGACCACTGTACTTCATCTTTTGCTGATCCACTGTGTCTCCAGCATCCCATTTCAAATAATTTGATTGGGTTTTTTGGGGGGTGGAGGTCTTTCTTTACTGTCCAGCTTTCCCATCCATCCATAGAAACTGGAAGCATTATGACATGGATGATCCTGACTTTGGTATTCACTTATATAGCTTAACACTTTAGGATCTTATTTATAGCTTCCTTTCTAAGTATTTTTTTGATTTCTTGATTACAATCTCCATTTTAATTTATGACTCAGTCAAGGTATAGGCAATCTTTAACAATCTCAATGTCTTCATCATCTAGATCTGCAGCCATTATTTCTGATTTCTCTATATTCCGCTGCAACCCTACTTTTGTGCTTTCTTCCTTGTTAATAATTGTTCCATGTTTTTGCTATGCATGTATGTGTGTCTGTATATATTTATATGTGTGTGTGTGTATTGCTTTCTGCTGGTACTATGGTGTCATCAACCTATCTTTAATTGTTCCTCCAGTTTTCCCCCTCCTTCCTCCAAGTCTAGTCTTCATCGCTGATATGGTCTGCATTTAATGGGGTGATAAAATTCATTCTTATCCGACTCCCTTGCCCATTGAAAAACATTCAGTTTCTCTATATCCTACTCTAACAGTAATCCATAGGTTTCCATGATCTACATAATCGAAAACTTCCTGTAATCTATAAACAACAGACTGATTTTCCTCTCAAATTCTTTGGTACTTACATTAGCCAACATATATTTAAATATGTTATCTAATGCCGTCACCTTTTCTGACAACAGCTTGGAGTCTGGTATTTCTAACTCCATACATGGTAAAAATTTCTGTCACAAAATCTTGAGCGTCATCGTGTTTGCATAAGCATGCAATGGTTTCATGGTTACTACACCCTGATGATAAACCCTCCCTTGCATTGCTTCACTACGTCACACCTCAATATTAATGTCACCCTGTTTCTTCTTAGATTGTCATTTCTAGAATAAAGCAATGAGTGAAAGTGTTCCATTTTTGTGCACTATAGTTCACTCATACCAAATATTGCAGTATTCTATGTTTCATTTTTTTTTGTTTTAAAATGTCTGTCTTTCCCTGATTCATGCTTCTTATATTCTATGTTCCTATTCTATGATTTGCACTGCTTCAGACATTCCTTTTTCGTGCAGTCCTTTCCCCAACAACAACCATTTGTATTTCTAAGTAGAATAGTTCACAAAACACTTTTGGACATGCACATATAGGAAGTCCTTTCACACTATACAATTATAGAAATCATTCCACTTTAATGGTCATGGAGACATCCCAAAATCCTAGGATTTGCAGGTTAGGGAAGGGCACTTAGAATTCTTAAGCCATTTTTGCCCTAGACTGTTACAGCACTATTACTGCATTTTCAACATCCTATGGAATCCTGGGATTTGCAGTTTAGGGAGGGGCCAGCTGGCCCCGCCCTAAACTGCAAACCTCAGGATACCATAGGATGTTGAAAGTGGAATAAAAGTGCTATAACAGTCTAGTGTGGAAATGGCCTCAGTCAGAGAGCTCTAGTGCCTCCAAACTCCACGATTCCATAGGCTGGAACCATGGCAGTTGAAATGGAATCATGCCACTGTAATTGTATAATGTGGAAGAGCCCTGAGTGATTCAAAATTATCATCACTGTGCTATTCTTATTAGCTGGGATTCTGAAGTATCTAGAAACCTACTTTTTTCAACCAGAAAATGAATAACAGCTAATATTCTTTGTATTGCTAGCTTGAACTGATGCCAATCAATAAAGACATTCTTGAAACACTTCTCTTAACTGACGTGTCACTTCTCTTTACTGACATGTTACTACACCCTGACATGTCAGTAAAGAGAACAAAACGAAAGGAAAAAATACATCAAAATTCACATCTTACCTGAAATTTAGCTTAGGGATGTTTTCTTAGGGGAAAAACAGGAAGAAAAATAAGCTGAGAAATGCTGCATTTAGCTTTCTCTTTTGCTTTCTGTTGCTCTAGTGACTAACTTATCTCATGGAGTCTGTGTGAAATGGAATGTAATAAAGAAATAATAATTTCTGAACATTTTGTGTGCTGTCAAGTAATTCCTACTTATAAAAACTACAATGCTCACGCAACTGTAATTTTTAATTGAAATTGTTTATAAGGTTCTTCCCTAACAGAGCATTTGAATGGTGCAATTTCCATAATAATATAATCATTTGCATATTTATTAGTTTCATTTAATTTGCTGTGAAGTATTTTAATGTGAGTTGAGGGTGATCTTTAACCACATTATTTTAGTGTTCAGTGTGACTGTAATCCAAATAGTTGCCAATGTGTAGATGACATATTACATTAACCATAAAGATATGATTTTTACATAAAATGGTCTGTGAATTTTATGGCTTTCCCCCCTACATCACTACATTTATTTAGCCATATTATTAGAAACTTGTTGGCATTACTTGCAGAATTATCTGCAGAAAAAACAAATGTAATTCCTTCCCAAAGTTCTTTAGACCTTGAGAAGTTTATGAGCTTCACACATCTCTATTACACAATGTTATCTAGTTAGTTATTTACATTGTTTTCCATTTAATTTTAGAAATAATTACATAAGGCTTGATTTAAAATATTTCATAATGATAGTAATGTGCTAGCTCACCTAATAGCCCAGGGCTGGGCAACTGCAAGCACTGGGAAGTGGGGCTACACGGATCCCTCTCTGCGGTCCTGGTGGGACTAAGGCCCTTTCTGCAGCTTACCTTCTTGCGGCAGCATCCGGTGAGGATCCCGGCAGTGACTCTGCCTGGAAGGGAGCAGAATGGGAGTGATCTCCTCCACATAAGACCAGCTCCCTGCTGAAGGAAGCACGACGGTCGCGTTGTTTCCTTCTGCAGCACAGCCAGGCACTTTCCCAAGCTGTGCTGGAAAGGAAGTGCCTCCATCTGCTTCCGGCCCTTCCACAGGACAGGTAAGTGTGAGATGGTGGCACAATTGTGGGTCATTGACAAGGAAAACCCATCAATGATTTAACCTGCGATCGTACCGCCTGGGGACAGGAGAAGGATGGGACTGCGACAACATCATGCAGAAATGTCATCATGGTTGCGTCCTCTTGTTCCCATGGTGGGATGAGAGGGTGCTGTGGAAAGAGCCTTAGACATCCATGTTTACCTATTCCCCAATTTTGAGGGTAATTTTTTATTTCACCTCAAATGACCACTATCATCTTCCCTAAGGGAGGATTCTACTGTGTTTCAGAACCTCTTCACACCCCCCTCATCTTTTGCAATTCTGAGCCTTATTTCCAATCTAGCATGTTCTGTCTTGGAGGACTTGCCCTCAGAGTTCTCATGGCTAGACAATGTCCCAGGAACCATAGAGGATGTGCTGGCTGAGTAGGGATGTAATTCTTCACTAAGTGTCTTCTTAAAGGTAGCAAGAAGTAATTTCAGCAGTTTTCTTCCTGTTGTCAGAATCTTTTTGAAAACCAGTTTTTGGCTATTTGCAATTCAGGACTTTTTCTATGTAGTTGTTTTGCACAGAAAACAGCATTTTCTGCAAGAGAAACAACCTTTTCTGCATGGAAAATAATATTTCAATGCAGTTCTATTAATTCCTATGCAAAAAGAGTTGTTTTCTGTGCAGAAAAAAAAAAAGCTGTAATTGAGGATTTGTTCTATGTGGAATCCACACGTGATTTACTTGCATAGAAAGCAACATTTTCCACATAGGATGTAGCATTATCTGCACGGAAAATAACTCTTCAATGCAGAAATATTAATTTCTCTGCAGAAAATGCTGTTTTCCGCACAGAATGTGCTGTTTTTTTTTATGCAAATTCACCATCCGCAAATTTTATGCAGAAGAAGCCCACAATTGCAGCTTTCTTTGTGCACAGAAGACAACACTTTCTGTGCAGGAATTAATATTTCTACATTGATATATTATGAATTGATATATTATACAAGTAGTACCTCTTTCACGTAAGCATGCACAGGATTGTAATTCAGGAAAATGAAAGCATTTATAAAGTACTGTAACAGTGATAGGATTCCAACTGTACATTCATGGATGCTACTCTAAGAAACACCTGCTATATCAGTGTCATTTTCTACTGCGCACGGTCATTTTGTCCCATGAAATCATCTCAAAAGGGCTGCTATCTGAGCCATTCAAAGGCGAGCTTTTAACACTCACACATAAGCCTCAACCAACCAGATTTAATGCTTGGACCCTATATACATGTTCATCCCCCACTATTTCCTTTCTCCATAGACTGATAATTTTCTTGGCCACGAACTAGTAGAAAATTAGCTGATGTTTATTTATGTAACCACTGATCTTATATGTGGTATTCTAATGCACCACTTATTAGTGTTACATACAACAGAGCATTAAGGTATGGATTTCTTAATGATGGAATGTACTGAAATAATTTTTTTCTGTAAACCAATTTTAAAAAAATAGAAAAGGAAAAGTATCTTCTCGAGATTGAGATTCCAATCACATTCCTGGACACTGTTTACATTTGTGGGCTCTACAAGTCAGGTTGACTATTTTTGCCACAAATTCAGACATAGCTAATCATATACAGATGCCAAGGGGCTATGTGCGTTTTTCAACAAGATGCACAGAAAATAGCTGTGTGGTCTCAGAAGAAAAATTCAAAGAATTCAGTGCATATGTATTCATACACATTCGCAATAGTTAACAGAGTAAGCACACACTAGGATCCGATATAAATTAAAAATTAAAAATGCTTCTCATAACATTAGGAAGCAAGATGCAAAATAATCCCTTTGGCTAGGTTATAAAAATGTATTCTGAGCATTTTTCAAAGATTTTTCAAAGAAAGAAATATCTTCATATATAAATTAATCATAAGTGTTCAGAAACTAAATTAATGTCATGGCAGGGGCTTCAGATGTCAGAATTTTGCAAAGAAAATTATTTCAGCTTCAACCAAGAAATCAAAGGTTATGATAGGGAACGACACATCCTTGAAGATTAAAAGTGGATTCAAATAAGAATAGTTTCAGAGCCGAAGTGCAAATTTTCTAATGAAATGACAACAATATCTTTTTGTCAGAAGCTATTCTTGACAAAGTTCTGCAGACAAGGTTAATGACATTGGTTTACTTATGGGAATTAATGGAATATGAATAAGTTAGCTCAAAAACAATATATAAGGGAAGGGAAGGGACGGGAAGAGAAAGAAGAAGCAATATTTGTAGGTATACATGGAACCAGTTCATATAAGGAAAATGGCACGCTGGAAATAAGGGATGTTTATCTTCTAAGGATGGATAAATCTGTCCATTATATTTCTCTTGGTTTCTTATTTTCCAGTCCTCAGGTCATTATATTCCATTTCTGATTCAGTTTATAAGATTTATTTAATTGTCCATAAATTTTTTTGCATTTTTGCCATTTTTCCTGTTTTTTGTGTGGTTTTTTTTTTGTATTTTTCTTCTGAAAAATAGATCACAAATGTCTGAGAACAGTAACTCCCAAGGTAACTTTATTCAGGATCGATATTAATTGTATAAATTCAAATTAGGCAAGTTCTTATCAAAATGCTTTCTGGACAAACCACCCCATACCTAAAATGAATCCACTTAGAGTTTGACTATTGATGAAGTGACTGGTCATGTGAATGCTTCATCACATAACCAGCTTGCAACCAACCAACATTCAGTCTATTTCCATGAATAAGGACCAACTGTATGTTCAGCAGTACCATGATAAATGTAGGGTTAGCTGTCTGAGTATTGGACAAAGACACTGAGACCAGGATCTGATTCCCTCCTTGGCCATAGAAACCCGCTGCGTGAATTAGGCTGCATCACACACAGTCAACCCCAGAAAATTTTGTTATAGGTTCACCTTAGGGCCACCATAATTCAGAAACAACTTGAAGGGACAGAAGAAGAGGAGGAAGAGGAAGAATAAGAGGAAGAATAAGAATACCACCACCACCACCACCACCACCACCAAGTTGTAATCTAAGTGTATAGTGAAGTTACATGATACCTTTACCAGATGCTGAGCTCTGTTTCTTATCTGCTTCTGATCTAACGTGTAGCTTAATGGTTAGATTGCTAAATGAAGACTGAGGGGTTTCAGTTTCAAGTTTCCAACACAGAAATTTATTTCAAGAGCTTGGGCAGTCCCACTACCTTGGCCTAACTCACCATCGTAGGGTTGTTATGAGACTAAAATGAAAGCGGAAAGAAAGCCATGCATGCCAACCTAAGGCAAGGAAATTTATAAAAAATACTAAAAAATATCTGTGTAATAACGGTAAGGAATAAAAATAATGAATACAATGAAGGAAAAGTTCTTTGTCTGGTTCCTGCAAAGAAACAATAGTAATACTTGGTCAGAACTGGTCTTACAGAAATCCTCATAAGTACATAGTTTTAAATTGTTTAAAAGTATTTGAACAGATTTGAAACTGTATTCTTTTAACTTTTCCAACTGTTTAATGTTTTTAGTTTTCTAAAATCTCTTTTACTGGTTATATTGATTTAAACTGATCATGTGATTTTATTGTAAGCCACCCTGAGATATTTGGATAGCGGGCAGAATATAAATATTTCAGTAAATAAATAAATAATGGGCTGGAAGAAAGTGGTCTATGGGCTGGATGTGGCCCCTGACTCCCATTTTGTCTCCCCCAAAGCCCTGACCTCCTTTGAGACAAGCTTATGCATTTAAGAGTTCCAGTAGCACTGGAAACTACACACTGTGAAATTGTGGAAGCATACTACAATTGCTTTACAAAGACACTGCGGCCATTTCCGCACTAGACTGTTATAGTGCTATGATTCCACTTTCAACATCCTATGGAATCCTGGGGTTTGCCGTTTTGGGAGGGGCCAGCTGGCTCCTCCTGAAACTGCAAACCCCAGAATTCCATAGGATGTTGAAAGTGGAATCATAGCGCTATAACTGTCTAGTGCGGAAATCCTGTGCCTCTCCTCTCTTCACAAGAGTCTGGATGATTCCTTTTCTCCCTGCCTTCTCCAGTTTCTACCTCTTTCAGTCTTTTCTCCTTCTCCTTGCAAGTGTTTTCAACCTGTTGCCTCTTCACCCTTCTCCCCTCTCCAGATTTCTGGCTGTCCTTATCTCCAGATCAGCCTTTCTGTATAGTTTCTGTTTGCATATAGATTCAGGAGGAGAGAAATGGTAGTGTTACATTAAAATACACATTAAAATGCAAACTGAAATATGTTTCTCATCCATCCCCAGGAATGGATTGGAAACCATTATAACATTAACAAATGAGAAAAACAGACTACAGCAAAAAAAAAACAAAATAAAAAAACCCCCAAGAGTTCTTACAGAAGAAACAGAGTGGAGCAAGGGGGGCAGTGGAGGAGGGGTGCCCCAGGTGGCATTTTTTTGTGGGGGGGAGAGACTAAACATAACTGCCACTCAGAATTCAGCATTTATCCAATGGGAGTAGAAGTGCCAGGCAGTGCCTACTTCTCTTCCTCTTTCCTCCCCCTCCCGGTCCCCCTCCTCCCTCAGCCTTGGATTCCCCACTGCCCTTTCTGTAAAGACTGGGGCTCCTGTCCTGAAGTGCTGCCTACTCCTTCTCGTTCAGGCACTGTTTTGTTCTTTCACTTGCAGAGAAGGGGAGGGAGAGGTTTCTCAAAGGCTGTCTTGTGTTTGTGTTGTTGTTTTTTCTTTCCCCTTTAAATCAAGCACAGCTTAAGCTCTCAGCAGCAGGGCAGGGGGAGACTTACCTGGCATGTGTGGTGTGGTTCCTTTTGTGTGGCCAGCTTTTAAAATGGGAATTTCCTCTTTACTAATTAACTTTAGAAGCCATTATGAAGACTGTGCATGAGGACCATTAAAGCAAGGGAACAAAAATAACCATCACAGTGTTTTAAATCAATAGATTAACAAATGGAACCTGCAAGAAAATTTCACATCCTGGAGTGCTTAAGTTCACGTGTTCACTGCACATGCCCTTTTTCAAGCTACTCCAGGACCATTCTTCTTCCTTCCTCAGTTTCCATTTGTTATTTTTTTTTTCCATACAGTAAAATAGAATCAGAGAATCAGAGAAACATAGAGTTGGAACAGACTCCCAAGGACCATCCAGTCCTTGGATCCAACCCCCTTTGGCTCTGCAGGAGCAAACACTCAAAGCGCCCCCAGCAAATGGCCATCTAGCCTCTGCTTAAAAACCTCCAAAGAAGGAGACTCCACCACACTCCCAAGCAGCATATTCTACTGCCAAACAGCTCTGACCATCAGGAAGTTCTTCCTGAAGTTCAGGTAGAATCTCTCTTCCTGTAGTTTGAATCCATTGCTCCTTGTCCTAGTCTCTGGAGCAGCAGAAAACCAGCTTGCTCCATCTTAACATGACGTCCCTTCAAATATTAAACATGGCTACCATGTCACCTCTTCACCTTCTTTTTGTCAGGCTAAACACACTTAGCTCCCTAAGCAGCTCCTCATAGGGCATGACTTCCAGACCCTTCACCAATTTGGTCCCCCTTCTCTGGACATATTCCAGCTTGTCAATATCCTTCTTTAACTGTGGTGCCCTGTATTCCAGGTGAGATCTAAACAAAGCAGAATAAAGTAGTATTTTTACTTTCTTTGATCTCAACACTATACTCCTGTTGATGCAACCCAGAATTGCATTGGCTTTTTTAGCTGCTACGTCACACTGCTGACTCATGTTCAGCTTGTGGTCTACTAAGACTCCTAGGTCCCTTTCACACATACTATTGTCCAGCCAGGTATCTCCTGTCCTATATTTGTGCATTTCATTTTTTCTGCCTAGGTGTAAGACCTTACATTTCTCTCTGTTGAGACTCATTTTGTTAGCTTTTGCCCATGTCTCCAATCTGTAAAAGTCATTTTGAATTTTGATCCTGTCCTTTGGGATATTAGCAACCCCTCCCAATTTCGTATCATCCGCAAATTTGATCAACATCCTCTCATCCTTCAGAGGCCTTCGTGCCAGCTGTGCTTGGCCCATCAGTTCTGACCTCTATGGGACTGGGATAACCATCCAATGAGACCTTCCAATTAGACTGCTCTAACGTGCTTTATATGACGATGTCCTTGAAGACCACTCAGAAGCTGCAGGTAGCTGAAAATGCAGCAGATATAGTACTAACTGGAAAACCATCCAGAAACCATAGAATATCTCCTCAAAAGGAACTGGACTGGCTGCCAATATATTTCTGGCTCAAGGTGCTGGAGATGACTGTGAATACCCTAAAATGACCCAGGACTTTGATCCTCTTAGAAGACCTTCTCCCCACATCGATCTTCCTAAGGACCCATCCAACATTGCTGGATGGGTTCTCCTCTGGCTTACAGACTGGGAGGGATACCTTCTGTGGGGACCTGGATAGTGGAATGCCCTTCTCTTGGAGGCAAGATTGTTAAAGTGGGTTCATAGAATCATACAATCTTAGAATTGGAAGAGAACCTAACAACAGTCCAGTCCAACCCCATTCTTCCATGCAAAAATACACAATCAAAGCATTGCAGATAGATGGCCATCCAGCCTATATTTAAAAACCTTTTTCCAAAGAAAGAGACTCCACCACACTCTGAGGCAATGGGTTCCATTGTTAAATTGATCTTACTGTCAGGAAAGTCTTCCTAATGTTTAGATGGAATCTCTGGTCCAGGGGTTGAAGTCATTGGTCCATGTCCTAGTCTCTGGAGCAGCTAAAAAGAAGCTTGCTCTGTCTTACATATGACATCCTTTGAAATATTTAAACTTGGCTATCATGTCATCTCTTGACCTTTTCTTCTCCAAGCTCAACATCAACCCCCAACTTCCTCAGCTGCTCCCCATAGGGCTTCATGAGTTCTGGGACTTTTATCATTTTGGTTGTCATCCTCTGCAATTCTTTCAGCATAGAGTTAATCTCCTTGAATATGAGACACAGTACTCCAGCTGAGGTCTGAGCAAAGCAGAATGGAATACAGTGGTAGTATTACTTCCCTTGACCTAGATCTGGGGTCCGCAAAGCCCTCACAGGAGTCCACAAAGCCCTGTTGCTGGACACTGACAACAGCAATAGGGACGTGGCAGTGGAGCAGGGATGTGTGTGTGGGTACTGAAACTGTTCTTTCATTTGCAGTTTGGGCACACACATACATACCAGACTTTGAATCTCCACTCAATTATGGAAACCTCAAAGGAAGGGGAAAGCAACAAAGCTCGCCAAGAAAACCCTCATAATAGGTTTGTCTTAGGGTTGTCATAAGTCACTTTTCAAAGGGAAGAGCCATGATGGCTAGAAAGAACCTCTTGTCATCAGCAGCACTTTGCTGTTGCATGCCTTCAAGTCACTTCTGATTTATGGCAACCCAAAAGTGAACCAATCACTGGGATTTTTTGCCAAGATTTGTTCAGAGGGGGTTTGCCTTTGCCTTCCTCTGAGGCTAAGAGAATGTGACTAGCCCAGGATCATCCAGCGCTTGAGTGAGAATTTGAATCCTAGTCTCCAGAAGACTTTAATAAATAAATAAATATTTGAAAATTTAAATAAATATTTGAACAGTCATATCTAAATTCAAATATTTAAATACTGAGTTAAGTCTTGGGGTCCCTGGCAACAAAATATATTTCTGGGGGGTCCTAGTAATGAAAAGGTTAAGAACCACTGACCTAGGCCCTATACTCTTATTGATGCAGCCTAGAATCACATTGGCTTTTCTTGCTGACACATCACACTCTTGGTCTACTAAGAACCCTAAATCAGCTTGTGGTCTACTAAGATTCCTAGATCCTTTTCACACCTCTTTTCAAGCCAGGTATCAGCCATCCTCTGTCTGTCCATTTCATTCTTTCTTCCTAAGTTCCTAAGTTCCTAAATACAGTCAGAAAAAGGGAAAAAAAGAAAGAAAGAAGAGAAAACAATAATACGTAGTCACATCAAATAATCATGTACACTCCATAACATAAATTGTCTTCTATTTAACATGTTAGCATTCTATTATAATTCCCTTATATATTAATCAGATCCTTATCTTACTGGCTGGGTTTGCTTTGTCTCAGCTCCCATTGAGAAGGCAAGAGGTCCAACTGAATGGAACAGCCCCCAAAGCAGCAGTGCCGATGCTGGCGGACCTCTGGGTGAGGCAGAGAAAGGAGGGAGGGAGAAAAGGAGAAGAGGAGAGGAGAAGAGGAACCCTGGGGAGGCCAGAAGAGGTGCCTGCCTTCCCCCTCCACCTCACCTCCAAGACAGGGGATGAGCCCAACCCAGTCGAACCTTCAAGGAGGGAGGAAGGGGGAGGGGGGCCCTCACCAGTATTTTGGATAGACCCTCCCTCCTCTGAGAGGGGTGGCAAATGTAGGGACTGCTCCTGGGCAGCAAAACCTGTCGCTATGCCTCTGAGAAGAAAGACTTTTTTTACCAGTTGGGACTTCTTGATGCTGCTTTTGAATTCAGATGAAACCTCTCCAGATATCAGGGAGGGGAGAATGAAAGAAGCTGGATACGTGACTTCCATGTGACTTACTACCAGGTAAGTATGTATAGAACTGAAGTAAGTTTAAGCTTTTGAGGACACTAGTGACTACATAGCAGAACTTAGAAAAGTCAATAGTTTGGATTATAATTCCCAGAAGCCTCCCAGTCACTGTGACCAAGGGGAGCTATAGTCCAAAAAAATAATTTTTGTGAGATTTGCTTAATAGTCTGGTTGATCAATATGGTATCATTTCACACTTCACTGTGTGCTGGACTATGGAGCCCAAAGTATCGCAGTACTATTTCTACACTCAGAAGAAATCTTTTGTTTGGGTGAGTCCTGATGGTACAAGTTTGACATAGGTTTCTCTGAAGCCATCCTATAGGACCCTTTGCAGCAATCCATTAGGTTCATTTAGCATGCCATAAAGCCCTTTAAATGTGAGGCACAAGTAAACATCTTCAAAAGCATCTCTGATGCCAGAGCATGCCCTCTCAAGAGCCACAATTATTTTCCTCTGACAGACTGCTGGAAAGATGTTATCTCTCATTGAGATTTCAGCATCGCTCTTCGTCAATGGAACATTGGGATTTCTCTGACTTTTCAATGGATTGCCATGGCTCCAGCAGAGAGAGCTGAAATGCATTGACACAGGTTTGCTTGAGAGGGTATCACTTATGGTGCAAGGAAAAGAGGCTTATTTTCTGTCAGCATAATCTTCCCACAGTTCTTCATTTCTATTACATTCTGCTACATGCTGATTGTCACCATGGTGCTGCCTTACCCAAGGAATGAAATGTCAGGAAGCAAGGCAGAAAATCTTCCTATCTGCCTGCCTGTATGCCTCTTTATTGTTATGCAGTCCATTTTCAATCCACTTATACTTGATGCTTTTGCTCAGGGTAACGAACACATAAAAAACATGCCAAAATTTTGGCAACTTATACTGGAATTCGCCTACTGCCCTCTCATCAGTTTTTCCTTGATGTTGTCAGAGTCGCCTAGTTGGTGAGCATTCCAAACAGTTTACCTTCTCTATAAAATTAGTGCCAAGGTTGTTTGTTGCTGTGTGCCTTCGAGTTGGTTCTGACTTATGGCAAGCTTAAGGCAAACTTAGGCGCAGAGTTTTCTTGGCAAGATTTATTCAGAGGGGTTTGCCTTTGCATGCTCTTTCTGAGGCTGAGAGAGTGTGACCTGTCCAAGGTTACTCAGTGAGTTTCCATGGCCGAGTTGAGATCCAAACCCTGGTCTCCCGGTGTCCAGGTCCAAAACTCAAACCACTACACTATGCTGGCTCTAATCTGCCCTTGGTTGTCTGCCAAGATTAATTTGATGCAAATACAGTGCACTGCATTGCAGACAGGTAGTTAGTTCAGGCTATTTTAGTTATTTTAATAATCTGTGTATTTACCTCTGAATCATGTGCACTAAATATACTTAAAATCAGCTTCTAGATAAACATGCATAGGATTTGGACTTGCTTTACATTATTCATCTCACAAGTATGATGTATCATTTTCATCTTACTGATGTTGAGTCTCTGGCCATTTCCGCACTAGACCATTATAGTGCAATTATTCCACTTTCACCATCCATAGGATTCCAGGATTCCATAGGATGGTGAAAGTGGAATAATAGCACTGTAACAGTCTAGTGCGGAAACAGCCTCTATGAATAGGCTCTTCTTCAGGGCCCAGAAGAAAGCATTCAAACTACTTTTCCAGGTCATAGTTTATAATCTAATATGAAAAATCTCCAGCTTATCAGAAAAGAAGCAAAATCTTTTAATTACAATGTAGCTTGCAAAACTACCTGCCTATCAACTCTTTCTTCCTGAGTCATGTACATTTTATTTGTTCTATGCCCTTGAGATTAAAGTGGAGCATTCTTAATATTTAAAACATAAATTGAGTGCACCAATGTATTTATATTATTAATTCTGTACTCCCCTTTTGACATAGCATTTTGTTCTGAAGTAGACTCTGTTAAGAATTGCATTTAAGAAACTGATACTTTAAGGTGGGGTGGGCAAAGTGTGGCCCTCTGGCCATTGCTGAACTCTAACTCCTATCAATCCCAGCAGCAAGTTCAATGGGAAAGAAAACTAAGAGTTGCAGTTAGTCAACATCTGCAGGGCCACACAATATCTGCTTCTGCTTTAGGACTATTTGAATTATATATACTGTTATAGTAGAGCAAGCATGGTGTAGTTGTTTGAGCATTAGATCACGATCCTGGAGATCAAGGTTTGATTCTCTCCTCAGCCATGGAAACCAACTGGGTGATCTTGAGTGCATCACACACTCTTAGCCCCCCCAAAAAAATCATGTGACAGATTCACCTTAGAGTCACCGTCAGTCACAAATGAAATGAAGGCACACAACAAAAACAATAGTATTAGCCTGGATCTATTGTTTATAGAAATATACTTGTTATATAACTGCCTGGTTGGTGGTTTGTTCAGAGTTTTTGTTTTGTTTTGTTTTGTGGTGGGAATCGAGGGATGGAGGTGTCTAAAATTGGCTGTTGGAAATTCTGAGTAAAACAGTAGCCTTTTCTGCACTAGACTGTTATAGCGCTATGATTCCACTTTCAACATCTTATGGAATCCTGTCGGCCCCTCCAAAAACTGCAAACCCCAGGATTCCATAGGATGTTGAAAGTGGAATCATAGTGCTATAACAGTCTAGTGCGGAAATGGCCAATGTCTCAACAATTTTTGGGGTGGGTGGATGGGCAGGGTCTATTTCTTCAATGCCTCACTTCCTTTGCAGCCTGTGACCTTTTTGCCTTCGCTACCACAAATGTAGAGCCAACAGGGTCCTAGACATAGGCATCCATATCTGAATTTAACCTGAGAAACAAAGGCCACCCCACGAGAAATAAATGGATAGCACTGAACTCCAATAAATTGTCTTGCTTTATCTTGTTGGCAACTGTCCTGTGCAAGGAGAATTCTAGTCCAGTTGTACATTCATACTGTCCAAAACAGCAGAATCATGACAAGAAGGTTTCCTTTCTGTTATTTGTAGTAATTATATTTGTTTGTGTTTTATTTACTGTTGAGATTTAGCAACATATACTGTAATACAAATGGCTTTTCAGTAGGGATAGGCCAACTGAATCCTCGAATCCTGGGTAAGGATTTGAGATTCCTGAATCCGAATCCCTGTGCCAAAATAGGCAAATTGAATCTTTCAAATCCACCAACTAAATAGATTGTTGGAGACCGTGACGCCTGAAAACCAGGGAGACTGGGACTCCCGAAAGCCTGGGAAACCAAACATACAAGGGAAGAAAGTAAGTAGGTGAGTTTTTCCCTTGGAGTAATAATGGCCTTTGCTAACAATTTCACAAATTACAGCTGGGGTTGTATTATAAGATATTTAAATTGAACATTTAATATTTAAATTCAGTACTAGACTGGAAGCTACAGGCTTGAGATTTCAAGGACGGCTGAAACATTCCTTTGCAGAGCTCCCTTGCAAACCCCTTTCAGACACAATTCTGGGGTTTGGAGTTTTACAAGGTGTCACAGCCTTCTCTGCCAAAGTGTACTGGTGCATCATCAGACTACAAACCCCAGGATGCCAGAAGGAGCTATGCAAAGAAAATCCAGTTTTGACCTGGATTATCTCTCTACTGTAGTATGTGGCCCTGTTTACGCAGGCAGGAACATGTAGGATTAATCCACATTTTCCTGCCTGTGTAGAAAGGGCCTTCATGTCATTTTCAATCTGGGAAGATCCTGAGGCAAAACTATGACAATTGTCTTGGCCAGATTTCTTCAGAGGGAGGTTTGCCTTTGCCTAGGCTTTTGCTATGGCTGAGAGAGTGTATCTTGCCCTAGATTATCCTTCTTTCCCTTGCTTTTAAAACTCTTTTAAAAAAAAAAGGATTTGAAAGATTTGAGATTCATGAGATTCGTGGATTCCCGGAACCTTCCAGGGATTTGGATCCGGATCTGGATTTGGAAAATTCTGGATTTGTCCCATCTCTATTTTTCAGGAATTCCTAAATGTTGGCCTCTCTTCCCTATCGCTCTGCTTTCAGCCAGTTTGAAAGTGTATTTGTCCTTTATGCTTCTTTTTTATATCTAAGACTCAGCCAGATCTGAGAAGGCATGGTGCAAAAGTAAGTGCAGATACCCTTTTAGTGCATAAACTGTTTAGTATAAACTGTTATCACAGGGAAGGTAATGCAATCCATGTCTCCCCATCATTTCCTTCTCATTAGACTTTCCTAGTCTTCCAGAACTAGGCTGAACCAGAACTCTATGATCATTTGAAAAGATACTTTAAGGAAATGTACCATAACATGTATAAGTGACAGTCATCATGGATGCCTTCTTTTTTTTTCATTTTTGTATTCTTTTACTCTAAACATTGCTGTCTCTTTAAATCTTACTTGAATGTGGACTTGGGAAGAATATATAATAAATAACAATTGGGATATTATGACCACAAATCTGGTTTCTGTAGTGTTTTCATATCAAAATCACTTGTTGCCAAAATGAATTCTAATTGACTTTGGAGGAACAATATTTATTCATAACCAGTCATCACATTCCCAGGCAGCTTGTCTCACTTGCCTCTTGAATACTGAAAATGAACAAACGTATTTTTATCTTTTTTGATTACCTGTGTCAATCATATCATTCCAGCCTTAGCTGAACCCTCAATGAGTGGTAGATTAAATAGCAAGGAACACAAGTGCTTGGTAACCAACTTTTTCATTGTCTTTCATTGCCATCCATCATAATCATTCTGAAACAGATATTCATCCCACAAGGCTACTGTTCTGAAATTGCTTTTGTTGCTTCTGTAGACTGCAGACATTTTGGAAAAAAACAAAACTCACAAGTGTCAATCCTGTTCACGTTACCAGTCAGGGTTGAAGGCAGAACCCCCTGTACTAATCAAACAATTAAAATACTTAAGTCATTAGTTTTTGAGACAGACTTTATTTTCTGCTGTCTTTCTTTATTGACTATACAGCACAGAATGGCATTTTAAAGTAAATTTTAAATGCATGTAAAACCAAAACAATATTGCTTGAAAATACCATTGCCTTTTCTGGATAGGTCATTTTTTAATTTACACTGAGAAACTAGTTTTGTATGTCCCCTAGATAGAAACAAGAACTATCCATAGATACAAAAAGGGAACCCCAAGATGTTAAGTTTTTAATGTTGCTGGGATTGGGCACAAATATATCCATTGTACTTTATCCCCCATAGAAACTACAGAGTTTAATAGGAGGTGAAAACGAGGAGGAGGGGGGGTCCAAAGCTACAGTGCCTAGAACTTTGAAGAGAAGCACTCCATTTGGCAACATTTTATTGCTGGGATCAAGCTTTCCCATGTGAAGACTAGATTCTAAGTTTGAAAAAACTCTTATTAAAAAAACCCTAAAAAAACAAAAAGAGGCAGTCTCAACATCTAAGTGGTAACTTTGTTACACTTATTTTTAACTTGATTAAGCTGGACTTAATTCAATAGTTAAGTTATTGATTAAGTTATTTAATTAAATGAGAGCCAGCATAGTGTAGTGGCTTGAGTGTTGGACTATGACCCTGGAAACCAGGGTTCAACTCCCCTCTCAGCAATGGAAACTCACTGGGTGACCTTGGGCACATCATGCACTCTCAGCCCCCAGGAAAACCCATGACAGGTTCACCTTAGGGTTACCATAAGTCAAAACAACTTGGAAGCACACAACAACAAATTTGGAAAGCCAGCGTGGTATAGTGGTTTGAGCATTGCACTATAACCCTGGAGACTAGAAGCATTTCTGCACTAGACTGTTATAGCGCTATGATTCCACTTGCAACATCCTATGGAATCCTGGGGTTTGCAGTTTAGGGAGGGGCATTGTAGTTTTCTGGGGTAAACTGCAAACCCCAGAATTCCACAGGATGTTGCAAGTGGAATCATAGCGCTATAACAGTCTAGTGAGGAAATAGAGCCGAGATCAATTCCCTAATCAACCACAGAAGCACACTGCACAGTCTTTGGCACAGCACACTCTCTCAGCTCACAGAAAACCCCACAATAGATTCACCTTAAGGTTGCCATAAGTTGGAAACAACTTGAAAGCTCACAATAACAATATGCAAAGGAGCCAAGACATTTTTACATTTCTCAGATATTTTTTTTTAATAAATGCTTGCTTATTTTAATTCATGTTAAAAGATTTTAAATTGAGAAGTAGTAAGGGAGGTTAGAAAGGGGCTTCTCTTCTTTGAATCCAGGCAGTCTGGTCTTCTGCATTTCACAGAGTCTTCTCATCTGGGGTGATTTCCGCACTACACTGTTATAGTGCTATTATTCTGCTTTCAACATCCTGTGGAATTCTGGGGTTTACTGAGGCCAAAGAGCTCTCTGGCTGAGAATTCTAAATGCCCCTCCCTAAGCTGCAAACCCGAGGATTCCATAGGACGTTGAAAATGGAATAATAGTACTATAACAGTGCAGTGTAGAAATGGGTTGGATTTCAGAGGAAGGTCTGACCCTGAATCTCCAGTTTTCATGGATCATACTTTGTCAGGGTAGTGTGAGGTAGCACCTCTGAGCATGTGCAGCATGCTAACAGGGAAGCGACATCCAGTTGTAACCAAACTGCTCCAGAAACGAGGAAAAAAGCTTCGCAGACACAAATCATGTCTCAGTGCTGTTTATCCTACAGTTAAGATAAAGGTTAGGGCTTCTGACAGCATACCAGGAAGCATAAAACAGTCAGGCACAATAAATCAGTAGGATGGAAAACAGACTGGCAGCATGTCTGGACACAATCCAAAAATTAGCCTTTACAACAGCATGACCACAGACAAGTGACCATAATGTCAGTGCTGTACAGTGCCATATCCAAGTCTTTTTAAGTGTTTAACCACACCCCAGTCCCTATGGCCCAATTACATTTACAGCACACAACCTTCTCATGTTGGTGCTTTGCGATGAGGTAAGGCCTTCCAAGGCAGGCTAGCCAAAACATTCCTTGCAGCTGCACTCAAGGTTACATCACCTCATTCCTGCGGTCCACTTAGAAAAACCTTTCCTGGCCACACCACACTCACACTGAATGCCTTGACATCTTCCGGTGGAAGACAAAGGTGCACATTTTCCAGTTTAGGTGGGCTCACCTCCACGCTAGAGGAAAGGATTGTGTGCAAATCTCCAGCTCAGCAATTAAAGCAGCAGCTTGCTACCATTTATAAGGATTAATAGCTTTATTGGTGTAATTTCCAAGGATCTATGTATTTATCTGGTTAGCTTCTTCATTCCAGGTGTATCATAGGACTCACCTTCCACTCTGTTCTGCATATTCCTCTGGCTAGAAGCAGGTAGGCTCCATATAGAAAGGCCTGTGTGTTCACAAATGGATGCCTGTGTGTTCAGAGGTGCCCATATAGAAACATACAGTTCCTCAAGAGAACAAGATGTATTTCTTGGCAGCTGGATAGTTAAGTTCTATAGTTTAAGATTTTAATATCCATCTCTGTGTTAACCTGCAGATATTATAAAGATTTAGTTCCTATGAAAGTGTAATACCTTACCTGCCATATATTTTAGAATATGGTGCTTTACATGCACTGTAATGTAATGCAAACAGTGTGCCTTGATATGAACATGTCTACATTTTTCCCTATGGAGAGTGTGCGTCTTTGTATATCTATGGCTGCCCATTAGCCTGAAAGACTAACAGATAGCCTGTTCATTGTTCCATATAAATATGCTAAGGTTCCAATACTTAAGAATACTGAAGAAGAGTACTGATGTTAACTCCGCCTGTCCAGATTTTACTGTGGTCATAAATTGGATGCACAGGCTGCCAGAATGTGATCAGTGGTACCCCGGAGTGATACTGATTGGCCTACAAATGGCAAAGGACCTCAGTCCCTCAGTCTAAAGAAATAGGGAGGGGGACCCACACTGGGATGGGTTTCATTAGTAGGGATCCTAGTGCAGCCTTTTATCTTTTATCTAACTAAACGTAAATATGAAACATAAACAAATTGTTACTCCCCCTCTCCATTTTCTAACTTAAAGGTAATTGAATGAAATATTTTAGGTAATTAATGATTAACTAAGCGGATAAACTCTGTTCTATCAACCTTCCTATTTTTCGCATAATCTTCCTGTTTCTTTCACTGTCATCTCAAAACCATTATGGAGAACTTAGAAACAGTAGTTGAGCAGAAAGAAGAGCGGGGAGGCAGGAGGAATGGAACTAGGGCCCTTTTCGCACCTTACCTCGTTGCGGCAGTGGGGAGCGGCGCTCGTGCAAGCAGCCACTTGTGCGAGCTGCTCACAACAGCCCTTTTTGCCTAGTGCATCGACTTCCCTGTAGCGTGGCTGTCGCACTAGTGCCCCGCCCCTTCCTTCTACAGCGCAGTATGGAAGCTGTAGGCTGCACTGGGGGAATGAAGCACGACCGGGGCGGCTTGCCGACACACCGCACACAGGTAAGTGCGCGAGGGCGCCACGAGCATTGTGCGAGCACGCAGTATTTTCAACTTAAAGCCGAAAATCAAAAAATGTGTGCGTGCCCCGCTTTAGCCTCGTGAGCATCGTGTGAGTGGGAGTGCATCATATGGAGTGACGCTCCCACTCATACGACACTCAAGGGGCGCTCGTGCAAAAAATAAAAAAAACCATGCGAAAAGGGCCTAGGACAGGGGCAAGAACTACTTTTGGGCCAGCTCACTGTAGAAACAGGAATGGGGTGGAAGAAAACAGGGCCAGAACGAAATATCTTGACAATCCGGATACAGACGTAGAAAAATATTTTTCAGCAGAAAATCATGACCAGTAACTGCAACAGTTACCATAATTCCAGTAGGGGTCATATTCCATACAATTCAGTCACACTGGGGAGCTTTTCAAAACCCTATACCTGCTGTAACTTGTGGTAGGCTTACAGCCAATTTACTGCAAGTTTTCCCCCCAAACTTTTTGTTATTGCTAATGGGTTCATGTAACAAGAAGGCACATGACTTGTGATGCTGAACCTCTGCTTTAAGCCACTGATCCAAATGCATCTAATCATTATTTCTATTCCCAGACTCTTCTTCTTCCCTTGCTCTTGGCTTTTTTTTTTGGGGGGGGAGGGACATACAATACTGTACAAATTTATATATCTATCTGCCTACGTACTACCTACCTACCTATTTTATTAAATTTATACCCTGCCTCAAGATGGACTCAAGATGGCTTACAAAATCTTAAGTAAAACTTTAGCTAATAATGTATCATTACAAAAGTTTTTTTTAAAAAATCCTCACTTCTGTTAAAAGCACATAAAGAACAGTTTAAAATGCATTTTAAAATAAATTTAACAATAAAACATCATTAAAATAAACTAAATTTTAAATAAAACATCATTACAACATACAAAATAATAATAAAAATACCACTTAGATTAGCTTTCAGCCATATGATTAAAATAAGTCAAAGGCCTGCCCATTAGTGGAAAAAGTATCATCTGGTTATCCCTCTCCCTCCCCTCCAAGGTCTCAGGCAGAAAGAGATCTTCCACATCTTCTTCCATTTGATTCTTTTTGGCAATCCTGCTCATGTTGCATTGAATTCAATGAGGTAAATGCATCCTGAATGCAGTAGATAAATGGGTCAAGGATTGCATTCTGAATGGTAAGGTCAAAGATGGCCCTTGATACCTCCTTATTGCAAAAATACGTGCTCTGCAACTGAATCACAGCCAATAAGCTTTAGGGTATAAACTACATGGGGAAAAACTGACAGCACTCATCAGAAAATCTAGAAATAATCAGGTAGGCCATTCTTTTTACAGAACCTGGTATCCTTTTATTGGCTACTGCAGTAATATTAGGGATGTTTACCATCCTCCAACTACACATTGCAATCTCTACAAATATCTTTTCTTTGGCTAAATCCTGTTGGTTTTAGTGTCATATGGGCTTTGTGCATCAGAATATCTCCAGTTTCTGCATTCAATTGTTCTCAATATTGCTACAGATTTGTTTCCCTCATATTCTAGTATTTTTAATTTGATGACTTCAATAAAAGGTTTAAAAAATTGAAGAGCAATTCGACAACAATCACTCCCTTAAAATGTGTGTATGAGGGATACAATATAATTCTGGTTTTTTTTTTTAACTGAATCACAGGACAAACTTCTATAATTTCCACTGTAGTTGCTGGTTTTCTTATGAAGAGGAGTGTGTCATTTGAACTTCTCAAACAGAGGACACAGCATATATATATGAATTCATGCATGAATAAGTCTGAACATCTTACCTGTCAACATGTTCCACAACAGCCTTCACAGGGGGAGGTAATGGATTTTAAACTACCATGTTGTGTTTTGGATGACTTAACACAGAGACATGTCCTGGCAAAAAATCAGTTTTTCAGGCAATACTGGTGATTAGAAAACTCCTTAACATCAAAGACATTCATGATTAACGGCTGATTCTAATAAACATAACCAAGGCTGGAATTTGAAGAAGAAATGTACGTTTAGGAGATCAGGTTTTATAGCTACGAACCTTTTATAACGACTTCTTTTGCCGCGCAAATCGTCAATTATCTTTTACACAATGTTAAAGGGACTCTAAGAGCCGTGTGGGACTAAGGTAACCTTTTTTGTTTAAAAGGAATAATAATTCACACATTATCTTCCATGAATATGTTAACAAAATTTTAACAACTGCCAAATCTTTTTTATAATGTCATGTTTAAATCAGTTGGGTATTAAACCCTATTACAGTAGATGTCATCCTCTTAGTGAAAGGCCACAGTTCATCCCCTGTGTACTGCTTGCCCTTATAAATGTATTAAAGGCTGTAGGTTTAACTGCAAACCGGGAAAAAGTAGGCACTTCCTACGCTGCTAACCAGGTGTCACACAATCCATTGGCTTATGAATATTTACTGCGTAGAGTACAGTCCTATTATGAAAGTAAAATAATAAGGGAGAGGTAATGTGAGCTATGATGTCTACTGTAATTTACACCAGATTTCTTTTCCAAAATTCAGATCCCAGTTCTGAAACTCACTGGAGCAGGATCAAGCTCTACTCCCCAACCAACTCTGCACTGTCACACAGAGGGCCAAAACTACTATTAGGTGAGTGGAGAGGCTGCCTCAGGCAGCAGATTTGAGGTTTCATGAAAGGGAAGCAAATTCTTTCTTATTTATTTAGTTATTATTGTAGTTTATTAACCCACCAGGAAAGATAATTAGAGAAATGCTTGGCAGATTTTCTACTACATGAAACAGAACAGTTATGTTGGTTTTAAGTATTTAGTATTGACTGGCTGGGGAGAAGGGTATTTTCTGCTGCACATGAGGCAGCAAAATGTCTTGGGTCAGCGTTCTCCTTCTGTATTACAGTTCTGTTGTTGTTATTGCTGTTGTGTGCCTTCAAGTTGTTTCTGACCTATGGTGAGCTTAAGGCGAATGGATCAGGGGTTTTTCTAGGGCTTGAGATTATGTGCTACACCCAAAGTCACCCAGTGGGTTTCCATGGCCAAAATAGGTCCATGGTCTTGAGGGTCGTAGTCCATTGCTCAAACCTCTGTACCTCACTGGCTCTCCTAAGAGTGATGTACACATGGTCAAATGTATATAGTTACACTAAAACAAATATGATATATACCACAATTTTGATTGTACTTATATGGGGAACAATTAATATTTTTGTTACTGGAACAACATTTTCTGTGGTTTCCTGGAAAGAAAGAACTATAAACCTATCTTCACATGATTATGGGAAGGATTTGCTCCTCCTAGCACAGTGGTAGAAAACTATGCCTGGACCAGGCCCAATTTTCTGTCCCTAGTGGCTTCATATTCCATTTATGTATGTATGTATGTATCCATCCATCCATCCCACTTTTTTCCTTGGACATCTGATTAAATTAAATTAGCTTACATCTAGTTAAAAACAAGCTACAGTGAAAAACCTATTAGTACAAAAGTTAAAAAATAGACAATTCCATTTAAAGACACAAACTTAAAACAATTTAAAACACATTTAAAAGATAGAGGAAAATAGAATTAAAGCATAGTCCTATTACAAGCTCCTTCTGCCACATGAATTATGAGCCAAAGGCCTGTTTGAATAAAAAAAAGTCTGTTTCCTAGCAGAAAGAGCGGGGAGAGAGCACAAACTGAAATTGCCCATGGGAGGGAATTCCACAACTGAGAAGTCATTGAGAAGAGTCTCTCCCATGTCCTCATCGAACATGCCTATGATGGTGGTAGGACTGAGAAGACTTTCCCACAAAAATCTTAAAACTTGGTCAGGCTTATATAGGGAGATATAACCTTTCAGGTAGTCTGGATCCAAGGCATATAGACTTTGAAAGGTCATAACCAGCACTTTGCATTTTTAGTGGAACCAGTAGCCAGTGAAGTTGTTTCACCAAGGTAGTTATATGTCCCATGCAGGAAAGGGGCTTCATTTTTTCAGGGGAGGGGTAGAAAAAGAGAGGTCTGGGGAACCTGAAAGGATTGGGACTTCCAAAACAGTAATGAGGATCTGCAAATGGCTACCTATCTACATCTTGCTGGCCTCTACTCTAATGTAAAGGCATATTGAAGCATGTTGAAGATAATTGCATAATGAGCATCTATGTGCTTGCAAATAATTGGCTCCAAATGTCTTTTATAAGTATTTTAAATAGGGATCATTTATTTAAAAAGGTTTGGAAGGGCATCTAGTACAATCTTAGGCAGCCATAAGCAATTGGCTGTTTATGACCACTCCCTCCTTCCCTCTCCCTCCAATAAATGTGGAGAAGACAGAGAATGCAATAAAGTCCATGGGTGGGTGAAATGTTGATCTTTAGTCTCCAAGCTTAACTGATTTCTGTGTTTTTGTATCAGCAAGTATGTTATTACTGCTATATCATTAGCAAGTATGACTGTCACCCTATTTCCTTGGTTTTGCAGCTACAGGTTCTTCTTAATGAATGTGATTTCCATAGTTCTATAATTTGGCTGAAGATGAGGGGAGAGTGAAAGGGTGCTTTTGAAGATGGATGTGAATCAGCAGCCCCAGAAAACTCCATTTCAAGTGGGTCTTTAAACCTAGTTTTCCTCTTTCAGTTATAAATTTGGTGACTGACATGATCTTTTTAAGTTTCCTTTCACACTACACAAAGACAGCACTTTGATTTCACTTTAACTGGCAGGGCTGCTATCTGAAAAATTGTGGGAATTGTATTTTTGTGAGGCACTAGAACTCTCTCCCAGAGAAATCTAAATATTTCATGAAACCACAAGTCCCAGGATTCCATGGGATGGAACCATGGCAGTTAAAGTGGTACCAAAGCATTGCAATTGTGCAGTGTGAACTGGTATGAAAGAGACCTAGGTTTTGTGAATACCAGACTCAGTCTTTGGTTTTCCATGCATTAAATTTTTATGAAGGTGTGGTTACTAATGACTGCTGGAGTATTTTTAAAACTTGGTATCATTCTAGATAGGCAAGGTATGTGAAGAAGGAGAAGGAGAAGAAGGAGCTGCTGCAGCAGCAGTCTTTGTTTATCATGCTGGTGATACTTATCTGCTGCATTTGAACTGAGGAAAAATTTGGCTATTTTATTGTTTCATCAGTGAATGATGAAACTGTGGACCTACTTCTAACAAAGAGTAGAAAGAACTTTGTTTCTTCATCAATGCAAGATGCCAGGTCTACGTAATTGCTTGGTCTGTTCTACAACTGTTGCAGTCCTGAAGAAACATAGTGCTGACATATGTTTAGAGATGTGTCACAGCAGTTTTTCCCAAGAACTATCCTCTCAGTTCTGCTTTTTGATTGATGTACTCGGATCTAAGTTGACAACACAACATTTGCAGTTCACAAGACTTGGAGCCCATTCCATGATCACTATAGTTGCATCTTTTGAAATTGTGGACTTGTTTGCCAAGAGGAAGGGGGAACGACCTTCTGAGAATGGGTATCTAGGGAAACACATATCTAACAAGCTCCTCGATGCTTCCCCACCCCCAATAAAAAGGAAATAATTGTACCAGTTCAAAACCTGCCACTATCTGCAAGGACAGTTATTAGGAGAATGGATACTGGATTGGCTTACTTGGAAATTTAGCTGGAAAGTGAAGCACAGAAATATGTTTGTTTTTCGCTACAGCCAGATGCATCCATAGATATATAACAGCTACTTCACAGCCAGCGGTTGTTGTTGCCCGCGTGACTTTTCAGTTTCTGAAAATGCTGTGTCTGAAAAGAAGATCAAAAACTGAAGATATATTTCACATTTTGCAAGGCAATGCAACAACAACAAATTTGCTTCTCCAAAAGCTGTCATCCATTATCTCTGGGGGTGTTTGAGCAATGATTGCCAATATCAATGGATTTATGCTACCTGCAGGAAAGATGCTTCCTTCTCCAAGCTTGTTGCATATCACTGTATCATTCCTTGGAACGCGTTGTGAGTTAAAGTACTCCACTTCAAACACATCATGGGTGCACTTACAAAAATAATAATAATAATAAACTCTGGTTAGGCTGCCTCCTTGTAACACAAGGAAATAGAGGGAATTGATACATAGTACAATGATCCTGTTTCGCATTTTTTGAAGTGAGGAGAATGGGTAAAATCAAGAGCTGGAAAGATTTTAGAACTAGAAGGAAGAAATCAAGGAATGTTTAAAGACTAGCTTGTTGAACAAGTTGAAGCAGACTTTGACTGGTGGACTTAGCCTTCATTTTTAATCACTGGTGTAGGGATGGAGAGGCGATGAGGACTGTGCACTCCTGGTGACAATTTTTTGGGGGCGCCACCTCTCCTTGCCTGCCATCTTGCCTGCCCTTCCCCATGTGCTGTAGCCCTGCCCCCGTACAATATAGCCCCGTCCCTATGTGACATAGCCCTGCCCCCTGCATGAATTAGTCCTGTCCCCGCCCCTCCTTCGCGCACTCCAAGGTATGCTGCTGTTTTTAATTGGATGCAAAAATTTATCAACACAGTTTGAACTCTGAACTGTAGGGCAAAGATAAGGATGTTTCTTGCATGATAATTCTAGTCATTTCCCTCAAAGGTAAGCAACAGTTGTGGAAGTCACACTTGCAGAGGAAATAACTTTTTTTTTCACTTCCCTTCTCTAAATTACATTTTTGGTGAGTGGAATTTCAACTACACACTATTTGTACATCTTTCATACACATCAATTCAGAGTTTGAATTTAGTGGTTCACAGATATTTAGCTCACCTGATTTTACCAAAACAATATAATCCTATGTCAGACATAGAATTGGAGTTTATGGATGTTCAGACTGACTTTGTTTTAAAAGCTGGTGCCAGTCATGGATATTTTTTACATCTGGTTGATGCAGAAATCTACCTTTATTTATTTTCTTTTAAACTGCTGCAAAGGTGAAAGTTTTACTTTGCAGTTACGTACCTATATGAGTCTTTCTTTTCCTCAATGAATTTAACCAAAACCAAACCAAAATCAGAATATAGCTAACTGGTGAGAATCTGGACGACTGCTCTATTTAGAGGTAGTTCAGAAATGTACTCCATTGAGTTTTTTCTTTTTTTAATTGCATTTCCCAGACCAGAAATGGAAATGGACCCAATTTGCACCTGGAAGAGTATATATTTCTACGCCTTTAAAGTGTTATGAGGGACTTAAAAAAACCTGTTTGTCAGCATGAGACATCTGTAAAATGGGCTGAATCTCCTGAAATTCCTGTTTCAGTCAACTGGCAAAATTGTTCTGTCTTCCTGAGACAAGCCTTTGGTTTGACCCAGTAAAAGCTCTGGTTGCAATTAGCTCAGAAGCTGAACAAGAGGCAAAATTCTGTTGCCTCGATAAACACATCAGTTCTGACAGAGGTTAACTGAACCACTAGCTGTCATCAGCATTTGAGCCCGAATCAAAATGGTGGCTGTACTTTTAAAACTGAATGCAACTTTCCTCCTCCAATATGGAGTAGAAAACTCTGCTTGTGTGCCATCTCTAGGGGAATAATCCATCAGAGGATAGAGTTGGGCACTATTACTTCTTGCTCCTGTCTTCTCATTATTTCTGACAGTGCATTAATGGTACACACAGGTGTAGGTCCAACTTACAGATGCATCTCTCTTTTGCAGGGGGGCAGTGTAGAGTTGGTATGTCCTTCTGCCCTCTATACCAACCAAAATATCCCACAAACCTATTGTAGAGTCATTGTAGTCCTACCCCTGGCCATTCCATGGCTAGTGGAGAGTGGGAGGACAGCATTCAGCTATGTCCATGCAGCCATATGGACAATGCTTACAACATCCACTGACACCTCCAGAGAACCCCAGTGAATTTCAGCAGATGTTGATGGAAACATAACCAGAAGCTTCTACAGTCCCCCCTTTCACTCTCCACCAGGCATGAAATTGTGATTTGGAGGTTGCAGCAGCTAAGCAGTAAGTCTGAAGATCTGTGAATGGCCAGTGGTCATGTAGTTCCATATGCAGAACTACTACACTACATTAAGCCATACTGAATGGTGAAGTCCTCGACAAAAGACAGTTTGAGAGAAGAATGGAAGAGGCCGTAGTTGCTTGACAACAATGAATAGGAGTACCCTGCAACATTTTGTTGTAAGATCCATTTGTCATAATTGTAAATTGATTTGTTGGGGTTTAACATGATTTCAATCAAGCAGTCTGTAGATAAGCACACACACACAAACACCTGTTTTACTTGAAAATGATAAAGCAACCTAATCATTAAGTAAAGAGGGGACATGAATTATATTAAAAATATAGATATCATAGTCTGAGATAAAGGTGATGCATAGTTTCATTACACTCAACTAGTTTACAGTAACACATTTACAATTGTAATAGTACACATTCTGACCAAACCAAAACTGACTGTATACAGTTCCTCAACCTAAATTTATTTTAAATAATTAAATAACCCCTTCCACTTTTAATTAGGCTAAACATTCTCTATAATAAATGAACAGGAATTAAACATCATGATTCTTCTAGCACTGCTTGAAAAACTCCCACAACCTAGGCTTTAGCATCCTAAGATTGAACAACAGATAAATCGTCCATATTGTAAATGAAAAGGTAGCCTTTTAATAGAATTTTTTATTTATGGACAAATAGAGTCAATACCATTGCCCTATAGTTCACAGAAAAATATTTTGCTTTTAAAAAGAGTCACCTCGACATTTTGTGGTACTTTAGGTGCAGTTTAATGAAGAGAATTTTTTTACTTTAATATTTACGGCTGGCACATCTATAAATCATAAACAGGAAATTCTAATTCGCCGCCAGTTATTCATGTGAGTTCCATTATAGCCACGCTGCAGGCAATGATGCACTACAAAGATTGTGCTGATGCTGATGTTATAAACCAGAAGAACAAAGTTTAAATGGTCTGTAAATGTCAGCAGAATCCCAATAGTAAATTATGACCTTGCTATCAACTCCTGAGTACCTTTCCTTACATTTTATGCATTCCACATAATGAAAATGTAATGCTGTTTGGATGACAATAAACAAAAGGGTCTTGCTGCTGACCATCTTTATGGACCAGAAGTGAATGTTAGTTGTTTATCAGCAATTCAGCTGAATTATTTAGAGAAGTGAAAGCTCTCTATCAGAAAACTCCAATATGCAGAAAATACCATTGCATGTAATATTGTTGCCTCTGTCCTTCAAGGAATTAGATTTTTTTTTCATGCTTAGATTTAATATATACTTCTTGGAGATATAGGACATTAAATTACATTTTCATTCCTAACTGGAAAGGGAGACTTTTCAGGCTTCATTATTTATCATGCCTTAACACCTTTGAGGAGTGTTTATATCCCAGACTCACTAAAACATCTACATTTGCTGGAAGATCTGTTGCAAGCAGACAAAACACAAGCTACAGTCATGACAAGATTATTTCAGTCTCCCTTTAAAGATTAGTATAGTTGTCTATGATATCTTAAGCCTTCGTCTTTTTAAGATTGTTGTGATACATCAAATCATTGGTTTTGAAAGAGGATAGAAAGCAAGGACATGCTACTTTTTGGGCTGGATCCAAAAATGCCCTTCCATGCACAGATTAGGATACTTTTTAATTAGAACAGTCTTTCCTCTCTATAAGCTGTATTCACATTTTATACAATACGATTAATATTCAGGGGAGATGAGACAATGCAAACAGTTGTCTTTACATCAAGAATAACTGCCTCAAGAGGAGAACCTCATCTATGTGTGGAGATTCTCCATGCAGCCCAGAATACTTAATTTCCCATTCTTCTAGATTAGGTGAAGAGAAAATCACTCACTACATATACACAAAAAGGGAGGCATTTTCATGCTAGATAGTTACAGAGTTATGATTTCGCCTTATCTGCCATCCTGCATCCTGTGGAATCCTGGGACATGCAGTTTAGAAATAGGCATTTAGAGTTCTCTGGCAGAAAAGTTCTCTAATGCCTCTGACTGAACTACAAACCACAGGATTCCGATAATGTCCATCACTTTTATTTTCCGTTCTTTTTTTTGGGGGGGGGATCTTTTTCCTCTTTCCAATATTTTGCGTAATTCAACTTTGCTGCTGTTATTAGATTTAACAATATTTTCCTTTTACTCCTCATTTTACTTTTCTCTTCAATCATATTTAATAAATATGTCTGCGGATTCATTTCAAATTTCACCTCTAGCAGCTTGGTTATGCTGTCATGAATCTTTTTTCCAATATTTTTTTTTGCTGTAGGGCATAGCCACCATGTATGAAAATAAGTTCCTATTTTTTCCCCACATTTCCAGCATTGCCCGTTTCCTTTTCTTGTTATTTTTATTAATTTCTGGGGAGTCATAGACCATCGGTGCATTGATTTATAAAGGTTTTCTCTTAACGTCAAACTTTGGGAGGATTCCATAGGATTCAGCTGTGGCAGTTGAGATGGAATCATAGTACTGTAACTGTGTGATGCAATTTCACATTTGTGAAATACTGTCCTAGTATTTTGATCACAATAGTCTGAGGATTTTTAAAAAAGGAAATACTGTTTAAGACAGCAATTCACTTCTACAAGTTGTACGATTTTTACAGGCAGTGTATCGTATGTGCCTGAGGCTATATTTCAGAGGAATGAATTGGTAAACCACCTCTGAGTATTCCTTGCCTAAGAAGAGCCTATGAAATTCATGGGGTCACAGACAACTTGAAGGCACAGTTACAAAAACAAGGTCAGTATCTATCATCTGTCCATCTACCTGTCTATCTGTCCATCTATTTATGGCTATGAGCTATGATACCTAAATGTTTACTTATTTGTTTCATTTATATCTCATTTTTTCTCCAGTGAGTACAAAGCAGCAATCATGGTTGTCTTCTTACCCACACTATCCTCACATCAACTCAGTAAAGTATATAAGGCTGAAAGAAAATGGATGGTGAGTTTCATTTATCAGCTGGTGAGTTTCATTTCTCAGTGTGAATAGAATCTGGCTCTCTCAAGTGTTATTCTAATGCTCTAACATTGCTCTAGCATCATTAGGCATGTTACCAGAATATTTGTTTTGAAAGCCCATGGATGATCTATAAACTTGGGGTTTTCATGTGTTTAAACTTATCCACTAGAATTAGACCCAAACAGTTTGTATCCTTTTCATTTCTGTGCCAGACAATGATCTCCATTGTGTGAGTGGGGTGTGCACTGGAGAGCTCCTAAATCAGAGTGACTAGAATTAGATAGTCATTTCTCAAACCGATTGCAATCAAGTTCCAAGTATTTTTTAGTGTTACTTGTGCAGTGTTGGGATTCCCAGTCAGGAGAAGGGGTCTGTGTAAAATAATGTGCCTGCTGTACAGTCTAGATTGCATAGCTAATATCCCAAATACTTTAAATCATTCCCCTCTTGTGTGCATATGACACTCTTTTTAATGAAGAAAGTAACAGTTTTTCCCACTGAGAAGATGCACACTTGTGTGTGTGTATGTGTGTATGTCTGTCTATCTATCTATCTATCTATCTATCTATCTATCTATCTATCTATCTATCTATCATCTATCTATACACAAACACACACACACATATACACACACAAATACAGATATATATGTATGTATATGTGTACACACACACACACACACACACACGGTCCCTCTCCTCTAAGCTCTTTCTGTTGTAAGATGAAATCTAAGATTTTTCTGGCTACAAAGATCTCAATATACATATCCAGGTTGGTGAACAGGCATACTAACTACCACACCCCTATCTCTCTCACACACCCACACACTCAGAGAGAAAGAGAGGAAGCAATGAGAGTCCCCCTCCTGCCATTTCTTTCTATGATTCTCATGCAAAGAAAGGAATCCATGAAGCGAAAATGTTTCTGGAATCGAGTAGTAAATGTTAGAATTTCTCTTATGCTAAAGAACATTTCTGCACACTGGTGAGAAGGAAGATTAAAGCCCTTCTGTAGGCTACACACTCAATTGGAGGTGAGATCTCCTGCAGTGAAGACACACACGTTGCAGAGAGAGTGGCAGCAGGTATGCTTGTCTGTTAGTGCTGATGTGAGTCAGGGAAAGTGAATTCTGTGAAAAGTAAGCTACTGGAATGAAGATCTAGGAAATAGCAAAATATCCCTGCAAGCTTTTTCTTTTTTAAAATAGCATATGCAGTTCTATATTTGAAGAGTGACTAAACCTTACAGTGCCCTAATTCCTTCTACATTGCTTATTGAAGAGTAAACCTGATAGAATTCAATGGGGCTTACTGCATTGGATTGCACTATAACATGCATATTCAAAAAGAGATCTCATTGTCTTCAGTAGAACATAATTTCCATTTAAGAATGCATAGGATTGTGGGGGCTTCAGTTTGCATGCTTATGCTAGGATACATAAATCCTTTTTAAGTTAGGTGTACTTGCAACTATCCAATTAATTTTCCCTTGATTTTTCTTTTTGAACAGCTACATCACATGGTATGCTGTATCACCACAACAGCACTTGAACTCCCATATAAAAATGCTTTGCAGTGTGTTGTGGCGAGATGGCTATTTGAAAAGCACAACATGATTGTTTCCTGAGTGAGCAGGCTATTTGTTTGCTGTTTTCCTCAGCATCTGTGACTTATTGGATGGAAAGTCCTTTCCCCTCAGATTGTACAGATGGAGTCCAAGGTGTAACTTCAAACCATTGCACCACCTGGCATAGAGCCTAATGCGAATGATTACAACTCATCTTCATTGCAAAAGAGAATAATGTCCAGTAGAAGAAGAAAGACAATGTTACAAATGGATAGTTTCACTAAAGGAAGGCACACCCCTCAGTTGAAAAATCTGAACAGTGTTGTTGAAAACTGGGGCTCTTGGAGGTCTCTGTGTTCATGTGCTTGTACTGTCTTATCTGACAGAAAAATTAAATTAAAGTTAAATTCTTGACCTGCAGATCCCTTTGAGACCCTCCCCCTGGTTCTTTATATTTCTGCTTATTGCAGAAAATGCTTGTGTACAAAGTGGTCCAAATATTGTTACAGATTGTTATCTGGCTGCATCCATTCTATAATAATTTCAGGTTCACGGAAGAAGTGCCTCTTTATCATAGCAAGAAACCAAGAGTCCTATTTTCCTTCAGAAATGGCAGGGTCCCAGTTCAGATATGGATGGTTCATGAAGGAGCCAGAAGGCTATCTCTGCTTTTGTTTGTTGTGTACCGTAGCATCTGAACTGGGCACACTGACAACGAGGTTCTGGAAGCCACATCTGGCAAGCCACAAGTTGCTCATCCCCACTCTAGTATATCCTTTACTAGAGAAAACAAACCACTTCCTGATTGTGTCACATCTGGAGGCACCACTGGTAAGCATGCCCTAATTCCAGTTGCTAGATGCAGCAAGAATACACTCATTAGTCAATGAGATATATATATATATAAAACTGCTGGCTTGTGACTGAACAGTTGCTTCAAAAGTATACTCATGTTGGGACCAAAAAGTAGATATAGGCTCAAGGCCTACATCTCCAAGATGCCTTGAGTTCCCTGTTTGAATAGCATGCAGTGCTAAATTATTCGTTTTACTCTTCAGACCTTATAGGATATTAATATTAGCTTAATATTGATAATTAAGAACAACTGACACAGCTTTTCTGGTGTGTGTATGTGAGAGAAAGAGACAGAGAGAGAAAGAGAGATGAATATAGAAGAGAGGAAAGTTTGAGTCATAAGTTGCCCCTTATAGGTAAAGCATATGTGGACCTCCAGATATTCTTAGACTGCAAATTCCATCACTCCTCTTTATTGGCTGTGCTGGATGAGTTTGAAAGCAGGTCTCTCAAGATCAAAGCTACAGTAAATAAGTGATATGAGCATTTGCTCTTCACTAACACTATATGAGTTAGACTCTTTTGAGACTCATCTCTTCCCCTACAAATAGCTCAGAATGCTAGCATCTCTTCAAAATTGCTTCCTTCAAAAGATGCAGTTAGTTGGTTAGCTAGCCACAGTGGAATAAAAAAAAAATCTTCTGTTTTGTGAAACATTCAAAGAAATCTTGGATCTAAGGACTTTAACAAATTGCTAGATGTCTCTCTCTTCAAGCAGACAGATTCTTTTCCCTCTGCTTTCACAAGAAAGTATCAGGTTACCCAGGGGCAAAACTCTTTTTTTTATTGATTAATTGATTAACTTGTCAGTTACTAACTTTTTATGAAAGCAGTATAGTAAGGGATACTATGAAATAAGTACAATTCTCTACAATAAAATGATCATATTCATCTTAAGCAGAAACTCTTTGGTAATAATATTCTAGGTCATTACTACATGACAGCAGCAGGAAAGAACAGCATTCAAAACTAGTTTCCTTTTCCTTTTCATTTCCTAAATTAGCAAGAAATTACCCTTATCAATGTATTGTCCATGTATTGTGCTTCACTATCTTATCAGGAACATGGTCTTTATAATCTAGATGGTGAATTCTAATTTAAGTACCCAGTCCAACAACTGTAATTATACTGAGGGGGAAACACAGTTGGGTACCTTAAAAAAAAAAGCCACAAAGTGGCCTTTGGTTTCTTTAGAACTCACCATCTGAACAGGTGTCCCAAAATTTAGGAGAAAGCTGAAGAAGCAGAAAAAAATGCCAAAATTAAGCCAGATGTGGCAGCCATATTGTCTGTAGTTAAACCCAACCCCAAGATGGAGACTACAGGTGAAATTAGTCACTGGGAGGTGTGTCGCTTTTCAGTTCAAACTGAGATGAAGGGATAATCATGTGTGGACATTTTTGAAAATTAAAGGTTGATTGCAGTTAAGGCACTTTCTCTCTCTCTCTCTATACAGATATATAAATCTTTTTTTTCCCCCCAGCCTGAATTCTGTTTATTTGTACCCATAATGCCAATAACATACATAAGGCTCAGGTCCAAGTTATCTGAAGGACCACATCTCCTTGTTTGAGCCACTTTGAGTTCTTCTTTCTTTTTTTTTTTAATTAATAATTTTTATTGATTATACAACAAAGAAAAAAAACAAAAACAAAAAAATAAAACACCGTGTGATATACATAATAGTGAAACAAAAAAAAATTCAACCGACGCAAACTTACATTATTATTTCTCTCTATTACCATTAGAATCATAAACTTATTCAGCTTATTCTGCATTATACTACTTTTATATTTTTGTTACCTATCTTTAATTCTTATTCTCATTATACTCATTATTATTATAATAGTTTCATTCTTAATTCTATATTTTCCCTTAGATTTAAACTATTGCTATTAATAAATATAATCTTATTACTTAACATATAAAACTATGTCTAAAGGTAAACCCACTCCCCAAAGTCGATTTTGTTTTGTTTTACAAAATTAAACAACACATATCCAATTTAAGCAATACACCACATAATTAACACACACACAAAAAGTGATTACCCACCCCCCAGAGCCAACTTTTTATTTAATCCACTTTCCAAAATTGCCATTCTTCTTGTGAAAGGGTAGCTTTACCATCTCTTATCAAAGCTTTTTCCAAAAATATTTTCCAAATTTCTTCAAAATCATTCCCTTTTACAAAACCTTTCATAAATCTAATTCTACATGTTAATTTGTCATTAATTGCAATTTTCCACACTTCTTTATACCATTCCTCTATTTGAAGTTTTTCATTTGTTTTCTATTTTTTTGCTATTATTAACCTCGCTGCAGTTAACAAATTTGTTATTAATTCCTTCATTACCTGGGTACACTCAACATTACTATATATAGACAACAACCCTATATTTGAACATACTGGTATCTCAACTCCTATTATCTCTTTTATCTCTTTAAAAACCTTTTGCCAAAATTCCATTATCTTATTACAATTCCACCACATATGCATATATGTACCAATTTCTTAACATCCTCTCCAGCATAATCTTGAATATTTCTCATCTGTCTGATTTAGTTTTACTGGAGTCAAATACCATTTCCAAACTATTTTATAATAATTCTCTTTTATTCTTATGGATAATTTTTTTAAATGACGTTGTTTCCAAATTTTTCTCCATTCTTGTATATCTATATTTTGTGATGTCTCTTCCTCCCACATTTTTCTAAGATAATCCTCTTCTTGTTCTTTTGCCAATATTTTATATATATCACTTGTAATACCCTTTAATATTTCATTTTCTTGCATATTTTCTCTTTGAATTTAATCTTATTAAATATTTCTTCATAAAACTCTTTTTGCTTCTCATTAGGTGCATAAATATTCGCTATAACATATATTTCTCCATCTATTTCGCCTTGTATAATTACATATCTACCTTTTTCATCTAACTCCACACTTATTACAATAAAATTACATCTTTTAGAAATTATAATTGCTACTCCTCTTGATTTAGATGTACCAAATGCTTCCTCATAAACGGCAACCAAATTCAATTTAAGTTCATTTTTTTATCTCGTTTTCCATGTGTTTCCTGTAAAAAAATTATATCAGCCTTATCTTTTTTTAATATCGATTCTATCCTTTTTCTCTTTATTATTGACCCTAATCCTTTCACATTTAATGTTGATATTCTCAATCTATTCTTCATTTTTCATATTTCCAATCTCTTAATCCTCCTCCCCATTGGCTCTTTAGTGTAGTGCTCCCCTTCCCTTCCCCCTTCCCACTCCCCTCCCCCTTTCCTCCCTCCCCATCTATCCCTCCCCTACCCACACATACATTTATCCCCCCTTTCCCTCCAAAGCATTCTTGCTTTGCCAATGACCACTAATGGTCTTGGGGGGGGGTAAAGGTATACCAACTCCAGGCATAGAGACCAATACCTTCTTCCGATTAATTTTCTTTCCCGTATTTTTTCCCTCTCTTTCCCCTCCCTTCCTTCTCTCTACCCTTTTACTTTATATATACATATATCAATCTCTATCCATATACAATCTATAAAGATATGTTCTGATCACTGGTCATCAACCCTTCTCCTACTCTATAAAGTTCTCTTTCTTCTTCTTCTGTTATATCATAATGTTTCTTCTGGTCCTCCTCAACCTCTGTCCTTTCTTTTATTTCCCGAGATCTTCTCTTCTCCTCCAGCCGCTCCTCCCACTGCTCCTTCTTCTGCTCCTCCTACCGTACCTTCATCTTCCTTTTCATCTTGCTGCATCAATATCAGATTTCTCAAAAGTTGCAATCCTTGTTCAAGAGAATTTATTCTGTAATATTTGCCAGCCCATTGGAATTTCAGAAAAATGGGATATCCCCAGCTGTATCTTATTCCAGCTCTCTGTAATACTATGATACAAAGTTTCATTTCTCTTCTCCAATTTATTGTTTCCCGGCATAGATCATTATAGATTTCCACTGTATTCTCTCGATACGTCAATAATCCTGGGTTTTTTCTGATAGCTTTCATCAAATCATCCTTTTTGTTGAAATTTGCCACTCTCATAATGATATCCCTGGGAGTTATTCCCCTCTTCATAGCTGTCACACGATGAATCCTTTCTATGTCCTGTTGTTCCCATAAAATCTCAGGAGCAATGCTTTTTAACCATTTTAACACTTCTTCTTTCAGGGATTTTTGAGTTTCATGTGGTAGCTCTGCAAACCCACGAATTCCCACATTGTTTCTTCGGTTTTGATCCTGTAACTGTATGATTTGCTTCTCCAGCTGAGAAATCCTGTCATGATGTTCCAGTAATCTTGTCTGCTGATCCACTTGGATTTTTTTAATATCATCCACTTTAATGTCCAGATCTTTTAATTCTTTTGAGATATTTTTATACATCTCTGTCATTTCCCCTCTTATATTAGATGTTAATGTAGTTACAAGAGCTTGCTTAGACTCTAAGTTTCTGTATAAAAGCTTTCATTTCTTCATTAGCTCCATTTGTTTTCTGTTTAGTCGCCATCTTAGTTTCTTGTTCGTCTCCGTTAGAGTTTAAGTTTGTATTTTCAAAATCTCTAACTAGACGATTAAATGTTTTATCTGTTGCCCTTAATCGTCTCCAGGTAGGTTTTTTATAAACTTTTGTCCCTTTTTGTTTAGACAACATAAATATCTCCAGCAACGAAAACCAAGAACAGCTTTGCTCTCGCTCCGTCTCAACAACTCCAATTTAAACAAAGTCTTTTATTTTTCCTCCAGTTGGAGAAGAATCAAAACCAATCCAATATCTTATCTTACATTCCTTCCCACATTATTTTTCCTTAATTACTCACAGTCTTTCTTTCTTTTAAAAGGGCTTCTCAGGGGTTTTTATTTGCTCCGGGAGAAGAATATTAACCTCTTTCTGCCATCGCAGCTGGCTCCCCGCCCCCAGATATATAAAACTTAGGTTAAATCTCACTCCCTTCCCAAGGCAGCCAAGCCCCATGGGGCTGTGGGTGCTGTTAAACAGTCATGGGGGAGAAGTGACTGGCCAGCAAGATCTATGTCTCCATGCCCCTCCAGTGTGCTACCAAGAGACACAGGGGAACAATAGTGTTATTATGCAAATAGGGGGATGGAAAGAAAATCCTTGCTACCCAGTTTCTTCCCTTCTCTTTCACCTGTAACAGTGACCCCACAGGGCAGGTGCAAATTTTGGACATATACAGGAGGACTCATTTGAAAGGAATGGATGGCATCCTGTTAGTAAGGTTTGATGCTCTAATCTGGAATTGGAACATAGTAACTGTTTCATGAGAGCCAGTGTGGTGTGGTGGTTTAGGTGTTGGGTTAGGACCCTAGAGACCAGGGTTCGATTCCCCACTCAGCCATGGAAACCCACTTGTAACCTTGGATGTGTCACACACTCTCAGTCCCAGAACACTCTCTGATATGTTCACCTTAGGATCACTGTAAGTCAGAAACAACTAAAGGCACAAAACAACAACAACTGCTTCGTATTTCTATTTGCAACTGTGGCATTATTGCCATAACTACAAATGATCCTGAAACTCATCTTAAGGGCCAGTTAGCTATCCCAAACAACAGAGTTGTTATGACCCCAGAGTTGTGCCTAGAAAACAAATAATTACATCCCCAAAGACATTATACCACAGTCATAGTGCGCAAACTTGCTAAAGCTCTTACTACTTTGTACTATTCAGCTCATAAGTTCCTTCCCATACCAAATTGCATGCACATTGCTTGGAAAGAAGAACAAGCACTAGCATCAAGTTAGAGTGCCTCAAGATGTTGCACAGCAAAGCCTCGCATTGCCATGGCATACCACAATGTGTTGAAAAATGCCCCTTTCAGACATGGCATGTCTTAGAGGCATATCTCCATGCATATTGGTAGTGCTCCTGATGTCGATCTCTTTGTATGCAGTATGGCTTCTGAAATATTTGGTTTTTAACAGATAAGCACACTAGATAAGAACACACAGGTAAATACACCACTTCAGGATATATTAAATGTTCTTTAAACACTGTTATTGTCTTACCCATCTGAGATTTCCCTATTGTGATAGCTTGATTGAATGAATTATTCATTTTGGATTTATTAAAACCCCAGCTATCAAATTCTGTTGAGTCCTGATTGCTACTGCATGTCAGCTGTCGTACCTTGTCACATACTTGCTGTTATATGTGAAACGTAGTCAGATATTGATGGTTGCTGCATGCCAGCTATCAAGTAATGGCAAAGGCATCACTCAGTAGTAAATCACATGCCTTTCATGGAGAAGACTACCTTTTGGCTATGGCCTCTCCATCTGAAGGGTCTCATGCATCAAGGCTGGGAAAGAATTTCTGAAAAACCATTTTTCATCATTTTTGTTCAATTTAATATGCATGAAATTGGTTTTTGATATCCATTCCTCCCACAGGAAAATTAATCATTCAATTAAAGCACACTGGAAGTTAAACTACATTCTTTGTTATCTTCTAAATGTTGTAATATCATTCTGATATCATCATCATCATCATCATCATCGTTATTTATTGTTATTTATCTTGTTATTTAATTTTTAAAAAAATGTTAATTATAGTAGCCCCTCCATGTTTGTGAGGGTTAGGGGCACAGAACCCTTGTGAAAATGGAAAAATCACAAATATCTCCCCTTTCCCTCTATTCCCCTCCAGATCTTCCCCCTTTCCATTCCTTTGCCTCTGGCCCTGGTTTTGATGGGAGTCAGGGGAGAAAAAAGACACCCTAAAAGACTTACTGGTACTTTCCCTTCAGACAGAGAAGAGGGGAGTTTGAGTTCTAATTACTTCTGGAGACCATATTGAGAAAGGAGCATCTGATCAATCAACAGTCAATACACAGCAGAAAGTGCAGCCACATGGCAGAGAGGCCATGCCTTCAGCAGTGGAGGGGGCTTTGCTCACCCAAAAGGAAAACATGTCCATTTTAAACATAGGCCTTGCAAGCCTAGGGTGAGTAATGCAAGAGATGGGAGGAATTGCCCATAATCAAATTCACAAAGATCAAACCCACAAATGTGGAGGGGCTACAGTATTGCCATTGTGTTACTCTTTGCCATTAAGCTGACTTTGATCTTTGGCAACACTATGAATGAGAGGCCTCCATGAGTCCTATACCTTATAGTTCATCTTGTCTTTTGTAAATTTCAGCATGAATGCTCAATTTGCAATGGGGCACATTCCTTTTGGAATCGTCCAAAGGAAAGGGCTCATGTGGTTACAGAGGGCAACAGATTGGTAACTGAGGAACTGGAGCTAAGGGCTTTGGCAAGTTTGCACACTATGGCTGTCAAACTGTGGTATAATGTCTTTGGGGATGTAACTATTTGTTGTCTAGGCACAACTCTGGGGGCATAACACCTTTGTTCCTTACTGAAGTGCAAGGCTCTGGTTTTGCAAGCTTTAAGTGATTTTCACTTTACAGTAAGTCAGCTTGGAGTTTCCTTTTATTTATTTATTTTTATTATTTTATTTTATTTTATTTTAATCTTAGCTAGTTTGCCCTGACAGGTTTGATGGAGGAGGGTTATCCCTGATCCATTAATCTTACGTAGAGGAAGAAAGATAGGTAAATCAGGAATGCCTTTGGTGAAGTGCCACTATCTCCCACATCCTGCCATAGTTTTCTGATAGTCAGAGCTCTACAGGGTAGATGGTGTTCATTTGTCAGAAGAAGGGAATATGTTGTTCCTGGAGGGATTACAAGAGGGAGTGAGGGCTATGCTGGCTGACCGGGTAAGAGAAAGGGACTAAGCAGATGCCTGTCCCTTGTCTATGGCAGCTAGTGGGAGAGAAACTAAGACTTCAGTGTACACCTTTGGAACCCTTTTGGTGTTGGATAGTGCTACGGAGCTTCCTCTTTAGGGTTCTGTGGCCTAGTGGGTGGAGAAACAGGTAACCTTTGAGGCTAATCTGGGATTTGGGCTCTCACTTGTAGAGTGCTATGGTTTGTGTGGGAATCCTGTGGGTTATGGTTCATTTACATCTGGCTGGGGGGCAACCCAATTTCTGGATTGCTTTCAGGACTCAGGGGTGTCACCCAAGGACAGGCTGAGCAGATAGTCCTAGAGTGACACCTGATCTCATCTTTAATCACATTTGGTTGCTTTCCTGTCACGATCCATTCCCAGGGCAACTTAAATAAATTATGTCAAATAGAGTGGCCCTTATTTAACCCAACTTTCTGTGTCTGATCTTGTTATTTTCAATATGTTCCTGGACTTGCATGCTATGAGATGCTGTGGGAAAGGATACAGATGTGAAGCCCTCCATGGCAAAGACCAGGGTGGTCTGTGGCTGGCATTTGGTGCCAGACAGCATCATATCAGAGGGGCAGGGTGTTATAGTATAAATTCTCTGCCTGCCTTCTCATGTACCTCTTTGACCTCTTTCACTTGACCCACCCACCCACCTCCATTACAGTGTGAGCTTCTTGGGACATTTTGGAGCTAGGTAGTAATTCCCCCCCCCTTTTTACCTGATTTGTTATGTTTATTTTATTTTATTTATTTTATTTTATTTTTATTTTTTTTTGCCTACCTCATACTGCATTTCAAAGACTTGGACCATTGGCTTTGGGAAGTGTCCTTAAAAAGGTCACCATTGTTCAGGTAATGGAAGAGAATATAAAACTTCAGTGTACACCTTTGGAACCTTTTTGGTGTAGGGTAGTGCTCTGGAACTTTCTCTTTGGGGTTCTGTGGTATAAGGGGTGGGAAGGGCTTAGGTGTGTCACTCCAAAACAGGCTGAGGAGGTAGTCATGGAGTTACACCTGGCCTCAGCTGGACTTACACTAGGTAGCTCCTCCATCTTGATCCTTTTCCAGGCCAACATAACTTAAATAGGTTAAGTCAAATAAAGTTGCCTTTATATAATCCAAATTTCTGTGTTCTGATTCTGGTCTCATTATTCTATAGTTGGTCAACAAAAGGAAAACATCATGAAGACACTTTAAGTCACCTGTGGACTTATGGTGACCCCATGAATTTCATAGAATTTTCTTAGGCAAGGAATACTCAGAGATAGTTTTGCTAGTTGCTTCCTCTGGAGGAGGCTTTTTAAGATCATCAAGTGGGAGCAAAGAAGCTGCCAAGTGAGGGAGAAGTGTCTAAAAGAAAGAAAAGACTCACACAGCAGTCTATCCCTCCCCATGAAATAATAAGGTGAAGTCAAAACATATTCCAAAGAAACTCTAGAAAGCCCTGAAGATAAGGGGGAAAAAAGAAAGTCTCTTTCATAGGGCATATTTTGAGAAACAGAAGGCAGTGCTATAGGTGGATAATAGTTTGTGTCAGTACAGGACAGTTTCATATGTATCTATAGTACATGTCAGAACTGCTGATGCTGTGTGACACCCATCAGATATAGTCAAATCAACTGCTACATGTACAAGGTTATCGGACAGTGACTATTACTGCCAGAAACGGTCAGCATTCTAACATGTTTGCAAGTAAAATTTTTGCTGTCCAAATTTACAGAGGGCTAAATTTCAGCTCCACTATCTCTATAGGTGATACACAAAGGAAGACTCATATAAACCCAAGTGCCTGATTCTTTTTTAAAAAATTGCTCTGCTAGGCATTTGTCTAAAGTGTGTGTTTATCTTTATAATGAGAAGCAAGACCATCACTGCTTACAGCATTTTTTTCAAAACCCTTTTCTACTGAGCACCAGTTTCTTAAGGAAAAAGAATCTTATAGTGACTGAGGATCTGGCTTTTTACATTGAAGATCTTTAAAGAAATCCCTCAGCATGAAAGTTCAAGCAACAAGAACAGCATTGGACTATAGTGGAAAAATTGCTTCTAAAACAGGAATCTATTAAACCTTATAGGCACTGTAAACCTCAGCTATTTTAGTTTTATAGGTTGAAAGATGCATTTATGATAAAAACTTGCTTTGTCTGCAGATACATAGTACAACAGCAATTCATCAGCAAACCAATCTGAAATATCAAAGAAACTTGATCTGTTATCAAAGGTGGTAAAATACACAACTAATGTGCTCCATACTCTCTTTGCACAGAAGGAACCTTTGGATATTATCTTAATTATCCTGCATTTACTGATGGGACAAACATATATTCCATGCCCGGTTTTGTTTCCTAATGGTCTCTTTGAGGTTATCATTTTCACTATATCTTTCTGTTAAAGACATCTAAATAGACGCTTGGGATGAAAGGACCTGAAGGATTGTCTATGACCATATCTGCTTTTATGTACTTCAAAATGTACATCAGGGCAATTTCCTGGGTTTCTCTACAATCTGGCATATGAGGGGTGGCTGTGAAGAGTGGTGGACTCTCAGTTTTGAAATGCTCTCCTCGGAGGGATTCGTTTGATGGTTACCTTGATGATTGTCCAGTAATAGGTGGAAACCTTTTACTCTGACCATGCTTTGTAATTTATTTTTTTTATTATTATTTTTTTATTTATATAACTGAATCACAAATACAAAACAAGAAAAAAAAATTAAACACCATGTGATACACATAATAGTGAATTAAAAAAAATTTTTTTTCTTTTTCTTTTTTTCTCTTCTCTTAAGCAATACTAACTTTCATTGTTATTTTGCACCTTTACCCTTAAATTTATAAATCTGTTCAACTGTTATAATTTCACATTTAATTCAATATTTTTCACATCCCCTTTAATCTATTTCTATTGTTAATTCTATTAACTTTTTTTTTAAAAAAACATTAACATCACTTATCCATTTAAATCTATAAATCACAAGTTTGACACACACACCTACTAAGAATTACAAAAAATACAACATAAAAGAAAAACAAAACTAAAACTAAAAAATACCCACCCCCCAGAGCCAACTTTTTATTTAATCCACTTTCCAAAATTGCCATTCTTCTTTTGACAGGGTAGTATTACTATCTCTTTTCAGAACTTTATCCAAAAATATTTTCCAAATTTCTTCAAAATCATTCCCTTTAACCAAACCTTTCATAAACCTAATTCTACATGTTAGTTTATCATTAATTGCAATTTTCCACACTTCGTTATACCATTCCTCTATTTGAAATTTTTCATTTGCTTTCCATTTTTTTGCTATTATTAATCTCGCTGCAGTTAACAAATTTGTTATTAATTCTTTCTTTACTTGAGTACACTCAACCTTATCATATATAGACAACAATGCAATATTTGGACATACTGGTATATCTGCTCCTATAATCTCTTTTATCTCTTTAAAAACCTTTTGCCAAAACTCCATTATCTTATTGCAATTCCACCACATATGCATATATGTACCAATTTCTTGACATCCTCTCCAACATAATCTTGAATATTTCTCATCTATTTGATTTAATTTCACTGGAGTCAAGTACCATTTCCACACTAATTTATAATAATTCTCTTTTATTCTTATTAATTTTTTTAAATGACGTTGTTTCCAAATTTTTCTCCATTCTTGTATATCTATATTTTGTACTATCTCTTCCTCCCACATTTTTCTAAGAAAATCCTCTTCTTGTTCTTTTGCTAATATTTTATATATTTCACTTGTAATACCTTTTAGTATTTCATTTTCTTGCATATTTTCTCTTTGAATAATAATTTGTTCAAATTTAGTATATTCTTTAAAATCCTTAACATATCTTTTCATACTCTTTGTCCATTGCTCTAATTGTATATAATTTAACCAGGATATTTTAGTTTCCTGCAATCTCTCTTTCATTCTATCTTTATTTATCATTATTTTCATCCAATCTTTTAATCTATAAATTTTTTGTTTTTTTATTTCTTTCTCTATTATTTCTCTTAAATTTATTGGAAATTTTTCCATCATCACTATCGGAGTTAATATTGATATATTCGGTAATAATTTTCTTTTATTTTTTTTCCATATTTCTATTATATTTTTTATAAAAGGATTTTCTATCTTCTCCATTTCTTTCTTTGAAAAATTCCTAAAAAATATATTTTCTAATTTTGTCTCAATATTCATATCTTCTATCTCTAACCAATCTAAATCACCCTTTCCTGAAACCCCCTCTATGATATATCTCAATTGATTTGTATAATAATACCATTTTAAATTTGGAAGTCCCAGGCCACCTTCTTTTTGACTTTTATACCAATATTTCTTGTTAATCCTCGATTTTTTATTTCCATTACAAAAATTATTTAATATCTTTTGCCACTCCTTTAATTCTTCCTCTGATATTTTTATTGGTAACATTCTAAACAAAAAGTTAATTTTAGGTAAAATTTTCATTTTTACCACTGCTATTCTACCAAACCATGATAGCTTTATATTTTTGTAGTCCTCTAATTTCCTTTTTGTTTCTAATCTTAATTTCTTAAAAAATTTTTCCTGTAATTCTTGTAAATTTTTTGTAATCTCTATTCCTAAATATTTAATTGATTCTTTTATTTTAAGTAATCCTCTTTTACTACTTATAAATTTTTGTACTTCTTCTTTAGTATAATTAAATAACATTATTTCTGATTTGGCCCAATTTATTTCTAATCCCGTCTTCTCCCCAAACTCTATTAAATGTTTATCTATCCTATCTATCTTTTCAATTGGATCCTTAATTGTCAACAATGTGTCATCTGCAAATAAGCTTATTTTATTTTTTTCCTTAACTCCAATTCCTTCCAAATTCTCATCATTTCTTATCACATTCGCTAACATTTCTATAACTATTGCAAATAAAACTGGAGATAATGGACATCCTTGTCTCGTTCCTCTTGTTATTTGAATCTGTTCTGTAAATCCATCATTTACCATCACTACAGATGTATTATGTGAATACAATTGATATATTAACCCTTTAAATCTCTCTCCTAATCCTATTTTATTTAAAATTGTTTTTAATGCCGGCCATTCCACACAATCAAAGGCTTTAAATATATCTAGGGCTAAAATTCCAGCTTTTTGTTTATCTCTGTCCATTATATTTATTTTATTTATCGTTTTCCCTATTAAATTTGCCATCTGTCTTCCTTGAATAAAACCACATTGATCTTTATGTATATACTTATAAATAAATTTATTTAACCTCTTCGCCATTATTGCTGTCAAAATTTTTGCATCTTGATTTATTAAAGATATTGGTCTATAAGAACCTGGATCCATAGGATCCTTATTTGGTTTTAAAATTAATATTATTAGTGACTGCTTCCATGATAATGGAATTTTTTCACCCCTCAATATACTATTATATAACACTTTTAGTTTAGGAATTAAACCTTTTTTAAATGTTTTATAATATTCTGGACCTAGTCCATCCATTCCTGGTGATTTTCCTCCTTTTAAATTATTTATTACTTCTTCTATTTCCTCTTCTGATATCATTTCTTCCATCAATCCTTTATCTTGTTCTGTTAGTCTTACTTTCCAATTTTTATTAATATACTCCTCTATGTTCTCTACAGATTTATCTTCTGCTAGATACAATTCTCGAAAAAATTCCTCAAATATTTTTAATTTCTCTTTCATCAACCTTTTTTCTTTACCAAATTTATCTTTAACTACGCCAATCATATTTCTAGTTTTTTTGATTGTACTGATTTAGCCAGCATTTTAGAATTTTTATTACTATATTCAAAATATTCCCTTTCCAAGTATATTAGATTTTTCTGAACTTCGTCCATTTCTATCTTTTCTAATTCATCTCTTTTTGCTTGTAATATTATTAATTTCTGTTTAGTTCTATCTATTATATAATCATTCTCTAGTTCCTTTATTTCTTTTTCTAATTTTAATTTTTTTTCTCCTAATTGTCTCTTTAATTTGCTTGATTCTTTAATGCATAATCCTCTTACCACTGCCTTCATTGTATCCCACAATACATCTTGTGTTACTTCCTTATTGTTTATATCCCAAATTTCTTGCCACTCCTTCTCTATTTTATTTACTATCTCCTTATAATTAAATAACTTAGTATCCAGTCTCCACCTTTTTGCTTCTCTATAATTCCTTTTCATAGTTATATCCAAGTTCATCAGAGCATGATCTGTCACTTTTATTGTTTCAATTTCTGTATTTATTAATCTAGGTATCATATTCTTTGAAACAAAAATATAATCTATTCTTGAGTAATTTTTATGAACTGATGAATAATACGTATATTTCTTTTCTTCACCCTTTATTAGCCTCCAAACATCTATCAGTTCATTTCTACTCACTAATTTATTCAAAATTGTTATATTATTATATCTATCTCTAATTGATGGATCTGATTTATCTTTCCATCTATCCATCACCATATTAAAATCACCTGCGATTATTGTATAATCTCCTTTCATTTTTTTGATCTTATTAAATATTTCTTCATAAAACTCTTTTTGCTTCTCATTAGGTGCGTAAATATTCATTATGACATATGTTTCTCCATCTATTTCACCTTGTATAATTACATATCTACCTTTTTCGTCTAACTCCACACTTGTTACAATGAAATTGCATCTTTTGGAAATTATTATTGCAACTCCTCTTGATTTGGATGTACCAAATGCTTCCTCATAAATAGCTACCCAGTTCAATCTAAGCTCATTTTTTTTATCTCTTTTCCCATGTGTTTCTTGTAAAAAAATTATATCGGCCTTATCTTTTTTTAATATCGATTCTATCCTTTTTCTCTTTATTATTGACCCCAAACCTTTCACATTCAATGTTGATATTCTCAATCTATTCTCCATTTTTCATATTTTGAATTTTCTAATCCCACTCCCCATTGGCTCTTTAATGTGATGGTGCTCCCCTTCCCCTTCCCTTCCCCCCTCCCACTCCCCTCCCCCTTCCCGCCCTCCCCTCCCCTCCCCACACAAACATTTGTCCCCCCTCTTCCTCCAAAGCGCTTCTGCCTTGGAAACGACCAGCCATGGTCCTGGGGGGGGGTGTGAAGGTATGCCAACTCCCGGCATAGAGACCAATACCCTCTCCCGATTTATTTTCTTTCCCATTTTTTTTCCCTCTCTTCCCCTCCCTTCCCTCTCTCTACCCTCTTGCTTTATATATATATAAATCTATCTCTATGCATTTATAATCTATAAGAATATATTTTACTCAGTAGTCATCTACCCTTCTACTCTATGAAGTTCTCTTTCTTCTTCTTCTGTTATATCATATTGTTTCTTCCAGTCCTCCTCAGCCTCTGTCCTTTCGTTTATCTCCCGAAGTCTTCTTCTTTGCTCCTCCTGTTGCTCCTCCCGCTGCTCCTTCTTCAGTTACTCCTCCCACTACTCCTTCCTCAGTTGCTCCTCCCGCTGCTCCTTCTTCTTCCTTTTCCTCTTGCTGGATCAGTTTCAGTTCTTTCAGGAGTTGCAATCCTTGTTCAAGAGAATTTATTCTGTGGTATTTGCCAGCATATTGGAATTTCAGAAAGATGGGATATCCCCAACTGTATCTTATCCCAACTCTCTGTAGAACTATGATGCAGGGTTTCATTTCCCTTCTCCAATTTATTGTTTCGCGGCATAAGTCATTATAAATTTCCACTGTGTTATCTCGATACTTCAATATTCCTGGATTCTTTCTAACAGCTCTCATCAAATCATCTTTCTTGTTGAAATTTGCAATTCTCATTATAATATCTCTGGGAATTATTCCTCTTTTTGCAGCTGACACACGATGAATTCTCTCTATGTCATGATCTTCCCATAAAATCTCAGGAACAATGCTTTTTAGCCATTTTAAAACTTCCTCTTTCAAGGATTTTTGACTTTGTTGTGGCTGCTCTGCGAGTCCACGAATCCTCACATTGTTTCTTCTGTTCTGGTCTTGGAGCTGGATAATTTGTCTCTCTAACAAAGAAATCCTGCCATCATGTTCTGCTAGTCTGGTCTGCTGATTCCCTTGGGTTTTTTTTGTATCATCCACTTTAAGGTCCAATGCTTTTAACTCCTGTGAGATTTTTTCCTGCAATTGCCCCATTTCTGCCCTTATATTAGATGTTATTGTAGTAACAAGAGCTTGATTAGACTCTGTAATAAGCTTGTGTATAAAAGTTTTTATCTCTTCATTAGCTCCGTTCGCAGCTTTCTTCGCCGCCATTTTAATGACTTTTTCGTCTCCGTTAAAGTTTAAGTTTATATTTTCAAAATCTCTAACTAGACGATTATATGTTTTATCTGTTGCTGTAGGTCGCTTCCAAACAGGGTGTTTATAGACCTTTTTTTCGGCGGCATATATCTCAAGGACCACAAAGGGGGGGAAAAAAACTGTTTTGCTTTCAGTCCGTTTCAACAGTTATTTGCAGTTTAAACAGAGTCTTTTATTTTCCCTCCAGTTGGAGAAGAATCGAAACCAATCCACTATCTTATCTTACATTCTTTCCCACATTATTCAATTAATTACTCACATTCTTTCTTTGTTTTGAAAAAGGCTTCTGGAATTATTTTATAATCATCTGTTCCGGGAGTCGAATATTTAGCCTCTCTCTGCCATCGTAGTTGGCTCCTCCCCCCTGCTTTTTAATTTATTAAGTTATATCCATTTGTTTTATTTTGCTGCTGCTAAACTGATGTTTTCAGCTAAGTTCAGCTTCTGTTTATTCATTTTAATTGCTTTTATGACAGGAAGTCACCCTGAAATGTATATGAAAAGCAGTGCACACGCCTGAACAAATAAGAAAAATCATGGCAGAGTCAATACTCTCTTTTGCATGGAAGAAATGGGATCTGAACTTGACATCCATTAGATTACAATATCAATACAACAACATATGTATAATGAGGACGCATTGCATTAGAGTTGATGAGATTAAATATATTTTGAGATTAATTTGTAACATTAAGATGGTTAATTTTTATTTACTTGATCTTGTTATTAGTATACAATGTTATAAATTATTTTACAAATGGAATTTTATATTTTTGAATAACAAAAAAGACTGAATCCCTCTTGTTAGTACTTACTAGAGTAGACACACTGAATTAATGCTATTTACCTATGTGTTGATTCATCATGTTGCAGATGATTGGTAGGATCTTCTCTAGGTGGAAACTAACTGATAGGATACCACACTTTATATATTTTTTAAAAAAAGTGTGAAAAAATACACCAAAGTACAGATTGAGAAAAATATTATATATTATATTTTCTCTATAAATACAATATATTTTCTCTAGAAATACAGATTTATATGTTACTGGTAATGGACCAATTTCCATCCCCCCCCATAATAATTGCTTAGATGTAGGGAAGAGGCACATTGATTTGCTACACTGTACTGAGGATTTAGGCTTTATATCAACTTGAATGCTCATGTAATCTGAAGTATGTGGCTCAGGTTCTCTTGAGCTTTTACAAGTAGTATCTATTGGTAACTCTTTCTTGGAGTCAGCAAGAAAGTGAATATCATCATCATCATCACCACCACCACCACCACCACCACCATTGTCACCACCACCACCATCCCTGATTACTAACTTGAATCTTTATTGGGTCTTAGCTTTGGGATAGCTTTGTTTGCTACTTCATCAACATTTTGGCAGCAAAACCTTTGTGGAGATGAGAATGCTAAAGGAACCATGGAGAACACAGGAATGTTGGGAAACTCCATGTCTGTGAAATAAGAATAGGAAGACACTTGGAAGACTAGAATGACTCATGACTAGAACTACAGTCTACAAGAGGGTTAGTAAGGTGTATGTAATAGTAATGTATGCACACACACACACATACACACACAAATAACATAAAGGAATCAGAGTCTGGCTGATCTTGGAAGCTAAGCAGAGTCAGCCCTGGTTAGTACTTGGATAGGAGACTGCCAGTGAATACCAAGTGGTGTAGGCTATATTTCAGAGGAAGGAACTGATAAAATGCACTCTGAGTCTTCTTTCCCCAAGAAAACCCTATGAAATTAATGGGGTCACCATAAGTTAACAAGCAACTTGAAGGCACATACATTCACATATGTCTTTAAAGATGAAGCAACTCATAAGTTTCATGAGGGGAACTTGTTGACCTAACAGGAAAAGTTTCAAAGTAGCTTTGACAAAGGGGAAATCTTGGCTATCACTCATGCCAGTCTTTCTGGACACCACAACAGAATGTGTTGTCATATTCTCTTCACAGTTAAAAATTAAACATGTTGCCTTAATAAATGTTGGTCTTTTTAATGCCAGTTTTTGGTATGTCTGTTGATTTCCTCTCCCATGTAAGCATCCTTTTATGTAATTATAGTGCCATTTTTTTGTGAAAGTTACACTTGCAGGCATATTTCCTAAAATTTTAATGCTGTTGACTTTTGGTATTTTTTGTGAACTGTGGAACCTACTTTGAAATTCTATCCAAAGTGAATTTTAATAAGCCCAATTTTGCTTCCTTCTAATCAAATGAATGCTTATTAATGTCAACTCTCAGTATTATGATGCTGAAGGCTAGACGGAAAAGCAATAGTTTGTACCCGCTCTTTACAGTATAATTTATATTTTGTCAAATCTTGATAAACAACCAGAAGCATTTTCCCCACTGCTTGTTTATATTTCCGAAGTAAGAAGACAATGTTTAGTCTGCATTAAAGATGAAAAACTGGACAGTTTATACGTATTCTATATTTATCACAAACATTATTGTAACCCTCAGGCTACTTTCTTTATCATAGATTGCTTGCATGATGCTTGATTCTTAATCTCATTTTCCTATACCAATTTAGATCAGTCGGATGAAGAAGCTATGGACTGCCTGGACTGGAGGCAAGAAAGGTAAGAAGTTGGTTGTCCATCTCCTCCCAGAAAAAGGAGAGAAATAACTTTGTTTCCTCACCTTAGTTTTGAATGTTCAGATCACTCTACTAGGCTGTACAGTCTCCTTGAAGTCCTTGGTCTCAAAGTTGATGGCAGATGCCACAGTATGCTTTCACCATTTTATGGTGCATGATGTGAACTAATTTTAAAAAGGAAGAGTGCCCTTAAAGGACTGCAAATGCTTTAGCTGGTGGTCCTACACTAAAAAGAAACTAGTACATGAAACCCGCCCCCAACTCTATGATTCTCTGAGTCTATAGGTACAGTACTTTTTTTTCCTGTCACCACAGAGTCATTTTGAAAGGAAACACTACTGTTCATGTTCCGTTTCCTGCTCCCAAATTTCTCCTCTAGAACAGGATAAATTTCTAGAGCCACAGAAGTTTCTAGAACCACAGATGTTTCAAAGGAGAGTTCATGCAGGACTGAATCTATGTGGACACAGCAATGGACTGGATAAGGGCCAAGTTGTAACTGAATCCAGATAAGATAGAGACTTCATGGATGAGTGGTTCCTTGGTCCTGCAGTTGGAGAAACTACCTGTTCCAAGCAGGGTTGCAAAGTCAGGAGCATCTCATCCCCTGATATTTCAGGACACAGATCCTGAGACCTAGGGATTGTCCCTATTGTTGTTTTAGAGGAGGAAGAATGGGACAGGTGGACCCCTTGGAGATTGTACAGTGGCCATTCAAAGCAGTCTACAGCAGACCCAGCAACATACAGCAGGCACACATACACGTGCACGTGCGCACACACACATACACTTTTCAAGGCATTTTTCTTACCTGGAGATTCCTGAGACTTCCCCTGAGAACTAGAGAAAATGCCCTAGGCCCTTAGGTTCAGGCTGAGCCCTTGAGGCCTGGTGCTCTATTTCCAAAAGGGGTTATACTCTGCTTGTAGGAACAGGTGCATAATTTGAGCTGGATCCATGATTGACCTTAGAAATTCAGGTAGCCTCTCTGGAGAGCATACATATTGTGCTTCCTGTTAACTACTGGACCATATTAATAGTTAATATCCTAAAGGACTTACAGCCAGATGACATGAATGAGCATAGCCCCCTGAGAACAGACATATTAGATATTCAGAGAAGGCCTTGTTGACTGTACCATAACTAGCACTGCCAGGTTTCAGGACACTGGCTGAAGTCTTATGCAACTGCTATGCTTCTCTGGGTCTTCAGGCAGGAAGATGAATCTCATAATGAACAGGAGAAAGTGAGTGTGTGTGTTTGTGTGTGTGTATGAGAGAGAGAGAGAGAGAGAGAGAGAGAGAGAGAGATTTAAAACAGGAGTGAGAAAAGTGTGACCCATAGGCTACAGGCAATCCCGAATGGCACTTTTTAGCTCCTCAAGTAATCCCCATCCTTGTTATATTGTTTTACAATGCCATTTTGCTTTGTCTGGCCCAGCTGTTTTAGGCCAGGAAGAGGACTTCTTTCTCTCCTTCTTCTCCTTCTAAAGAAAAAGGAACAATACATAACAGAATAAAACAAAAACACCGCGTGAATAACATAAATGTGAAAAAGAGAAAAATTACAACACAAATAGCTCACGTTACTATTTCTCCCCAGATCCTTTATCATCATATACTTATTCAACATATTATGTATCATATTGATTATATATTTTTATTTCATGTATCTAAATCTCATTCTCCTTGTACTCATTATTGCTATCAGTAATTTCATCTTAAATCTGTTCTTTTCAACTATAGTTAACCTATTGCTAATACTATATATGATCCTGTTATTAACCATAAACCCTAACCCTAAATGTGAACCCATTCCCAGGGTCACTTATATTTCAGCTTACTCTGCTTTCCAAAATTGTAATTCTTCTTGTTAAGGTGTGACACTTCCTCTTTTGTTAAAGCCTTTTCCACAAATATTTTCCATATTGCTTCAAAGTCATTCCTCTTCCTTATTCCTTTTTTAATCTTGATTCGAAATGTTAACTTATCATTGATCGCAATTTTCCACACTTCTTTATACCAATCCTTTATTTAAAAATCTTCTTGAGTTTTCCATTTTCTTGATATAATTAGCCTTGCTGCAGTTAATATTTGAATTAACTCCTTCATTGTCTGGATACAATTAACCTTATCAAATATAGATAATAATGCTATACTCGGACATATTTGTAAATCAATTCCTGTTATCTCTTTTATCTCTTTAAACACTGTTTGCCATAATTTTTGTACACCTTTACAATTCCCACATATGGATATATGTGCCAATCTCTTGGCAAGCCCTCCAACATAACCTTGAATGATTCTTGTCTTTGTGGTTTAACCTTACTGGTGTTAGGTACCATCTCCAAACCAATTTATAATAATTCTTTTTTTATCCTTATGGATAATTTTTTTAAATGATGTTGAGTATCTATTTTTATACTATTTCTTCCTCCCATATTTTTCTAAGATATTCATCTTTTGATAATATTTTATATATTGTGGTACCCTTCAATATTTCATTTTCTTCCATATCATCTCTTTGCTTAACCAATTGTTCAAATCTAGTGTATCTCTAAAATCTTTATTATTGCTTTTCCAATTCCCTGTCCACTGCTCCAGCTGAATATAATTAAGTCATGACATATTAGTACCCTGCAATCTCTCCTTTATTCTATCTTAATTGGTCATTATATTCATCCATTCTTTTAACTTATATATTTCCTGCTTTTTTAATTCCTTCTCTAATTCATCCCTCAAATTTGTTGGAAATTTTTCCATCATCACTACTGGATGTTAATGGTGACATAGCCGGCATTAGTTTTTCCTTGTTTTTCGTCCATATTTTTAATATATTCATTAAAAGGGGATTTCCTATTTTTTCTATTTTTCTCTTGACTGGATTCCAAAAACAGATATTCTCTAGTCTCTTATCAATTTTATTGTTTCCATCTCTAACCATTCTAAATCCCCATTTCCTGAGACTCCATCTATAATATATCTCAATTGATTTGCATTATAATACCATTTTAAGTTTGGGGGGCACAATCCACCTTCTTTTTGGGATCTGTACCAAAATGTCTTATTAATCTTCGCTTTCTTATCCCCATTACAAAAATTGTTCAATAATAACTGCCAGTTTTACAGTTCTATTTCTGATACTTTTATTGGTAACATCCTAAATAAAAAAATAATCTTAGGTAATATTTTCAGTTTTACTAATGCAATTCTTCGAAACCATGATAACTTAATATTTGTATATTCCTCTAATTTCCATTTCACTTTTTGTCTTAATTTATTATAATTTTTTCCTCTAATCTTTGTTAATTTTTTTGTAATGTTTATTCCTAAATATTTAATTATTTCTTTTATTTTAATATCTATTTTTCTTTCCTGTAAAAAAGAGAACTTTTTTTAAGGAAGAAGTAAACCAGAATTTTGAAGTCATACAAGATGTGATTTGTAATGGGAAAGGTAGCAACTACTGGAAATATTTTGCTGCCTGCTGAAACTTTGTGTGTGTGTGTGTGTGTGTGTGTGCATGCGCGCGCGCTTTCCCACCTGTCTCTAGGTTGTGGTATTTCTTGGCTCCTTCAGTTTTATTCAAAATTCTAGCCTCTTTTACCCAGATGACCCCATGTTCACTTACACAGTCAGCAGATCCAGATGCATACCACTTTCCAGCTTTTGTCTACTCTACCTGTGTGATGTCCCAAGGACTTATTCCCTAGTCTTAGTTTTTTGCCCCAAATTCTCTGGGAGTGGGATGCTGCTAACCTAGCAAATTTCTCCCTGACCTACAGATTGTTCCCTGGTTTTGACATTGAAACAGGTCTTCTCTATGTTGGCATATACTGTACATAGAAATCATAGAAACATAGTGTTGGAAGAGACCACAATGGCCATCAAGTAGCAAATGGCCATCCAGCCTCTGCTTAAAAACCTACAAAGAAAGTGACTTCACCACACTCTGGGACAGCATATTCCACTGTAGAACAGCTCTGACTATCAAGGAAGTTCATCCTGATGTTTAGGTGAAATATTTTCCTGTAGTTTGAATCCATTGCTCTGTGTCCTAGTTTGTGGAGCAGCAGAAAACAAGCTTGCTCCATCTTCAACATGACATCCCTTCAAATACTTAAACATGGCTCTCATGTCTCCTCTTAACCTTCTTTTTGTCAAGATAAACATACCTAGCTCCCTAAGCCTCACTTCATAGGGCATGATTTCCAGGCCCTTCACCATTCTGGTCACCATCCTTTGGACATGTTCCAGCTTATCAATATATTTCTTGAACTCTGAACTCTGATGCCCAGAACTGGACACAGTATTCCAAGTGAGGTCTAACCAAAACAGAATAAAGTGGTATTATTACTTCCCTTGATCTCAACACTACACTCTTGTTGATGCAGCCCAGAATTGCAATGGCTTTTTAAGCTGCTGTAATTCATCTCTCACCTCTTATGAGGGAACTATGAACAATTATATACTTTTGCATCCTATTAAAAACATCAGTTGGAATCCTCTTGGGTAGTTACGAATATGTAAACTACAGTTATGCACTCATTAATGTAAACTAGGTTCTACGTAGAGATCTTAGATGTCTCTGAATCCCCACTTACTAGGAAGCAGCTGTTTCAATCAATGGGGATATGTTCCTCTGTCAAGCAGAAGCTGTTCTTCTGTCAAAGAGAAGCACCCTCTCATGTGAGTGGTTTCTAACATGAAGGGAAATTGTGATAGGGGTCCTGCTTCTGTCTGTCATGTCGTTCCTGGAAGGTGGTGGGACCATCAGTCAGCTTCAAGCAACAGGGGAACAGACCCCCATTGACTGCAGTGAGTGCTTCCCAGTAAGTGGGTTTTGGCAGGATCAGGATAGGATTCACTATGTAGCATTGTAACTATAGTGTTTTCTCAAATATAAATCCCCAAGAGGATTCTGGCATGTGTGGTAAGATTTTCTCAGTCACTAAATGCTAGAGCTTACTTTAACTGTGATTGCCTTTGGTGTTTCATTTGTATTTGTTGTGATGTCCATTTCATTTTTGTTTGTAAACCTGCTTGAGATCTTGGATAGTAAGTGCACTATAAATAATTTAAGCAACTAATAAAGTAACAGCTGCTGCATAAATGCATCAGAAGTGGCATTTCATCAATATGAAGTTCTGGTGTGTGGAAGTTCTCCCTGTTGAATTTCTGCCTATTCTGGTGCTAAGTAGGTCATAGGGAGAAGGAAGAACAAGACAGAGACCCTGTCAGAAGTGAGAAGAGGAAAGGCCATCTACCCAGCATATCTGTTCCTTATTAAAGCCAAATTACCTAAAATTTTAGTTACCAGAAAAGATATATTCCTGAGTCATACAGCTAATAATACTAAACATGAACTTGAAAAAAAGGTTTATTCAGCACACAGCCAAAAATGTCTTCATTCTTGGAGGAAACATATGGCACTATCACAGGCTGAATTAGGTTTTTCACCTGCCTTCAGTCAATTGCAAAAGGCATCTATGGGCAGGTGATAAAGTTGTGCGCCCTGTGATCTCTTGCCAATAGATCTTTAAGTTAAGAAAGTCAAATGACTGTAGGAGACTTAATGAGCACATTCTGGAGTGGCTGAGAATCATTGCAACATGAAGTGAATGTACTGGGGAAAAACTGTAATAATTAAAAGGAGGAGGAGATGAAACCTCTCAATGACCTCCTGGCTGGTAGCAGAATGTCTGACTTCTTTTCTTTTCTTTTCAAGTGCTGCAGTTCTCAGGGCCATGATCAATAGTATTCTTTCTGGCAGACAGGAAGAGAGGACACTAGGTCTTTCCTTACTATACTGTTATAGTGCTATTATTCCACTTTGGACATTCCACAGAATCCTGGGGTTTGCAGTTTGTCGAGGGGCATTTAGAATTCTCAGCCAGAGAGCTCTTTGGCCCCAGTAAACTACAAGCCCCAGAATTCCACAGGATGTTGAAAATGTGATAATAGCACTATAACAGTATAGGGTGGAAAGACCTACTATCTCCAGTTACTGTCTCACAGACTGAAGTAGACTGCTTTCCCCTTCCAATGATGCTTTTTGTGAAGGTATATTCCAGTGACCCATGATCCCAGAGGTCCTCAGTAGGACTTGGTCCCATGGCCAAGAGATCAGATTATGCTTCTCTTCTATTGCCTCTGGCAGTCTCCATATATTTTTTCACATTGTTTGGTCTGTTACTTTTTTTGGGAGTACAACTCCCAGAATACCTCAGCAACATGACATCTCATCTTGCATCATAAATTTGCATAATGTTCTATTGCTTTTTTTTCTTTTCAATATCTCATCAAATGATACTCCTTAACACAACTATTTGCACTGCTGCAACATGCTGACTTGACTGAGTAACACAATTCTTTCCTCAGTACTTAACAGATAACTCAGATTCAACCAATGGAGTTGTGAAGTTAAAATTTTTGCACAATATGCATCACTTCAAGTCATCTTAGGCATTCAGTTCTTCAACTTTGGCCTTCTGACTTATGACAGCCCTATCACGGTTTTTTGGGGGGAGGAGGGCAAGATTTGTTCAGAAGAATTTTTCCATTTCTTCCTCTTAGCCTGAAAAAGTATGACTTGCCCAAGGCCTCCCAGTGCATTTCCAAGATTTGAACTCTGGCCTGTCAGAGTCCTAGTCCAACATTCAAACAACTTCACCATACCTTACATTTCTTATATTAAAATCATTTGTGATTGCCTTGCCAGTTTTTCCATTTGAGGATGAACAAATCTATTGATTTCACACTATTTCTTATTTTTCTGACTTTAAGATTGTTCCATTCCACTTCTGCATCAGTTTGCAAATAATAATAATAATAATAAAAATTCCCCCAGTCTTTGAGCCCTTCAGCACTACACTGTAATAGTGCTATTATTTCACTTTCAACCTCCTGTGGAATTCTGGGGTTCGTAGTTTACTGAGGTCCAAGAGCTCTCTAGTTGAGAATTCTAAAGGCCCTCCCTAAACTGCAAACCCCAGGATTCCATAGGATGTTGAAAGTAGAATAAGAACACTATAACAGGGTAGGGCAGAAAGGCCCTTTTTGTCTATGTGTATGTACTTCCATGCATGTTTTTCAAAATTATAGGCACACATTTCTCATTTTGTAAATTCAGAAGGTTGTTTCAGACTTTCCATGGGCTGCTGAGATGTTCACCATATCGTACCCTCTGCTCTGGTTTTAGGAGGATTTTGCATACATGTGCCTAAATCAGGAATGTGAAATACATGGCCACCAAAGTCACTACATCCCCTTTATGCAAAACAAAAAATCAATATCAAAATAAGAATCACATATCTGGAATGTTCAGGAAGCTCTGTTCTCCTATAAAACAGCTTTCATAACCAGCATGCAGATGGGGAGTTAGGAAACCAGAACTAAACTTCTAACAACAACCACTGGGGTTTTGCTGCCCATATTGGGTCCCAGGAGAAATTGGATCCTAGATTCCCAGAATTTTTCCACCCTATCCTGAATAATACAAATTCTCTAGGAAGTCATATTGCTAAGAGATCCCAGGTGAAATGTGTTTGGTATCCTGATTTGGAGTCAGTGTTGGCTCATTAGCAGAAGAAATGGTGCAACCACTTTCTACAGGTAAATCATGCCATTCATATCTTTTAAAACTTTTAGAGTTCTCTCAGCCATGTTTTGCCTGGGGCAAATTTAATTTAAGGTCTTATGTGTATTTTGGTAACTGATTTAGCTACCTCTTCCTGTGGTGCCTAAATAGTTGTACTATAGTGTGTAGATTCTTCCAAGGGGACCAATCAGGGTATGCTAATTGTACTGAGATATTTTCAAAGTAGTATAATGGGGAACTTTATTAATTTAGTGGAAATGTTTTATTTTTACCAATGGGGGGCTTCATTATCACTGTTCGTTTAAACAGGTGGCTTACCAGCATGCAAGAAACCATATAGCTGAAAATATGAGAGAAAGGGAAGGACGATCCCAGAACTACCTGGAAATGATGATTTATTCCTTTCTCTGGTAAATGTTTGTTTCTTAGTTGTACACACATGAATAAAAAGAACTTGATCATAAAAATAAATAATAAAACAAGGGGGTACAATAAATCTAAAATGGTTACTAGTTTCTAAATAAGCTACAGATTCAAGCAATATTTGATTTAAATTATGGGCAGATATAAGCAATAAGAAGGATCAGAAACATGCACAGGAAACCAGGAAATCTGATTGTCTATGTTTAATATTCAGTATTCTTGTGCAGCTTTTCCAGGTGGCTAAGAAAAAAAAGAGGGGGACATAGTGCACTGCAACAGAAAAAAATGTATTATGGGCCAGATATGGAAGGCAGACAATGTCCATATCAGACAAACCTTTCATGCTACAGACATTTCATGCTACACAGTTAGAACAATATGATTCTACTATAATTCGCATGGAAACATCTCATGGAATCCTAGGGCTCACAATTAAGGATATAATTCCACACTAATCTTCTTCTTGAAGGATATTATGAATAACTTTAGCCGTTTCCTTCCTGCTGCAAGAAAGACTTCATGCAGCTTTTGAAGACTATTTTTAATTCAAGACTTAGGCCCTTTCCACTCCACCCTCCCAACCTGCCATAGGGACAGGAGAAAGATGGGACTGAGATGATGGTTCTACATGAGTTGTCCTGTCCTTCTCCCATCCACAGGTGGCACAATTACAGAGTAAATCATCGACAGTTTGCCCCCATCAATGACCTGTGATTGCGCTGCCATCCTGCACTTACATGTTGTGTGGAGCATCCAGAAGCTCAGTTGCTGCATTTCTTGCCCCAGCACAGCCTGCGACAGTACCTGGCTGCACGGTGGAAGGAAGTGGTGGAGCCATTGTGCTTCTTGGATCCCGGAGGCAGCCAGTGGGAAGGGGAGCGTTCCCATCATGCTCCCCTCCCTGCAAAACAGCTACCGGGATCCCCACAGGATGCTGTCAGGATACAGTAGGGTGCAGAAAGGGCCTTATTCTGCACAAAATTTGCATGTGGTTGTCCTGCACAGAAAACAGTATTTTATGTGCAGGAATTTTTTGCACATAAAATAATATTTCTAAAGAAAATGTTGTTTCCTGTGTAGAAAAGACTATTTCTTGTGCAAAACAAGCAGTGCAAATTTTGCTCAGAGTAAGTTCCAAACTGTGAAGATTCTCATCAGTGTAGGAGTCTTTTCATCAGGGTTTCTTATTATCAGCATTTTCCAATCATTTCTTAAATATTCTTTCCATCTCTATTAATAGTTTGATGAGGCATTAGAGCTCTTTGGCTGAGAATTCCAAATATGACTCATATAGAATGCTATGGAATTCTTGGAATTGCAAATCCCAGGATTCCATAGGATGTTGCCATGACAATTAAAGTGGAATCATAACCCTATAATTGTATAGTGTGAAAGGTTCTTTGCATATTCATTTTATTTCTCATATTGCACTGAGAGTCTGATATCTCTTAAATGTTGTATTCATTCTACACTTTTCATTTGGATCCGCTATTTAAATGAATCATTAGTCACATTTTGCATGTGTGAATTATGTAACTACCTACAGCTTTTTCTACACATGTTGAAGAATAAAAATGCTGATGTTACCACTCATATGCCCTTACTGAATAATCACATTATTTGGAACATTTCTTTAGGTTTCAGTTGTATCAAATGGATTGCAGGACTATTTTAATTTTATTCTTTATTTCTGTGATGATGACAGCATATCGAATCAAAATTCAATCCCCATATCATTCCCTTCTAAATATACTAAATGATGACACACTTTTCACTTGAGTTCTTTTTTAAAAAACTCATGATTAATGTAATTAATATCAACATGTTGGTCCTGATATCTAGTTCAATTCCAATCATACAGTTCCACTGTGCTTACTAATACTGAATATACTGTAGAAAGAAAGCATTAGAAAAACACTTTAGGGTGCCATTTCATATGTGTAACAATTGTTGGTGTCATAAGTGAAATCTAATGTAGATAGATCAAGTTTAAATTAGAAATGCTTTATGGAGCCTATACGTTTTCCCCATGTTATCAGCACAACTTACTGAAATGCAAAGGCAATTTTAGTTCTGTGTCCAGAATACTATGATCGATAAATCTTTATAAATACACATAGGGCAATCAGTATTTTCTTTCATACAGCAAAAATCATAAAAAAAGAAGAAGCAGAACACATCAGCAAATGTTCTTCACTGTTAAGGTAAAAGGTATATTGATTGCTGATAGTTAGACTCTTTTCACCTGAACAATGGATACAGAGTATCACATTTCCATTTTTCTTGTATGTCACACCTGCATGCATCTAAACATCCTTAAACAGTGAGTGTAATGGAGTGGAAAGGCTTCATAGAAAGAACAAGGCGCATGCACAAGAAGTCAATATCTTGAGTGAAAGGGCACTGCAGATATAAATTACCCAGAGCTTAACTTCTAAACTTGTGTAGACTTTACCTAGGAGTTCATTTACCTTCTGATAAATCATCCTATCACAGTGAACTGAAAGCAAAACAATCTAGTAGATCATTTCTGCAATAAAGAGGTTTCTTCTACTCACATCTTTAATCAAAAATAAACTAGGGTGCATTTATCTGAAATATCTGAAAGCAAGTTGTTGCAGATAATGTGATATCTGTCACAGGCACCTTGGTTTCTGGACTCTCTTCAAACCAGAATCTGATTTTGTAGAGTTCATTTTGGAGCACCTCTAAAGAAATTCTGATGGTCAAAATTAATGGCCAGAAAAAAATCTGATATCAGCCACAAAACACAAAATGAAAACTGTGTATATTTAGTCTTAAAATCTATACTGAAAGTAAACAAGTGTATAAGAAAGTATATGTCTGTTTGGAAACCTGTCATAGAGGAAAGATACCAAGACTCCCTTCAAATTTTCCTAATTTGCTAATTAAACAAAACATGACAAATGCAGGTGAAGCCTTTGCTATCATGAAGTTTACCTAATGAAGAGTCATAACCTCTAGAATGTAAGAAGTGAGAAGAACACAAAACATGAACATAATTAACAGCTCTTACTAGGTGGTGTTCCAAGTTGATAAATCTAAAAACCTGAAAGGACGCAACACCAGAAAGCTTGCCAGCCATGTTCTTTAGACCTAAAGTTAGGAAAGAAAGAAAGAAAGAAAGAAAGAAAGAAAGAAAGAAAGAAAGAAAGAAAGAAGAAAGATCAAACTCAGCTGCTAAAGACACTTTTTGCTAGCTGGAAAGATCTGGTAAAAGGGGGAAGAGGTACTTGGATTGGATGTATTGGGTATTGCACTTTGTATATTTGTATATATCCTAGCTTTATGTACTCACCTTTTGTATTTATCAGTTTATACCTTGTATTATTTGTTATTTGCTCACATGCAAACAGTATCTTTTAAAATATAATCACCTGTTAAGTAATAATAATTCCTGTATTCTTTACTTTGATGATCATTAAACTCTATCATAAGTAGTGTTAGTGGGTGGGAGATCTGGACTTTACACAGTCGCATCTAGTGCTGGCAAAGAGAAAATTTACCTTGAAATAGTCTTGAATGTGGATATGTTTGTCACTATGTCTGCATAGCCAAAGTGGCTACCATTTTTTTTTATATATTTAACTATGCAATTGTGTTTTATTAAGGTGAGGGGATGTACACATGTGTCCACATTGTAAGGACAGAAAGACTATTCTCTATTATTCATTCCCCCCACTTCCGCCAAAAGAGAAGGTTTTCCTTATAATTGTGGGATGCTGTTGGCAAGAATAATAAAACAACAAGACTTTAGCACAGTTTCCTCCCAGTATCCAAACATCCAAAAGTTTATCTGGAACATTTTTTCTGTGCAGAGAAACACGTTTTTTATCCCCAGGAAATAGTATTTTCTCTGCAGGATTCTGGTCAGAATCCTGTATTAGCTTATATTTAAGTATTAAGTGTCTTATCTTGGCCTGAGCCCCCAAATCTGATGGAAATATTATTAGACAACTGTGGCAATAGTTTCAAAAATGTGAGCAGGTAGTGATTGTGAATATGAAAACTAACTGTATTCATGATTGCTACTCATGGTTGTAACCTACTTTACCAGGCATCAGCTGCATGGAGAGAAGAAGTCTCATTCTGCTGATGATCACAGCATGGTGGAATGATGTTCCTGTCAGGCCTTGGGAGGAGTGAGGCAGGAGTAGTTCCTTAGTTAAGTACTTGATTATAAACTGATACAGGATTCTGGTCTACATCTTCCTTCTACACAGAATACTTTGGGACATTTGGATATGGGGGAAAACTGTACAAAAATATATTATTTTTTCCTGCAGTGGGAAGAAATCTATAGTAGTGATTCATTATTGGATGTGAGGATGAAATAATTGTAGATTTACATCCCTACGACATTCTCTCTGAAAAACTCAGCTCTGACATTAAGCTCGACAGTTTACTCTGTGCAAAAAATTGCAGGGCAAGTTTTACATTCATAACATTTTTAGTGTTTGCAAATATAAAATTCCATCACATCAGGCTAAAATAAAATGAATATGTATGTTCCTAAATATTCCTGGATGATTGGACATCTTCCACCCTGTCCCTATCTACTGATTACAGATTTGACTTAATAGCTTGATTTACGGTGACTGGAATCCTGTATGGGATTTGCAGATGCAGAAGCACACTAATTACAGCACTCTGCAGTGACTCCTGGCCCAGTCTCCTATATCCCCACGTACCAGGATGCAATCTATTCACCTATCAGCTGGTTGTCATTTCTGCTGCCTCTTGTGAGTGATCTCTGGTGTGACAGGCAGAAATAGGACCCTTGTCGAAATTTCCCCTCGGACTGGAGATCACTTGCACAAGGGGAGAATGGGTGTGACATAAGTCAGCTGTTTCCTAATGGACAGGGGAATGGAGCTGCATCAATTGCTGTGGATTTGGGAACTTTCACATACCCTATGTAGTTCCTAAACTAAAGACTATGTAGGGATTGTGAATACATAATAGCCATGACTGTGTAACGCTAGCTTAGATATTGATAAGTACCATAGAGGATTCTGGCCAGTAGCTTTACCTCACACCATAAAGTGCTATAGTTGCTTCCTGATCTGGATGATTTCCTTTCCTATGGAAAATTCTATACTTTCACATTGAATTCAACATGAATATGAGTAGATATGCCTACAAGTATGCTTTAGGTAAAGAGATGTGGAATTTGATGTTGATCCTGATGCTTATCCAATCTCTTTTTTTCTCTCTGATGTACAGAAATGCAATACCATCTGTTTAGCTTGGCCTATTATTGCCAAGATAATATGAAAGTCTGGAAGATCAATCCATACTTTGGTGGACTTTGATTTTCGTCATCAGCATTGTCATTTAGAGGAGATTAAATCTCTCATGTGGAGACAATTCCACATGATAAATAAGCCTTTCAAGTACAATGTTATCTAGTTCTACCAGCTCTGAAACACTGGGATGGGTAGAAATGTCATGGATGACTTTAACTCACTCCACAGTCTAGTAGTTAATAACAATTGACATTTTGTCCATCAGGGGATATTTTTGATTTGTGCTATTTTATCTGTTTCCTTTGACTGAGCTTCAAAACGGGTGGCGGGGGGAGGAAAGGAAGTATTCTTTTATACTTCCTTAATAAAATTCTCTTTCAGTCATTGGTATTTGGACTACAATCAGAACATAGAATGTAAAATATTCAGTTGTACTTACCACTTTGCTGTTTATAAGAAATTGGCATTCCAACTTCTCAGACATTCATAGCATTTTTCTCTTTTGTCTTAAAACCCAGTCTTCCATCTGCCACCCAGAGAATGACTTCTATAAAAAGGGACAACAGGCCACATTTATAATACATAGTGGGGCAGCGACTTTATTGTTACCTCAAATGTTGTATCCTTGCAGATAGCTTGGCTTGTTTCTTTTATAATCTATCATGCACACTTTTTCCTATAACCTTTTGAAGTAAAACAGAGAACATTAGCCAAAGAAATTACATTATATAAAAAGATCCTATCGGATGAAAGGCCCACATTTTTAATTTACTTTTGTGTTGACACAGATTTCTATCTACGATCACTTTCCCTTATCAGGCTGATGAAATAGAATTTGTGCCATGGATATATAGAAAATTCAGTGAATGGCTATCTGTCATTGTAAAAAAAAAAAAAAAAGGCCTATCTGTCATCACTCGAGACTTTATTTACTTTTAGAAGTATTTGCCCCTGCACAGAGTAAAAGCCAGAGTGTCCTTGTCTTTTGTTATAAACACTGCAGTTTGCACAGACAAGCAAACCAATACTATATCGCCCAGCCTGCGTAACTCTCTGTCTGCATTTTCCCAAGCATACATATCTTACTCTGAATTATAGATGACAGACTAGAAAAAAAAGTACCATTCAGCCTATAACCTGGTTAAAAAAGGAGAGACATATGGTCTTTGCTCTTCCTGAGGTTGCCAAAAAATAAGCCTTTACTCATGTACATATGTGTACAAAAACATTTAACCCTGTTCCTCTGCAACTTGGCAGCATGATTCCCCCCACCCCAATGTCAACCAAGTCTGCAAATTTCATCAAGCCACTTTTGCCAAGAAATTTAAAAATTAGTAGCAGGTTGCCCTCCCCACTTTTCAAAAAGTCAGAATTTAAAAGTGCTCAGCACAAAGTCACTGGATCTTTTTGCATGATGCAATTCCTCAGAAGGAATAATCTACTTGCAATTTCACCCTATTCTAATCAGCAGAAAGGAAGTGCAACCATTTGTGATTTTTTTCCCATAACAATCTATGGAGAACACAATGCTTTGGGTTTTCAAAACTCATTTCATATCAAAGCCCAAGTCAAATTGAATAACCACCATATCAAACCAGGTCGAACTGATTTGTTCTGCAAATTTTTGAACTATAGCCCAACCTAATTCTTCTGGTCAGCACACCCTTGTACAGTCAGCTCTCCACATTTGGTGGTTAGGGACTCAGTACCCCTGCAAAAGTGGCAAACCTCAAATATCAAAATGTGTGTGTGCACCTGGGGGAAGGGGGTGAGGAGAACGGGCACGCAGTGTCCAAAGCATGGTGGGGAGAACCGGTACTCAGGAAAGACAGAAGGAAAAGGGGTGGGTTGGAATGGTAGCCCTATACTTCCTTTCTCTCACCCATCTCCTTTCTTGGGTGAAGAGGGGCATCAGGAGAGGATTTGTGGTGCTGAAAAATCGTGATGCCAGCTGTCTTTAACTGGCTGGTAGAGGAAGATGAGGACCAGGAATGGGTTTTTAAAGATCTGTGCAGCCTGAGATAGCGCTGAGAGGAAAGGTTCCCCCAGAAAAGAGGCATGAGGTGGAGGAGGGGTTAGGGACTGGAGAAACTTGCAAATAATCAAATCCATGAATGCTAAACCTGCAAAATGTGAAGGGCCAACTGCATTTGGAAATAAAATATATTTAGAAATGCATATTTGGAGAGAGTGTGCATGCATGCACACACACATACACACACATGCATGAAAACATATTTTGAAATAGGGGTTAGATCCAGATTTAGACATGTGCAGTTGGCTGGCACAGACTTCATTGCCCTTTCTTTCCACAGCAGCCTCTCCAGTCCCCAGAAAATACTATAGCGATGGTTGAGCAACACATTGAATCAAGTGAATTATGGTGCAGAAGGAGGGGGGGGCTCCCTGAAAACCATGTATGGCTTATGGACGGAGCATTTCTGTTCACAGAAGTTAGATCCTAAATTCAAACTGCATTACTGAAGTCAGAGCTTGGAATGGCATTTTCTTTGTAAAAAGTAGCTGCATTTATATTTACAAAGTTTTACAAGTAATACATTGCCGTTGTAGTTGCCACTTTTAAATATAACTTTTTACTCCCCCAGTTTAATAACTTAAAAAGCCTGTGTCTGAAGGCCAAAGACTGCTGGCTTGTAATGCAAAATACATTTTCCTCCCATCTGTGTCATAGAATCACAGAGTTGGAAGGGGCCCTATGGGCCATCAAGTCCAATCTCTACTTAGTTGATCCCCAAGAGGTAGCTGTCCAGCCTCTTTCTGAAGACATTCAGAGAAGGAGACCCCTCTAGGCAATTGATTCCATTATTGAACCACTTTCACTGTCAAGAATTTCCTTCTAATGTTGAATCAAAATCTACTCTCTCACAAGCCTGCACCCTCCTCTTTTTGACAGACCTTCAGGTATGTAAAGAGTGCAGTTATGTGATCCCTCAATCTTTTCTTCACCAAGCTGAACATGTCCAGGTCCTTCAACCTCTCTTCATATATTTTGTTCATTGTACCTCTTATCATCCTTGCTGCCCTTCTCTGAACTTGCTCCAGCTTGTTTATATCCTCCTTAAAATGAGGCACCCGGAACTGAAGACAGTACTCCAGATGAGGCCTGACCAGTGCATGATATAGAGGAACTATTACTTCCCTTGACTTTGAAACGATAATTCTATTAATGAAAGTTAAGATAGCATTTGTGTTCTTTGCTGCAGCATTACAGTGCTGGCTCATGTGCAAGTTACCATCAGCAATAATCCCAAGGTTTTGGGATTTTTTTTAAAGAAAAAGTAAGATTAATTCATCAGGATTTGTTCTTAACAAATCCATGCTAACTCTTGGGGATTTTTCGCACTTTGGGAAGAAAACGGGGCAGTCTGTTACTCACCAGGCTGGCGCGCTCCCTCCGACAATCCACGCTTATCTGGAGCAGTGCGTGCCCGCTCTACACACTGCTCCAGGGATGAAAATGGAGGCTTCTGGTTGGTGGAGGCTCTCCATCAACCAGAGAAGCTCACCAGCCAGAAGCCCACCCCCAGAAGATCTGCAGCCTCGCGCTGGTGCGAGCCTGCAGATCTACACAGGAGCACAGCGATGGACTGGGGTGCGCCAGGCTGTTGAAAGACGGTCTTTTAAGCGGTCTTTCAATAGCATGGCAAACCACCAGTTCTGGTCATTCCGGAGCGGGCTGAAGTCTGAAACTACAGAAAGTAGTCCGGACCCGGTTCGCCCCGAAGTGCAAATGTCCTTGCTGGAGGATGCGCTGCCCCGTTTTAAAAACAAAATGCAGAAAAGGCCTTGGTAATCACTCCATTGTCAGCCGGATAATTGCAGGCAGACTCTTGTATAATCCATTCTAATATTTTTCCTGGTATTGAGATCAGGCTAATTGGCATGTAGTTTCTTGGATCTTTTTTTTTTTCTGTCTTTTTTGAAGAGAGGGACAATATTTGCTCCTCTCCTGTCTGCTGGCACCTCACACATTCTCCAAGATTACTCAAAGATCATGGCAAGTGCTTCTGTGAGTGTGGCAGCAGGTTCCTTCAATACTGCAAGATGCAATTCCTCTGGCTCTGCAGATCTAGGCTAACTAGGTGATTCCTGACTAACTCCTTATCAGTCTTCATTTGCAACCTTGATTCCTTGCTAAGGTCTCTGCTGATGCATGGAAACTCACAGTCCCCTGTAGAAGCCCCATCCCATTAGACCATGTGTTAAGGGAGTGTGCATGGCCAAAACAACCCCCCCCAAGTCCTAGGGGGAAAAAAGTCAGAGATTCAAGGATGACCCCACTGTTCACCTTCTACTCTCTCCTCACCTTCTCCTCTGCATACACAAAGGAATGTAAAACAGCAGCACATCACATCCCAGCATCTAAACAATGTGATAATCCTTCATTTAATGAAACCAAAGGTCAGTAACTATAAAAGTATCTAAAAGTAACTAAAAGTGATAGTTATCCATCTTCAAGTTGCTCCAATCACTACAAAATGAACCTCCCTCTTCTTATGCAGCTGATGCCCAGTAAAGTAGGAGATGAGTTATGATCATGATAATAGTGTCATAGTTGTGACTAAGTGGTGATCATGAATTTGAAAGTTACAGAGATTTATTCATCTGTACCAGATTCACTATTGTAACTGTACCAGATTCACCACATAGTCACAATTGTGACACTATTGCAACAATTACAGTTCCCCCTGCCCATCTACTTTACTAGACAACAGCTGCATGAGGAAAAGAAGGTCCATTCTACTGGCTGTTAGAGTAAGAATGAATGAATTTTCTTTCAGGTTAAGCGAGGGGGGTGGGGTCAGGTCAGGAGAGGTTTCTTAGCAAGAATATTGGTGAAGTTCTTTCTTTCTTTCTTTCTTTCTTTCTTTCTTTCTTTCTTTCTTGTTATAGGCTAGTACAAAAAATAAGTCTTATTGTGAACATGTGAAAAAAAGGCAGGGCATAGTCTGATCTATCTGTCCCTAAGCAAATATATTAAGCATTCCATGAAGATCTCTGAACACAAAGAGATGTTTCACTTCCTGAAGTATGCAATCTGAGCTGTAAACCATTGAAGAGAAAAACATTGTTGTATATATTATAATATAATATCTAATGTAAAGTAGCTCTGCTTGTAGGCTTGGTTTGTCCTTACGGTTACAAAGTGCTTGTCAATGGCTCATTGAACTGATGAACTGATATTAACGAATGGGCAATAACAACTCCTCCAGGTTGAAGTCTGAGATCACTTCTGAATGCCAGAATGAGGTTCTTCTTAGTCAATGAGAAGAAAAACACATTCTTTAGATATTGGAGCTATCTGGAAGAAGCTATCTTTGCTTGCTGTACTTGCTCCAGGACTAATTCTGCTTTGGGAATAGCCCTGTTGCCTTGTGCAGGGTACCTATTCTCTGAAATAAACTAATATTATAAGTAAAACAACATAGATATGTGGACCAGGTTACATGTTATGGGCAGTTCCATGATCTTCAATGTTTTAATAATAAACAGTTACTTTAAGCAGAGGATCAGCAGGTGATAGAGAATTCTTAATTTATTTATTTAAAGTTATTGCCAGTCAATCCTCAGTGCCCCCAAGGTGATCTATAACCCCCATTTTCTGTTCATATGCTCAAAATCCCTTCCAGGCATTTTTTCTCCTTGCAGATGAAAAGGTGAAGGAACATCATCTTAGGTCTCTCTCTCCTCAATGTCTCAGAATGCATATCCCATTAGGGTCCAGTTTGCATTAAGGCACACACTATGCATAAATTAGATTCCTCTAATTTTGTTCAAATTAGGTAGCCAAGCCAATATATATGATCACTGGAACCCATGTTCATTCTCATGAATGTTCACTTTCAAAAATAGTGCCATTTGTTCAAAGGAGCTTATACTTCCAATTAAATGTGGCAAGGATGTGCAGTGAGGTATCTTGCACCTCTCCTCATGCTGCATCTCTGCAAGAATTTATGCAGAGACAATCTTCCCCTTCTCTCTAGCTCATTATGCTTGAAGCTAATAGTGATAATCAGGGTTTTGTTTGAATGCTGGCCTGGTCCATGTGCTTTGACAACCAGACATTGAATGTTGAAAACCAGTCACTACCAATCTTACCTTCTGGTGCCAGAGAGAAAGTCATGATGTCTTTCCCTCCAAAACTAGAGGTAGTATGTCTCTGCATGCCTGTTGCTGGAGAATATGAGTTAAGAATGCTACAGCATTCTTGTCCTGCTGTGTGAACAGCACACGGGACCTGATAGGCCTTTGGTCTGAGATCCAGCAGAGTTCCAGGTTCATTTTGGAGTTTTGTTGCCAATGTCATCTTAGGGCCTTGGCTGCCAACTTCAAAAATGATTTTCTTCATATGCATGTCTATCATATGACTAGCAAGTTAGGGCAATGGGCATCTTCTCCACCATGGTTTTCTGAAGTTCAATGAAACTGTAGGAACAATGCTCTGGCCCTGTCCTGGTACAGGCTAGACAGGAATGTTTGGGATCCTAATCCTTACCAAGCAGTGATGAAACACATGCAGTAGTGAAGGTGATGAGCTGAAATGTGAACTCCTGTGTACATGATTAATACATATATTTTTAGATCTTTGCTTGCCTTGTTACACTATTCATTAGTATAAGCATCAATATATTGCAATATCACAACTCATTTCTGAAGAGTTTTATTTAATCAGCCATTTTGAACAATTTTCTGAGTTCTATATTGCTTCACAATGCTGAAACTGGTGGCATCAAACCACCGATCAATCTTTTATTTATGGCCAATATCCTGTTGTTGACAAACAAATGATTTATATGTGTATGCCCTTTTATCATTGTCATGAAAGGAGACATCCAATAACTCCTTGCAAAATTCTCTCACTTCAGAATCTTGCAGCAAAGGGCAGCCACATCCTGTGGCCATTTAGCAGCTGGGAGAGAGGGCAGACATTTTATGACCAGGAACCATCAAGACCACAGCCAAGAGAAAAGAGAGCTGCAAGAGGACAGTGGCTGCTCATAGCTTCATAGATGCACCCAGATGGTTCCCACATGCCTCATACTGTCCCCAGCCATAAAATCACTAAGACAGCACATGCCACTCGCTATATATATCAGACTGTATGCCTTTTGGAAAAAAAAGAAGAACAACTAGAGTAAAAGATGAGAGATCATAGCTGATTGTATTATAGAAAATATTTCTACAGCCACTTATTCTACCATGGAGTTCATTAGTGGTCAGCCTGCCAGTTTGCTAACCACAGATCGAATTAAGTTGTTGGGATTTAGAAATTTTTCATTGTCATCTGTTGATTTTATCTCTTCACTATTCAAAATTTCTTTCCCTACTAGGTTAGAATGATATGTTGAACTGAACGGCATATGTAGGAAAGCCAAAAGATTAATAATAATTTAATTTATAGTAAATTACACTGTCGTGAACAAGCAGGATTCCATAAGATGTCAAAAGTGGGACAATAGCACTATAGCAGTGTAGTGCGGAAATGGCCATAGAGTATGTGATTTTTCAACATTTCCTCTCTATCTCTATCATCTCTATGTAGTTCACATGAGTCTTCATTCTTAGGATAGGAATACAGTTTACTATATTTGGCTTCCTATGAAAAGGAAGTTCTTTAGATTGTGTTCTTTACATGATACAGGGTTAATCTTTGGGATATGATTCCATAAGATGTAGAGATGCCCACAATCTTCAATGGCTTTAAAGAGTTATTTTTTTAAAAATCATGGCTATTAAGGCTGCTGCTTTATGGTCAAAGGCAACACCAGTTGCTGGAGAGTCCTGCTGGGAGATTAGGAATCAGATTGGCCCCTACATAAACAGAATGATGAACTAGACGAGTGGTTCTCAACCTTCCTAATGCCGCGACCCCTTAATACAGTTCCTCATGTTGTGGTGACCCCCAACCATAAAATCATTTTTGTTATTATTTATTTATTTATTATTTGTTTATTTATTTATTTATTTATTTAGTTAGTTATTTCCAACATCAAATAGATTGGAAACACTGCCCTAAATCACTGCTCTGGATAGACTTCTAATGCCTAAAAACTGGTAACCCTCCCCCCTTTTTTAAGCACAGAAAGCATCCATCAATGCCAGAATTAAGGCAGTAGTTCTAGTTCTGAATGTCAGGTTTCCACAGTTCAAAAAGCCAGTCACTCCCAAAGGCAATGCCGAAACAGCCCACATTTTACACGAGGCGCAGGGAGGAAAGGACAGGGAGAGAGGAAAGATGGCGGCGGCATAAGCGTTTTGTTTCCCTCCCTCCCTCCCTCCTTTCCTTAAAGGGAGTGTGGATGCTGAACATACAAAAAGCAAAGAATGCAAGACAGTCAGGGTGAAGAACACAACACGTGCATGTGGCAAGCGCCAAGGGTCCACGCACAACAAAAGTGAGAGGAGAAAGTCATCCTGGCTATTTCTGCACTAGACTGTTATAGCGCTATTATTCCACTTTCACCATCCTATGGAATCCTGGGGTTTGCAGTTTGAACTGCAAACCCCAGGATTCCATAGGATGGTGAAAGTGGAATCATAGCACTATAACACTGGAATGTGGAAATGGCCAAAGTCCACAGGATGGATCAGAGCAGCGCTTTCGGGTCAAAAAACCAAAAAAAACAAAAAAACAAAAACAAAAAAACCAGCCAAAGAGCCTCAGGGGCTCTTGCTACACAAACCGAAGCCCTTGGCTGACGCCCCCTGCTCCTTTCCCGACCGAGTTCTCAGTCTCGGAGGGACCGATCTCCCCCGTCGGATGGCAGATCCGCCACAGGAAAGTTTCCCCCTTTGCCTGCCAGACCAAAGGCGACAGCCACACCGACAGCTCCCACGGAGTGGCATGCCCAGAATGAATGGGTGACCGGGCAATCGCTGCTGCTGCAGCCCCGCCACTTTGGGAAGCAAGCAGAGCCCAGCTGCTCGCTCGCCCCGGCAAGCAACTCTGTTCGCCGGCATGAATGAGCATGAGGCAAAGAGGGTGAGGGGACGGGGTCATTACCTCCCAGACATCCCGCTGCAGCGCCATGAAACCCTGAATGGGAAGCCCTGTGTGTGTGTGTGTGTGTGTGTGTGTGGTGCGGGCGCAAGCGTCCAAGCAGCGCCCGGTTGCTCACTTGCCCCGGCAAGCAACTCTGACTCTGCAAGCCGGCATGAAGGGGAAAGGGAACACTGAAGGGGAAGCCCTCCGTGTGTGTGTGTGTGTGTGCGTGTGTGGTGCAGGCGCGAGCATCCAAGCAGCGCCTGGCTGCGCCCGACTGCACACCTCCTCTCCACTCCCGCCAGCGCGGGGTCTCCTCTCCTCACCTCCGCCTTAACACTCCGGCTCCAGCTCTCTCTTCCCACTCTGCGCACCTCTGGCTCCACCTCAGGCTCCTCCAGTGCTTTCCCACCAGGCAGAGAAAGACGGGGAAATGCCCAGCACGCCTCCTCTACCCTCCTCCCAGCGCAGGGGTCTCAGAAGCACTGCTCCCATTGGCTGTGAGGCCACCTTTTAAAAGGGGGGCAGGATTGAGGAGCGGTGACCCCTGTGAAATGGTCGTTCGACCCCCAAAGGGGTCCTGACCCCCAGGTTGAGAACCGCTGAACTAGACTAACCTTTGGTTTAATCCAGTTTAGCTATTCTTTTCTTATTGTATTCTATATAATTTGTGATTTGGAAAAGAATAAGAAAGAGTCTTTGGACTTCCTGCACATTTTTTAAACCTGAGCTTAATAGGAGAAAAGAAAGAACAATGCCAGCTTGCTATGTGATATGAAATTCCATTTTAATCACAGCTTAAAATGTAAAATTAAGCCAGATATTTCATAGTTTCTTAATCATATAATTCTCCTTTTCTAACCCAGAGAAGTCAAAACAAAACAAATGAAGAAGAAAGAGAAATAGCAATTATTTCTCACTTGGGGACTTGATTACCATAAAGGCTTTGTTTTCTTACTCCTTCCTGTTCAAAAACAGTAAAGAAAAAAGATGAAACATCCAAAAGGACCTTCATTATTTCAGTTCTTTAGCACAGAATGAGATTCTGGAAATTACTTTATTGACTGAAGAATGCAAAGCTGCAAAAAGTGAGCATTGTAGGTATGACCAAATATTTGGGTTTTCTGTTGGTTTGCATTGGAAAAAACAAGTTGTGCTTACTTATCAAGGAAGAAACAAGACTTTACTGGAGCTTAGAAAAGTTTGAGAAGGAAGAGAGACTACAACTTCCGAGGTTTTTAGGCCAGCCACATTGGCTGCAGTATCCTGAATTAGACTCCAGAAAGTAACTTTTCTAATTCCAGTCTTTCCTAAGTCTCTGTTGGTCTGACATGAATTCTAGTTTGGGAGGGATGCCACCTAGAAAATTTTCTCCATTCTATTTGAGAGAATCAAGGAAGTGATCCTTTCTTCCAAACTAGTCTAATCTACCTGCCTAGCAGCTAGTATTCCTTTGTAGCCCTGAAAGTTGATACTTGTGATGCATGCAGCTGTTTTGATTTACTTAGGACAGGGGTGGAAAATTTTTTTGTGGCCTTCAAGTACCCCCATGGGTCAAAATACTTTTTTTTTTTTTTGTAAAAATGCTATGCCCCCAAGTGTCCCTGGATGTTCTTCTGGAGGTGTGGGGGCATTTTCTTTTTCCAGGTTGTGGCCCTCTTGGGCTATTTCAGGCCCAGCATAGCTTGTCTAAAAACCAGAAATAAACTGGAAGTGACTTCTATTCACTTCCTGTTTTGAAAAAAGTTCTCTCCTGAGCCTAAAATAGGCAAGAGGGTTTTAAAAAATGGTAAAAATGCCTCCCATGACCCTAGAGGGGAACGTTAGGGTGATGTGGTGGGGGTGCTGTGGTGGTGGGGATGTGGTTGTTCCCAAAGGTCTACTAGGGGGCATGAGTTGGAAACCTTTCCCCTGCATTCTCTCAAGATCACATGGCAGTGCCAGGCATAGACAGAACCAAAAATGGATATTATCAACACCTCTCTCTCTCTCACTCTCTGTCTTTTTCCCTCTGCTACCCCTTCCTTCTAGGTAATGGAGAGAGAGTTCTTTTCAGGATTCCTTTTTCAATGGAGAGTATGTGCAGCAGTTCAGGTTCCTCATTAACAAGAAAAACACCCATGGCTTAAAGAGACAAACTAAAGGCTTTATTATAGGAACTTCATTCTAAGATAGGAAAGTACACAGGATACTGATCTACTCTAGCTTCATTCTTCATGAGGGAGAAATGATGGGAAGGGAAGAAATGGAAAAACATCCTTAAGAGTATTAGTTTACATCACAGAAGGGTCAGGATAGGTGGACAAGAAGGGAACACACTTTGGGTCACTCAGGTGATCTACTACTGCCCTCTTTCAGGTATTCTTGACCCTTCAGTATTAAGCATTTCTAACATTTTGTGTCAACTAAAAAGTGCATTTTCTAAGCTCCAGTGTTCCAAAGCCACCCAAAGGCCACAACTGCCATTGTTCTGCCACGACTTCTGCCAGTTGGGGTAAGGCTCTTGAAAGTAGACTGAAGGTTGCAGGTCACCTTGATCTGCTTTAGTTGAGGTCTGAGGCAATAGCTGAGCTTCCCATTCAGTTTTCATAGCTATTGTCTTTCCTTTTCCTTATATTCATGCAAATTAAGAGTCATGCCATTTTCTTTGCCAGTAATGATGTCCTCTATCTATCATCTAGTTGTTTATCTGAAGCTGTTACCTTGATTGGTTGAGATTATTTGAAGGGATAGCAGTACAGCAGGAGCCAGAAAATGGTGATGGAGTAGCAACAAAGAAGGGAAACAGGACAGCCCCAAACTGCAATATATGGGGGGTTAGAAGGAAACCACCCTGTATCCTGATGCCTCATCACTCCCCCCCATGTTCAAATATTTAAAGAATGGATTTTTAACATTCGAAATCTAATTATAATATTAACAAAGCATTCTCCTATGTAAGATTTACTTCCAGCTTGGTGGGGGAAAAGAGCCTGCAAATTTCAGCTCCAGTGCTGAGCCTTTTTAGGTGACAACTTGATAATGGATATAACTTGATTCTATAGATAATTACTGACCTGGGCCTTTTTTGACAGATGACTGAATTAAAAGATAATCATAATCAACGGGCTCCATTTGTAATGGATTCTACTAGTGAGCAGATAGTTTGATGGTGTCATTAGTATGCATTCCTACACAGGTTTCAACTCCAGTTTTCGTAACATCACAGTATGTATTGTAAATGGATTGCCTTTACAGCTCATTCGTACCATGGCCACCTGTTCGCTTGTGTTATGTTGCGCTGAAATGCCACGAGCCCATGTACTTAATCATTCTGGAAGTGACTGAAATGTCACATTCCTTGGAAAATCAGAAGACTAGGGGTGAGGAAAAAGCTCTGAGATGGCTTCTGATATTTTATTAGCATACACTTATGCTTTGCAACTTTTAAAAAATTGTTTGCAGGAAAGTAAAGAGCATCATTTTGAATTATACACCACATTTCCTCCCAATGCTAACTACTTTTATTGTGATTAGAATTTTACATTAAGTGTTAATGCTTTTTACTAAGAAGCAGGTTAATTGTATCATCTATTTTCAATTAGCTCTAATAGAGTGCATGTATAGCTTCTGAGTCTATTGTGCATGTCCTCATTGAGATGGGGAAATGGAGTAAAAGCTATTATTTTGATGTCCTGATAAATTATGCCCCATATTATGTTAGATTAACAAAATGCATGACTAACGTCCCATGTACACATGAGCTCTGACAGCATTTCTGAATGTTAATAAATCTGGATTCTGGATGATGTCCAGTCTTGTTTTATGGGTAATGCAAATTAAATCTGCGCCTTCTACCCATTATACTTCGTAATTTGCTTTTGAATGATCAGATTTAGTCGTTATTGTTGGCAACCTTTATCCCATAGCTTTCCAGATAGCTTTCCATGTCAGATGAATTCTGAAGATGGATATGTTTTATGGAGGCACATTGTGGTCATTATGTGCAATGAATGGACCACATTTTATAGCCAGTGCTAGCTTGAAATTCACTCCAGATCTAATAACTCTTAATTTCTTTGATACAAGTGTTATAATGCCACACGTTCAATCTTGCTTTTGTTTTAGGGAAAGTTTGGTTGATGCCTTCACCACAAAGTTCTAGTAAGCAAGTAGTTTTATTGACAGACCAGTTTAAGAGGAGGCTTAGGCCCGGAATAGCCTGCCTACAAATCTATGCCAGATTCCTGTTAATAATATAGCTTATCCACATACTTGTTCCTCATTAGCTTGGATTTGGGGTCAGGTTTTGTAACTGCTGACTTCCGTTCAGGCTCATCTCATTAACTTTATCGTCAGAGTGGCTTCAGTAAATATATGAAGTAAAAATAATCCCTGGATGCGTATGTATGTTGTGTTTTTTTGTGTGTTTTTTTTTGCACTGCCCCTGCAGTATCTTATGTGGCTCTGGTCCAGGCCACCTGGCAGATTGTATCTCCCCATATGAGCCTGCCCTTCTTTCACTTCCATCGCCATCATAGTCATGGTTGGTGGGATTTGAAACAGGGTCTTCTCAGTGGTTGATCCAGATTCTGAAACTCACTTTCCAAGAAGGCAAGAACAGCCCGCTCCTTGCTTTCCTTCGATTGGCAAGCAAAAACTTGTTTATTCTGACAGGCTTTTAAATCAGAAATTTTTTGGAAGAATGGCTGAAGGCACTGTATTTCTTTTAAATCAAACTCTTTGAAATTACCTTTCATCTATTTTAATTGCTTGCTATCTTTAAAGTGCAAATTTAAATTGTTTTAATATGGTGGGTAGTTTAATTCCATTGTACTGTTCACTTAACTATATTGTTCTCTCATAAGTTATAAGCTGAGTCACAATTTTGGGAGAAAGGCAAGATGATGGTGATGATTACTGGCCATGTTCAGACCATGTTTGCTTACTTCTTATATGGGTCTCCCTTTGGAAACTGGGGCCCTTTTCGCATGGGCTTTCTGTCGCGCGACAGCCCCGTGAGCCTCGCGGGAGTGGGAGCGTCGCTCTGCACGACACACTCCCACTTCTGCCGGGCTCACGGGGCTGAAGCGGCTCGATCGTGGTTTTTTTATTTTCGCCTCGAGGCGAAAATCACCCCCGCGCGCGCAACGCTCCTAGTGCCTGCGCGCACTTACCTCCTGTGCGGAGCGTCGGGAAGGCGGCCGGGTCATGCTTCCTTCCCTTCGCCCCTGCGGAAGGAAGGGGCAGGGCGGGGCGCTAGCGCGACGGACGTGACAGCCTCTTGCTTGGCGCGCGCGTGAGGGGGACGGACGCGACAGGCTCCTGCTTGGCGCGCGCGCGGGGGGACGGACACAACAGGCTCCTTTCTCGCGCGCACGCGGGGGGACGGACGCGACAGGCTCCTGATTCGCCCAGGGGGGAGGGCGGCTCGCACATCGCTGCCGCTTCCCCGCTCGTTCCTTTGCCTGCGGAAGGAAGGAGGGGGAAGCGGCATCTTGCACGAGCCGCCCTCCCCCCTTGCACGAGAAGCCTTAATGCGAAAGGGCCTGTGTGTAATGAGTTAAGACTTAAAAATTCGTTGTGCCCTCATCTTGGTCGGGATACATCACCACCTTGAGTTCTTTTGATTTTGTTTGTTTGATTGATTGATTTGAAGGATGGGAAAAGACAAGCGCTGAGGAGGTAATAATAAGGATAAAAATAAATGTACAGTAAAACATTAAAGTATGTTGCTTGGTGTATACTGATGTTACAGTGTTGAGGAATTCATCTCTGAGAGGTCTGGAAAAGTATGAACGTTTTAACAGAAGCACAAATACAAGAACTGTAAAAAAAAACTCAAAATATACAGTGGCTTCCCCTCTTGTGTGACCTCTGCATGCATGAATGTAAGGTCACATAAAGCATTACGTTCCATTATAGTCAATGAAGGTGGTGGGCACACACCTGTGCTGTGATGGGTGCACACACATTGCATCCATTGACTATAATGAGACATGATGGGTCTGTCTGTCTGTCTGTCTCTCCCTTTTCCTCTGGGGTTCCTGGAAGGGGACTCCTGCCTATACAGTGGATAAACTGTATGTTGAAGTCTTTCTGACCGTGGAGTGTACCTTGGTCAGTAATACTCCAGTATTACAAGAAGTAATATTTTACACTATTATTTCAATATGAAGATAAATATTAAGAATGTGCCCTAAAGATTCATCTATAAATTATTATTAGGAAAGGTATCCATGACTTCTTTCTCCCATGTTAAGTTCACAGAAAAGCTGCACATGAACCTTAAACAATGTGACCATCTTCAGTGGTTAGCTCCTTCTAATAAACATGGTTCCCCTATGTTCTGGTTCTAGGATAAAGCCCAATTATCCAACTAAGCAGAAAGCACATGTGACCACACTTTTGTCCAACCCACACTGCAAAGGCAATGCAGAATGATAGATGAAAGAAGGGAACATTTCAAAAGCTTGTTACAGTATGGAGTGTTCCTTTTTGAATTTCTATCCATATCTCTTCCTAGGATATTCCATTCCATCCTGTTTTCCCTTGTTGTCCTCACCCCCAGCAATCATCAAGCTCTGTACAGCCAATAAACATGCAGGAATCTGTTTGTGTTTCCTTCTCCTTAATCTTTCCTCCTCAGACCACCATGTCCTTCTTTGTGGTTACCAAGACTTTGTGGTAACCATTTGTAGTAACTATTTGTGGTTACCAAGACCACTGATTCTTTCTTCCTGGATATGGACAATGTCATTTTGGCTATATAGGAATGGCCCAGATTTAAGACCATACAATTATATGACAAATTTGGACCTAAATGTTTATTTATACTTTCTTTTGAGAATGTCATCCTCTCTCCTCTCCCCTTCCATGTTACCTGACTTTCTGTCACAGTGTCTCTATGCAGCTTTGAAATCATTAAGTGCAACACTTTTAATGTCCAAGTCATCCAACCCAGTGAACAACAGTGTTAAGAATGGTTAAAAAATTATTTTGATAAATAATGGAGTCATTTATGTCAATGTAACTAATTTGGGTCCAGGGATGCCCCCTTCAGGATTAATATATTTAACATTCATGTCATCCAGTGTTAATCCTCCTGTTATCTTCTAGAAAAGATTTGGAACATTGTCACTAGATGCTCTTGATATTTGAAATACACTATTTGAAATGTGTTGAGGTTTTTTCAGTCAACCAAACAGGTCAACAATATGTGCTAATTCTTTCCCAAAGGCAAACAACACGTACCACTGTATTGCATCAGCATTGTCAAAGCTGCCTTGTCCTTTCTTTTATACTAATAAAGTTAATGAAGAGCTACAGAGTAGCTCCTCAGTGCAACAAAATGCAAATGCATTTGGCTTCTGCATTTGCTGAAATACTGTATTTTCAACAAATGCCTGTCTTTTATGCTTTATTGATTTTCAGCTGAGACCTTTAGTGACAGAACAGCTTGACCACACCAAATTAGTTACAGACCTGCTGTTTCCAATGCATGTCAACATATCATTATATCTTTTTTTCACCAACTGCAAAATGAACCCAGAGAACTAAGATAATATGGGTATTCCAGGTCCAATTACATTTTGTTTCAGAGGTGTGATCCAGGGCAAATCTTGCCACCAACGAAGAAAAATAGAATGGACCTTTTGGGAACACACATTACTAAGAATTCAGCATCTAAGAAGACCTGTTCTCTTTATTCATTGTTTATATGGCTTTGGCCTGTAAGCATCAAAATCATATTCCAATATATATATATATATATATGCGCTTTTTAGAGTTGGAGGAATTTTGATGTGTTGCCATAGAACAGCTTTCTCTGACCTGGTTTCCTCGATATGTGTTGAACTACAACAGGGGTTGGTAAAATACAGTCTAGGGGTTGTCAAGTCCCCAACTCTTTATGTATCCCTTCAGTTCCACTAGGATTGTTTAAATTTGAGTGTGGGTAATTGCCTTCAAATTGTCTCACTATTTGCGATAGTGGTAACAACAATAATACCACCACCAACATAACAGTCGTCATCATCATCATCATCATCATCATCATCCCCCCGATCTTTAATTATACCCCATCTTCTTCCCAAAACAAGGGCTCAAAGTAGCTTAAAACTGAAATAAATACAATGGCTAGCATCTTGTATTGCACCTACAGATTAGTAACATAGTTATGGATTCATAACTGCTCAGTTGTACTACACATCCACAATGGTGGCACCTTAAACCCTAGGAAGCTCCTCCAAATGATGAAAGGCATTCTATTGGTGATTGGAGTATAGCAGTATGATGTTTCCAGGCCCCTCTTGCCACTAAGCAAACCAGGAGCTGTCACAATTCCTTATCTCATTACAGATCACTGCTGGTTGTTAAGGTAAGCTTATGGGCTTAGACCAGGAGACAGTACTTAGTTAAATGTTTGTAGCTAAGTCAGCAATCTTAGTTAAAACATACAAAAGATCACCATTTAAAGGGAATAACATTTAATAACATTTAACATGAAATAAATAGTTTAAAAGGTTTTAAAAAATCAATTTTAGAACTATGCAAGGCACCTAAACGTGTTAATTTGGTTTTATTTGCTTTTTGTGACCCCGCCCCACCCAAACTAGAAGAAAACAACAAAAGTGAACTAAAAATAAAGCTAAATCAAAATCGCACAGTTCTCTTTCCCTGGACTACACTTCTATCATGATTCTCTTTCTAGAAATTATAGCCAGAATCCACTTGGATACTTATGATGTGTACCCACCGAAGTTACAGAGCTATGTAGTGACTCCTAGTCCACCCCGACAATCCCCACCTACTAGGCAGCAGTCATTGCAATCTATGACGGTCTGTTCCCCTGTCACTCAGCAAGCAGCTGAGTGCTGTTCCTACCTCCTCCCATAAGCAATTTCTGATGCCACAAGGAGAATCAGGGTCCCAGTTGCAATTTCTCCAGAGATCACTCATGTGAGGGATGGAGGCACAACAGTAAGCTGTTTCCTGAGTGACGGGGGAACGGATCCCAATCAATCACAGTAGTAGCTGCCTGTTAAGTGGGGAACGTTCATTTATCCCTTCAACTAGGTTATACGTAGGTGTAATGAATACTTTAGGTTATATATATGTATCTGCCCAAGTGGATTCTGTCCAATATTCTTGTAAGAATTTGTATTGCTTTCATAAACAATAAAACCTTAATAAATGCTGAGCTTTTGTCATTGAACTAGGCATCTCAATCCTGTCTTCATTTTTCCTTGTGTCTTAAACAAAAAAATGTAAAACAAACAAACAAACAAATCTTGCTTCAATGTAATAATTTATTTTGTCAATACTGGAGAAATTTTTGAGTCTGATTTTATCCATTTCTGAAAATGCAAAAAAGAAAGAAAGAAAGAAAGAAAGAAAGAAAGAAAGAAAGAAAGAAAGAAAGAAAGAGTAGTACAGGTTGGTTTGATGCAGGAATGATGTAAAAGTAACAGCACTGGATGGGTGTCTTCTGTCTTTTTTATCATTCACCATTCCCTTTTATACTTGCCCTTTGTGTGTGTGCATGAGTTTGCTTAGCTCCAGGAGGAAGAAAGATGCTAATTTTGCTTAGAAACATTTTTGCATAAATTGTGGAAAATACAGCAACTGCAAAAAGGCATTTGATGCCTTGTTTTCACTCATGAAGTAAAGATTCTCCTGGGGGTTGAAGAAACCTGAGCAGTTTGTATAATTCAGTGAATAGTTTGTGCCTTTGAATAGGTGGTTGAAAAATCCTCAGTAGACTATCTTGCTGTGTTGAGATGGCATCAACTGCAGGATCTTTGCTCATCCCAACGTTAAAGTTGCATTTCTCCAGTTGAGGATGCTGTTTCTAGTTGCTGTTTCCAGATGCTTTTTGGAATACCAACCGACAAGACATTGTCCCACAGCAACTGGTACTCAATTTCAGCTTTCCTATACATGTCTGCTCGTTGGCTTATTTTCTTCATTGTCCATATCTCCTTATATACATATGAGTCTGCCTCTCTATTGAAACGTATCTAAATCTGTCCAAAACTTTTTGAAGGCTGGTTCAAATCCAGCTGGAATTCTTACTCCATCTCCTGCAAACATACAATATTGCTGACAAAAGCTGTTTTGGGGTGTTCATAACTGGACATATTAATTTACTAGCCCTAGGAAATTTAGATTCATACATTTAAAAACTACTGGCCAGAATCTTCTATGACAGTTATGAAAGTATAACCTGGAGTTATGCTCTTATGATTATTATGTATTCATGGTTCTGTACACAGTTTCTAGGGACTGTGAAACTCCCCCAATCTCTACTTAGCAGGTACCAGCCATTGCAATTGATGGGGGGGTCCATTACCCTGTCCGAACAGAAAACAGCTGACTGATGGTTCCACTCTTCCTTGTACAAGAAATCTCCATCAAGAAGGGAAGTTGTGACCTGGGTCCTGTTTCTGTCTGTCACACTGGATATCACTCATGGTTGGAGGTGAGACCATCAGTCAGCTGTTTTTCAGGCAACGGGGGAACAGACCCCATTAGTTGCAACATCTGGTGCCCTGAAAGTGGAGATTAGAGTGATTAGACTGAGATTCATTGTATAGCACTGTAACTATGGTGCTTATGCATATGTAAATCCCATACAGGATTCTGACCAATGTTTCTTTTTGCTTCTATATTAATGATACAGATATTGAAATAATAGAATACCAGTCTTTGTGTCTCCAACATGTCTTTGAGCATATGAACAATACCATTGTTTCCAAGCAGAGACTCCCCCAGAAAGTATTAAACTTTGTGTGTATCTATATCATTGAGAAACCATTTGTCACAACGTTACGGCTTAAAGAGTTGCAACTGTGATTACCTCTCTGTTGCATCAGAAATGTCAATTGTTAACAATGTTTTATGTTGTTAATTCTTTCAGAACATATTTCCCAGACTAAATCATTTCATTTTGATCTGTGAGGAGCTCTATAGTTACAGTTGCCTCTATAAATAGTTTCTACCCCTTCAAAATGTTTTTAAGCAAACCCATTGAGAAAATATGCCTAATATTAATATGCATGATTCTGGACTGCTCAAAGCAATGTCTTTCAAGTAAGCGATCTGTTTGGTTTGTTTATGGCAGATAGAGAGTAAACAATTTCCTTTTCAGATTCATAGCCCAAAATACTGAATTTCAGCATAATGTTGGATAGGCAAATAGTTGAGATTTCCTTTCTCTCTTAACCATTTCTTTTTCCATACAAAAGTCATCTCATGTTCTTTCCAGCGAATGTATGAAGAAATCTGTGGAGTGTGGTAAGTTCAACTGAAATTTTCAGACTTCTGCATTGGCAACAGGCATAGATACTCCTAGCTTTACAGGATCATACTGTAAGAGCCTACCATATAGTTGTTAAAGATGAGGAACCTGTCAACAACATCAGCAAAAGATGGCAACCTTAATTTAGCACCACAAATATGACTGAATGCCCAGGGAATTGAAAATCAGGATTTTAATAGTTAAGTACTCAAAATCCTCTGCTTGATAGGTGGATCCCTCAATTATGCTTTCTCTCAATATCCATTCTTTTTTTTAAAAAAAATAGCCTTCCTTTTTTATGTTAAAGTTATGATTAAATACAATTTGGCAATTCTGAGAAGCTTGTATCCAGAAATAAGACAAATGAAGTTCTCACCTATCCATAGCTAATGCTCATCTGAAAATTTCAGTCAGTCTCCAGATCTAGCTTGCTATGGAAGCAAAAATGTAGAACCTGAATCGTTCAGTTCCCCATCAGCAGCATTTGCCAGAGGAGGCCTGCAGAATAGTCATTGGGTTCCTCCTGACTGCTGAATTGTCCTGACGTATGCTGGGTTTTTTTTTCTCAGGACTGCATGATTTGTAATGGCTATTTCTGCTCTAACATCCAGTCATGCCCTAAATATACTGGTGTTTTGGCCCTGGTTTGTTATTATTTGTAGTGAAGTTTAACATAACCCTGACACTTCTTTTTGTCTACTCTTTTCCTCCACTTGAGGTGTGGCTAAAACAATAAAGTCATGAAGTCTGTATAGGAAACCCCTGGAACAGAATCCCCACTCCCTACACACATACACACTACAGTGAGTTTAAAAAGTTGCTGTCAATATCGGAATTTCACCAGGACAGGAAGGAGATGTATGGATACAGATATGGATATCAAAAAACAATCTGATAACTAGAGGTATTACTCCCATCAAGTCCCAAGACTTTTGGCCAGACTGGAAGTGCCCATAATTTTCTTTCTAAAAGATTGCAGCTATTGTATAGCCAATATTTTTGAAAAGTTCTTATCACTGGAGACAGATCCACAGCCACTTAAGAAAAATTGCTTAAGGTTTTGAGGGGCAAGTTTAGTACAGTTTATTGTGAAGCTCAATATCCTTAAAAAAAAAAAAAGAAAAGAAAAAAGAAAAAGTTGAACTTTTTTCCCACCAGATTAGCAGAACTATAGCAGTTAATTAGTGTTTAAACATTCATATTATCCCTAAGGGAAAATGTAAATGATGTAACAGAGGCTGCAAAAATTGCATTTTGTAGCATTAGGGTCAATGTCAGCCTGTTAGCCTATCCAGAGTCTTGTCAGTTGTGATGTGAGCTTACATGATATCTAACTGGAGTTTTTCATTCTACACGTGGTCTCACAAATTGAATCTGCAAGGCTACTTATATTGAGCAAAAGAAGAAAGAATTCTGTCTCCAAGTCTACTTATAGTGAGCTCAATAACTAAGAAAAGGGAATTCATAAGGAATTTTTGGAATAATCCAAAAGCACAAAGATTTAAAAATAGACACAGTTGGGAATATGTGTAAATGGGGTGGGAAGTGGAAAGCCAAATACAGTAGAGTCCTGGTTATCCGACCCAAATGGGCGGCCGCAGCATCAGATAACCGAAAGGGTCGGATTACCCGGATGCCCGTGGAGGCCGTCATTTTGGGGGTGTGTCAGGGTGGGCCTGGGGGCATGTTGGGGCGTGTCTGGGGGTGCAGAAATGCCCACAGCCATGCCCCCAGGCTGTCGCGATGTCGGTTAATCCACATGGTCGGATAACCGAGCGTCGGATAAACGGGACTCTACTGTAGTGTGTCCCTTCATAAAAACTTTTCAAAATCTTCGTCTAAAAGGAAATGGGGTCATTGTTTCCAACAGGATTAGTGAAACTCAAAAACTGCATTTGCTTCTGTCTGAGGAAGAACTGTTTGGAAACACACCTCCAATTAAACAAAATCTGACATAATGTCCTGGCATATTATACCACTGGCTTATCCAGAAAATATTCTGATTCAGTGAGTAAAAACCAGGAGATCTTCATATCTAATCTGGAGTCCACATCGGGGCTGTAGTGAATCCAGTCTGGGTTTTAGTCCAAATTTTAAAAGATCTCTCCAAGTTACTGAACCTATATTGGGGCAAGGGTTCAGCACTCCAGATGGATCCTTTAATTTAGCCTAAAACATGGAGCAGATACATGGAGCAGATACAGATGCAAGTAACCAACTGTATTGGAATCAATGCCAGTACATAAGTTTTGCAGTTGCATTTCCTTATGACCAGTTTGGGTCTTTTTCTGAATGTCAGTGTATTTTGTAAGGAGGTTCAAGGGCATAGCACTGAGACATAACAATAGAAGCCTCTTCTGTGATGGAAGAAATGGCAAAGAAACTGGAAGATAGATTTCAGCATATGCTTGCTGCATGTATCACAGTTTCTTCTCATTGATAGCAATAATATAGCAATAGCATTTATTTCTATACCGCTTATCAACTGAGTGTTATCTAAGCGGTTTACAATGTGTTTTAGCTAATTGCCCCCAACAAGCTGGGTACTCATTTTACCGACCTGCAGAAGGATGGAAGGCTGAGCCAACCTTGGAGCCGGGCAGGATTGAACTCACAACCTTGTGGTTGCAGTACTAGCATTTAACCACTGTGCCACCAGGGCTCCATTGTTCATATGATGACAATGCCTTCTGCCAGTGGTAGCTGATCTCTCCCACACACATTTCTAGGACAACCATGGCTAATGTTCTATAATTTCTCTTTTGATTCTTTGAAAAAATCACAAGTAAGCAGTCAGAATATGGTTTCAGTTATCAAGCAGTAAATATATAACATGGACTGAAGAAAAATGCAGTCTCACAAATTACTTCATATTGTCTGGAACTGAGTTCAGTATTGCATTTACAGAGGTCTTTATTAAAAACAGAATACTCCAAGATATTAACATGAGTGCAAGAAACTTTAATAAATATATAAAAAGAGCAGTTCTGTTCCAGTAACGATGTGGCAGTCACAGAGCCATGAAGGAACCACATCCTTAACTGCTGCTACATCTAAGAGGAGAAATCATATCCATCAAACAGTGAAACAATGGACATTCTGCTAGGCACTGGAGGTTCCTGCCCAAAATGGAGATAAAGGCTATTAATGGTGCATATGGGTAGTACTTTGCATTACATTGTTAATAGTCTCTGTTCATTAATTTTACCAGATAAAAATAATAGGTTCAAAAATAGGCTATTACAATATCTCCATTGAGCTCATTTTTGATGAAAAAGCAATTACTTTTGTGTGAATAATGCAAAGAGCGGCCATGATCAGAGAAGGTTAGGTTAAGAGTTTATTAGAAAAACATACGCCATTTAAATTAACCCAAATGACCAGCATGTCAGTTCAAAAGAAACATGTGCTTTAATTTGTTAAACTGTAACCTTTGCTATATTAGAAAAATACTTTGACACAAACACTTTACAAATGTCAGCAGAAAATCTATACTCCATTTCTTCACATTGGTTTTGTGACACAGTGTTTGCTGATCTTCAACAAGGGATAAGTTACAATTGATTTCCTTCCACCCCCTACTCCTTTCTCTTGCATTTTGGGAAATTAAAGGGCAAAAATAAGCAGTTTTTTTTTCCAGTGGACCATTCATATGGATATGCTATGGTAGGGAAACATAAATGCTTCCTGGAACTTAAAGGTCAGCAGCATCTCTTCAAGAAACTTAGAATGGTGAGCTAAAGGTTGGAAGAGGTAGAGCTCACACCAAAGAAAAGTAATAGAGACAGTGCAGTGGATCAAATATCAAGATACGCCAAGAACAAAAATTCATACCTTTTTTTTTTCATTGCTAAAATGCTCTTGAAATAACTATCCTCATTTTCTGTTGAGGCAGTTCTGGAATTGAAATAATGAAAATTGTGTTTAGTTGTCCCTTTAAAAATGTCCCTTATCTGTAGGCTCCAAAGCAGACATCCAGTATGTTGACCTCTAGGTGCATGGAGAGCAACCCTGCCCCCCCCGTGACCAAACAGCATAGCTAATGAACAAAAATGATGCATGTGGGAAAGCTGTTTGATGATATTTCACATGTCATTCCCTTCTTCATCATCATGACTTTCTCCTCCTAGATCTCTAGACAAAATAGCATTGCTATTAAGTCTGAATCTAGATCTTGTCTAGGAATCATTTGCTGGAGAAAAGCAAAGAGCTAGCATAGATATTAAACAGCCTATGATGACAGACTAAAATAGTGTAATTCTGGTGAATTCAAGTGAGTCAGATGTTTGAATACAATGTACAAATATCTTTGCTGTTATAAAGTAACACACTGAAGAGAGTGTATATATAACTTTCCCCCTGTGTGAGATTAAGAATAGAAGATGAGCAATGTTGGATCAGGCCACAGACCTATCTAGTTCAATATTCTGTTCACATAATGACCGGTCAGTTATTCACAGGAAGTCTATCAGCAGAACATGAGTACTAAATAATTACAATCTGAGGTATTAAAAGTATTAGTTCTCTACTTTTATTCCAAAGCTGCATAGTCCTGATTTTTACCATCTCACTCTAATATCTAATTCTGAAGTGGGGGGAGCAAGTGGTGGCTAGTGTAACACGCAACTAACAGTATCTATCCCAGATATTTTTGTGCACATTCAAATTGATTTCATCTAATGCCCCCTACTAATATGTTTGTTAAAATCTTCCAGTGCAACTTTGTATGAAAGACTGCATCCAGATTAGATTTTTTTTTTCCTGGTGAGATGTGCACTCCACTCCAATAGTATTGATCATTACGACCAAAAAGTTGGAAAAGCTACATCTCTATAATCAAATAGTCTGTCCAAGGCCACACTTCCATCCAGCTTCCATAAGTATTGTTAATGTTAGATGCATTGCACTTTTTGAATACAAGATTTAAAAAGTAGAATATATACATTGTACAGAAATAAATACATAAAAATGCCAGGCTCCTACAAATCTTATTGTGCATTAAGATTGAGGGATGAGGAATGGGAGCTCATGCAGAAATGTATCCAGAGACCAGCCAGATCTTAGCAGTGGTATAAACAAATCCACACAATGTAGAGATGAAGAGGAATATACAGAAAAACTAATGGAAGGGCTGAGTTTCCTAAAATTTAGTCCACCAAATGTTCATAATTTCCTAACTTGATTCAAGTACAAAATTGTATGACCAGAGATACTGTGGATAAAGAGATAGATTTTGAACTGAGAAGCTCAAATTAAATTTCCTGCTTATCTATTTATTTATTTATTTGCAGATATTTATGTAATGCTTATATCAAAAAATTACAAAACAGATAGGAGATAACATATGTGCAGCATGCTGAACACAGAAACAAATTCTTTTTGAAGTATAAGAAATAGATGTTTGGTTGGACTAAATAGAGAAGACATGCTCAGATAAATATGTTTGTAATATGCTGTGAAAAATAATGAAAATTGATGCACGTCAAAATTCTAATGGAAGAGTGTTCTACATAGTAGGTGGCATTACAACGAACGTCCTGCTCCAAACAACTTGGTGTGGTGTCAAGTGGACACCAGGATCATGTGGGCTGAGAAAACCTCTACCACTGATCTCAAAGACTGAATGGGTCTGTAAGAGAGAAGGAGCTCTCTTAGGCAGCCGTCTCCCAAGTTGTTTGGAACTTTAAATAGAGACAATAAAAGCTTAAAATAGTCTACTAGCAAACAGGCAGCCAGAACACTCTTTTTTCAGAAAAGGTGTTAGTGTGCTGCAGCAGATTTCTTTCCTTTCAAATACGTCAATATTTAAGTGGGGGAACATAGCAATAGGAGGCAAAACATATCAATAGGAGGCAAAATTGATGGGTTTTTCCATAGGTTAGGGAAAATGATCCCTCAGAAACTAAGATCCAGTTTAAGTAAGGGTAAATTCTTCCTTATTTTGTTTTATGGTTGTGGTGAGGATAAAACACAGGCTTTCCTTGTCCCCTGAATGAAGCTTAGGGTCTTAACTGGCTTTCACAGTAGAAAAAAATCATCAGCATGATAGAGACTGGGTCTGTGCCACCTCTGAAATTCTGTTCTTCATATATTCCAGCTTCTCTAGGTTACTTCAGTGACAAAGCAGAGAGACAGGGCTTGCAGGGTTGAACCAGCAAGACATTTTGATTAATGCGACCTTTCTGTATAACTTAGCTGCTGGGGAATGTGAGACTGGGGTGCCGTTATACTGATACCCTGCTGGTGAATTTCTCAGAGGCATCTGGCTGGCATTGATGGTCTGGATAGGATTTTAGTCTAATCCATCATGGCTTTTCTTATGGTCTTATGAGTGATACTGCCTTCAGCCATCCCCTCAGATCTCTGTGTTTATCGGCAGTCTTCACAGGAAGTGATGTAGAGGAAGATTTTCCCAGAAACAATATACTGTTGTGAGCTTTCAGTGCCTTAAGGCAAAATGCTTTGTGGTGGCTTGGTTTTGAATAGGTAGTTAAGATCCATTAACTTTACAAAAATTCTATTCTTTTTGGAGATGAATCTGCTGGAACTGTTGCAGGGTTGAACCAGCAAGAGCTGGTATAGCTCAATGAATATTTGGCAGAGACTGGCAGAGTTAATATAAAAGGATTAAGATGTCATAATGTTAACATATTAATATATTAACAATCATTACAATGTTTTTTAAAAAATCCAATTATGTTTATGGTGGAAGGTGGATGTTTAAATTACTTTTAAAATTATATTTGAAAATGTTATCAGAATGAAGGTGAAAAATTGTATCCATGGTTTCACTTCTTCACTCATGTATGTTTTGAGAAAGAAACCATTGCATGAATTATTGAAACCTTCATTTCTCATACATTCCATTGTTCTCTTACTGTCCTTTTCTCCATCCCTAATAGTCGTACCCTTTCCATTTCTTTATTTTATTGATTTCCATATGGATCCCAGCAAAAGCTCCAGAATCAAGAGCATCAAAATTCCTTTGCTGAAAGAGACCATTTAGTTACTTAGACTAGGATTCTACATAATCTAATTAGGGTCACATATGTGTCACTTAAGTGGCATCTCTTGGTTCAACTTGCCCTTGAAAACCTACTTTCCAGACAGTGCTGATTCAGACAAAGGAGGTAAATTCGGGTAAATAGGGCACAAGATGGATGATGTCACCTCCTTCATAGGCCTCCTTCACCCAATCCTGTGGCTAACTGTAAAGCAGCAAAGTAAAGCCACAGCCATGACTATGTAGTGTTTATCAACATGGAGCAAATATGCATCTGTAACTTGAGACTTTCAGACTTATGTATCACATGTATACTTCACCTTTCCCCCAATGAGCTAAAGCCGGTTTGCATGACTTCCCTTCTATTCAATTCATCTTCAAAGCAACTCTATGAGATAGATAAAAAATGAGGCATAGTGAGTTTCTTAAGGTCACCCAGAGAGTTCCATGGTTCTCTAGGGACTGAATTTGGATCTCCCAATTCCCACTCCAGCACTTTAACCAAATTTCTATTTTATATTACCTCATCATATTTTATAATAAAATTTGTAACACATTTCACTTTCTCAGTTCATAACCATGTGCATTATGACTTAATAAATCAGGGCCATAGCAACTCTTCACAGTAATTTTGTGGGGTAACTATAAGTAGACAGTACTATGTTCACACAAACACATCTCAAAGAACTGAGGTAGTAGATGCTCACTGAACACCACTCACCGACAATGCCTGCTCAACAAAGAGACAGTCATAGGCACTGATAAAATACTTAATACTTCCCACAATGATGTTTCTGATAGTCACACAATTAAGGAAACATTTGAGTCCTGAGGAGACACTTTCTCTTTCAATGTTCTCTTGCCCTTTTCAGACATTGTTCATTTTCACTGGACATTTTCTTAAATTACAGACTGCTGTTGAAAAGATTGTTCATTGTTGTTTTTAAGAGCCCAACAAAATTGTTTTAATTCATTTGTAACAAAAGGAGAAATTAGTATGTTATTTCATAAGTTGGAAAGCGGGCCTGTGCATTAAAAAAAGAATTTACTTTGGTTCAAAGACTAAACAGTTTTAATATTTATTTCCCAAGATGTATATTGCTTAATAGATGTCAGTGATGTGATACTTGAACCTTTTTGATTAAGCTCCTGTTGAACTTTAGATTGTAATAATCAACAGTCAGTACAATTTAAATTTTAGATTATTTAAGAAGTCTTTAGAAGCACAGACATTATAATATGAGATGATTATTGTAGTTGTTATGAAAGAGCCTGTTAAAATCCAGAGGGAATGTTCATCAGCATACTGTAATCAGCAACTACAGAGAATGCTTAATTACAGTTATTTAGGTGGCATGTTGATGCAGTGGTAGTGGTGCTGAAAGCAAAAAAAGTTGCATGAATTAGCACTTGGAGGATATTAAAAGGCATCAATATCAGGGAGGAATGTTGGATTATGCGGGTTGTTCATATTAATTTGCTTTTCTCTGCAAATGACTATGTTCAGCACAAAAGTGTATGCAACATACTTTCCCTCTCATCTTTGATATTTATTCAGTAGGGGAACAATTACAGTCAGGGTTTTTTTTTAATCACTTTGTGCCTAAATGCTTTACCAGACAATTGCCTCTCAGGGCGAAGCATCTATGTGTACTTCCAACTGATCCTTTTAACATTCCATTTAAATCACTATTAAGATGAAAGACAGTATGGAACACATCCACTTCTTCACGTTGTTCAGTATAATTAGGTAAATGTCCAACAGTTCCCATGCAGCAAGAATGCACAGCACACTCTACTTGTCCCCCAAACTGAACACAATCACTTGGCCATCTGTGGTGGCCCATTATAGAAAGGCATGATACCAATTTCATTTATACCAATTACCTGCCCCTTCAAAGCCATAGTTGGCTTATCCAAGCATTTGACAGGCCACTATACAGAGAGATGGCGGGCTGTTTTTCTGAGTTATAAGACCTCTTAGCCCGCTTTACATCCATAAGCAATTGTAGGGTTATTTGATACTATCAGTGCAATGGAAGCCTTTGCAACACATGCCCCTTCAGAGTATTATTAGAATATTCCTAGGCCCTGATGGAGAAGGCCCAAATGCAGCTGTTTCCTATAGCAATGCCATCCTTTACATCCACCTCAAATCCCCATAGAGGGGACGAGAGAATTCCATGCTACAGGTGGTTATATGTTCATGTTCTCTGTTATGATATATGTTCATGATCTGACTGAATGGTCAGTTCTGTCAGACATAAGAGCACCAATTCAATGGACCAACCTCAAATGGAAGCAGCTGCCACCACCAGTTTGGATCAGGTTCACAACATTAACATTAATAATAATAATAATAATAATAATAATAATAATAATAAAAAATTGTTTCTATCCCGCCTCTCCACATGGATCGAGGCGGCGAACAACATTAAATACATTAATACATTAAAAACATTAAATAACATACCCAGTCGTCCCCACCCACCAATCCACCTAAAACCAACCCCATAAAACACACAACAATCAATCAACTATTAAAGGAACAGCAAGACAATTGATGGGAAGCGATGGAAATGCTAGTCTTGGAAGGCCTGTTGTAGGTTGCTTCTTTTATGAAATTGTCAAAATAAGTAAATAACATTGTAAATTACTCTTATGTTTAATATTATATAAATGTCTAAAAAGACCCAAATATTTCCCAGTGTCTTCCTTAAGCTTGTCTTCTAGTGAGTCTTCTTTTTTTCATGAAGTATTTAGAATTTTGGAAGTATTTGAAAAACCAAGGCCATTTCTACATTGCACTGTTATGCTGCTATTATTCCACTTTCAACATCCTTTGGAATTCTGGGGTTTGTAGTTTCCTGAGGCCAAAGAGCTCTCTGGCTGAGAATTCTAAATGCCCCTCCCTAAACTGCAAACCCCAGGATTCCAGAGGAAAGTTGAAAGTAGAATAATAGCACTATAACAGTGTAGTGCGGAAATGGTCCATATATCCCTATATGAGCTTGCCCATCCTATAAGATCTTCAGCAGAAGGCTTTCTCTCAGTCCCATCATCATTCCAGGTACATCTGGTAAGGATACAAGAAAGAACCTTCTTGGTGGTTCCTCCAAGTTATGGAATTCCCTTTCTCAGGAAAATTGGTTGGCCTTTTCCATGCTGTTTCTCTGCTGGCTGGTAAAAGCCTTTCTATTTAAGTGAAGCTTTTGGTGTTTAGTGTGTTGCTGCAGATAAAGCTTTTAATGGGGTGTCATGTTTTATTTTATTATGGTTTAAGTGCTTTTTATTGCTGTTTTAAACTTGTTTTTCACTTGTGTTTCTAAACAGAAATTTGTGTTTGTGTTTTAACTTTTACACTCTAGTTTCTATTCAGATCATATAAAACTTTTGCACTAAGCATTTTTTTAACTGTATTGTGCTTGAAAAATGTTGTATGCTGCCTGGGATCCCATGTTGGGAGAAAGACAGGATATAAGTTACCCAAATACATAAATGAAATGAAATCAATTATTGATTTAAAATATGTATGAGGTGCTCTTCAGTTTCACAGCCATCAGGTTGTTTTACGTAATCATTCATATCCTCTCCCTTCCTCACTCTCTTTCTCTGTCTTACACACACTCATACAAAGATTCTCCCTCCTTCTGCTGCAAAGGAGAGACAAATGCACTCTTACTGGCACTCTTATGAGGAGAAACATTGTTCTCACTTGTTAGCAGGGAACTACTGGGTTAGGAGCAGGGGAATACTTCTGAGTTTGCCACCCATACTTCCCAATTTCTGTTTCTTGATATTCTGGGCAACTCCTAAACTGTCACAGATCCAGATAGGATTTTTTTTTGTTTCAAAAATTGACCACAAAAATGGACAGAATGAGGTTCTCCACCTATTCAGCCAGCCCTGTGGGAGCGCTGAAGGGGTATTTGTAAACTGTAAGGATTTATGTAAAGTACTAGCATATTTACTCGGCATTGCCTGGCGTTTTTATTTTCCTCTTAAGAACTCACCAAACCGTCTTCTCCATTTCCTTTAACTTTGCTCCATATTTCCCAATGCAATCTATATTCAGAGTTATTTACATACACAGTATCGATTCCTGGGGGAGTACACTGTCTTCCTCCTTGCTGCTAGGCTCCATGTGCATAGCAACCAGCCTATTTCTGTACCTGTAATTTTCGCCCATATTCCCCAATCCAATCTGTATTCATAGTTATTCACATACAGAGATTGGGTTCCTGTAGGAATACACTATCCTACTCCTTACTGCTAGGCATTGTCTCCATAGCAACCGGCCTATTCCAGTACCTGTAACTTTTCCCCATAGTCCCCAGTCCAACTGGTGTTGTCTTGTGACACTGATGTACTGGCTTTTTTTCTTCTTCTTTCTGTTAAATTTGTGCAATGGCTTTATGTTTTTCTGGAAGCATTTTTTTGTTTTGAATTTCAACTTTAAGATTCCTCAAATACGGAACCCATACTGCGTGAGGCAAGAAGACCTTGTAACTATGGCCATTTCTGCACTACAGTTATGGTGCTATTATTCCATTTTCAACATCCTGTAGAATTCTGGAGTTTGCAGTTTACTGAGGCCAAAGAACTCTCTGGCTGAGAATTCTTAAATGTCTCTCCTTAAATTATAAATCCCAGGATTCCACAGGATGTTGAAAGTAGAATAATAGCACTATGGCAGTGTAGTGTTGAAATGGGCTATGTTGTGCGTGTCACTTTAATTTTTCTCACAAATGCCTCCCCAAAATTTTCTGGCATCCTTACTGATGGTAGGCCTCATCTCCATAGCAACCAGCCTGAGGCCCAAGAGCTCCCTGGCTGAGAATTCTAAGGGCCCCTCTCTAAACTGCCAACCCCAGGATTCCATGGGATCTTCACAGCCAGCCAATCACATGAGGTCTTCTCGCCTCACACAACCAATCATATGCTGATGCAGACAAACACACAGACAAACATTGACTTTTATATAGTAGGTAGCCATTAGTGAACACCCAAAGGCACCAAGATGTTACTGGGGATTCCCAGGCCAGTGGCAATGGGACACTAATTTGTGCACACTAATTTAATACTCAGTGGTCCTGTATTGTGGGAGGTAAGTGGACAAGAAGTGCACAAGAAGTGCAGAATTAGGCTGATAGCAGCTAAGATATCCTAGAATTCTTTCTTTTATCTGTTCGTATTCCTTTAGGAACTTAAAAAAAAAAATACAGGGAACCAAAAGCAAAATCAAGATGCTATTTTTGAAGACCCATGTAAGTTTCTGCTTTAAAAATTCTGCTCTTTTTTAAAATGTTGTTTTGTTGTCAAACTAAATTTTCCTTTAAGAAATGTTATTGACTCTCCCCCATTCATTTCCCCCCCTTCTGTCTCTCATAGGCGAGCTGACAAGATACAAATTGACCTAAAGTTCTCTTCAGCTTATAGAATGTGAGGACTTTGTAGCTGTGACTATAAAGGTTGTGACACTTTTCTGAACAGAAGTTGAGATTATGCATGACATACGTGGGGTCAGTGGTTGTGTTTGCTGTTCAGGCTTGGAATATCTTTTTCTACTTGCCACTTGGATTGGGTCCATTTTTCAGTATTATCATAAGAAAGAGACTGAATTAGGTTGCAATTCACATTCCAGACATCTTTGCTAAGTCTTTTGTTAGCATATTTATCATTTCCGATACAGCAAGGCTACAATGGAATTAAAAAAAAGATTCAAGATGATCTTTTTAGTAGTGTTGTAAATGACTGAGAAAACCTGATTTTTATTTTTATTTTTAAACACTGGGGCTGTAACTATTACCTGATTTCCTAAAGGGGGAATGGAAGACTTACTCACTCTTAACTGCATTTAATTTTTGTGCAGGAGATCTTGAAAGAAAATGGGGAAAATAGCAATCAGAACTCCCTTTGTATTAGTACCATGTCTACAGTTAATGCATTAAAGAATTTTGCCCTCATAAAGCAGCTCTGATATTTTTTAATGTGTTTGGTATAGTTTCATCCCACCCTTTCTTTAATGACAATCATTGTGTATCAGTTTCTCAGCTACTGATCAAATGAGACTGAAAAGTGGCAGCAAGGAAAACTGAGGTGCACTGACAAGGTTACTCCAATTTACATATTCTAATTTGAACTCTCCCTCTCAATTTTCCAAGTGAGGTGGGATGTCTTCAGGTTGTTGTTTTTCCCCCAGCCTAATCTATTTCACAGGAACCTGAAGGGTTAAAAATATAATATACTACTTTTCAGTCATCTGTCTCTCGGTTTCTATCTGCACACACACACACACACTCCTTTTCAGACTCTCTCTCTCTCCCCCCTCCCCACACACAGATGTATATACTAAGTAACAATATCTTCCCCCATATTATCCTATAGGTCTATCAGTTTTCAGTGTACCATCTGCTTGTGTTCACTGGAGTAGGGATGAGGGGGGTGAAGGGAGCAGTGTGCCCTGGGCAGCACTTTTTTGGGGGTGGCGCTGCTCCTTGCCTGCCCCCCATGCACCAGCACCCGCCCATGTGCGCCATCGCCCTGCTCATGTGCACCATAGCCTTGCCCACGTGTGTCATCACCCCATCCATGTATGCTATAGCCCCACCCACATGTATTGTTGCTCCTCTCACATGCACCATAACCTCTCCCACACGGGCCATAGCCCTTCCCATGTCATCTGTAGCCCCATCCATGTCCTTCCTTCCCACCCTTATCCCACTGGTGCCAAGCTTTGCCACTGCTTGTGTTCCTTCCAATAAATGTCAATAATGATATACATCAGCCCCGCATACATTGTGACTAACCAAGGCAAAGACAGATCATACGTCTCATCCTGTGGCCTGCTTAACTATGCTAACTATAACATTGCTTAAATTTTCCCATCCAGCAATTGAAAAAAGAATGTGTATTCTGTACCGCGTGTGAACTGGGTGCTACATTTGGTTGGACATGGTTCGAGAGATGTAGATCTCTAATACACCTGAGCCCTGAAATTGCCTACTATCACAGCAGCAATATACTGATCTTAATGATTTTTAGGCTGCAGCCATGTGCTAAAGATAGAATTCTCTACTAATGTTATTCTCAAAAAAATCAATGAGGAATTTTAGCAATTTTCTTCCCACTGTGAGAAAATCTTCAAAAACTGCTCACTTTTCCAAAGACTATTCATAATCTGGGACTGATTCTGTGCAGAATTTGCATTTGCTATTTTCGCAGACAATATTTTCTGCTCAGAAATAGCTTTTTATATTTATTTATTTATTTATTTATTTAAACAGAAAACATTGCAATTGGGGACTTATTCTTTACAAAGTGAACATGTGGAGTTTTTATGTGCAGCATTTTCCACCCAAAGGTTACAGAATAAGGGGTTTCCTGTTTTCTGCACAAAAAAGCTGAATCTTTTGGAGAATAAGTTGCTGTTTTTAAGGGTTTATACGGTTTTTTAAAATGAATTTTAATGTTTTTAATGTTTAATCATTTAACTTCTTAAATTATTTAACCATTTTTTTATATATTTTATTAATGACATTGTATTGAGTCCTATAATAGGGAGAAAGGTGGGCTATAAATGAATAAAATAAAAAAAGTTCCATTCTATGAATATTCTCATCTGTCCAGATTTCTCTTTACTGGGATTTCCTGACCCTCATTTTTTCAATCATTTTTCTTATGTTTTTGATTATTCTTTCCATACCTATCATACATGTATTGGAAGAGTAAGTTTGATTGAGCTTTACTTCTGAGTATGCATGTACAATATTGCGTTATTCATCAACGTGGTCTGCCCCTCCCCAGTCTGGAAGATGATGACATCAACAGATTACATTTTATGTTATCTTATCTTTCACTGATGAAAGATTTCCAACGTTCTATTTTATTTCATAATAGATGAATGTTGAAATTAAGACCTGAAGAATTCTTTGCCCTTCGACTATTATTGTTCACTTTCCTGATCAGTATGTTGTTCTGTCTTCCCACTTAAATGATGAAATTCCATTGTTAAATAATAATGATAAAAAAATCATTTCTAAGATACTTTGACACAAAAAAAACTGATGAAATAATCATGTCATCCTTAGTTCTGTAGTTTTATATCAAACACATTTTTTAAATCTGAGAATCAAAAGGAATAGCATAATTAGTTAAAACAGTAAAGAACATCCAGGAAGTAGAAGTAAGTGGAATTCTAATATGACACAATCCTTTACCAGCATATTTAAACTTAAACAAAAGAAAAAAGAAAGAATTGGAGGAGGAGGAAGAGGAGGAGGAAGAGATAATCTAATAGTCATGCTGCTCTGGCTCCCTATTATGATTATATTTCTACTCTGCTGAATGACTTCTGTAGATGTAAAGATTTCATCTGATGGCTGTTCATGCAATACCATTACAGTTTCTTAATCTTTTCTTATTGGTTTGATGCACTCTGAATGGCAACAGAGAAACCAGGCCAATTGTGAATAATTACCTTTCGTTTGCCAAAAAAAATGTGCAAGACACCGCACTCTAGCCAAGTCTGAACAGCTTAATACATACTGTATACAATTTCCTGATACAAATGGTCCATATTATTTTAACCCATATTTACTGTTCCTCTTTAGAAGCATGAAGAAAAAACAAATTCCCATTCTCATTCGAAATACTCAGTTTATGTTGGCTCCCCAGTGCATATGTGGAAAGTTAAACTGCTTTCTTTATTGAAGCAAAGTTCATATAATTCAGAAAGCTCTACAGAATGCTTATTACTCCAGAGACTTCCTGGATTGGGTTGCTGTAATAAGAAACATTGTAGCAATGAACATATCACAATGATTATAACAAAATTTATTTTCCTCCTAGCATGCCTATGATGATAACTGCTGGGAAATCATACAGTGGAGGGTAGACATTCTACCGAGTTATCTTTCTATTGACTTTTTGCTTGGTTTATTCTTTTGCACCTACCCGGTGTTTAGTCATGGCTAATGGTAGGCTTCATGTCAATTCTCCTATTTATAAGAGTAAGAGTGCCTGCCTGTGTCCACCATAGAATGAGGACCATAGACCAGGAAGTTGAGGCTAAGACCAAACTATGTGAAAACTCTCATTTTTTTCCTCCTCTACTAGAATAATATGGGCATTGTTTGGGCTGCTGTCTGGTGAAATTCTGTCTGGGTGGACAGATAGAATCAAAATTTCTGCTGCCTGATATGTAGTTGATGGAAAGTGAGGAGAGAGAAAGGCAGCCTTCCCAGAACACCTTGGCTCCCAGCACTCCATTGGAAGCCAAACTGGGGAAAGGAACTGCTCAGTGCTAGCAGATACCTTGTCCCAATGATGACAAACAGCACTGCTTGCATCTCTACATGGCTACTATGAAATCATGTAAAAAGTACACTATTCTAGTGTAAAAGACTGTTATGCCAATGTTGTGTACTGGCAGAATTCTATCCTAATTCTGTAAAATATACATAGTCACTAAGGATACCTTGGGATCTATACCTTGGGAGCTTTCCAGCAGGAGGATTCTTAGGATGGAATCATGACAATTAAAGTAATTTGAAACTGATGCAATAGTATATATAGTCCCCATATACTTCAAGTCAATCAGTAATAGTGGAAATATGAGGCAAAATATGCAGTCACTGTTGTGGTCCAGAAAGAAACCTGCTACAGAGATCACTTGGGTGAGAGTTAAAGTCTCTTTTTCAGGGTCCATTCTGTCCATCCCAGCTAAATCAGTCAAATGCACTGAGCTGACATGCGTAAGATTGCACTGACGACTGAATTTCTTTCTTTCTTTTTTAAATCAAAGGTAAAAATCCTTTGTACATATTCAGATGAAACTGGTTTTCACGTTCATTTTTCAAAACAGAAATCAGTTCTGTTAGAAGTATTTTTAAGCATATAAAGCACTTTTTCCTATGTTTGATGAGCAATCCATAAAGTAACCTTAACCTTAGGTCATGACAGTATGATTGTTCTCATTTTGTAGGCAAGATGTGGCCATGAGCTCAGAATAGTGTAGTTGGGTAATTTTACATGCTACAAGCAAGATCATAAACTTTGTATAACCGTAATTTCTCTTGTCTGTCAAATGCACAGAAAAGGAAAAGGAAAAGAGGAAAGGCCATGGGATTGCAACTCTCGTTATTTTCTCTAAAAGCAACTTTGGAAAGCTTGCTTCTGAATAGAAAATTAACTTTGCGCACACATATCCAAAATTGAACCTTTACATGGGCCTCCACCTAATTGTCATAATGAGCAAAATATCTGAAAACTACATAGATCTGGAGTACCAGGATAAAGCAAAACAGGGCTAGGGGGGTTCCTGTAGACTGTAAGTGGCGGGGAGAAGGGGGAAGCTGAACAAACAACAGGTTGAAGAAAGAGAAAGACCTAGGAGAAACACAATTAGCAAGGGAAAGAGAAAAAGCATCAGGCTTAAAGAATGCTACAGTCAGGGAAGAAGAATGCCAGAAAGAATGAAAAACAGAGGGTTGAAGAGAAATAGCACTGGGCTAAGAGGTCTTGAATCTGGGTCAAGCTGGATAATTTTGCCTGTCTACAAGGATGAGAGTTTATGTCCGTCTGTTCCTGGTTTCAAAAACCTGAATGTAAAGCCTGAACATCTGAAATTTAGCATGCTCTTTACCCCAAGTATAACCAATGCAGAAGAAGGGAAGGGAGAGTCTTCTGAATGAATAGATGTTTTCTCTGTCTAAGAATGATATAACCCAAGTGTCTAAGAAGAGACTGTAGTCCAAATAACATGAAAGGGGATTAATAAAATTGAATAGTCCAGCATGATTTTAAGGAGCTGACTGCCTCTCTGTGGAGTGGAGGTCTACATCTTTTTATATAGTTCTATGGAACTGTCTGTATCTGAAGTGACATCTTGAGCTACTGGGTGACTATTGTCCCTAGATAGAAGACACAAAGCTGGAGGCAGGCTTGGGGTATGTTTTTTTCCACAATGCTTTCCCCTGCAGGGCTCCTGCATTCTTCAGCATTTCAAATGGAGAAAACTGAGATCTGACAAGTGGAAAGAATAAAACTGAACAAAAGAAAAGACTGAATAAATATTGGGGCAAGAGAGAAAGACCATGAAAGAGAATGGGTTAAGGCAAGGAAGGCAAAGAGCACTAATTGTTCCTATAGAGTCAAGACAACCCTTAGCCTTCTAGATGTTTCAAGCTATTCCTTCTATAAGTCCTCACTTTTGGCCATGCTTCATGGAACTGAAGTCCACACATCTGGAGGGCCCAAGTGTCTGCTGTTACTGATGAAACTGCTAGCAAGTCCGGAATATTTTTTTTTTTCTGAATGGCCTGTTGGCAGCTCAAATGATGCTTCCTTCTGCAGGGCATTCAAACTCATCAAGCAGTTTGTCAGGTGGAAAAAAGAGACATTATACTTCTTGAGGAGCTATCTTGCTCCCACTGTAAGGGCCTCTTCTTCAAAAATATTTTCTTCCTTATAGTCAAATACAAAACACAGCACAAAGAAAAAAGCAACAACAACAAACAAGTTATGCCATGCAAACCATACAAACAGAAAAGACACTGTGAAGACTAACGCACAATTGCCCATTTTCCCTCTCTTCATAATGATACTATTACACATAACATATTACTTGATTTCCTCCTCTCTCAATTAAACTCTCTATATTTAAATATTTCTGTACTTAATTTATGTACACAATACATGTTATAATCTACTAGCTATATTACTGTCATATATTATTCATAAAATAAATCCACCAAGAGTATTAATTCCTTCTTTATTCTTTATCTAAAAAGGGTTTCCAGTCATGTTCCAATGATTTTTCTTTCATTAATGTGAAAAGTTTGTCAATTTCTGTTATTCCTGATACTTTCAAAATCCAGCCTTCTTGTGTTGGTATTTCATTACCTTTCCCTTTTTGAGCATAGAGAACTTTTGCAGCAATAATCATTTAATGCAACATTTTAAAGTTAAAAGCTTTAGTACAATTTTTGGGCATTCTTAATAACATTAATTCTGGGCTTAATTGTATTTAACTTTTTACAATCTATTATAGTTATAATTGAACTTCTTCCAAAAAACTTTTTGCTTTGGTACATGTGTACCACATGTGGAATAATATACCCTCTTGTTCTCCACAACAGGTCTTACTTGATTATAAATTTTGGCTATTTTAGTTGGTGTCAAATACCAGTGAAATATCATTTTGTAAACATTTTCTTTAAGGTCATGACAAAGTATGTCTTTTAATTCCTTGTCCATAGTTTTCCCCCATTTGTCTAGCTCTGTATTGTGACCAATATTGCAAACCCATCTTATTCATCTTATTATTTATTATCTATTTTGACTCCTTTTCTAAACCTAATAACTTGTCATACATTTTTTCAACTAAATGATCTTTCTACCAAGTTTTACTCCAAATTCTATTTTATCTTTTTCAAGATAGAAACTGTAGAACATGTGCTCCTTCAGTGCTCATTCTATAGAGATTTATAGTCTGATCTTATTTTGCCAATACTCTATAATTACACTGGTGAGTCTGATCAGTTTTATGTTTCTCTGTTGCTCTCAGATATGAATCCTAATATAACTTACAGGGTGGCCAAATTCTGTGCAGCAGCTATTAAAATGCGTCAGGTGATGATTAGCAGCATAGTTTAGCAAATACATCATCCAAAGGCCCACTTGGGTCTATCAGGGCTCTTCATCTGATAACTAAATGTTGTTACTGGTACCAAATCTTTAGGTATATTTATATCCAATTTTATGTACCTGTTTTTATAAGCTATTTTATTATTCCTAGTCTATTCTATATTTTTATAGTTTTATACCAGCCTACGATCATAATATTACTGTTTTTAACTCTGCATTTATATTGTTTTAAATACAGTTTTAAATATTTAATCCCATTTTATTACTGTTTTTAATGCCTCTACCTTTTATATTCTGTATCTCCTTTTGTGCTGGTCAATGACTGTAATAAAGATATCTATCTTTTTCAATCTTTTTATATCAATTAGAAACTGTTCAACTTCCCCACCCAAAGGGAGATTACTACAACTCTTCCTGTGTTCAAAAACAATGGAGGAGTAGCTGTATGGTAGAAGAAAGCTACTGAGTGTGACTAGCACTCCAATAAATTGGTGGAGTTCACCCTGGATATGCATCCCCATGCTCTGTGCTTCTGATGCAATGTAAAGTGTCCTTCCTTTTTTGCAAAGGAAGAGGAAAGAAGGGCTGAAATTCAGGACAGGGCTTCTGTACCTTTAATAGATATGTAAGAGGTTGCACAAGCAGCACCTACTGAAATTCTCCCTTCTACACAATTATTGAAGGTAGAGGACCATGTCCAGTATTGCAGATGGCAACTGTGCAGGAAAGACCAATTCCTCCGCAGCTGGAGCTAGCAGAGTTGTGTTCCAGAATTAATGTCAGAAAGAACAGCTTAGTAATAGCCTTTGCTTTACTCCTCAATCCACCCACGTTTTTGTGGAAGCTTCAAAAATGAGGACAGGATGAAGTTACAGAATCAGATTGCAGTAAGGAGCCTTGGAAGTAATCAAGCCCTGTGTACCATGAAACATGCAATATCCTAACAGATGGGCATCTGACTCTTTTTAAATACATCTAGCAAAAGGGAAACCTCAATCCTCCAAGGTAATCTGTTCCACTGTCAAATAATTAAAATGCTTATGATATTTCTTCTTTTCTATTTATTAAAGTTACTTATATAGTACCTCTCAGCCAAACTGGTACTTCTAAAGCAGTGTAGAGTTATAAGAAATCCAATGGTTTATAAGAAATCCAAGACTTACCTTGGAGTAACAGAGACAAAGGCCATTTCCTCACTACACTGTTATAGTGCTATTTTTCCACTTTCAACATCCTGTGGAATTCTGGGGTTTGTAGTTTCCTGAGGCCAAAGAGCTCTCTGGCTGAGAATTCTAAATGCCCCTCCCTAAACTGCAAACCCCGGGATTCCATAGGATGTTGAAAGTGGAATAAGAGCACTAGAATTATGTAGTATGGAAATTAAAGTCTCTCTATCTTGCTCCTCAGATGTTTGAAGACTGCTATAATCTCTCTTTGTTTTCTTCTTTAGGCCCAGCCTATCCAGCATTGTCAACTGCTCCTCACAGACCCCTCAAAAAGTCAAGACCTCTCAAAATCCTTCTCACTTTTCTTCTCTGGACGTGGTCTAGTTTATCAACAGCCTTCTTAAAATGTGGCATCTCAAATTGGACACAGTAGAGATCTGGAAATTTAGAGATCAGATAAAAGTCCAGACACTGAAGTATTATAAACTGAGATGAAATTGTGTGGAAGTTTTCGGGGGGGGGGTTGACACACCCATACTTCATGTTTTATCTAAATTCTTTTCTTTCCTTGCTCACAATTGATACAAACCTCTATCCTGGCTATAATACTTCAGTGAAAAGCAGATCTATGTTGCAACAGTTTTCTTCAGGGTAATGAACTTCATAAGACATCACACTGTACTCTCTGCCTATTCCAGTATACTAAATATGAATAGTAATTCAGTGTTATTCTCCTGTATTTTAAAATATCATATTGCTTTGGTGTCTTCATGTTGTATTTCTATGTATCAAAGAAATATAGAGATCATTCTTTGCAGTCATTCCTTGATTCTGGCAGATGCCACCAAAAGGAAGGGGGGAAGGAGGGAGAGAGAGAGAGAGGTAGGGGGAGGAGGAGAACAAATCTCAGCCTGAAAGATCTTTTTTCTTCTTCCTGTATCACACACTACATATTTCCTGACACAAGCTCTTTGACCAGATCTCCAAGGGCATCATTAGCTGTACCTTCCATGTAGGAAAGTTCAGCACTATAGCTATAGCTTACAGTAGACTCTATGCCTTCATCTTATAACAAGCCAAAGCCAATTACAAATAATGAGACATTGGAGGAGGATGGTGCAAGTAAAGCTGGCAACCATACAGGGCACAGGCTAATTTAAGGTATTTTCAACATGTCACAAAGTCAAAACAGAAACTTTTAAGCTGCCTATTTTATAATTCACAAAAGCAGTCCAGTCTAAGGACCAGTCCAAAGCTGAATGTGGACGGTACAGACAACATCTTTTGGCAGGAAAAAATGAATGACAATCTGCATCTGTCCATATTCAATAATATCATTGTCATGGAACTTTTTTTTCCCCTATGCATCACAAAAAATGATTCCAAGAGGCTCAGGGCTGGGCTTGTTTTGTGAACATCGATTGTACCTTATCAAAGGAACAGTTACAACTTTGAGGAGAAACTACGGGCTTTTCTGCACTACATTGTTATAGTGCTATTATTCCACTTTCAACATCCTATGGAATCCTGGACTTTGCAGTTTAGGAGGGGCATTTAGAATTGTCAGCCAGAGAGCTCTTTGGCCTCAACTAGAAACCCCAGAATTTCACAGGATGTTGAAAGTGGAATAATAACACTATAACAGTGTAGTGCAGAAAGACCCAAAGTGTCCCTTAACTAACAGGTGTTCTTGTTGCAGGGAGAAACAAGTAATGAAGGTGAGGAAGATGAGTTTGGAATCTGAGAGTACCTGTGGGGAGCACAATATTGGTGCACGTCTCTCTTCCTGTTGAGAGAGTAGGCAAGACACTTACCAAAGCAGGAAGGAGAGAAATGACTAACTTCATTTCCAGTGGGTTATATAGAAGCAAACCAAAAGTAAAATGAAGACTATTTTAACTACTCATGTAAAAGCAAGGCAAGGCAATCCAAAGTTGAGTGGCAGATCCATTACTGCATCCCACTCCTGAATCATCTATGATGGCATAGAAGTGAACTTGTTACCTTCAGAGAAACAAACCATTAGCTTCACCATGTTCACTCATCATGGCTTTCACAAATCAGTCTGGGCCATCCTTACCATTCACAGAAATGTATGGAATCAGTTACTCTGTAAAGAAAAAAACAAGACCATCTGCTTCCCTTCCTTGCAGGTCTTGTGTCATCTGCTTTCTCCACTCCCTGTGGGGACTATTTCCTGCTCTGTTGGGAGTGATGAAATTCTGGCAAGATCACAAAACACCAACACCATACTCCAGAACCTGGGACTGAGATCATAGCTTGTTCTGGATGGGACTGCACTCCCTTTGAAAGATCAGATTCATAACTTGGGTATGCTCCTGGATCCAGCACTGGTCCTGGAAGGTCAGATGGCTGCTGCAGCCAGACGTGTCTTTTCCCAGCTTTGGCCAGCTGTGACTTTTCCTAGGGAAGTCAGATCTTACCATAGCATTTTATATGTTAATCACCTTCCACTTAGACTACTGTAATGTTTATTATATGGCACTGCTTTTGAGAAATTGTTTGGAAGCTCCAACTGGTGCAAAATGTGGCAGGAAGGCTGTTATCGTGTATGCAGTTTAGAGAGAAAATAACATCAGTCTTATAAGAACTGGCTTTCAATTTGTATCCCAATTCACAATTCTGTTATTGACCAATAAAGCCGTAAATGGCTTGGGACTAGGATATCTGAAAGATGGCTTCTTCTCTTATGAGCCTATGCACAATATAAATTAGTGTAACCCTTGTTATATATTCCATCAAGCCATGGGACTAGGCTGGTGAATATCTGTGACAGGGCTTTCTTTGTAGTGGCACCCCAAGGAGGCCAGGCAGCCTTCTGGTTTGGTGAGTTCCCAGCACACAGTGAAGACTGTGTTGCTTCACATGGCCTTTGGTTCTTAAAATTATGGACTTCTGTTTTAGATGTTTTTCCTTTTTTTTTTTTTAAGAACAGCTTGTCTGGTTTTAGAACTATTTTAGAAGAAAAGGGGGCAGGTGTTTCAAGAGGCAATGAATAAATGCATTGAATAAATATATAAAATAAAAAAAGTATATAAATAAATATAAAACCAGCAAATGCTGGTCATTATATTTTCCTTTCAGGAAGATTTGGTGATCAGGTTATTTCTGGGATTCTAGCAAGCTTTTGTTAAGCAAACAAACAAGTGAGCAACTTGTTTTCAGTTCTAAGCTGACTTGTTCTTTTTTTACTCCCCCCCCCCGTTCTTTTTCCTTTCATACCATTTCTTTTGTAGGACTGAGGGCGAGAGCCATCCATCTTGTAGTAGCAAATTCCCAATTAATGATTCATCAATAACACCTGGATCATAACAAAAGGGCTCTTTTTATTTTGTTTGTGCAAGCGAGGAGTAGCTGTGCTAATGTACCCAAGACAAACCACTGCAAAGAAATGGCTGCATGTAGGCAGCTATATAACCTGCTGAGCGTGGCTACTGAAGCAAAAAAGAAGCTAGTTAATTGGCTAATCCAAATACATACATCTAGGAACTATGAAATGAATACATTATTATGTCAGCGTTCAAACATTGCACATGTCCATTTAGGTGGTCCCAAATTATAATACCAGACCCCATCTTGGGGGTGTAAAATTTAATATTAAAATGAGGTCTAATGAGCTAAACGTTTCCAAAGTTCATGGCTAACTGCACCCCACTTTCCTCAATGTGGTTTCAACTGCTTCTTGATTACAAAGTTTGCAAAGCTGACAATATTCCAGACAACTCGCCCCTGCACATCTGTCTGAGAGCTAGAGATTTCCATTGTTCTCAGTGTTGTTATCAACACTGGCAAGAATGCATTTCAAAAACCTTCATGGCCAACTTCTCAGATATTAGACTGTACAATAGTACATTTTTCTTTCAACTACAAGGATTAAAATAACCTCAAGGCTGGACTTCACTTAGCATAACTTTTAACACTTCAAGTCCCATCTTGCTTTAACTGCAACTTAAACAGATTTCCCCTCACAAAATCCATATTTTTATTTCACTCTGGCTTCTTCTCTAGAAGCCTTTCAAGTAGAAGAGTGGGATGAAAAATGTTTTAGGCGAAGAAATCTATGGACCTTTCCACACTATACTGTTATAGTGCTAGTATTCCACTTTCAACATCACATGGAATCCTGGCGTCTGCAGTTTAGGGAGGGGAATTTAGACTTCTCAGCCAGAGAGGTCTTTGTCCTCAGTAAACGACAAACAGTAGAATTCTACAGGATGTTGAAAGTGGAATAATAGCACTATAACAGAAAGGTTCTACGGTTTAGCATAGGACAAAAAAAAATTACCTGGAAGTATAATTGGTAAGTTCCAAGTTATTAACCATAGCCCAGTCCTCAGCTGAATTTCTTTTCTGAGTTACAATCTCAGCAGTGTGGTGATCCCTGATGAAGTCATTGATGCTAGTGTAGGAGAAAGAGTTGTAATGTCCAACTGTATGATCATTGATCATTGTTTACAATTTGTTGTGCAGTTTTTGTCTACTGAGAGCTTTCTGGCTGTTTCCAAAGCAGGTCACTTTCATATATAAGTGCATGTGGCAAAGCAGGCATTTGATTTTCACCTCAGCTGGTGTACAACCCTTTCCATCTGTAAAGGGGAAAAAATATAAATAATATATAGGAGGAGGGCCTTTCAGATATATGGTTAAACCTGACAATTTCCCACCTGGAGGGGAATATTGTATGGGAATGTACAGTGAATAATGGAGAAGAGTGACAATTTTCACTTATCAAGCAAAACAGCATTTGCCTAATGGTTCATTTCCTGGGTAAGTGGCAGTCTGGGCTTTCTGCCTAGATATTTGATTTATGATGTTGTCCAGGAAATATCCCCCTTTCCTCTGAAAATTACAGCAGAATGTTTTATATTATTAGTATATTCAGCTCCTGGGAAACTTGAAGTCATGCAAGCAAGTTCACTTCCAAAGAGAAGTGCTAGTAACAGACCTGAAAATGCACAAAGAATGCAGTACCTTGCATCTGCAGAAACTGCAGCTTCTCTGAAACATTCAGAGTTTTCTTAAATGAAAAAAAAAAAAAAATGCTGAAAACCATCCAGGATTTTTAAGGTTTTTTTGGAAATTTTTTCCTTAGCATGTTTTGCTTGTAAGCATAAAGATTTGTAAGCATAAAGATTTGCTTGTAAGCATAAAGATTTGAGGGGAAACCATCAAATACTAACATCAGAAAAAGCTGATGTTTCTCAGGACCAGCGACAGCAGGAAGTTCTCTGTCTTGCATACCCTGGTCAAGTCAATTATCAGCATCAGATGATACAATTTTCAATTGGTCAAAAAAAAAGTCATGGTCACATTTAAAATTGCCTGTCATTTGAATGAAAAGCCAAGCCTGCTGTGGAAAGCCTAGGAAAGTCCCCAGTGTTCTGGTGTTTGTATAACTTCTTCATCACACAGTTGGAGTTTTTAAAACTTCTCTTGCACTGCAATGGGACATTTTAAATCCCCAGAGTCACATTTTGTTGTGGAATCAATGCACACTAAATTAGATCTACAATATAGAAATTCTCCACATTGTCACTTTGGAGTTGTAAAAGGTATGCCCAGATTTCACCAATTTCTCCTTTTTTTTTTTTTACTATAAACAAAAAGCAGCTGAGACAGTTTTTTAAACAAACAAACAAAAGAAACAAAAAACACAACAAAACTTCATTTTTTGCTGTTGGGATAGGTTTTTTAAAATTATTTTTCACTCAATCTATTTTGTTGTCATTGCTGTATGCCTCCAAGTCCACTCCAGCTATCACAGTGTTTTCTTGGTAAGATTTATTCGTAAGCTATTTGCCATTGCCTTCATCTGAGGCTGAGAGAGTATAACTCATAGAATCATAATGTTGGAAGAGACCCCAGGGACCATTGAGTCCCACCCCCTGCTATGCAGGAACACCCATCAAAGCATTCCCAACAGATGGCCATCTAGCCTCTGCTTAAAAACCTCCAAAGAAGGAGACACCACCACACTTTGAGGTAGCATATTCCACTGCCAGACAGCTCTGATTGTCAGGAAGTTCTTCCTGACATTCAGGTGGAATCTCCTTTCCTGAAGCTTGAATCCATTGCTGCTTGTCCTAGTCTCTGGAGCAGCAGAAAATAAGCCCGCTCTCTCCTCAACATGACATCCCTTCAAATATTTAAACATGGCTATCATGTCCCCTCTTAACTTTTTGTTCTGCAGACTAAACATACCCAGCTCCCTAAGCCGTTCCTCATAGAGCATTCAAGGTCACCCAGCATTCAAGGTCACCCAGCATTCAAGGTCACCCAGCCATTTCCATGGCTGAGTAAACACTAAAATCTTGGTGTTTTAGTGTTGGAGTGCTGGAATCCTAGTCCAATACTCAAATCTGTATACCATTTTGTTTTCAGATTAGGGTCAGGACAATGCATTGTATTAGGACAAAAATGTTCAAGGTGTTCTTGTTATTATCTTTCCCCATGAAACATGATGTAGCAAATCAGAATGTCCTGGTTGTCATTAGGCTGGCCTCCTTCAAAGGACCTGAAAACTACTACAATTGGATGGGACCTGACAGTTAATTTGGGTCAGGAACAACTCCACTACACAAAAAGTGTCTATTTTGCTTTATTTTATCCCATTTTATTTTACTTTAACTTCACTTTGTCTTTTCTGGCTGTGGATATTTGGGTGGAACACATTTAATTATGTACACACAGGCAGTCTTTTGTGTGAACAAAATGCATGCGATTTCTCAATGTGGTCAGAAAATCCCACACAATTTAAATACAGTAATCCCTCCACATTCTCTAGGGTTAGGGGCACAGGATCCCTGTGAAAGTGGAAAAACTGTGAATAACTCTAGGCCCTCTCAAACCATATTTAACACACAAAAAAGTATGATTACCGTATTCAACTCACCGTGGATTCTTTTGAGGCATCAGGGTTCCTTCTCAAAGCAGAAGTGGGTGGCTGGTGGGGCTTATGGCCACCTCCACTGCTGCCCCAAATCATTTTTAAGAGGGACTTAACAAGCCTCCTTTGCAGTTTCTCAGTCTCACAAGGCTTGCAGTCCCTATTAAAAATGGCATAGGGAGACAGCAGCAGAATTGACAGCAAATAACCCGTGAATAATCAAATCTGCAAAAGTGAAACCTGAAAATGTGGAGGGATGACTGTACCACAAAAAGGTGTTTTTTTTTTTTACAGTCCTAATGCATCTCTCTCTCTCTCTCTCTCTCATTTATTTCATGTACATGTAGGACAATACTGCATATGCAACATTCTACTAGCTTTATACTGAACTCTAAATCCCAGCTAGAATAAGACTGTGGTAGAATAAGCAAGGTGTCAAAATCATGTAATTTTTCTTAGAAAAAAAGTGTGTGACTTAGATTCCCTCGATCCATCTGACTCTGGAACATGATTTATATTGTGAAAATAGCATGAAGGGCAAGATAAAGTTATCTACCCATACTCACTACCCTGAAACAGTTCCTTTAAAGTTTTAATAATGATGAATTATGATCTGAGGTCATTCATATGAAATCTATTTTGGTCTCTATGTGCCTCTGTCATTCTGTGGATTATGCCCCATATGTTTTTATTACTGCAGTGGACTTAATATTAAATATAGAATAGCATAAATGTTATTAAGAGTTTGGCAGCATCAAAACGATGTCAAAATGGTTATTTGAATTTTAGTATTATGCTAAAGCATGGGCATTTACACGTTTTGCAATCAAACATCCATGTCTTGCAACTAAAGTCCAATTACTACTTTTATAACAGTGATTTGTCTAATTTATTGTGCTTTGAAATGACAAGAAATCATGAACATTAAGCATTACACTATAATGATCCTCCAGTTTATTGAAGTGTAATTGAATGACAACTTAAGACTTCAAAAAGTTTCATTTTTGCTGGCAGAAAAACAAAATGAATTATTAATTCATGTTTTTAAAAAGATATAGAACGTTATGCCCTATTTTTGTTTTCCCCTTAATTAGCTGATAAGTTCTACCAAAAAAAACAATCAGCTTGAGCAAGTTAATTTAAAGTCTTCATTTTCATTTAAGTAGCCAATTACATGCAATATGGAAGATATAATAATAGCGAGTGTGCTTCAGTTTTATTTGAAAATGCATGTAAATCTATCCTTATTTTCTCTTGTTTTTCAAGAATCATCAGGCAATGCAATAAGAGCACTTTAATTTAACAAAGCCATTTTTTATTATTTCCATCAGTTTAATTACATTGGCAGAAAACAAAAATAAAATTGATTTCCTGTACACCCATCCTTCCTCTATGGACAATACAGGAATCTATATTATCACCTTTATATATTAATAAGAATGAATAAATATAAGTAAAAATATCATTATGTTATATAAGGAAAAAAAAGGAAATTGTGCATATATATGCAGCAAGTTACGCAGAATCATGGAAACAGGCCACAAGACAGGTAAGTTCTGTTATTACTGAGTCTACCAAATACATTTTGAAAATGTGAGAATGAATTTCTCCCTCTTGTCAGAAAAAGGGTAGAATATGTTAAGATGACACAGTTACAACAGTTTCATACTGTTTAACTGCCATAGTTTCCTCTGATGGAGTCTTGGGATTTGCACTGTCCTAAGACACAGAAAATCTTATACTAGAAAGTTCTTGTGCTATAATTCAGGGATGAGGACTAGACCACTGTAGCTTCAAACACTAGGGTCATTTCCACACTACACTGTTACAGTGTTATTGTTCCACTTTCAACATCCTGTGGAATTCTGGGGTTTATAGTTTACTGAGGCCAAAGAACTCTCTGACTGAGAATTCTAAAGGCCCTTTCCTAAACTGCAAATCCCAGGATTCCACATTATGTTGAAAGTGGAATAATAGCACAATAACAGTGTAGTGTGGAAAAGGCCTAGGATTCTGTAAGATCCAGCCATGACAGCTAAAGTGTATCAAACTGCTATAAATGTGTAGCTGCATAGATTCAGATTCCTACCATCTTTCAACACCTGCCTTGAATCTCATCCTGGAAAAAAGGTGGGAGTATAAATTCAACAGATAAACAAATAAATACATAAATAATTTGATCAAACTTGACATCACCAAGTCTGTGGTAATGCTAATATAAGATGATGAGGTATAATTGCATGGAGCTTGATTTGTTGAAGTTCTAATTTTTGTAGTGGCAAGGTGATGCTGGATGAGTTGTATACCAGACAGTGACCTTTTCCTTTCCACTTGGAAATGCAGAGATATTTCTGAGTACATTTCTCAAAATGGGTACTGTAATGATCCTGCAAGATATCGTTTTCATGGTTTTTCCACTTTCACAGGTGTCTTGTGCCCCTACCTCTAGCAAATGTGGAGGGATGACTGTAGACACATTGGAACACACTTATCCTTCAGATTTGCCACTTCTCTGAACTATTATAGATTAATTTGTATTTACATTTTTCTTAAAATTTCCATTTGCAGAAGTAACAGTATTCCTGGGAGGAAGAAAGAGGAAGTGGCAAGTGTTTCTTATCCTACTGACATGACATGAGTGCAATGAGGGAGAGGGGCCAGGATAAACACAGTCTTATCTTACCATTAAAAAAAATGACTGTTTATCTAGGTGATGCAACATTGTAATGTATTTTAATTTTTTTCTTTTTTTTTCTTAAGCAGTATTGTTATTTTGCACTTTTGCCATGACATCATTCCTGCATAAGAAGCAGAAACTGGGGAGCATCCAGTGGAACCCAAAGAAGAGAAACTGTAGACATCTCTCAAGGAATTCGAGATGTAGTTGTTTTATTAGTTAAAATGTCCAATATGTTTCAAGCTGTATAGACTCTTAAGGACTTCTTCAAGGACTATTAGAATCAACTTTTAGAAATTTCTTGGCTAGGAACTCTCAAACCATTTTTAACTTGTTCAGTAAGTGGTCCAGGTTCTGGCTTAAAAAACAAAACAAAGAAAGAAACAAAAATCAGCCATCTTTTGAATGCCATGAGATATGTCTACAGGTTTTTTTGTGGATCACTCCTGCATGAGCAATTCCGCTCCACTCTGTCCTGAAAACCTGCTATACCCTTTTCCCCTTTCACATGCTTAAATTTCTTTACACTAGTGTACTTCAATTTCTAGTTTCTGTTAAACCACAAGAAAGCACAATGTTGAAATGGGGGGAGGGCAGATGAAGACTGACCGCTGCAAGGTTGGTGAAGGAGAAAGCTACCCTAAGGCATCTCATCACCACACATAACCTTATACCTGCTCCTTTCCAAGAAAATTAAACTTTGTGGCTGGTGAACCAAATAGGACAAGGAGAGCATCATCTGGATCACTATTTTAAAAAGTACAATGTCCTGTGAACAAATAACTCTTTGGAGTAAAACTATTCCTGCCCGGTTTCCCTCTCTATCTCCTGTTGCATTCAAGCACCATAGATAACTTGGGAGAAACATATAACAAACTACTGCTCACCCATCAACAGCAGAATACTCATCAGACAGAGGTATGATCTACAATACTTCATATAATTATATCAGTACCCATACTTTGTACACCATTTAACTTTTCCACAAGTAAATCCAAACTGGCTGACAACATGACCCCAAAACATCACAATAACTTCAAAACACAAATCTAGTGAAAAAATTATCCACTGAGAAGAAAGATGGAATAAACCAAAGTAAGTAAACATTCATTGAGCTATCTTTTTTTTTATTCTTCCTTAATCTTATGATTTCACCTAAATCCTTACCTGATCAAAATTCCTGGGGGAAAAAAATCCTGTTAAATATTTAACAGTTCTAAGTATTCTTTTATTGCAAAGCAGTTTTATTTTCAAAATTGTTATCTTCCATCAAATCACCATTGAATTATGGCAACCCCTTGGATGAGAGACCTACAGGTCACTTTATTCTCAACCTCCCTGCTCAGGTCTTGCGGGCTCAGGGCTGTGGCTTCATTGGTTGAGTCTATCCATCTGTAATACAATCTCCCTCTTTTCTTATTGCGTTACGAAGCAGTATTGTCTCTTCTAATGAGCCATGATATGGCCAAAATACAACAGTGTCACTTCATTTGGCTTCTAGGGAAAGTTCAGCTTGATTTGCTCTAGAACCCATTCATATTTTTAGCAGTCTGGGTCTTCCTCAGTACCACATTTCAAAGGAGTTGGTTATCTTCCCATTAGCTTTCTTCAGCTGTCACAACCATACAAGAAATTGGAAATATGATTTCTTGGACAATCCTAACTTTATAGTAGTCAATGATATATCTTTACACTTGGGGATCTTGTCTAGTTCCTTCATAGCTGACTTTCCAAGTCCTAGTCTTCTTCTGATTTCTTGACTGCAGTCCCCTTTCTGATTAATGACTGTACCAAGATATACAAAATTTTGAGCTATTTTAATGCCTTTATCTTCTCCTTTAAAGTTATACAAATCATTCGTGGCCATCATTGCTGTTTTCTTAATGTTCAGCTATAAACCTGCGTCAGCACTTTCTGCCTTGACTTTCTTCAGTAATTGTTCCAAGTCTTTACTGAGAACAGTACTCCAAATGCAGTGTTCGCCAAAGAAGAAGTAGGAAAAGAGGTGGAATGGAGCGTATGGGTGAAAGGACATACATTGGTGATGGATATTAGGAGTTTTAGTCCAAAAAACATTTTTTTCCAACTGAAATTGCTCCTTCCTCACACACAACTCTGTGAAGTACTTTCTTCATTAGCAAGGCTCCAGAATTAGGAGTGATTCAAATGGTATAGCCTGACATGCAAAGTCAAGGAAGCAGGGCTGGTTTTGCTTACATTCCTACATGCATTCCATGAACTTGGTCTCTTTTAATGCCTCCAGTTCTGATACACACACACACACACACATGCTGGAATGTAGCTAGAAGGAGGGCATGATAGTGCTTTGTCTCCTCCAAATAAGAATTCTTCCCCACTCTCCCCATTTTTCTCTTCAGTCCTCAAATTTCTAGCACTGCATTAACTTAAACTTTAATCAAGCACTTCAACTTAGTCATGCAGAAAAGGGAGGGCAGGCCAAGTTATGAAAGGAGTGAAAACATAGCAGATACAACAGTTCTAAGTGTAAATGATTTTTAAATTTCTCACACCCTATAATATGAGAAATTTGGGGACTGAAGGAAAATTCCGGGGGGGGCAGAATTCCTATTGAGAGGCAATTTCCCCATTTTGCCCCCCACAGCAACACCCCAATTTTAATTTTAGATTATAACAATACACAAATAAATACTGAAGAGTTATTATATGCTTTACAAACAAACAAATATGCATTAATTCAGTGAGCACACACATGCCCTGTTTGGTTCAAACTAAAAAGTGAAAAGGATAAAATGTGGATAAGACTCAACATAAAAAAAACCATTCTTAACAAGGCCTGTTCTTTCAGACGTTGCATTTCTTCCCATTCCCAGGGCACCAAATCTGTGTATGTTCAGCTGAGTATATATACTGTGTGGTAGTACCACCATATTTCTTCATGCTGTTTTCCTGACAGTACCAAAGTGTACATTTCAACAGCCAGGGTTATTTAAATGAAGCATGTTCTAGGGAGAAACTTGGCTTAGCAGAAATTGTAGAGTGCAAAATACTAAATTGTCCTCCATTTCTTTCTCTCTCCCCCCCCCAGCAAGATACTCCCTAGAGGAAAGCTTGCCATTGCTCTATAGTGAGTACACGGCAGCTGTGTGAAATATCACCAGGATGCTATGCTGACATTTTGTTGATAAGATTTGCATTAAAATATAGTCCCTGAAATCCTGTTTCGCAAATAGACTGCACTGCACCACCTTTATCACTTTCAAACACTTATAGCCTTTTCATGCATAAAACTTACAGTAACATTTCCCAGCAAACGTTCTTCTAAAAAAGAAGGAATGGAAAGATGGTGGAGTGGGGGGGGGCGTCTGGGTGGGTGGAGAAAAGAGAAAAGAAAGTATTTCATTTATGATCAATTCCCAGTAGTGCTAGGATGAACCTAAAAATGTGAGACATTATAAATCCTTGTTTCACTCCTCTGCGTTTATTTCACTGCAAATGTCTTATGCAAATGTGGAACATTAGCATGCTCTTTTTCAACACAGTGCCTCATATATTCTTGAGTGGTTCTTTCTTCCTAATTTTTCTGTTTCTTCCACTTCAGAGAAAGTATGTGTTGAAGGTTGTTCTTTTTTATATATTAAAAAAAAATCCTTAACAGTCAATTACCCAACTGTTTTCCCTGGTTTTATGAAAAAACAGAAGAACATAAATTTATCACTTCTACTTAGTCAACACAGAGAAGTTGCTTGGATTCATGAAATGCACATATAACTATGGAACTGCTACAGAACATAAAAGAAGAAGCTTTAAACTGTTCTAAATATGGTGGCGGTGTTATATTGAAGATCGGAAACTTCTCTCCATTCATTCAAATGTGATTCAGTTGATTTCTGCTAAAGCATTTGGTAAATAATTTCAACAGACCATGCAAGTTCTGGGTTTTCATTCACCTGCCAGATTTTTAAAAATCACATTATGAGGCTATTGTTGGTCGTCTGTCTCAATTGCATTTGATAATCAGCATTCAAGAATGGATCAGGTTGGAAGGAGTGAAACAGTATAAATATAATTGGACTCCCATCAGTGCCATCCAACATTACCCAATGACCTCAGTTAACTGGATCTATGGTTCATCTAGAATGCCACTGGCCTTTCATTTCTCCTATACACTAACAGTGAACTCAGTTTTCTGAATGTAGTTAAAATGGCTCTTTCTGTACACTAAAGGGAAACTGGGAAGGAGTAGAGAACGTTGTGTGTGTGGGGGGGTGGATGTGTCCATATGTGTGCATCTATGTGTAAAAATGGATTATCACATATAAGGATATGACTGGTTAGAATTCTGAGCATTTTGTTCAAACTGATGCTTATCTCTGTGTTGCCGCTGCCACCTCCACACCAGGCAGGGAAGGACCCTGGCGATGAGCGAGGCACAGTTGGGAGGGGTTTTTATTGGCTTTTTTTGCACCCCCTAGGATTGGCACCCAGGGCACACACCCCAGTTGCTCCACCCTAGATACGCCTCTGATTGCTCATTATGGAAGAGCCTGGTTCATGTGATGATGGTTTCTGCATGACTTTGTGCTCATGTAGCAAGCCTAGTTCTGACAGGAGTCTCCATAGCAGAAGAGAAGAACTTGCATCCCCACAGCACACCATTATGGACCACTACGCAGACAGGTCCAAAACATTTTGCTGCCTTGTGTGAAGGAAAACTCCTTTCCCAGTCCATATATAGAACCTCACTTGCTTCAGCACTGAGGAACAGGTACTCTCCTCCTCTTCTACCACTACCAAGGCAAACTAGCTTGGGTCATCAAAGGCAACTTGAGTTGTTCTCCAATAGACTAAGGCAAGACCTGCTAAATCCATAGGGACATTTGCCACCTCCAGTGGTCATTGTTCAAGCTGTATATATAGGCCCTTTCCTCACAAGGAAATTAAGACAGGCCAATGCATCTTGTCACGGAGGTCATCTGCACCTTGGAGTGGACTAGGTTTGGACTATTTACCTTCGTTCTGCACCTAAGTCTGATTAAATGCACCCCCAAGTGGTCATCCAGCATGCTATTTGAAGAATGGAAGAAACGTTTTTTTCAATTTCCCGGCTCGCACAAATTTGTACCTGCGCAGTTGTGCAGATGCACACATTTGCACCAATGCAAACAGGGAATAAGTGGAGGGCGGGCTATGGGCGTGGCCAGCTGCAGCGATTGGTCTTGCTGAAAAAACAACAGGAAGCCATGGAGATAGTGTGGATCTATGAACTCCCACTGCTCCGAATCAGTGTGGAACATACAGAGTAGCCCTGCGGAAGGACATAAGGGAAGGTCCGCCCTGTTTTGAGCCCAGAAGAACCGGTATGAAATGGCCCGAAGTGATTCACTAGCCTCGTGTGGAAAGGGCCATAAATCAAGGCAGAAAATTCCTTCTGGTGAAACACTGATACTCAAAACATTATTTAGCTGCTAAATTCCCTTATGAGCCATTGCAAAACTGGAGCCATGAATTCATGTGAAGATTACAGTGCATGTTCTATGGAAAGAAAGGAAAAAAAACAACAATCAGATAAAAGGAAACACAATTTTATATGAGTGAATGCCTCACATATTCTCTTATTTATGTCCCTAGACCATTTCAGTGGTATCATGATGAGGTGCCTTACCTACCAGGATTTACTGATACTTTTGCAACCCCTGAGTGCCTACTGAATTCAAGAGCATAGCTAAAAAACAAACTGTTTTTTTCCTTCCCTAAAACAAGGTGTATGTGGGAAACCTTCTTGTTTAATAATAGAACCAGTACACTTAGTGCTTTGCTTTAAGTGACAAAATGAACAGGGCTTTTTCTCCCATGCCATGTGGCAAATGGTGATGGGAAGCAGCCTGCAGCCTCCAGTGGGATCTAGATGGGCCTTTGACACACCAACATTTCCCATCTCAGCCTTAGCAGGAAGATGGCTCTGTTCTCTTTGCTGATGGGGCTCAAAAGTCCTGTTAATAATACAAGTGATACCTTACTAAGCCCACCCATGATGTGTAGGAAATGTAACACCATTTAAAGAGCTAAGTATTTCTTAGAGAAAGCAGCGGTGATAGGTTGAAATAGTGTTTCAGTGACCTAAAGTCTCGTTGTGCCTTATTGACCTATCCTCTGTGTATTATAAACTGATATTGGCCACAATCCTGTTGGAAAGTTGCCAATTCTCCAGAATTTTTTCAATTTTCCCTAATACATCATGGAATAAGAGGCAGGAAGTACTTCTGTATAAAAGTTGCTATATGTGGTGAATATAGTCTGATAGGAAGAACACATCCATTTGGGAAAAACATTTGTTCTAGATGTTCTTTAGTTGTAGGGCTGCCAGAGTGAAAATTCTGAGTTAGAATCATAGAGTTGGAAGAGACCACAATGGGCATTGCATCCAATACCCTGCCATGCAGAAATACACCATCAAAGCATTCCCACCAGATGGCTATCCAGCCTCTGTTTAAAAACCTCCAAAGGAGACTCCACCACACTCTGAGGCAGTGCATTTCACTGTTGAACTGTCCTTACTGTCAGGAAGTTCTTCCAAATGTTTAGTTCTTCCTAATATTTGGGATCTCTTTTCCTGAAGTTTGAAACCATTGATCCGTGTAATAGTCTCTGGAGCAGCAAAAAACAGGTTTGCTTCATCCTTTCAAATATTTAAACATAGCTATCATGTTGCCTCTTAATCTGTTCTTCTCCAGGCTAAACATACCCAACTCCCTAATCCTCTCCTCATATGGCATGGTTTATGGGCCATCTACCATTTTGGTCGCCCTCCTTGGGACATATTCCTGTACTGTGGTGCCCAGAACTGGACACAGTATTCCAGGTGGGGTCTGACCAAAGCAGAATAGAGTGATACTGTCACTTCCCTTGACCTAGGCTCTTTTCGCACCTTACCTTCGTCGCAGTGGTGGGGGGCGGCACTCGCACAAGCAGCCGTTTGCGCGAGCCGCTCATGGCAGCCCTTCTGGCTCCGGCAGCAGCTTGCCAGTTGCATGACCATCACGCTAGCACCCCGCCCCTTCCTTTCGCAGCGCAGCCTGGGAGCTGTAGGCTGTGGGAGGAAGCATGACCGGGCTGGCTTGTTCGGCACACCGGATGCAGGTAAGTGTGCGAGGACCCTGCAAGCATTGCACGACTGCGCAGTATTTTCAACTTAGAGCCGAAAATAAGAAAATGTGCGTGCGTCCTGCTTTAGGCTCCTGAGCATCGCGTGAATGGGAGTGCGTCGTACGGACCGACGCTCCCATTTATGCGACGCTCAAGGGGCCCTTGCGCAAAAAAAAAAACACCTGTGTGCGAAAAGGGCCCTAGATGTGGGATAGATGAAGGAATTTTGGCAAGTGTTGCTTTTCATACAAGAAGATAACAAACAACTGCTAAAATCCCTCTTTTACACAGCCACTAAAACTATAGGAGCCATCTAAATAGGCAACCCTATTTAGGTATATATCAAATATCTAGCTCAGAGGTAGACAACTACCAGGGACTCAGGGGGAATTTGCAAGACTACACTCACTGTTGAATTTCAGCTCAAAAAAGAGAGCACCAAGTACCCTCTGGGACTGTGGTGGACAATCCCACCATGTTTTTGCCCCTCTGGGCCATTTTAGGTGTAGGACTTTGTACAACATGAAGCGATCCAGAACTGAACTTCTGGATCACTTTCTGTTAGAAAAAAAGGGCCTCTCTTAGGCCTAAAATGGCCCAGAAAGGCCCAGAAATGTAGCAAAGTTTTTTCCCCCATCATCCCCCAGAGTGTTTTTGGGACAACCCCAAGACAGTTTTTTGAGGGGAAAAAACCCCCAATGTTTTCATGCCTTGGGTGTGTGGGGGCCATCAAATTAGCCATGGGAAACCACATGTTACCCCCAGGAAATACTGCTTCTCTTTTAGTGTAGGGACTAAAAATCAGCATCATTAGAAACATCTGTTTGTTTCCAACAAAAGTGATAGAAGCACATCTTCATAGGATAATTTATATAAATGTGCTGGTGTCACATTTGTTGATAGAAAAGGTGATTCAATCCATTGGAGACTGTCATTTTGTTGTTCATTACCTTACTGAAGTAAAACTATTCCATACACAGAAGCCTGCACCAAAGTGATGCTCTGTCACACTTTGGGGATGCTTTGAGGCACAAGTGGTAAGCAGCTGGACACACTGATCTAATGTAAGCACCCTGGCCTCAACCAAAATGCAAATGCATTCTAAATACTCCGGTGGCTTTAAGGCTGCAATTACGTTACTGTTTGGAGGCGTCTTTTATTTGGCCCTAAAATAGTGCTTAGTTTATGAAAAATAAAAAGCTATGAATTTCAACTGATTCTTTAATAAGAACAAGTTTTAAAAAACACCAAAGTAATTATGTCTTGTAATTACAAGAAATGAAAGTCCCCAACTAGTCGGCACTGAAATGCAACATTTACTAGCCTGCAGCAAGGTAGAGATTAGCTTCTAATTGAATGGAATTAAAAAAAGAAGAACAGGAATGAATGTAATGGTCTTAAAATAGACTATACTTTTAATGAGATTTACATGTGAGAATTTGCTTTTTGGACATGCATGTTTTTAATGTTCTTCATCCTGTTGTAGCAGTGTAAATCATCCCAGTTCTGTCGACGTTTGTGAATGAATTCAGGCAAGTCATTTATCAACTGTTAATGCCCTACAATGTGCACATAACCACAGTGGCTGTATCTTCTTGGCCAACAACAGATACAATTCTTCCATGTTTCCAAAATTATTTGGAACTACCGACATTGTCTCCTGCACTTGAAATAAAAATCTGGAACAGATTTACCACCCCACTGACATGGGATGCCATTTACTGTGGTAATATAATATGGTGAGAAGAAACAGAGTTTTTAAAATTTCTCTCACATTTGAATTTCAAAGAGCTCTTTTTTTTTTTTTTTACATTCCAAATGTGGTAAATTTGCTAAGTCAGACACATTATTATCACAAAAGGAATTCTTTCTGATCTGCACTGGCCAAATCAACGGGTACAGTTTTTCCTCACATGTATAAAGAAATATTCAAATTTTGAGAAGTTCTTCTTAAAGTTCTTCTTTAAAAAAATGTCATCCACCTGTAGTAAAGGTGATATTTGCTAGAAAATGAAATGATAGCACACATCAAAGCAAAATATGTACTGAGAAGGAGTATATATGTTAGTAAAAGAGCTTTACTCTGTAGGAATCCACCCATTGGATCTGGCCAATAGTTGTCTTATACAGTGCATGAAGATTCACAAAAGCATAGAAAGAGGACTGAAGCTACGAACCAGCATATTGTCATGAAAAATAAGACTATATTACATAGGCTATATTGTATATATTCTTAATAACTATCAATTGTTTTCCTTATCATTATAATACAGAGGTTTTATCTTCATTTATTTAGCAACTTTGGTTACATTTCCCCAGCCTATTCATTCAAGGCAAAGTTATACATTCAAATGACTACTACCTTGCACCTATTCAAGATCTTAAACAGAATTGGTTTTTTTTTTCCCCTTTGTGTTATATATATCTTTCAGGTTTTGATAAACGATTGCGCATCTGGTGGTGCCTGGTCACATCTGTGCCCAGTCTACATAGGAACCTTTTGTCACCTGTGTGTAATTATTTATAATGCATCTACATAATTACCAAAAAAATTGATACCTCTGGAGCTGTTATGGCTTCATCCTGGAGTTTATAGTTTGATGAGACACTTATAGTTCCAGGTTAGAGAAATCTAGTACTCCCTAGTTCTTTAGAATATAATTTTGGATAAAATGCCAAAAAGTAATATCAATCTGCTGTAATTGTGAACTGTGGATAAGCCTGTAATCTCATATCCACTTACCTGGGAGGAAGTCCCACAAAATTCATCCTATCTATCTATCTATCTATCTATCTATCTATCTATCTATTTTCTGTCTGTCTGTCTGTCTGTCTATCTCATAACAAGGTGTGTATAAGATTGCACAATAAGTATGGCTCTTCCAAAATATTGACAGAAGGATAAAAATAAGTATGCATAACTTCCTAAGAATATTAGGGAATAGTGTACAGTCCTTCTTAATTCACAAGATTTTTAAGGTACTATTTCAGTCTAGAAATATTCCATCCAGTAAATTAAACACTTTTCTCGCTTTCAACCTCTCTTCCCCCCCCCTTATGTTGGCAGTCATGGATGGAAAGAAGGCAACCCTTTGGGATACACATCTACTCAAAAAAGCAAATATCTTTATCACAGACCAATTTCTCATATGAGTCAAAAAGGGCCTAGATAATGTTCCCTATTGCTTGAATATAAATAGTACTCAAATAGATAATGTGCCATTTGTTCTCTATTACTTGGGCACCACATATACACAGCCTACCTGTGAGTGGAATGCCCTGGAATCTTCCCTGAAGGATCATTTTGTCCATCATCTCAAACCAGAGATCAGTAAAAGCAATACATTGATCTCAAGAAACAGATATTTCTCATTCTTGAATTGTCACTTGGCTCTAGCTAGCCATTTTAGAGCTCTAGAGGTAGACAAAGCAGCAATATCAGATTGGGCTGTGATGTCACTAATTCTTAACCTACTTTTTATACTATTGTTGGACTCCATTAGGACCTCCAGACTGAAGCAGAGGTTAGGCAGTATCCGTGTAAAGTAATATTAACAAGGTGGCTTCATCAACCAGACTGCTCCTGTACTAAAAAAGAATTACTTTCTGTCTAATCTTCTAATTCTTGCAGGAGAAACTTTGCATAGATTTTGGCTGAAATACCAATTAAGGAAATGGGCCTATAATTTTTTTGGATCTCTACTATTTCCGTTTTTAAAATGAGGAATTATGATCTCAAGTTTCCATTCATTTGGTATATAGCCAGTGTTATTTATATATGTGAATAAACCAGCCAACATGGCTGCCCACCAGTCTATATTTTCCTTAAAAATTTCAGGAAGCAGAAAATCTACTCCTGGAGCTTTGTTATTCTTTAATGATTGGATAAGCAGCTTGATTTCCTGCATGAAGACTGGGGACCATTTAGGCAAGACATTAATATCCCTCCAGCTATCAACACTGTTGACTATTTTATCTGTTTTCATCTTAGCTTTAAGTAAATCAGAGAAATAAACTTCCTGTTCTTTAGCTGGTATTGGAATCATGGGATGACAGCTAAAAGTTCTAAGATAAACTGATACTAATTGCCAGAATGCAGCAGGATTTTTTTCTGGCATCCTAGTCTAGATTTGGTCAACACTTTACAAAATAATATGCTTTATTTTCAGCAATTAATCTCTCATAATTTCATCTAGTTTCAAGCATAGATGTAAGTGAACAAACTTTTCTCATTTACCTTCTCAGGAATTTTCTTATTATTCTTCAATATACATCAAACTAGGTTGATTTCATATTCTTAAGGCCACTACAAATGGCTTTAGTTGATAGTAAGTGTTTGATTTGAAGATATATTGCCTGATATAGAAAAATAACAAAATCAAACTTCACATCTGGATCACAAACCATATATTTCAATGTTCTGCCCTCACACGGGGCATGTCTGGGCGTGTCTGGGGGCGCGGAAATGCCCACAGCCACGCCTCCAGGCCATCGCAATGTCGGTTAATCCGGATGGTCGGATAACCAAGCGTCGGATAAACGGGACTCTACTGTATTAATATTGCTTGTAAGTCATGTTTCTTGAAGGCAGAGGTGTACAGCTGGGAGGGTGATGATGGCGGACTGCCCTGGGTGGCAGTTTTTTGGGGGTGCCCTATGTGATGTGGCCATGCCCTGCATGATACAGCCACGCCCCTGCCCCTCCGCCCCCCTCCAAAACTCCAAGCTACGCAGCTGCTTGAAGGGCAATGAGAACAATATTGAATAAGAATTTTGCATATTTCAACCCTGCTGGCAGGGCCTCTAGCCAGCAATATTCCAGGAAAGAAGTTTGAGTGGCCACAAGTCTGGAGCTAATGTGGGCTGTAAGAGTGTGCCAATTAATCAGCTAAGTTAACCATAGTTCTTAAAATGGTAGGGTCTTGTATGGACCAATGGACCAATCCAAGGCTATAAGATCCAGCTGAGGTCCATCCTGCAATAACTCACATTGCTTTCTCTGTCTATTCCCTTCCCCAACCTGTGCAAAGAACAGAGGAACTTTACGGTTTTGGTTTGTTTGTTTGTCTGGATGTGAAGGACCTTGCAGGAATTGCAGGAGTACTGTTACTGTGGTTATCTGGCCCAAGCCCGAGGTCTACAATTTCATATTGGTTATGGTTAATATTTCCACGTGGCATTCCATAAGATGAACTCCACATGTCTGAAAGGGTCACGGAGAGCCTGTGTAGGCAGGCATGGCCGCATGGTCTTAGTTATGCACGCTAGGTCTAGGCCAGTAAACAACTGTCTGCCACACAGCCGGTAGTGCCCTCCAGATATGGCTGACCATTAAGCAAATGCAAGGGCTCTCAACCCCGAACTGCTTGCTCTATACAAATGCTAAGTGCTCCTCATCCGCATACTGTTCTAACAATTGGCAATGCTGGCTAAATCTCATCAATTCTGATTTTGACCTTTCAGAGGCTTCGTCTCCACTAAAAACCCTATTGTTCTCGGGAGAGGGCTAGCCTCCAGGTACAATATTCCCTATAAAAATCCAAAGTCTGAGCTCCTTGTCGGAATGCTCATGCCTTGCATCCTGAACTGCTGCCACTCTGTTCAGCGAGCCTCCCCTCAGCCTCCATGTGCTGGGAAACCACGAACCCAAGCCTTGATCTCTATCTTCTCTTCTACCAGACTGCAGGATCAGGTGGAGTATCACATCAGAAACCCTCTGAAAACCCCTATCAATTTTCCTAACTTTCTGCTTCTATAGTTCTTGGATGAGTACGTGAGTGCGTGTGTCATTGTTTGCTTAATTAATGAAAGTTTAATAAAATCTTTTAATTGAACAACTTGCCTAGTTCTTGTCCCTACGTTACCCTGCCTCTCGTATTGCTAGCTTGTGCTCCTTGCTAATTTCCCCAACTTATTAATATTTGGAGCGCACTTAGTTGTCCCTCCCAGGACCCCCAGAAATCATGGTAACAGTACAGCGGGAGAGCCAAATCTTTCTGGTAAACACCATACCAGCTTTTGCAGAAAATATCCAGTTGAAATATTCAGTTGAATTTAATTAATCCAATGCACTATCTGCAGTACAGTCTACATGACAGCTGTAAATAAAGCAAAATATTCACCACTTCTCAAGCAAACAGATAGTTTCCACAGTGGCAAAGCAGCAATAACTTCAGATACTTTATTTTTGGTGCAGGAGAAGAGCAGGGGGAAGAACACAAGAACGGGAAGGGAAGCCAAATACCCAGTGACCGTACTGACAATATCCAGCTGCTCTCAACAGAGACAATCTTGAGCTCTTTCAAGAAATGTTTGTAAGACTCTCCAGTAATTGTGAAGCTCTCAAGTAAATAGGTCTGTAGATAGTAAACTGTACTACATTTGTAAAGCAATAAAATGTAAGAATGCAAAAACAGGAAAGCAAGACAAAATAAATGAGCAGTTAGTCCAACTATGGAACTCTGAATAAGGTTACCTCCTTCAGCACCATTTTCTTTGCCTCCTTTTAGTTGCAGAGTACAAATGTTGCACTCAGAAGGCCCTAGGTAGAAACCTTTGTGTCTCTAAACAGGGCTGGGAGAAACTCTCAGGAATCTCAAGGAATCTAGTAACAATCAGTGCAGACTGGGGAGAGAATCACTCTTCTGATGTTGGACTGCAAATCCTCATCATTGCCCCTGCTGATTAGACCTGCTAGGAATTACATTTCAATGGTATCTAGAAGGCCACATGATTTCAACCTTTAACATAGACAGCTAAGCAAGATGGATCATTAAGTTGACTTGTTTTAAGACAGCTTTCTATGCTAGCATGACTACATAGTAATTTAGCATCACAGCCAAAGCAGACCAGGGACACTTACTGGTCAGTATAATAACAGAAGAATGTCCTGTTGTGTGCCTTCAAGTTGCTTATGACTTAAGTTAACCCTAAGATAAACCTTTCATGAGGGTTTCTGGGGATTAAGAGTGTTTGATGCACCCAAGTTTAGGGAGGGGCCTTTAGAATTCTCAGCCAGAGAGCTCTTTGGCCTCAGTAAACTACAAACCCCAGAATTCGATGAGAGGTTGAAAGTGGAATAATAGCACTATAAGGCTGTAGTGCAGAAAGGCTCATAGTGATGGCATGCTGCCACTCAGCTCAAAACCAAGTGGACACTTCTAAAATGGAAGTCATGAAAGCTCCAGTTGGGTAGATATTTGCCCATTGTCTCTCCCTCTATGGAAGGACAACAGTGTATGATCACTAGCAAACAATATGGTAACTAAAACAGGAGTTAGTTTTTCACTTCATCAATAGGCTGCCAGTAGAAAAATATTCCCTATTTTCATTTTAAAAATGCTATTGAGAGACAGCCCCCATAAGGCTCCATGTTTATGTTACTGAAGGTTTCTTCTTTTCAGAAACCAACCGAGCTTGAAAAAGCAGAAAACAAATGAAAGATACATCTGGTGTATTTCTAGCTGATTTGCATTAATTTTGGACTTGTAGATTGACTCAATTACACATTCTCTCCCAGGGCTGATCCCCTCTTTTTTGTATTTCATGATTTTGCTTTGTAATTGTAAATTTGCTGTCTTTCTTCTCCTTCCCAATTTCCTATAAGGTTACAAGTCATGTAGGATATGGTTTAAGACAAGCCAGGCATCCATCATGTCATTAGTGTTGTTTTTTTTAAAGATTAATAGGGTTAATTATTGCTTTCACACATCCTTCAGTTCTATTAATATATGTTGGATCCCATGCATTGAAAAACAAAGGTCATCTATCACAAGACATAACTTGTATTGGGTCTCAATGGATATTTTGTGTGTGCAAATTTTTAATGAATGTTAGGGAAGCCTAAGTTTGCTAAGCATAAAAATATTTTTTCCACTTCTTTTATTAGAGTTGTCAGAGGAAGCTTGCTTTTAGCAGAACTTTCCAGACTTTTCATGTTGGTGACATGGTTTTTAGACATGCATCATTTTGCAACACAGTAATTCAGTTTTACTAGCAAATGGAGGTTAAACTAACCCCTTATAAGAGATATAAGAGATACATAAATTGTAATAACACAATGTATGGGGACACAACATATCTCATGAAAACCTTTCATATATTTTTAAAAATATATGATTTATAAATAATAACATACATTTCCAAGATTGTAGGTGACACACCTACACACTTCAGGCGACACACTAACGTGTTGCTGCACACCATTTAGAAAGCCCTGCTTTTAGAGTAGTACTTTCAGTATTTAGAACTGAAGAAGGATATCTTCATGGTGACTCAGCTGTGTTAAACCCATGATTGATGGGTACTGCTCCACCCTAAATTGTGGAATTCTTTGTCCTAGTAACTTCTTTGATCATTATTCGCCTGTGTTCTCTACCCCCTACTTACCTCTCCTGGCTTGACCCCCCACAAACTTGATGGAAACATCATTCACTGATGTTCTGATTGCTGACAGAAGGGACCTCCTTCTCCTCCTGCAGCTGATAACTGGTAAAGTAGGTTGCAGGTGGGTTGCAATTGTGACAATAGAGTCAAAGTCATGACTAAGTTGAGATTATGAATGTGGAACAGCCACTTAGATTTACTCATCCATAATATTTGTATTAAGATATATTAATATTACACTGTATATCATTTTACAGCTATTATTCTGTATCTGACTGTATTTCATGAGACAATTGCATTTCATTACTATTTCCAGTTGTTGTTAGCCACTGTTTCTAGTGTACAAACACAAAAAGAGTGGTATATAATGTATAAATGAGCAGGCAGGGCATGGTCAAGATATATTCCAGGGGAGTAGTTACAAGAAAGACCTTGTTCCCATAAGTAATAATTCTGCCTCCCCAATGGAAATTTTCCTAGAGTTCCCAAATTTCTTTGAAAATCATAAATACCTAGAACCCCTATCTTTGCTATGTTTGCATTCCTTTGGTAACTTTACTTGCTTTTTTTCTTGCAATGCCTAAGGTGTAGTTCTGGGGGCTGAACTGAAGTTTCAAGTTACTGAAATTTTAGAAATTTGGGGAATGAAACAAAATTTCATGAGGGACAGAAGGGCGAATTGGCGAAGCGGATAGCCTCATTTCATCCTCTTTCATAGCTATACCCCTGCTTCTTGTGCAACAGTGTTTTCACTTCTTCCTCTTTCCATGACTATTACCCACCAAGGCAGTCCCAGTGCTAAACTTACAGTGCTGGCTTCATATATAGGGCTCTCACAGACATCATGCATCATATGAAATGATGAACCAGGAGATAGTAAATATTTGCAGACTTTATAGTAAAGAAATAGTCAGCTGTGGTGAAAATATAGGACATGCACTCTCTCTCTTGTGCAACAGATATCAGTTTAATAGTTCAGGATTTCCCTTTTGACATAATAAAAAACTAATTCACCACATAATAGCTCAGCACTTTCCAGTTTAGATAAGAACCCAGCTTTAAAAGAAAAAAGAAAGAAAAATTCTGAGCTTTTGGTTTCTCACTATAAAAACTTCTACTCATTTATTCTTTCTCTCTTATCTAGCCATTTCATTTAATAACTTTCCCTGAGTTTCTCATCTGATAGAGCCTCAAAGGAATTCTCTTCCTAATATGCGGTGACTGATGAACCAACAGTTAAGATGAAAACTTGATAGGTTACCATCAACATACTTGCACTGCAACAGAACTGGCAAGTCCTTTCAGACTTTTCTGCTAATAAGAGAAATACTGTACACTTCAGATTAGATGACAAATGCATGACCGGTACAAACTTCAGAGTGGTTCACACATGCATGTCAATGATGTGAGAACTTCAGGTGCTGACTTCCATGTGTGAATGGGCTGTCCACAAAGATATAATATCATGTGTTTCAGATCACTTTTTTGAGGGAGGTGAGAGAATAAGCAGGATTGATTTTGGAAAAGGTAAAGGGCCTAAATAGAGGCATTTCCTGTCTGATCTTGGAAACTAAGCACAGTCAACACTGGTTAGTATTTGGATGAGAGACCCCAACAAATACCAGCTGTAGGCTATCTTCCAAGGAAAGGAACTGGCAAAAACACCACTGACTATTTGCTGGGCGGGGGTGGGGGGAAGCCCTATGAATTTCATGGAGTTGACACAAGTTGACAGGCACTTGGAGATGGACACACACACAAAGGCTGTAAAGACTGAAAGCATAAGGAACAAGAAGTTATTAAGATCATAAACCATGAGGCACCACAACAAAGCTAATTCACACTGCATTCAATTGTAAAAGATAGACTTTGCAACATTTTTATCGTAATTTATTTACCATTACAATTCTGCTACCTCTCTTTATGCGCACATTAGAGCACTAGGATCACCTGGAAAAGTCCTGCTCTTTGTTTCGTCACCCTTTTAGGCACATTTGGTGGTAACAAAAGAGAGGGTCTTCTTGATGGCTGCTCCTAGACTTTGGAACTCCCTCCCTAGAGAGAACAGGACGGCCTCATCATTGTTCTCCTTCCAATGGCAGGTTAAAATGTTTCTGTGCTGTCAAGCTTTTATAAAATGATAGGTTCAAGCTTTTAATGCTGTGTGGTTTGTGTTTTTAAGGTTGGTATAGTTTTAAATGTATTCTAATATATTTAATATTTTTAATATTTAATGTTTTTAACTCTATAAATTTCTTTAAAAATGTTATATTTATACTTTTATTTATCTTTTAATTTGTTCTGTTTTAATGTTAGCCTCTTTGGGTTCCATTGTTGGGAGAAGGGTAGAATATAAATAAATACAACAACAACAACAACAAGTTTTAAAACATGTATGGGCATCTGACAGTGATGTATTTAAGTCTTTTACTCCAAGGCTCAAGTCAAGTCTCAAGTCTCTACCTTCAAGTCTCAAGTGAAGTCTCAAATACCTGAAGATATTTTCAAGTCAAGTCCCAAGTCCAGCAGCCAACTTTATACCCCAACCAAAATTCCAGAATTATTGGATAGAGTGAACTAAATTCGGTTTTAACAATTTAAGCAGAGTCAACTCCACATTTGCAATTTTGCTATCTGCAGCTTCAGAAGTGGGGAATAAGATCCTATCTTACTCTCCATTACTGAAGATTCAGGAGCTTTAGAAGGAAGGATCCTTCTTCCTCAAGCCCGTTGCCTAACAAATTTGCTGTTCCCCTGCACCCTGCACTCTGGGGGCAAGTCTTATCTTTTAGGAAATGTTTTAGAAGGCTACTCCAATATGCAGTGGGAACAGACTGTTGAGCAGACCTCAAGCCTGCCTCAAGCCATTGCCTAATCTATTTTGCTGTTCCCGTCTGAGAAATGTGTCCACACTTTGGGCTTGAGAGAGATTGTTATGAGACTAGTAGACAAAAAGAGATGGAGGCATTGTTCAAAGTCATAAGGTTTCTGGATGAATGTGTTATGTTACTGAACCAAGGGCATCAAGTCAGTGATTAAAAATATACAAGTCTCGAGTCAAGTTGAGTCAGTGCATCATTTATGACCAAGTCGAGTCCAAGTTGAGTCACTGAAGTGACTTGAGTCTGAGTCTATTGACTCAAGTCTACATCACTGGCATCTGATGATTTGCAGTGTATGAAAGCTGAGGCCAAATAAAACTTGCTCGCCTTTAAAGTGCCACAAGACTCCTTGCTGGTTTTGCTGAAACAGATCCCATACTTCTTTCATAGAATCGTAGAATCATAGAATCATAGAAATGTAGAGTTGGAAGAGACCACAGGGCCATCCAGTCCAACCTCCTGCCATGCAGGAACACCCTCAAAGCTCTCTGGACAGATAGCCATCCAGCCTCTGCTTAAAAACCTTCAAAGAAGGAGACTCCACTACACTCTGAGGCAGCATATTCCACTGCTGGACAGCCCTGACTATCAGGAAATTCTTCCTGAGGTTCAGGTGATATCTCCTTTCCTTTCAAATATTTAAACATGAGAAATCCCAATTACGCCTGAAATCTTTTTACTCAATATGCTGCATCAAGTAGATAAAAGTACAAAAATCATGAGGCAATGATTTTATATATGATTACTGCGGCCAGAATATTGTATGCTAAATATTGGAAAACTCAGGAAACAGCATCTGTGGAAGAATGGGCACAGAAGGTTCAGGAATATGTCATACTTGATGACCTCACTTGTAGATTAAGAGGAGAAAAGAGCGGAGAGAAAGCTAACGATTGGAGGTCGATAAAAAACATTTTGGGAAAGATCTGTCAGAGTGAAGAATAATAAATAGATGGTTTGAAATAATATAATGTTAAGACAAGAGGGAAGAATATGGTTACACTAATCTAACTAAAGGTAGAGGCAATGGTGATATTTGATTTTGTTTTTTGCGTGCATTTTATTAGGGATAACAATATAGAAATAAAATCGATAAAAGTTGATCTAACAAGGGGAGGGAGGAAGGATAGGATTGTGATAAATATTAGGATATATATATACAAGTTAAGCGTTCTGTTTAGTTTAAAAATCTGAAAAATTTATAGACTTATGATTTTGTTTTTGAAATGTATTAATTTATCTTTTAATAAATAAATGGAAAAAAAACAAATATTTAAACATGGCTATCATGTCCCCTCTTAATCTTCTCTTCTGCAGACTAAACATATCCAGCTCTCTAAGTCTATCCTCATAGGGCATGGCTTTCAGGCCCCTCACCATTTTGGTCGCCCTCCTCTGGACTTGCTCCAGCTTGACCATGTCCTTCTTGAATTGGGGTGCCCAGAACTGGATGCAGTATTCAAGATGAGGTCTAACCAAAGCAGAATAGAGTGGTACCAGTACCTCCCTCCATCTAGACACCATACTCCTATTGATGCAGCTGAGAATTGCATTGGCTTTCTTGGCTGCTACATCACACTGCTGACTCATATTCAGCTTGTGGTCTATTAAGACTCCTAAATCCCTTTCACATGTACTGCTATCCAGCCATGTGCCCCCATCCTATATTTCTGCATTCCATTTTTTCTAAGGAGGACCTTATACTTCTCTCTGTTGAATTTCATTTTGTAAGCCTTGGCCCAGCTCTCTAATCTGTCCAGGTCATTTTGAATTTTGATCCTGTCCTCTGGCATATTAGCAAACCCTCCCAGTTTGGTGTCATCTGCAAATTTGATAAGCATGCCCTCTATTCCTTCATCCAAGTCGTTGATGAAAATATTGAAAAGCACTGGGCCCAGGACAGAACCCTGTGGCACCCCGCTAGTCACTTCTCTCCAGGATGAAAAGCAGCCATTGGTGAGCACCCTTTGGGAACGGTCTGTCAACCAGTTACAGATCCACCTGACAGTAGCCCTGTCCAGCCCACATTTTACTAGTTTCCTTGCAAGAATGGGGAACTTTGTCAAAGGCCTTACTGAAATTGAGATATGCTACACCCACAGCATTCCCTTCATCTATCAAGCTAGTAACTCTATCATAAAAAGAGATAAGATTATTCTGGCATGACTTATTTTTGAGAAATCCATGTTGACTTCTCGTGATTACCGCATTGCTTTCTAAGTGACTAGAAACTGACTGCTTAATGATCTGCTCCAGGATCTTTCCAGGTACTGATGTCAGGCTGACTGGGCGATAATTATTTGAGTCCTCTTTTTTTTACCTTTTTGAAGATGGGGACAACATTTGCCCTCCTCCAGTCTGCTGGAACTTCTCCTGTCCTCCAAGATTTTTCAAAGATTATAGCAAACAGTTCCGAAATGACCTCTGCCAGCTCTTTTAATATCCTAGGATGCAATTCATCTGGCCCAGGAGACTTGAATTCATCCAGTGTGGCCAGGTATTCCTGTAGCACCTCTCTACCTATTATGTGCCGCATTTCCCCATCTTTCCTTTCTGTTATTCACAAGTAATAAACAGTTTCTCTTTGCTACTTCAAATGATGATACAAAAGACACTTAAATAGTGAGGAAAGTAGTGGGGGAGGGGAGAAGAACATAAGCCTTTCTGAATAAGGATTCTTCCTTATTTTTCCTTCTGTCCCAAATTTCTACAGCACAGTAGCGTAAAACATCAGTCGAACATTTAGAAGTCCTTTTTAGGGATTTGAGAAAAAAAGGTGGGGGACAGAAAGTTCCCAAGTGAAAGCAAACACCGCAATTATAATAGCTCTAAGTAGATATGGTTTTCAATGTCTCATTTTCAGCAGTGCTAGAAAGTTGGGGACAGAAGGGAAGTTTCACTTGGGGAGGAAGAATTCTTATTTGTGGGACAGTGTCCTCATTTGCCTTACTCACACCTACTGCCCTGGGGAGTTAACCGTAGGAGAAGGAAGGTTAGGAACTAAAAGTTAGGAACAGCATTTGTTGTATTTCCTGATTCTAAATGGAAAGAGAATGCAGAGAATCCTGCTCTATGGGGAAACCAAGTTTTTAACACATGTAATGTTATTTTAGAGAGCCAATGAGTATAATATTTGAGTGTTGGACCAGGACTCTAGAGACTAGGGTTTGAGTTTCTGCTCAGTTATGAGAACCCATTGGCTGACCTTGGGCAAATAACATCCTCAGAGGAAGACAAAGGCAAACCCCCTTTGAAAAAAAAATCTTTCTAAGAAAACCCCATGATAGGTTCATCTTAGGGTTGCCATAAATTGAAGACAACTTGAAGGCATCCAACAACATCAAAATGTTACTTCTGCTTCTCTGTTCTCTGTTCACCAAGGAGCAGCATCGGACTTTGGGGGAAGGGTCCAGATCCATTATATTGGGACATAAAATTGCTCCAGTAGTCAAAATTGATAGATGGATCGGAAGGTTTTTACTCCCAGTATGTTTGTCTGCAGGGGAAAAAAAAGAGAGAGATGTGGCTGGAATTTGGGAATGCTATTTACAAGTTTTAAAGTAATGATGCCATAGACAGTGAATGTGTGCAACTCTAGTTTTTTAAAAAGTGACACTGGTTGCTTTTAATTTGTATTTAAGAAAGAAGAAAAGAAAAGAAAATGGAAACAGTACAAGATGAAAGAAAGAGAAAGAAAAGAGGGGGCATGTCCAATGTTGCACTAACGAAATTTCATTCATGCAGCAGAATTTTCTCTGCAGAGTCTTCACAGTAGGCTTGGGAAGTTATAAATTGCTACAGGAGGAGGGTAAACTTGCCATATTAGTGAACAGGATTCTATTAGTAAACCGATACACTTTTCTCTGTGTCTCTCTCTTTCCCTTCTACCCCACAATAGATATTTTACTCTTGGTATTAAAATGGAATGAGCAAATATTTCTCCACTTCATTTTGGGTTCATTTTTTTCCCTGGTGGTTTCAAGAAAAAAACCTGACCTTCTAGATGCCTCATTTGTGTAACCTTCCTAAATCCCCATGAAGCCAAACTTCTTTCATGGTAAATCTCTATTTGCATACAATATTGTAGAAGATGGTCTGGACAGCAGCCACTCAAAAATCAAGGTGGCTTGCCAGTGTTACAGGAGGCTTCCACTAAACGTAAGTGGGATATTTGAAAAGGGACCATGTAGAGAGGATTTTACAGTTGTTTTTAATAGCTGATAATGGAAATGCTATTATGTTTCTTCATATGAATGGTCTTACTCACATTTATTAAAATAAATCTAGATTAATAGAGCTATTGGAACAAAACGGATTTAGATAGCAGGAAGCCATTTATATAAGAAGCTTTGATGTCGTGGGTTGAGAATAATAATAATTTTAAAAAACACATTAGCTGTAGCAGTGGGAGAACTCACACACAGGTATTTTGTTTCCTTGACTAGTTTCAAAGGAATACCTCTAAGTGGATTAGCTGGCAGGAAAGAGGTTATTTGTAGCTTAAGTGCAAGTTCTTAAATTTCTAAAATAAAAATAAAATAAGATTATTGGGACCTTCATTCTGGCTTTATAGGTTTGAATTGCACACATGGAATTTTGATTTGGATTAATAATTTTCAGTTACAGAATATACTTTGTCATCCAGGTCATGCTACCTGCTGGGTCATTTTGCTGCTAAAAATTGCAGTCAGGTACTCCAAAAATAGTTGCTCACTTTCAGGGGAAAAATCCCACAGGAAATGCTATTAATATAAATGTCTATATTTACAGAGGTTTGTTGTTTTTTTTTGGAGGGGGGTTAATGTGGATGTTCTTTCATGTTACGCAGCATGAAGCTTTTGAACCTGTGCAATAGAATATTTTGCTTTATTTGATAGGTTTCAGAAAGTGTAATAAAAATAAGTTGGTAACACATGATTTGTAGATATCCGTAAATTGGTGCCCATAATGTAGTTTAAATTTGAATATGACTCTTTGATGGTTCTAAACACTGCAAACTCAGAGAAGAGAGGAACTAAAATAAGAAGTAAGGAGCATTTCTGATATCTCTATTCTCAATTAAATGCATCTGTGTTTCATTTCTAGGTTACAGAATGTTTATTATCAGAGGCTGCACTAAAACCAACACAAAGAGAAAGGGTAGCTCCCTTTAACGACCTCTTGTGTGAGGATTATCGCTCATGGTACATAAAGGAGTCTAGAAACTGGCTTTAGTGCAAATATACTCTAACAACATATTTGAGTTGTAACTCAGAGTTGGTCATGTACAAAATCCTGACCAATGATTTATTCTGTAGCTCTAATCAGCCATTTTATCTATAGGATAAAGTATCCTATCTATAGGTCACAGCCATTTTATCTATAGGAAAAAACCTTCCTTGTTGCCTAGAAAATTGGGCAGAGATTGGTCAATCCATGAACACCCATGTTGATACATTTCCCATTTTCCTGAACTGTAAATTCATTTTACTTTTCTTTAACACACACACGCACACACATGTGCACATCCCCCACCAGAGAATAAATTTGTACCAGATTTTTTTAGTTGTGGACTAGGTCATAAATTTTTATTAAATGCAAACTTCAGGATGCACTTACTTTCTTGTTCACTTAAAAGTACAGTAGGTCTGAATTTAGCATATTTGTACAAAATTGGATCTGACAAATTTCACCTATCTCTCTGTAAGTGGGTTGACTTTTTATTGTTTTCTGGCACTGTTCCACATTTTTGGAATATTCATTTAGCCAGGATCAGGCTAGTTCAGGGACATTTTCTTAGCCATTAAGGTCAGTCCAGCCATGAGGACAGATGTCTGCAAGATAATTCATCTGATCAGACCAAAACAATAACACTAACTTCTGTGCTTTTCTTTGGTTAGGGCCTAATGATGGCAGTATGCATAATCTGCTGGTCTCAGCCATGGCACTGAGTTCTGACCCATCTAGTCAGATCTATAGCCAATTTCTTATGGGGACACCTCTAGTCTTTTTAGTTTTCCCTTTCTTCCAGTCACCAAGATAGATAGACAGACAGACAGTAGGGGAAGATTTGTGGATGCTTTTTTCCTTCTACTTAGAAAACATGAGTCCAAGGAGAAAGATAAAATCAATGGTAATGATCAGTACAAGTTTCTCATTCTCTCCATTTATCTCCCCCTTCCTTCTTCCCCTTCTTCCCAATCTTCTGCAAGCTTCTCTCCTTCCTTTTCCCTCCCTTCATCTTCTCCCTCTCCATTTTCTTGCCTTGTCCTTCCTCTTTGTCTCTGCAAGTACTCTTTAACTTCTTTTTACTTCTTTTTCTCTTTGATTCTCTAAAGAGTTTGAGTGTTGGACTAGGCTATGGGTGTGGGATGTTAGGTTTAAATATTTGCTCAGCTATGGAATCCCAATGGGTAATCTTGAGTGACTCTCTCAGCCTCTGGGAAGGGAAAGGCAAATATCCTCTGAATAAATCTCAGAAAGAAAGCCTTAGGATAAGATTGTTAAGTCAGAGTCAACTGAAGGCACATACAACAAATGTAATTTCACCTTCTAAAATCGCAGGGTTGGCAAACACCCAGGCCAGGATCCATATGTTTCCCTGCCTGTTTTTTTTTTTTTTTTTTGAGGGTGATGGTGGTGACATCCGGGATTATTTTGGACACCCACTTCTACTATAAGTCAAATTCAAACCACATAAATGACATATGTCTCCCCCTCTCCCACTTCATTTTTCTCTTCCTTCCTCTGAGACTGTGTTGAAATTTTTTGCCTCAAATTTTTTGGTGGGTCTCTTTCTTTCTGGCCTACTATTTGAACTCACTGTGGTAGGAATTGTTGTACATATTGAGCTAGGCTAATTGGTTCTCCTTTAGTTTGGTCTATTTATTGGGTTGGATTGAGTCATGGGGGTGTTTCTGCCAAGGATGGTTCTTTAATTACTCATGAGATTGTTCTAAAGAGGTGTGTGGAATTTAAGAAAGCTTAGAGTTTGTGCACATCCACAACCTCTATTCATGTGATTGGTGGTGCTCATTTCCTGCAACTCATGACTCTTGGACTCACAGACAGGATAAGAAATCACCTTTGGGATTATCTTTTTTTATCCACTGAGAGGTACCATACATGAGATGACATGGAGATCTCTTTATATTAATATGGAGATGAAGAACTTTAGACATCCTTACTTTGGGAATCTGAATAGACCAGCCCTGAAACTCCTTTAGGCTTATTGTTCTAGATGTCAATTTTCATACAGGTTCCTTGTATTTCCCTTTGCAGAGCATTGATTATTTAATACATGTAGCCCTATTTAACTACATTTCATGAGTCATAGTTGTTTATTTATTCCTCTGCATATAATGTCACATAAAGGTGAAGAGAAATGTAATGTAGAAAGAAGTCTGCGTTCTCCATATGTGATGCAAGCACACTAATTAATTAGCTTCTGTTAACCTAATAGAAAGAGTTATTTATTAGCTTCTGGTAACATAATAGAATAGAACATAATAACAAAATTCAGCTAAACTGAACAGAGAAGATCTAGGAGAACAGTAAAGGTGTCCTTCAGAGTCTATTATTTATTCCAAGAATGTATAAAGTGAGGATGATACTATTTAATACATTAATTCTACTGTATGTAAGACTACAGCTGTCATTGTATTTGTAACATATGGCAGTGTAATGCTGGCATAAGTATTTTTCTTCTTGTTGTTGTTGCTGCTGCACAAGGAAGAACTTACCACTTCACACAATGGCCATTGCTCCCTCAAAACTTACCTTTCTCTCACTGCTCTCTCCTTCAATAAAGCTATGTGTTGGCCAGTTAAAAGCAGGAAGTATCTAATTGTGTCCCTATAGCCAGATAGATAACAGTAAATGCATCCCTTGGGACCTCCCAAAATCCTCTAGAAGTCTCAGAGGATGATCTCATTCTGCATCTATCTATAGCAAAATAGCCATATGCTTTTTGGCAGCTTTGTGCTCTCCTAAAGGGGCATGTGTTGGGTGGGAGTGGCCAGAAAAAGTGAAGTTAGGGTTAGGGGAGGTGAAAGAGCGGAGAGGGTGTATTTCCTCCTGGGCAAACTTTATATCCCCTCTCTTGGTGTGAATCCATGGCTCATCTTATATATAAATGCAACCAAATATTACACATAATTTTTATTTTCACTATTATGGTGCTTTTTAAAAATACTTCTGATTTTTTTTTAAAAAAATGGCAGACTATTCCTTAAATAAAGATTAAATAAAGATTTAATGTTAGCAACCATTGATAAGGAAACAGTATATGGCTTCTTCCTTGATACTTCTTAATCCTATACAGCATTCTTTGCTTATTGAATAGTATGGTGCTGGTTTATGCAAACACCAAGACATTTAGATAATAAACTCAATCCATCTCATTTTCCATGTAGAAACAATTATTTTTAAGGCTTGCTGTAAAGGAAAAAGTAGCTCCTGTTATGCAATAGTTTGAACAAAGTGATAATCCCCTTTTAATTTGCATTGCCTAATTCACATTTCTCAAAATGGCAAGCAGCTGAAAGGGACCCAGTAGAATATTTGCTCCATCTGTTCATCTATTAACAGTCACATTAACTTTTTTATACTGATGCTATACTGATATACTGAACATTTCTAAACTGATGGTGAAGCAAAGTGGGTACATCTAATGGTTAAGTTTTAAGATGCCATTTTATTTTTATTTTTGTTTCACAGATTTGACCTTCACAAATTTTATTATTCATGAGTCGAATGCATACCTTTCCCCCCCAATTCTCCTCTCATTCCCTCATGTTTTGCTGGTCATGAAGAAAGAAGGTAAGCACGCCTAGGCAAAAGGCAAGGGAATGCAGTGGGGGGGGGAATGTGCACATCTTTGTTCTCCTCTCTGCAATCCCCTCTCCCGTTCCCTTGCCTTTTGCCCCAGTGTGGAGAAGTAAGGCTCAAGTGCCAGAGCAAAAGGCAAGGGAATGGGAAGGGAAGCCCCATAAGGGAATGAGAGGGGGATTGTGAGGAGGTTATTCACAGATTTTCCACTTTTGTGAGGGTTCTGTGTCCTGAACCCTAATGAAAATGGAAGGGTCACTGTATTTTGTTTTATTTTATTTTTACAGAACATTTTATAATGTGTTTTCATCTTTCTTATACAGAAATGAGATTCCACCAGATTCCCAATTAAACACATTTAAAATGCTGGACACTTATAACACTTCAATTATTTTTGCTCTGAGGTCAACTGATATAACATTACCTTTAGAAACTCTTCCACTTTCAAAGTGAGTTTACAAAAACCATGATCAAATTGAAAAAAAACCATGTTAGGTGGAACAATTGGAGACATCTACCCTCAATCACATGTGAACCTGTTTACAGGCTGAAAGCTATCTATTGTGTAACTTATATCTTCAGGCCAAGGGAGTGAGATTTTTTTTTTTTTTTGCACCATCAGCACCTGTTTGGAGATCCTTATCATCACCTTCTGATTCCCAGGGCTGCCATCTCATGAACAATAGTATAATCCAAACTGTCATTTCTGTGGCAAAGCAGGCAGTAAATCACAAGTGGCACAAGGAATGTCCAAACAGAAGGTAAGCCTAGAGTAAACAAATCCAAAGGGGCAAATCCAAACCGTACTCCAAACAGGAAGAGTTCCAAGATGACCAGCTCCAAAAGCACAGCACAGGATTTCAGGGCTAAAGAGACCAGTTGCTGACCCAGGGAGGAAAGGCTAGCTGGAGCCCTCTTTTATCTATGGCTTCGGTCACCACAGGTGTTCCCTCATTTGGCTCGCTTGCTACTTAAATGAGCTTGCGATGCAAGCCCTCCCTTTCACAGTGTCTCTGCTGCAAGGTGGGTGTGTCAGATATGTCTTCCTCAGGCTCTTTTGTTGTTGTGTATTATCTCCCTCTGGACCAGCTTCTGGGGACACTTCAGCCTCTGGAGAAGCCTCTGCCTCGAAGTCAGAATCCTCCTCCTTGCTACCACAGTGTCCAAGGCAAGACATGACACAAATAGGTAGATTTATCATCTGCACTCCACTCAAGCACTCTTAAGTATGGGAATTTCAGGACATTTAACATGGGAGACAAAATAGCAGCTTAATAATTCTTTTATCATATTTCATTAGTGTAGACAAAATAGGACTCCCTCCCTCCCTCCCCTGGGGAGGAACATTAACTTCTTCTCATCTAGGCAGAAACTTATACCTTGTTACATTGTAGATAGTCAACTATTTCACTTCACCTCCATTTTAGCAAAAGTCACCAAAAAGCAGCCATATAGACTTACACTGATAAACAATATCTTATGCAACTTTCTAACATAATAATGTGTAGAGAAATTCTATATATCATCTGCTTTACCTCTCAGAGGTGTTCCTATGCATTTAACTTGTAGAACTTCTATATTTCATCTGTGGATGAAACACACAGGCTTATGTATCTTTAGCAATACACTGCAGCATCCATTATATATTTCTATAAGAGGCATTTATCTCACCAGATAAATACACATTTAATATAGCCTATTTAATATTTATAGATGAGATTGTCTTTTTCTCTCTCATACCACCATTGCAAGGTTATTTAGATGCCAAGAATAGCAAATATGCTATCAGAGACAGTTAGGCATGACCTTTGAGAAGCTGTTAAAAATTGTAAAGAAAATTGATTGTATAGCAATGCCTGTGTAGAGTCACCCATGGTTATTGTAGGTATTGTGATGACCCTATGGAGAATCCATAGGAAGAAGAGTCCTTGGGACAGGCTATGTAAGCGATTTGTAGATGCATCCAAGTCACAAGAGATGAAGAAGTTTACAGCCAAAGAAGGAAGGTGAGCTGAAGAATGATACTTGAACAACCCTCAGAAGAGACATAAATGGACAAGCCACTGCAAGATGCCCTATATATTTGGGTTGATGTACAAGAGACTTCATCTCAGAAGAAAAGATGTAGTGAGTAGCTAGCAGAGCTGACTTGACATAGCAGTTAAATAGTCTCAGAGCCATCACAGAGCCCCCCTGAACTGTTGCTAAAAGATGAAAGTGTTCAGGCTACTCCAAATGGAATAAAGCAGAGACTGCCTCACCAACAATGTCAAAGTTTTGATTCTTACTTAATATTTTCAGTATTTAAACCAAAATTGCTTGTGAGTTGGTATCTGAGTTCTTTGCCTGCACAGCCTACATGACCCATCAGCTAAATGTTGACATTTCTGTTAAAATCTTGATGCTTATTGGTTGAACTCTTGTTCCTGAAGGAAGGGTAAATATCATATCTGGAATGCTCCTATTCCTGGAGTGATGTTGCCTTAATCTTTGAGATATTATATTCCAGACCAATTTTTTTAAATCCTTCAGCCATGTGATCTAATTTGATGAAACTGCCATTTAGGTTACCTTATTTGTGTCTTCCACAGATCTAGACTGGAGGAGTCATGGTGTAGCTCAGACTTCTGCATTGCAACCTCTCCTTTGGGCTTCCAATCCTTCCCTTTGTTATCGGCCCACATAACCCTCAGATTTGATATGGTTCAATTGGCAAAATATGTTTTAATTGGCAAAATATATAGGATTCAATGGACAGCCAGGGACACTATGTTGCTTACTCTAATTAAGCCTGTGAATATGGATATAACTGGGATAAAATCATATTCTACCACCATCCGATTTATTCCTGCTACCTTCTCCCCACTTCTCAGTGTTCTCTAAGTTTATATTGTAAACCTCTAAGTATACAGCCTCTTTTATCTTATACCTTTTCTCTGCTTGTTTCTGCTGTCCCAAAAATTTGAAGGTATGTGATCCTTGCCTTACTTTGTTAAAGGTAAGGTAGTCTGCTTTGTCTGCCCATGAAAATCTTGCATATGCTGTCTTGAATACCACAATGGAATAAATGCAAAATCCAGGGATAATAAATAATAAAGGAATGATTACACAGTTAAATTGCACACCCTTAATTCTAAGCCATATCTGAACGGATTGTTTGTGCCAAACATGCTCTTGAATGTCGATTAGTTTGCTCTGCATATTTTTTCCTAGTAGACATGACCTTTGAAATATGATTAGATGTGAAAACCAACATAAGCAACTTTTAAAGCCAAATGTCTAATCTCAATAAAATATGTTTATGTGATGATCTGTCTATATATAGACACACATATATTTACAAAGAATAATGGGGTCATAGTTGTTGGATCATCCTTAAGTTGTATCTATTTTGCTTTGTAAAAAAAATATGATCCTCAAGTTGATAGCAGGTGCTAATGTTAATGAATCTGTCAAATCATTGGTCACCTCTATAGAGTGATTTCCCTGAGGTCTCACTGTGTTGATTTTCTGATTGATAGCATGTTTAGCCCTGTTATGGCAGCAACAGAAAGTATGGGAAAATAATGTTATAAACTTTAAAGATCAATGCTTTGTCTTAAACAAAATGTCTTGGGCTGTCAAGACTGATTATTTAATACTCATGCTGTTAACAATATCCTTTATGAGATAAGCCAACAGCCATAGTTATCATCCCTTTATTTACTGTTTTAAGCTTTGGATGGGCAGTAATGATCACTGATGTTTTGTTATAGTGATATTTGCTTACTTTATGACTTTTTTCACATTTTATTGGAGAATAGCACAAACACGAACAATACAAAAAAGACATAAAATATATTAAACGTTATGCAAAACAAAAACTAAAATTACAGTCAGCCCTCCACATTTGTGGGTTTGATTTTCATAGATTTGATTACACATTTACTCATCAAGACAGAGTAGCAGTTTGTAAAGCTAACAAACAAAGAATACAGTAGGATATGTTATAGAGTAGAGAGCCAGTATGGTGTAGAGATTTGAACCCTGGACTATGAACCTGGAAACCAGGGTGATACTGGGTGCATCACACCCTCTCAGCCTCAGAAACCCTTTTGATAGGCTCACTTTAGAGTCACTGTAAGTCTGAAAGGGCTTGAAGACACACAACAATGTTAAAGAGTTTTTATTCTACAGACAGTAGCATCCTCAAGAAGAGTTTACCTCAGAACACTTCAGCTATTTAAAGGGTCAGAATACTCATTTCTACAGCCAGAAGCACCACAGCCTTCACTGTTCTTAGGCGTCATCTCTAGATCTAGACCTCTAGATCAGATTCTCAGGAGGTATAAGTGACTGGGTGAAGGAATCAGAAAAGGCCATTGCCCCCTGTTTTCTTTTTTCCTGAGGAAATGGTTCTTCAGCCCATGAGAGACTTCTGCTGGATCCAGATAACAATGTTTCTGTACAGTCCACATATTAATTTAAATAACACCATGCATACACACACAGATTTCAAATAGTGGGGGACTGAGGTTTAAAAATGGGGCACAATGAATGCTGGTGCAAGGGACTCTGTAAGGCAGTGGCAATGAATTAATGTGAGAGCCATAATACAAGTAGGCTTCAACTAAGCCATATTTCCCTTAAATCAGAAGATACAGATTAGAATCTGATGGCCGATTCAATAGAACCATGTAAATTTAATCCAAGTTTGATGCATATATTAAACTGAAGGTAAACCAATAAAATACCCCAAAATGTCAAAGGTGAGTCTGACTAGGAATTGAGGAATTGAAAGATTAGAGTTATTTTTCTGTCTTTCTCAAAAAAGTTCAGTGTACTTCAAAACTCATAATAGGAATCTCTGTGCTAGATAGCTACATTAATGTTACTGTGTTAGCTGTCCTCAACTATAGAGCATCTATGTCTGCAGCTTGCTATGCCTGTCTAGGTAAGGAACACTTTCTTCTTCCTTGTGTCTACATAGTTCACCCAAGGCCAAACCTGTTTTGAGTGTATGAATGACATTTATAGAATCATAGAATCATAGAAATGTAGAGTTGGAAGAGACTACATGGGCCATCCAGTCCAACCCCCTGCCATGCAGGATCACCCTCAAAGCACTCCTGAGAGATGACCATCCAGCCTCTGCTTACAAACCTCCAAGGAAGGAGACTCCACTACACTCTGAGGCAGCACATTCCACTGCCAGACAGCCCTGACTGTCAGGAAGTTCTTCCTGAGGTTCAGGTGGAATCTCCTGTCCTGCAGCTTGAATCCATTGTTCCTTGTCCTGGTCTCTGGAGCAGCAGAAAACAAGCCCACTCCCTCCTCGACATGGCATCCCTTCAGATATTTAAACATGGCTATCATGTCCCCTCTTAACCTTCTTTTCTGCAGACTAAACATACCCAGCTCTCTAAGTCTATCCTCATAGGGCATGGGTAATGGATATTAGCAGAGTCAGAGGAAAAATACAGAGCTTGGGGAAGTTATTTTAGAGACTTCAACATGCAGAATTTCCAGTGTCTATGTTGGCTGGGGTGCTGAGGAAAAAGCAAATAATAATAATAATGACAATAATAATAATAATAGAACATGAACAAAAGAAGAAATATGGAAGCAAAGCTGTCTGAAGTCATGTAGTAAAAATGTCAAAGGTTTTTCTCTCATCATTATTTCTTGTAAAAGCAAATAAGTGGTTATTATTTAATAGGACTATGCAAATGATTCAGCTGAATACCTAATAATAATGTGAATTGGGCTTAGACTAATTTGTACAAGCTTCTGAATGAATTGTGTTGGCCTTTTTTAGTTCCAGAGCAGAATAGTATTTTGAACCAATGCAGAGATCAAAACATTAAACGCAATTGGAGGAAAAACTCAGGCAGCATTTCACCAGCATGACTGTATAAGAAAAAGACCAAGACAATGTGAGGCAGAGGAGGAATAGGAAAACTAGGCTTTTGTCAGTTCTAATATGTAATGAAGGACAAGAATCTCAACTACACTTTCCAATCACAGTGTTTATGGAAAAATACTATGTAAGGTCCTCAAAATTACATAGACAATTGCCTCCTGTGGCATATCTTCCTTTCATGTTACCAGCAAGTCACCTAACTGCTGTGATGACAATGTGATAGCTTTTTTTTTTTTTTTGGCCTTACAAAATCTGTCTTTTAAAATTTCCTTCTCGCTTTTTAAATTCCCCTTTCCCACAGCTGAAATTACTATTTGTCTATTTGATTGTTTGCCATTTTGTTTTTCTAAGCTGTTGCTTTTTAAGTAATGAAACTTGGGCCCTTTTCGCATAGGGTAAGTAGAATGGCACGGTGTGACCTCTGACGGAGGTCGTCTGCAACTTTGGAGCGGACTGGGTCGGACTACTTGTCACAGTTCCTCACCTCAGTCTGCTCTGGAGCGACCTGAAGTGGTCGCGCAGTGTGCTTTTTAAAAACCTGTTTTTACAGGTTTTTCAAAAGCATGGAGCGCGCCACTCCATGCCACTCCGTTCCCATGCTCTGGTGCAGATTTGCAGGCTCGCACCACTGCCGGGGGCGGGCTTTAGGCTGGTGAGCTTCAGCGATTGGTGGGGAGCCTCCACCAACCGGAAGCCGCCATTTTGGACTCCGGAGCAGTGCGGAGCGACGAGCTCGTACTGCTCCTCATCAGGACGAACCCAAATGGACCCACCAAAAAGCTGGTGAGTAAAAGCAGGGAGCGTTTCCCTGGCCGCATGCGGAAAGGGCCATACACTCTTCCCTCTTCTACAGTTGTCGATAGTAGCAGTTACACTGTTATTAGATGGAAGGCAGGCAGTTTACTGTATTTCCTGGCATATTAGACGTACCAGCATATAAAATGCACTCCACTTTCAAGGGGTATTTTTCAGGAAAAAAATGTTTAGTTCCCTGGTGAGGGGAATGAAAGGAGTGCTGCACCTGGAGAGGAGGAGAATAAAAAGAGTGCTGTGCCAGGAGAGGAGGGGAATAAAAAAAATGCTGCACTAGGAGAGGAAGGGAATGAAAACAGTGCTGCTCCAGTTTTTCTTGGGCCCTAGGGGACTCAAAATGCACAGGAGAGGAGGAGAAGGTAAGGAGTGCTTCACCTGGATTCCACTACCCCTTCCCTTCCTGTTTGCTTGGGCAAGGAGAATTTTGGCTCCTGGATCATTCCCTATGTTTTTAGTGTTATGGTATTTGCTGGTGTACAAGACACACCTTATTTTCAAAGGGTATTTTTTAAGAAAAAAAGAGTGTCTTATATGCCAGCAAATCTGGTAAGTCACCACAGAAAAGGCAGAGCATCGCCTGGGACCACTTTGAGCTGGGAGTGAATCACAGAATTGCTATCTACCTTGAACATAAAGACTAAATGATTGGGGTAAACCAAAGCATTGCATCATCAATAGCCTGCTACAACACCATAAGAAGTAGCACCTAGCAGCCTTGCTCAGAACAAAGGCAGGAATGCCCCAACAGAGAGGAAGCAGAGGCAAGAGCAATTGGGTGATAATGGCAGCAGGAGCAGGAGCAGTCAGTCAGTCAGTCAGTTTTCCCCATTGGTGAAGGTTAGGCAGGCAACTCTAGAAAAGGTGGAGAGAGGGGAGTTCAGGGCTGTCAAAGGGAGCTTCCAGCACCAGCACAGATCATCAAGTGCATTAAAGGATGATATGGGGATTTGCTAAAGTAAACTCTTTAGAGTCTACCATGTTATCAACTTTTATGTGGATGTATTAAATTATATATTTATTCAGTATAGCTATTCTTGGTAATGTGGAGTGACGTTGGAGAACTAGTGATCTGCCCCGTTGGACTGAATAGGTCCCAGATCTGACTCACTGAATCTGGCTCCAAACTAAACTGAGAAATCCTGCACAGCCCTGTTGCTTAATCTCAATCTTTAACGTGAATAGTGTTTAAGGATAACACCAGGACCTCACACTTTCTAGCTGCATTTCATATTGACAAGGTTAAAATCAGAGCCAACTGAGGTTAATTTTTTTAAAAAGTAGCATAGAAAGGTCCTTCATCTATCTTCAACTTTTTTTCTTATTTATTTATTGTACTATATGCCCTACTTAGAGACTGTAACTTCCTAAGGCTGTAATCTTATCATCATGGAACTCAGACAGTCAAAGGATGCAGTAGATCTCCGCTTTGTGATTTTTTGTGATGTCCTACTATACTCCAGCTTCCCGGGGGGACAGTGATAACAGATTTATTTTTTGTTTGTTTCATCTCAGTGTGCTAAGGCCCCCAAGGTTATATAAGATAGATTAAAATCCAAACAGAGCTATTTTTAAACCAGGTTTAAACACATACACACACACACTCTTAAAAGATTGACCCTTCTGGTTCTTCTCAGTCCCTGAGGAGGTTTCCAAGGTGGCCCTTCCCATGAAGATAGAACTTTGATTTTGGAGAGGATCAAAAAGGGATGTTGGTGATGTATAGGGAGGACAGAACCTTGTTCTTCTTAATTCAAAGTGTTGCTCAGTTGCAAACTATGTCCCTAACATGAAAGGAAAATCAGGTGCTCTGCTAAACATGTCTAACCAAGTTCTTTCCCATTGATTTCAAAGGGAAGATTGTCAATGAAAGGTGGGGGAGCCCCATGAAGGAAAAAGACAGCTAGAAAATGATTCTGCTGATGCAAGAGCTCATCAGGGATTTGTCTGAAACAGAACCCCTGGAATTGGGAAGCTCTGTCTATCTGTCTGCTCACTCCTAGTATTTCTGCCATTGTTTTCTCCTCATTCTCCCCCTCTTGAAAAAAGAAATAGGCTATAGCATCATTCAATTTTAGCACTGCATAAATATGAAGCAAGGCTATAAGAGCTGCAATAAGTTACACATTTGAAATACTAAATTTACATCTGCCAGTGAGATTGTAGATGTGTTAGTATGTCCAACTTGTAAAGCACATAAGACAAACATGATTATGTACTTATGTACTTAAAAAAAGAGAATATCATAATGCAATTGCACAGAGAGAATGAATTAAGGTCACAAAGACATTTTTAAAATTGTGCAAATGATTGACTTAACAACCTAAATAACAGTCATTTAAATGTCACTTTAAAATATGCAATTATCTAGGCTTTTGTGGAAACAGCAAAACCACAATTCTGTTAGGCATTTAACTCCTGCTTTTCAGAGAGTGGCTGCAAGTGCTTTAAAGACTTATTTCTATAAAGAGCTGGGACAGGGTGGGGAAAAAAGGAGGAATGAGGAAGAGAGAGGAAAAGGGGCTGGCTTCTTGCTAGGGGAAGGAGGTACAGGTGAACAACACTGGCTGGTGAGGCCATTGGGATCTTGCAGGTGAGGGTGCTGGATAACTATTTCACATAGTTTTTTATGACTGAATACAGCTTAGAATACATTGTGTTGAAAGAGCATTTGAAATCATGTGTTGGACTTGTCACTGATGCAATCGGTATGCTTGAACACACACCCAGAAGAAAAGTGTTTTTATCAGTTCCCCAAATAACGTTGAGACTACACTGCATCCATCCATAATACATGTGTACACATGTAAATACTAGACATGGCCCAACACTGAGCTACAGGAAGCTAGCATGATAAGCAGTTTTTGGACATTATCTTTGGTAATATTGTCTGATTATATTTTGAATCATGGAATTTGTCTTGGGGGGAGGGTGGTTATAGGATAATTTGCTATAAACTCTTAATTATATATATATATATATATTACAAAAGACATCTGTAGCATAACCTTTTCAAAATATGTTATGAACATGTATGTATAGCTAAAAAAAAGTTACCAATGCATGCTTTTAACATTAATTATAGTATTAGAGATGGAAAAGCATTTTCCTCTTACTTTAAGAAAATAGAAACTACTAAGAGTGGTGCTATTAAATGAGAAAAAAAAAAGCCCTGAAAACTCTTGGTTTTTCAATGAATTTAGCCATTAATGAGAATTTTCCTCTTTCCCATTTAATAGATAATGCTGAAGTTCCTTGCATCATCTTCTGTAAGTAACTTATACATGTCAGCAAGGCATATTTCTCAGACATATTAGTGTAGACTTTTATTCACTCTGCCTTGCATCATTGACTCCTTTTGGAAGAGGTTTTAACTTACACTGAAAACATAATAAATCATTTATTTTTCCATGTTCTACTAATTCTTAATTTTTCATGTTAATGCCTTGACATTTTTTTCTTACAAATATCAAAGTGCTGTTTTCCAGTGTAGCTGAAAAGAATGGGAGAGCATGGAAGTTAAACTTTATTTATCTATTGTGAAGAAGGCAAATGGTGACCAATAATGCACATTTTCAAATATACCTTTTTTTCCCAGGAGCACAAAAATATTCATCTACCAGACCCTGTATCAATTAAACAGCCATACTTCTAGATGCTATAATTTGAATTAAATGTGACTGTTGCCTACATTACACATCATGTTAAATGTGTTCACTTTTATGTCGTAAAGGGAAATAGATATTCTTACCATCATTTCTTTAAAGAAGCTTGTCATATCTGTTGTAGGCATTCTAATTTCATTGAGTTCAATAGGACATATTCCCAAGTAAATGTGCCTAAAACTGCAGCTCTGTAATCTAATTCTAACTTCAACTTATTTACTAAGAGTTAAACCCATTCATGTCAACAGAACATACTTCCACATGGAATTGCAAACATAGGCTGACATCCTAGTGATAAGTTATGATGTTGTAAGTTGAACTAACTCCATTGCAACTCATTTTTTAAAAGTTGTTGTAGGAGTTGAAATTCTGTACCAATTATGCAAAGACCATTCCCAGCACCCACATCTGCTTTTTCTCAGTTGCAGCCCCTAAACCTGGCCATTTCCTGGTTGGTGGAGAGCACCGGGGCAATAGACAAGTAGGTAACAATTTTCCTTTACCTCAATGCAGAGGAACAGCATCATCTTCAAGAACTTCAAGAGGATGCCTGGGAGTTCCCAGAAGGTATCTCTTGTTGTGTGACAAACTATAGGAAGATACCTGGAGCTTGTTTCCACTGACTAGGAAACAGGGGCTCCAGCTGGGAAAAGCTGATTGGATGTGAGTGCTGGACAGCAGTCTGTCATAGTTACATCTCATGGCTATGTCTCCTGATGTAGGACCACAGCCACTCAATACATGTTTAAATAGGAAATCAGTTTCATTATATTCTGTGGCTTTAATTCTTGTAAATACGCATAAGATGGTCACTTTACATGCTTGAGCAACTTCCTAGTTTGTCCTTCTAACTTTGTCCTAAATTATTTTCCTTCAGAAAATTATTTTTAGAGCAGCAGCCTATTCCAGACACTTAATAAGGTTGTTCAGACCAGAAACAGATCCTCACATGCCTTTGTGATTTTGAACAATATCCAAATCCTCATTGTCGTCTCTTCCACACAAACTCTCAGCAGTGAAAGTGGCACTTACACATCAGGAGACTTGAAAGGAAAAGTTGAAAATTTAGATTGCATTCTTCCTAGAGGATCAACCTGCTGATTCAGTAGTTACTGATTTGTTGGAAAATGCACTTTTTCTCCCTTTCCTTTCCTTTCCTTTCCTTTCCTTTCCTTTCCTTTCCTTTCCTTTCCTTTCCTTTCCTTTCCTTTCCTTTCCTTTCATTCTCTTCCTTGCGTTAAGTGAAGATACATTATTAAATAATTGCCTTTATTTAAAATAATAATAATAATAAATAGAAAATGGCCTAAAAATAGAGTACTATACCAAATCATGTTGAAATGAATTGCTGTTATCTACCACTCAGAGAGAATCTGATTATAGATATTAGGGGGTATTCAGTTTAATCAGAAGTGCTACAAAACTTAGCGAGTCAGTATGACAAAATGGAGGAAGGGAAACATTCTGAGCTATGGACACTGGAAAATTGGAAACAGCAAGTGCTACAATCCTGCAGTGTTCCAGTTCTCATCTGTATTCACATCAGCTATGCTCTCATACATTTTGGAATCAATGGGGTGTTGAATGATAAAAGCATATAGGGTTTTATCCAATTCAATCAACCCACCACAGGTAAAGTGTCCCTCCATTCAAGGAGCAGACATTTCCTGCTTCCTATTGCAGACGCCTCCCCCCCCCGTAGTTATAAAAACAGGTCTGGAAGGCAAGGGAGCAGCTTGGGAGGAGGGAAAGGTCCCAAGATACAACTGGACACTAATTCATATCACCTTTCAGAATCAATAACTGCTGTGCCATTGTCAAATAGGCTCAGAGTGGAAGAGGTGTTGTTTTTTTAAAACATCTCAGACCAAACATCAGAAACACCAAAGGACAGTGCTGCCAGCTAATGGTACTCACTCAAAGTTTAATGCTAATTAGGCTCATATGAATTACGTAGATATCCAAGAGTCCAGTTCTGTGAGTGGGATTCATGTCTCCTGGAGAAATGATACCTCTTTAGATATAGGATCAGATATAAATATTTTAATAAAAATAACTCAATCTGCAACAATCAGAAGTAGGACCTCTGTCATAAGTCCATGTCACACCAGAGATCACTGAGGGGAGGGGGTCGGAAACATCATTCCACTGCATTCGGATCCCTGTTAGAACAGAACTCCATTGGTCAATGGAACTACTGGCTCTTAAGGCAGAACTGGAGAATCAGGTCAGGGAAGAAGACACAGTTAACCATTTATAACTACTGGAACTGACTTACCAAAATTAGATAGTTACAAGGTTGCTCAGGAAATTTATAACTATGTCTGTGATATAGGATCTTAGAGAATGTTGGAGCAATCACAGCTAAGAAAGGGACTAGAAATGTAGCTTAGGGCTAATTCTACACATCATACAACACATGACATTCACTCCCTCCCAGAATAACCTCAGACCTCTTCATTGCTTAAGGGTTATAACTCAGGATAAAGCTAACACAGTTTTAATCCAAGCTTTTTTAAAAAATCAAGTTTTTCTTTACTATTTTTCTTGTGTTTTATTCCCATCTCCCATTTAAAATCCTTCTGTTTAAGTGGGGGTATAGATGAGGTCAGCACAATTTTTAATTTGCATGTTATTTGCCTGCATGTTTTTCATAAACCTGCATAATTCCCCGCCTATCCTCACACATATGAGGGGCTGCATACATACTGCCTAACAAAAAATTGGGGAAAAGTGGCTAACGTAACTTTTAGCAGGTGGAGTAATAAAGCCTGGAGGTAAAATCAAATCAAGACACTTCTGACTATTGGGACTGTGCACACAGAAAGTCCAAGAGCATCTGGACCTATTCAAATTTAATAGTTACAAGTTTGCTCAGGAAATTACTGTAAATGGGCACAAGAGGACTATGGAGCAATGTGTCACTAAAGTAATATCTATGAAAAAGCATACTGATCTGTGTATAGAGAGAGTGTTTGAGCTTCCTTTACAACAGATTTCCATGCACATATGTGCGGCATCACATATTTGCTGAACACAAGGCTATAGGAGACTTCTGATTTCTTCATGCATTTTGCAGTTGAGGCTCTCTTTGTAGGCTTGGTTTTCCTTTACAATTTTAAAATGCTTGTTGATGGCTCATTGAGCTGATGAATTCATGGATGGGCAATGAAAAAACCCTTTTAGTCTGAAGTCTAACATCAGTTCTGAACTTTGACTTCAGCCAGTGAGAGAAAAGTCAATCCCTAGATACTAGAGTTATGAACTTGTTCCAGGATTGCATGGGAGAAGGACGTCCATTCTACTGGTGACTGGAGTATGGATGCAAAAGATTGGGGGAGGCTGGTCCAAGAGAGGTTACTTAGTTAAATATACTTAACAGACTTGGGCATTTCCTGCCCCTTTCTCGAATGTTCAGTTTATAAGATCTATGTTCACAATTTAAAAAATGGCCAGTATTCTATATCAGCTTCTTAGTTAAGTATATTTAGTGTAAGTATACTTAACTAGGTTGCTGATATAGAATACTGGCCAGAGGTTTTTAATTTTTTTTAAAAAACACAGGTTATTGTGAAAACAGGTCATATAAGTGAACATGTGAGAAGGGAGCAGGAAACAATCTGATCTGTCCCATCCTTAAGGAGGCATCTAATATTAGGCATTGCATTAAGATCTCTGCACACAAAGAGAATTCACATGTTGAAGTACACAATCTGAATTATAAACTGTTCAAGAGAAAATACCTGGATATTGTTGTACATATCACATATATTATCTGAAGTGTCAGACTACTGTGTCTGAAATGAAAAGGATGATGAGAATAATGGCATAAAAATGGCAAAGGTAATGACACTAACAAATTGATGGCTGAGCTATGAACATAACTGACAATCAATCAGGGCAGAAGTCCTATACATAACATTGCACTTTGTGCACATGTGTTCATAGACACCTGAGGACTGGGAGGTTAAACTGAATCTGCCCTAGAACAAAGATCTTTGTGACTTACAGTGTTTGCAATGATAAAGGTAAACCTCTGTGTGTTCTGAGAGGAGAAAGTACGGTTCAAAAATAAGACAGGAAGGACTCCACTGTTAATTGGCCTTGGTTGCTTTTGCTCTGAATCTAGAGCAACAGATGAAAATGGGGGGAGTAGGGAACAAATCCAAAAATCAATACATATTTAGGTGACTCCTTTGTTAGGCCAAGCAAATGATGCAAAGTATCTTGTGTGAGCTTTCAAAATTCACAGACATTGCAGAAGAGTATGAGGAAAGTAAAAGAGCCGCAAGACTTGAATGGTTAAAAAAAAGTCACTGGTATAATACCCTCCATTCTGCTGACACTGCTTGGTTGCACATTTTGAGGCGGAATAGGGGTTGTAAACTTCTGTAACCATAATGGCCTTCCATAGCAGTTGGAATAGCAAAGAAGCTTAGGTGACAAGTTGGAACATAGTGTCTATCCACAGTCACCATTTGCCACCACTGAAAAGAATGGGGGAGGGGAAATTACATTAATTCAGAGCTGTCCCCACTCACTCTTTTGACCCTACCTACCCTTTCGACCAACCCCTAGAACCCCATTTTCACAATTCTCTGTAAGACACACTGTGTAGGCACCCTGGTGTTCTACAGAACCTGTGAGAAAAGATTTATTTCATCTTTGTGCTACATTTGTTCTGGAGCCAGTACTAATAGCAGTGAAGGTTGTATATCTCTGTGATTCCTAGTAAACCACATGCCAGTTAGATGAATCTGCTGTAACTGGATTGTGAATCATTCAAACTAAAGCAAATGAAGATGTAGACAATCACACAAAAAGAAGTACCTAATGGAACACAAATAGAATGTATAGAAATTTATTTGCACTCTTTATTTTGAGCCTGTCAGAGAAAGTTAAGTATAAATCTAATAAATTAATTAACCAACTTCTCATCCTCATTTGTCTTCATGTGATATTTCCCCACTCACCTTGGAAGTTTCTGTATGGCTACAGCACCACAGTCCCAAACTGTAAAGCCATTGGTATAGGCAACCATGTCACCCTGGCCATTTAAGAGTGTTTCTTTAAAAAGATGTGCACTGCATCTTTTCCTCTGGCAATCTTATTCTAACCATTTTGGGGACTGTGAATATAGATCCAGCAAAAAGTAGTTATCCTGGATTTTGGACATATTAAAACAAGGGGATAATGTTATATAAGCTGGCACTAGAGTATAAGCAATCTGTTATCCCCCCCCCTTTTATATCCTGAACTTTTCATAGGCAGAAACTTAGAAATGGGATATTTCTTTCTGCTATGTAGTAAAATAAAATAATTGATCGTCATCATCAGCAACATCAATATCTCACAGTTTCTCCACCAATGGAACTCAAAGTGGCTTATACATTATTAAAACCAGTACAGCTTAAAAACATACAAAATATCAGTAAAAATAGATGGCTGGCATCCTCTTAGTTATGATATCCAAACTTAGAACACTGTAACTGCTTCATATTCTCATAGCTGCTGCCTAGTGGGGTGCTGTAAGATGACATGGCCAGCCCCTCCTACCAGCAAGCAAAGCTGCAGGAAGCCAAAGCAGGGACACTTACAGGGACCTATCCCAACTCTTCATTGTAGCCCTGCTTGCTGCCCAGAGGAGGCTTGTTGTGTCATCCTGCAACACCCTCTTAGGCAACAGCACAGATGTCTTTCACTCTGGACAGCTGACTCACTTTTAAAGTAGATTTCAGGCGCTGGATCGGAATTTAAAGCGTAGCTATCCTATAATGGCTATGTGTTTGATGAAGGATCTTGGCTTGTATATATAACAGTTATTTTAAAAGCAATTGGACAATCTATAATATTAAAACCATTTAAAATTCATTAAAAGGCAGAATATAAAAAGTCAGCAAAATAGCACACCCCTCACAGTCAATTCATAAAGATCTGACAGAACAGGAAAGAGTTATTTTGATTTATTTGTTATGATACAAAATGAGGTTGGATGAAAAATTATTAGTGCTATATACTCAGATCATGTGACACCTACTGTCTACACACTGAACTCATTATCAGGGTATTTCAAGGCCCAGCTTAAAGTGCTTGCATTTAAAGCTTAAATAGTTTGGTTCCAGAATATTTGAAGGATCTCCTTGGCCAATATGATCACATCCTGAGATCATCACTGAAGTGTCCACCTATTTGCCTAGCTACTAAAACAATTAGGCTAAGGAACACATGGGGCAAGGGTTTCTTGGTAGTGGCCTTCCACATGTGAAACTTTGCTCCAATTTATGCCTGATGGGCACCATCATTAGTGATCTTCACCTGGTATCTAAATGCTCATTTTATTTACTTTGAATTAGGATTTTATTGAGGCCTTTATGTATATAGTACTATCCAAATATAACTGATTATTTTGATTAACATTTTTTATTTAGTGATTTATCATATTTTATGATTTTCCTGATCTGAGAGGGTTTGTCCTAAAACACAATAAAACAGGCATAGTTCCCCACCCTTATCTCTTAGACTGGGGTATTGAGGGCCCTTGCACTTGTCAGATAATCTGGATCTGTCTGTAGTCAAGTTTATCAGTTAAGTGTCCAACTCATGACAGTAGTTAAACCAGACAATCAGAGTTAACATCAACATTGTTCTTAAGAATAAGATATTTACATGGGAAATGAGTAGGGTCTTTGGTAATATTCAAGTTATTTATTATTTGCATTCATTGATATATAAACATATATAGTCTCCTCAGCGAGAAACACAGATATGGGAATGTCTGGGTGCTGGGCTTTCAGTACATTATATTATAGTACAGTACATTGCATGTAGGGCCTCATCCATACATCACATAACATCATAAGGCTTTCTATATGTTCACTTTCATAAGGACTTTCAGAGGAACTGAGCTTTTTTCTCTCTGCATCTCTCTTACAGATTTTTAAGATGGTCACATAGCAGAACATTATAATCTTAAACACTAGAACGTAACCAGCTATTCATTGTCACATCACGTTCTTTCACATAATGTCCATTAAGGCATTATACAGACATTTCATTAAGGTTTTCACATATACAGAATGCTGTTCATTGTATCACATCCATAGCCATTGTAACAATACATCTAGTTTTGTATTGACTCATGCTTTATTCTTATTTGTTGAGGAGCTACACATTTCTAACAGCTTCTATGAACACACAGGCATTCAAAGGTTAATCTCCTTGAGTATTGTTAAATCGTAACACCATCTGTTACAATAAAGTATATATCTATCTTAGCCTAGTCTTACCAGTATCAGCATATATGGGCAGCATTTCTAGGAAATAATCAGTCTGTTAGTTTATCAGGAACAGTATGGTTATAATAGACAATGTTCTTCTGCACTGGAGACGTGCTCCATGGCAGTCTGATTTGTGGGTCTTTCTCTGTTGCTTTTATTATTTCTTCACCCTTGCCCAGTTGATCAGCTGTTTCATCCAGCCAGAAAGCTAGAAGGTCTCTAAGAGATCTCATTTGTATCAACAATCCTCTTCTCCAATTACGATAAGGATCTTCATCCAGGACCTATCATCTACTTCACTAGCTAGAGGGGTTATTCCCAATCAGTCTATTGAATATCATCTCTTCCTGATTACATGCAATTATGTGCAATTTTTAAAGCTTATTTACATTCCAGTGACCTGGCATTTTTCTCAGACTGGAGCCAAAACCAGTTTATTAATGATTCTCGATCATTCTGAATGATATATACACATGCTGTCACATAATTAGATGTTTATATAAGTTCTTATGCTATATATCTTACACTCTGTAGGTTTATACTAGGTTATCTGTACTATATAGAGGTATTGCCTGGCCACAAATTTACAAATAATCTGGCCTGAAACAATAAGTTTTTGATCTTGTCAATAAATAAATACCTGCATAGAAAAAAATCATAGTGCAGTGGTTTGAGTGTTGGACTAGGACATCGTGTGGGACAATGAGAGTTCAAATACTTGCTCAACCATGGAAACTAACAGTGTCGTCTCAGGCAACTCACACTCTCTCAGCCTCAGGGGGTAGCAATGGAAAACTTTCTCTGAACAAATGTTGCCAAGGAAGCCCCATGATAGATTTGTCTTAGGGCTGCCTTTAGTCGGAAACAACTTAAAGGCACACAACAACATAGGAACAACACCATCAATAACCTGTCATCTTAGTGACTTTCATTCTAGAGATGAAGTGATTTCAGCTCCACAAACCTAGATTCTAAATTCCTACACAGAGATAAGAAAATCTGTCAATTTCATTTCAATCAATTTCGTTGTCAGTTTACGTATTTGGTGAAAGGAAAAATAGGGTTGGCATGAAGTTTTGCACACACTTTCTGGGACAGCAGAGTAGTAGCAGCTGTTCAAAATCAAGGCCTAGGCAAGGCCTAAAGCAAGACAAAAGGCTTCCAGGTTGCAGACTGAGAAATATATGTGTGTGGAAGAGGATTTCTCTGTAGCTGGAAGGTACTAAAACTATTGCAATATTTCTATCAGTATTAGCTCACATCAATTAATCTGTGTCTAGAAGTGCTAGACAGGTATATGTAAACACAGATTCCCTCCATCATAGATAACACAGGGGGAATTTAATTAAGGCATATACAAAAGAGATAAAGATCCTGCAAGAATAACAAGATATCTTTCTTAGAATTTTTCCAGGTGTGGTGATGATGTTCTCTGATAAATCATGTTAAGATTGAAATAACAAATGTATTGTGGAAAGAAAAGTAATTATTTAGGATCATTCTAATATTAAAGTAAACATAATTAATTGACCCTGTCCTTTTACGTGAAAAATAAGAATGAACATTCAAGGATGAGGTTAACCTGATATTTAGTAAAATTTCCCCTCATCAGCTAGTCTTTGTATTAGGTGGTTCAAATGCATTTCAAGTGCTGCTTCAGTGAGGTCCAGCAATGATTTCTCCTTCCAGTAGACAACTTCCACAAGTTGGAGACTGAGGGAAAGTTTGCTTCTTTGCAAAGGCAAGCTGATGTTAAATATCGTGGAATGAGCTGAGATCTGGTGTGCACCTGAGCTGCAGGAGTTCAGGTTAGAGTGAAGGCAAAGCTGATTTAACAATTCCATTATGGTCTCTTATTAACATCGCTGTTCAACGATGGCCAAGCTCTCCAGTGCTGTTCACAGCAGGACAATGGCTCTTCAAGACCTTTTCTTGTTGCACTGAAATTCTTTGCAGTTGGAGGCTTTCAGAGTAAGCAGTTCTTTCCGCATGGCAATAGTGCTATCTGCCGTTTTAGCCATTCTCTCAGATAACAAGCATAGGTTATTCTTAGCAATTTCCCAACTAAGGTAAAATACACACAAATAGGTTGTGTTGGGTACAGTAGATAAAGGACAGAGAAATTGCTCTGCTGCCATAATTTCATATTTCTACCACAAACACACAGAAATGGTTATGGTGTTGTATTTCTGAGTAAAAACAGCAACAACATTTTACTGGGGAACAGAATCTCCTTACAATTCTATTATATAATCTGTATTCTTTACTTGAGTCATAGCTATGAATACAATCAGAAAACCAGCTTTTTCAGGATGTTCCAGACCTATTTCCTAAAGTGACAAATTCTATTTTTAAAAAATAAACTATTTTGCAACTATTAATTATGAAATCCCCAATGTACCATCAGTCTCTCTCTACCATCCTGAATGTTCTGACTTGAAGTCTTACTTGAATCTTAATCATAGAATCTTAATGTTGGAAAGGAATGTAAGGGCCATGTAGTCCAACTCCCTGACATACAAGAATTTACAACTAAATTACTCCTGAAAGATGCCCATCCAGCCTGTGTTAACGACCTCCAAAAATGTGGAGTGGCCCTATCATTTTCTTGTTCCCCTAACTCTGAACATAGCTGAAAACCCTTTTTTTTTACTTTTTTAAAAGCTCTCAAGCAAGCCTGACCTGATTTGAAGCTTTAGCTTTTCTGACTTTCCCTCTGCAAGTACTGGCTATTTGTCCATGTTCCTCTTAGGTGGTTTCCCCTTTTGTTTCATTTCTTATAGATGTCTATTTCAATTCTCAGCTTGTCTTAAAGTTTTTTGTACATCTACCCTGGTTTCTTTAGACAACTACCACTTCTCTTCCTCCTTGGAATTGTTTGTAACTGTGCCTTCACTCTCTTACTTTTAAGAAACTCCCATGTACTATGAATTCCATTCTCTTCTGATCATGGAATTTCACCAACTATTTCCCTAAACTTACTAATTTTTGTAAGTTCAGTTTTAATATCTTAACTACATTTGATTTCCCCTTTCCTCTGTATAACCAATTCTAAGAGGACACAGTCACTTCGACCTAAAAATCCCACTATTTCCACTCATGGTCCAGTTCATCTCTGTGGATTAGGATCAAATCCAAAATAGCTGATCCCGTTGTTGTTTTCTTCTCCTTTGCACAATTAAATTGTCTGTAAGGCTAATATGGGATTTATTGGACCTTACACACTTGGCAGAGTATGACTTCCAACAAATATCAGGGTGGTGGTGATCTCTCATTACTACTACATCTCTTCTTTTTGAATATTTGGTCATTTGTTTTAGGGAAATATTATCCATACCTTCCATCTGGTTGGAGGCCTACAGTAGATACACGAAGTCATTGTTGGTCCCCCCACTTTAATTTTTGCCCTAAGGCTCTCAACCTGTTTTCCATGCTCTAAGTCATCATTCTTCTCTTAGGTGCTCACATGCTTTACATATAATGCTACTCCTCCACTTTTACTGTATGGTCAATTTCTCTGGAATAGGTTATATCCTTCTATTATTATGTTGCAATTATAAGACTCATCCCACCAGGTTTCAGTGATTCCTATTAAACTGTATTTGCCTTCCTATGATAAGACTTCAAATTTATCTTATTTCCCATGTTCATTCTCTCTGACCAATTTCCTTTTGAAGTCTTTGTCTGCTCTTGTGTTCTTGTCCTATTGGCTCAAATTTTCCTGTATCATTTAGGCTATTGTCACTAATACTCTATGTCTACATGCCCTCTGGAATACTGTCTCAGTTCCCCATGTAACTTAGTTTAAATCCTTCTTGATCAGATTTGCAAGATTCCTAGCAAATACATTCTTTCTAACTGCTGTGAAATGCAACCCATTTCTTGCCAGAGGTCTTTCTCCACAGAAGTGTAGACAATGGTCCCAGAAATCACATCTTTCTCGATGGCACCATCTGCAGAGTCAGTTCTTCATCTCTAGTATTCCTCTCCCTCTTTCTGGGTGACATCCTTCAACAGGAAGGAGGAATGAAATAACAATCTATTCCTCAAGGTACTTGAGCTTCTTTCTCAGATTCTTGTAGTCCCTTGCAATATATTGAAGGCTAGATCTTGCTGTATCATGTGCTCCGATGTGGATCAGAGGGAAGAGGTAAAGGTAGGTGGGCTTGATGAGTTGTGTCAGCCTCTCTGTTACATCATGAATCTTAATCCCTGTCTCCCTGCTGTATGCTGGGAGACAGCATACCTTGAAAACATCTTATCAGGCCCACACACCATTGTTTCCATTTCTTGCAATAAGGAATCACTTACTACTGTCACACATCTCTAGTTTCTCTGGGAACTGGCAATAGCTATTCCACCCATAGAACCACTGAGGTCACCTCCATGATTTCAAACTTGTGAGGCTTTACTCCCTGTTCTTCTGCTTCCCTGTTCTTCTGCCTTATTGGAATCAGTTGTGTAACTCCAAGCTGGAGGCATGGTTCCATCATTTCATGGGCTATTACATGAGGGACCATATGTGCTGGAGGCAATTTGGAGGCACCAAAGACTGAGACAGCAGCTATATAAAGTTAGTGGTTGCTAGCTTCACCCCAACTGAATCAGTGACTCAGCAGAAGCCTCACCCCCTTAGATCATATGCCCAGGGAGAGTACATGGGCAAAACAAATGGAAACACTCACAGAAGCCTCCAAACAGTGCAGGCAAGTAGTCACTGTTCTTCTCAAAAGCACAAACTTACCTTCTGGTCTGTTCAATTGCTGACTGGGATATAAGGAGGAGGATACTACCAACTTCCTCCTGCCAGTGAATGAAACTATGACAAGGACTTGCAACAGCGGTCTTGCTTCTGGCTGTTGAAGCCTCACTTGCTGGCAGGAGGAAATATTATCCTCCTTGCACCTTGATTGGCAGCTCAAAAGATCTTCTTCATCTAAATTTACAACAAGACTATCTAGTCATACTCAATACAGAACAGTTATGGATCCATAGCTCTAGGATACAAATCTGTAAATACAATACTGAACACCAGCCATCAATATTGGGGAGGTTTAAAATGTCTCCCCATACATACCTTTGTTTATCCTTTCTTTCCATGTTTGTGTGGATGTGGCAACATTCATGGTGGTGCAGGAGAAAGTCATTTGACCTTGGGGCAAGTATTACTAAATATGCATTTAGGAGGTGGTCTGAGAGCTGTTGTTTCTCATTTTCTCCAAGCAGTTCTGTACTTTACTGGAAATGTTTTTGGGACTGGTACTATGTGATATCATTTCATGGACTATTACATGAGGGAAAAAATCATGTCCCCAAAGGCCCATGGGAGGCAGTCATCATTTTTTTCCTGTATAGTGCTAAAGCAAATGTAATCATAGCTTGCCATTCTCAGAAACTCCCAGCAGAAGTTTGGGTATTAGCATTTCTGAGTGGTAGGGCCTGTCCCTGAGTCTAAGGGCTTTATCCCTCTCTCTTGACATTTCACTATCTCCAAATATTTGTTCATTATCAGTAGTAAGTTTATGAGTAGTAAGTTTATCAGTAGTAAGTTTATGTAAGTTGTTCGCCGCCTCGATCCATATGGAGAGGCTTGATACAAATAAATGAATAAATAAATAAAAATTAAAAAAATAATGACTTTTGGTGGGTGGCAGAGGATTCCATAACCCACTTGTTAAAAAGAAGAAAATAAGGCCAATTAACACTGGTTATTTGGAATAACCCATTCAAAGCAGAATGTGGAAAACTCTTTTTGCCTGGAATAGTTTATTGGGCCTGGATTATAATTCTCGTGTGTTGAAAATAGTCTTTGCAAATGTGCTAAAAAAACAATGGCAGACATTTGGGTTTTTCTGTTCAAATAGAGGTTGGAAAACTTTGTTTAATCAGGTCATACTTCCTGTGTGTTCATAAAAGAGAATACAAATAATTGTTAAAATTAAAAAATAATAATTTAAAAATAAAATTGTTTTTGTTCTCAAATCAGACATTGGAAAATTTAAACTCTTAGACAATTAGGAGGAAAAAAAGTGAAATTAGAAAAAGAAATAAAGGATCTAGAGAATGACTATATAATAGATAGGACTAAACAGAAATTTATAGTACTACAAGCAAAAAGAGATGAATTAGAAAAGATAGAAATGGATGAAGTTCAGAAAAATTTAATATATTTGAAAAGGGAATTTTTTGAATATAGTAATAAAAATTCTAAAATGCTGGCTAAATCAGTACAATCAAAAAAAACCAGGAATATGATTGATGTAGTAAAAGATAAATTTGGTAAAGAAAAAAGGCTGATGAAAGAGAAATTAAGAATATTTGAGGAATTTTTTCGAGAATTGTATTCAGCAGAAGAAAAATCTGTAGAGAATATAGAGGAGTATATTAATAAAAATTGGAAAGTAAGGCTAACAGAACAAGATAAAGGGATGATGGAAGAGATGATATCAGAAGAGGAAATAGAAGAAGTAATAAATAACTTAAAAGGAGGAAAATCACCAGGTCTGGATGGACTAGGTCCAGAATATTATAAAACATTTAAAAAATGTTTAATTCCTAAATTAAAAGTGTTATACAATAGTATATTAAGGGGTGATAAAATCCCATTATCATGGAAACAATCATTAATAATATTAATTTTGAAACCAAATAAGGATCCTATGGATCCAGGTTCTTATAGACCAATATCTTTAATAAACCAAGATGCAAAAATATTGACAGCAATAATGTCGAAGAGGTTAAATAAATTTATTTACAAGTATATACATAAAGATCAATGTGGTTTTATTCAAGGAAGGCAGATGGCAAATTTAATAGGGAAAACAATAAATAAAATAAATATAATGGATAGAGATAAACAAAAAGCAGGAATTTTAGCATTAGATATATTTAAAGCCTTTGATTGTGTGGAATGGACAGCGTTAAAAATAATTTTAAATAAAATAGGATTAGGAGAGAGATTCAAAGGGTTAATAAATCAATTATATTCACATAATACATCAATAGTGATGGTAAATGATGGAATTACAGATCAGATTCAAATATCAAGAGGAACAAGACAAGGATGTCCATTATCTCCAATATTATTTGCAATAGTTATAGAAACATTAGCGAATGTAATAAGAAATGATGAGAATTTGGAAGGAATTGGAATTAAGGAGAAAAATAAAATAAGTTTATTTGCAGATGATACATTGTTAACAATTAAAGATCCAATTAAAAAGATTGATAGGATAGATAAACATTTAAAAGAGTTCGGGGAGAAGACAGGATTAGTAATAAATTGGGCCAAATCAGAAATGATGTTGTTTAACTATACTAAAGAAGAAGTACAAAAATTTGTAAGTAATAAAAGAATGATACTTAAAGTAAAAGAATCAATTAAATATTTAGGAATAGATATTACAAAAAATTTACAAGGATTACAGGAAAAAAATTATAAGAAATTAAAATCAGAAATTAAGCAAAAATTAGAGGATTATAAAAATATAAAACTATCATGGTTTGGTAGAATAGCGGTGGTAAAAATGAAAATGCTACCTAAAATTAACTTTTTGTTTAGAATGTTACCAATAAAAGTATCAGAGGAAGAATTACAAGAGTTGCAAAGGTTATTAAACAATTTTTGTAATGGCTAGAAGAGAGCGAGGATTAATAAGAAATATTGGTACAAAAGTCAAAAAGAAGGTGGCCTGGGACTTCCAAATCTAAAATGGTATTACTACGCAAATCAACTGAGGTATATTATAGAAGGAGCTTCAGGAAAAGGTGATTTAGAATGGTTAGAGATAGAAGATAGGAATACTGAGATGAAACTGGAAAATATATTTTTTAGGAATATTTCAAAGAAAGAAATAGAAAAGATAGAAAATCCCTTTATAAAAAATATAATAGAAATATGGAAGAAGAATAAAAGAAAATTATTACCAAATATATCAATATTAACTCCGATAGTAATGATGGAAAAATTTCCAATAAATTTAAGAGAAATAATAGAAAAAGAAATAAAAAAACAAAAAATATATAGATTAAAAGATTGGATGAAAATAATGACTAATAAAGAGAAAATGAAAGAGAGATTGCAGGAAACCAAAATATCTTGGTTAAATTATATACAATTAGAGCAATGGACAAAGAGTATGAAAAGATATGTCAAAGATTTCAAAGAATATACCAAATTTGAAAAAATTATTATTCAAAGAGAAAATATGCAAGAAAATGAAATATTAAAGGGTATTACAAGTGAAATATATAAAATATCGGTAAAAGAACAAGAAGAGGATTATTTTAGAAAAATATGGGAGGAAGAGACAGCACAAAATATAGATATACAAGAATGGAGAAAAATTTGGAAACAACGCCATTTAAAAAAATTATCTATAAGAATAAAAGAGAATTATTATAAAATAGTTTGGAAATGGTATTTGACTCCAGTAAAATTAAACCAGATAGATCAGAAATATTCAAGATTATGCTGGAGAGGATGTCAAGAAATTGGTACATATATGCATATGTGGTGGAATTGTAAAAAGATAATGGAATTTTGGATAAAGGTCTTTAAAGAGATAAAAGAGATAATAGGAGTTGAGGTACCAGTATGTCCAAATATAGGGTTGTTGTTTATATATAATAAGGTTGAGTGTACCCAGGAAACAAAGGAGTTAATAACAAATTTGTTAACTGCAGCGAGGTTAATAATAGCAAAAAAATGGAAAATAAATGAAGAATTTCAAATAGAAGAATGGTACAAAGAAGTGTGGAAAATTGCAATTAATGATAAATTAACATGTAGAATTAGATTTATGAAAGGTTTAGTAAAAGGAAATGATTTTGAAGAAATTTGGAAAATATTTTTGGAAAAAGCTTTGATAAGAGATGGTAAAGCTACCCTTTCACAAGAAGAATGGCAATTTTGGAAAATGGATTAAATAAAAAGTTGGCTCTGGGGGTGGGTTATTCACCTTTTTTGTAATAATAATGTAGTGTATTGTTTAAATTGAAGTTGAGTTGCATAATTCTGTAAAATAAAATAAACAAACAAACAAATAAGTTAAAATATAATCGGCTTTGGGGAGTAGGCTTAAATAAGTTTTTGACTGTAATTATATAAGAGAGAAACAATAATGTAAGTTTGTTTTTGGATGAAATTTTTTTTGTTTATTATTAGCTGTATCACATGGTGTTTTATTTTTGTGTCAGTGTTCTTTTTTCTTTTCTGTATAATTAATAAAAAAATTAATAAAAAAAAGGAAAATTTAAACTCTAATAGAAATATTTCTTCAGTTGTTAGGTTCTGGCTTGAATCATATTGGTTAGTCACACCTAGAGTAGACTTACTGTACTGTCTCAACTGTTGAATGATGAGTCAACACCTGAGTAAATCCCAGTGACTCAGTGGGCATACTATAGTGAGGACTATAGGAATATTTGGTGTCTATATCAACAGAATTCAGCATAACCCATGCAATGTGAACATGTGTTAGTAAAGAGGAGAAATATACTCAAGATTCTCTTGTAAGGTAAACAATGAAAAAAAAGCTTACATTTATTGTTTTAGGAAATCCATCTTGGATAGGAAAGGACACAGATTTTTAAAAAAGTTTCTTAACTTTTGGAAAAAGATCCCCTAAATAGCTGGCTGTCATGAGTGAGTGTAAGCCATTCTGGGGTAGGAGACTCATGGATGCTCCTTTCCCAGACAAAAAGAAGACAGAGGAGGAAGGAATTTTGGAAGAAGGGGAAATAACCTCTGCAGGCAGGCAGGAAGCAAAAGTTGTGAGAACGTAGTTAAAATAAAATAAATCGAGAGGAGAAACTAAAGGGCAAGGGATTCTTTTCAGAGCTCCATTTCACTCATTTATACAAGCATGGATGCAACAAGGACTAACAACAGGATTCAAACTATTGTCCTGTTGTTTAAATTTGACATCTCCTGAGCAACACAGCTGATGCTTAAAGGCCACTGTCCAGTGGAGGTGTAATGCAACATAATGTCTTGTATACAGGATTACACCACAGTACAACCAGTCATGCAATATGTACCAGGCTATTATTTGCATCTGTTGCAGAATAATCAATAGGTCCCAGGTGAAAGTGTGCTGGGAACACATTTATACAATGCTTTCTAAAAGCACAACTGCTTGCACAGTGGTCACACCAGGAAAGTTCCACTTCTACACCCATAAACAAGATACGACCCTTGTGAAAAAATATAATTGCTGGTACAAAGCATGTATTACCAACACGACCCATGTCCCCCAATAACATTGAGCCAAAAACATCACCAAGGACAACCCTCTGGGACATTGTGGGGGTCATTGCTAAGTCTCAGTTTTGGTCCTAGATGTTCAGCACATCAAATGCTTCTGACCTGGCAACCCTAAAAGGCACAATGCTTCCTAACAGCATGGAACAGCCTCATATTTCAATAATGGTTAAAAGAGCGAGAAAAATATCAACCAAAAACTCAGGCCATTACTGTAAGTTCAAGGAGTGTAAATGTGTCTTCAGTACCCAAATATCTCCCTGTCCCTCACAACGACAAAAGAGGTTTTGCCCCTCTATATCTCCCTAAAATTAAAAAAGAACTTCTTTATTTAAATTTTCATTTAAAGTTTTAAGGACTTCCTCATTTAAATTTTCATTTAAAAAATTCATTTAAAACCCATTTAAAGAGTTGAACTCTAGTTTCTGCTCTAGCAGTGTGAAAAAGAAAGGAGAAGCTTGCTTTAAAAAATGACAGTGTTGAATATTTTATTAAAGTATAATCAGCCATGATATAGTGGCATAGTTTCCCAAGAAAGGAAAAAAAAAATCAATGTGATATGTATGGAAGTCCAATATATTGACATACTCTCACCTGCCTATGATACACTGCTTACCTGACAACATGGTACACCTCCAGTTTTTCTTTTCCAGCAATGGTAGTAATTTTCTTGCAAATTATGCAATATACCCTATATTGATTTTGGTCTGGATTTGCAAAAGTATCAGGGCTTGGTTGTTTTATTCGGGGTCTGCTTGTCTAAGAATGATTTTTGCCACTGTAGGATAGGGGGAAAACATATAAAAGTTCAAACATATTGCAACACAAAATATGATAATACTTGATTAAAAGGTGATGAGACCTTTTTTTTTTTTTGCATCAATAAGGTATACCAGGATGTAATGCTGGCAGAAAGCTGCAAAGAAAGCCTCACACCACTGTTTGTAATTTTAAAAAGCAAGCAGGACTGCTGGTTGGACAGAAAGGGAAAAAGCTTCTTTGAAACTTTATTAAGGTACAGTGGATGGCAGCCTGATCCTGAATTTCTTCTCCAAGGATGTAGAAGGAAATTAGCTTCCGTTTCTTCAGGGAGATGATGTTTTGGAGAAACATGGGACAGCAGGATTTGGTTCTGTATTGGGTAACTGAGCAACCTGTAGGGCCTGCAGCTATGTGCAATAAGAAAGCATTTCTTTGAGGAAAAGAGTCCTCTTAAAGGTAGATGTTCATTATTGAAACTTTTGGACCTTCAGAAAATACACGTTGGCTTAAATGTAAGCTACGTATCATAGACGCATTTTGTTTAATTTGCAAATGCTCCACAGTGGGAGCTGTAGGCTTCCATGTTAGTGGAATGCTGAATCTTGTCCGGGTTTTAGTCAACTTTTAAAGAAATAATACAAGGTGCTGATAGCTCCTTTAAAGTCTGGAGAACAGAACAGATTGACCACTTGACTGATACTGGAGTCACTAACTGAAACTGATGTTCTATTTACTTTGAGCACTGTGTATCTGATTAAAGATGTCAATGTTCTTCATAGTATCCTCCCTCCCTCCCTTATCCCAACTATTACACAAACAGATAACATATCAGATAGAATAGAATATAGGGGACATTGAAAGAGAGAGCATATGTATGGGCAAGAGACAGAGACAGAGAGATTGAGAGAGAGAGGATAAAAGTGTCATTTCCCACAGAATGGCTAAGGTGAAAGCTGTCCCTGGCTATGTTTGAAAAACAGAGATGGGTACACATGTATTTGAGAAACAAAATATAGAGAAACCAAAAATATACTGGCTTAAATTTCTTTACTAGTCCCAGTGATTGTAGACTTACTGAATCAACCAATGATATGTCAAAAATTTGGATTCAGTTGATGTTGTATTTCCATGGGATTACAAGTCACTTTAATTTGGTGGTTGCAAAAGTAGAAACCGAACTTGAACCATTGCATGTTATCAGATTCCTTTCCCTTCTTATTTATTGCTTTTTACTAACAAAGATGATAGGGGGTCTGCTGGCATCATGTTGCTGTATTTTCTGAGCATTGTATTTGTCATTATTTAGTGACAGACAATATTTCTCAAAGGACCTGTTAGTGTATAAATGTAAATATACATAGGCAATTTATACATCCTATTAATTGTTGCAGTAGTATTTCTCAGTTTGAGTAGAAGTCTGGGAAAAATAAATTCAATTAAAGTAAGGGGAAGTTCAGCTAAAATGACACAGTACCAATACCTAGTAAAAAATGTTTTCATAAAATACACAAGAAATATATTTATCACATGTTCCTACAGCTGGGAAAAGATTCACTTGTGGCCATCATCAGACTTGAAATCAGAGAGCTGAGGGCTTAGTTGCACATATTGATTGAATTAATCAGCCTATCATTTTGTTGCAGGTATCTTTATTTTGCCTTCTGCCTATTTAAATTGCCTTTATTTAAACTTTAAATTATTTAAATTGATTTTCCTTATATTCTGCTTTGAGAATGTGTGACACTTGGTGGGATATAAATATTTTAATAAATAAATTAATGTCTATTTTTATGGACTAACTTCGGACTTCAATAATAAAACTTTGGAAAATTTAAAGACAATGAAAAAAGCTGAGAGACAGGCCTGTATCTTTAAAAATGTGGGACTTCAGGGGTATCATTTGCCATTGTTGTGTGCTTTCAAGTTGTTCCTGTCTTATGGTGAACTTCTGGGGTTTTCTGGGACTGAGAGTATGTGACTATCCCCAAGGTCTCCTAGTGGGTTTCCATGGCTGAGTGAGGAACTGAACCCTGGTCTCCGGGGTTGTATCCAATGCTCAAAACACTACAACATGCTGGCTCTCACACCCAAATGAAAATAGGGCAAAAGTCAAAAAGTGGCAAATGTGGCGGTCTGGGAGAGCCCTGGTCAATCAATGGGGCCAAAACAGCACATGTACATCATTGGTCACCCTTTCCTTGCCCTGATTTAGAACATTTGAATGTAGAGGGAAATAAAACAGAGCATCAAACTACTGGTGCTTTCTGAAGTTATCTGACAATGAACTTTACTCACCACCGTATTTTGCAGAATAGCTTGATCTGTGATTGTTAAACACGGACTTCATTGACAAGTCTGATTGTTGTTCAGGCATGAACTCTAAGTAAATCAATTATTGGAGAGAAAATGTATTATAACTCTCCTATTACATGCTCAGCATTTCATGAAGTTTGGCCCTGAAAATTCTTTAATCCAGATACAGCTCTTTCAGTTCAGGTTTGAACCCTTCTGTATTCAATCAAATTCGTGGTGCTGAATGGGGCTTGACATTTTTTTTTCTTTGGTGGAATTCTTCTTCTTCTTCTTTTTTCAAAATAATTACACATCAAGCAGATAAAACACAATCCTTTCCCACTGAAATAACATTGCACACTATCTATGTTTCCAGCTCCACAAGTGGATTTACACCAGTGCTCATGACACTGTTTCATGACACAGGATAATAAGGGGGAAAGGGGGTTCATATGTTTAAACATACTTTTTTCTTTTCATAACAAACTGGGCAGTAAAATAAAAGAGGTTATAAAGGGGTTGGGTAAGAAGTCAGTATTTGTCTTGTGTCTTTTTCACAAACCTAATAAAGCTGTATGCCAATGGTGAAATTATTTTTCTTCTTCTGGTTTAAAACATTTGGGCATTTGACAAGCTAGCAGAGAAAATGTTCCACAATCCAGGGATGAAGAGATAAAATTTGATTTTTTTTTTATCCAAGTTTGGGTGATTAATGTGGGTCCTGAATTGTGGCTCATCTAAAGGGCTCATCATTCTTTTTTCCAAAAATTGCAATACACTAAAAGATCCAAATGGACATTATATTTTCATAAAAGGGAAAGCGACAAATTGGTCATCCTACTCTTGGATCATATTATGTGCCTAATAAAGCATAGCTTCAGTGTATGTCTAGAATGCTGAAATGCCTTGAAAAATTCAAAGGTGAAGCATTATTTGGTATTTCGTTCCAAGGGAAACCCATTGATTCTAAGTTTCCTTGGGGAAAAAAATAGATGCCAACAGAGATTAAAATGTGGGCTGCAAAAACTATTCATTCATTTTTATTTTACATTTGAGAAATCACATTTTAGTTCTCAAGTCCATAAACAAAATTGATCTCCCACTCTGATCCAGGTCATCTTTATTCCATCATTTGTTTGTTGTCACCACTGAGATGTTAGGCGTAAGATTTGGTCCAATCCCACCATGAAGTTGCCCCAATTAATAACAAATAATATGTAATTTTCAATGATGTTATTCTTTTCCCCATTTGAACAGGTAACCCCAAATCCATTCTAGAGTCAAACAATTTTTTAAAACATTTTCAGACTAACTCTACACTATGTGTTAGCATTCCACTTTCTCTCCAGCATAGAATCCAGGGTATTTCAAGCTTAAGTCTGAACTCCAACCTTATCTATTCAGGCATTATTAGTTCAAAAGACTAGAGACATTGCACATATAGGAACTAGAAAGCATTCACCCTGTGGGTAAAAGAGAAAGTGAAAACACAGACCTCTCATAACCTCTCAGTGTGCCTAGATTGGATATATCAATATGCTTACAGTGTCAAAAATTATTTTTTCTCTTGCAGACTCTCCCTGTCCAACCAGCTGTTAAAAGATTGTCCATCTGGCAACAAATAAATATACTAAAAATAAAATTAGTTTTACTAAAGAAGGAATATGTAGACTAGGGAATTCCAAATCTCCAAATTTGATTACATGCCATTCCTGTTTAAACACTTAACACAGGTTATCCAGGTTGAAGATTTAACCTACTAGTGAATATAGTTTGAAGGGTGAACTCTTCATCACTTTGCAATTTCTTTCTGGTCCTTTGACATGAGGATTACAGACAGTTTGACCAGCCCATTCTTGATAGACAGCTTGCTAGCCTGGTTAAAAGAAAAACCTTTCACTCTTACCTTCAACTCTATGTTGCCACTTCATGGCTCTCATGTCTGTGGGTAATGCATCCATTGTGAGTTTTAGTCAAACGTTACAAGACCTATCTAAGGTTCTGAACATATTTTTGGGCTTTGGTGATATTGAGTTAATGGGAGGAACATGAAATTAAAGCCTATTAGCTTCACAGACCTCACTAGAGAAGGGATGAGGAACCATAAGCCCTGGGAGCAAATCTGGTCCTCCTGGCCTCCCAATGAAGTCTTCAAGGCTATGTCCCATTCTTCAGATGGCCATGCCTCTTCCACTCTTCCACCTGAGACCGGTCTTTCATGGTTTTCCAGCTCTGTACAATTTTCTACCCATTTTCTCCTAAGGCTTATTTACTGGCAATAAGATTTTTAGCTATAATATGTTCTTTTTTTATGTTACCTTCTTGCCTTTGGTCCTGTTCACCACAGAAGTTCCCTAAAAAACAATTCATCTGAAACTGAATTTGGCCCTTGCACTGAAAAAGGTCCTCCTCATGCTACAACATAAGGAGGCTGTCAAGTAGGATTTGTGAAGCAAATACTTTATGAAGAAGAAAAAAACTTCTATAGTATTATTCCATACAAAATCTATACCAATTACTGCCATGGAAATAGAGGGAAACATATAATCTTGAAACAGTCACAGCAGCACAGTGGGTAGGAAAAAATAGTAAGCTTTAAGTGTAAACTAGCAAAGAGAAAAACACCCTATAATTTAAAACGTTTTATTATTAAATACTGTTATAAACATCTGTTCTTGAATACATAGCAACTAATCTGGGTTTGATGACCAGCAACATTTTATTAATAAAAAGGTGTGTTGTTGTGTTTTTTTTTAAAAAAAAAATCTTCCATGCAGTTTTCAGAATGTGAGAAACCACACTTGAGGAATGCATTATTTCAAGACTTAGACACAGCTGCAAAATATATTTTCTGTTTGTAAATAATATCACAACTTGAGAACACTAGACATTCAGTAGGTGTGATATGCCCAACAACTGTGACACATACATGAGACCATTCTAGCCTACTGGGTGCACAAGAGAGATGGGCAGGCTTCTAAGAGTGAATATTTCCCTGTTTCAATTTCTCCCCCTCCCCACAAAAAAAGAAATGCTGTCATGTACAAACCAGAATTAGCTGCGGGAAAGGCTATTGATTTAATATGTTTCTGGCTCGAATCCTGTATGGTCTTTATGTGTAAGTACTGCAGTGATCCAGCATGGTGTAGTGTTTTGAGTGTTGGACTAGGACATTGGGAGATCAGGGTTTGAATCTCCACTCAGCCATGGAAAACCACTGGGTTGCCTTGGGCATGTCATATTCTCAGCTTCAGAGCAACTGCTGCTAAACAAATTCTGCCTAAAAAGCCCCATGCTTTCCTTTAAGTTCTCCATTAGTCAGAAATTACTTGAAGGCACATAACAATGGCACTGCAGTTACCATGCTACATATTGAGTTCTGACTCCTCCCAGTCCCCACTTACTGGTCAGCAGCCTCTGTGACCAACAGGAGTCTGTTCACCTATTGTTCCGAAAGCAGCTGGCTGCCATTTCCACCCACTCCCCCTTGTGAATGATTAGGCAGAATAGGCTCCTTGTTACAGTTCCCCCCTCATATCTGAGAGCACTTATGGTGGCAGGTGGGGTGGGAACAACAGCCACATGCTTTCTGAATAAGAGAGGAATAGATTTCCATCAACTACCGTGGCTGCTGCTTGTAGGTGGGGATTGGGGGACTTTCACAGTCCCTACATAGCTCTTAAATGAGGAACTCCAGATTACACATTCATGAGATAGGATCCCTGCCTATATTTCTTTTATTTTAATTTCTCAGATGATAAAATACAAGTCAATGTAGATTAATCTCCTAGCGAGCTTCATAACCAGTCAGAGCTTGGAAAGGATAAGGATGATGATAATGACGATTGAAAACTTTCAGTGAAAAATACGTTCACCTAACTCTTCTCTCTGCAGCCATGTTTGGAATGCCAAATGCAATCCATGCATTAGATCTATGAAAGTTGCTTGTAATACTACTATGATTACCACTACATCAACAATGAAAGCATACACACGGCAAAAATGTGTGTAGAACATTAATGCAGAAATGGAACACGGTTATTTGAGTGTGAAATTTCATAAATTGACAGAAGCATAATTTGGGAAAGGAATGTTCACTGGTGTAGTTACTTCAAATCTGTTCCTTTAAAAAAAAGGGAAATAGAATACTTATTTTTTTTAAAAAGGTATGATTTTACATGAAAGGATGGGTTAATAAGTTACAGACAGGGGAAGAAGATTTCACTGACATTTCCATTTATCTCTCAAAGGCGAAAAGTAAGACAAATTGTTTGAATGGCCCATGCATGCTTTTTCTGTATCCATTCGGCCTAGCATGCTAAGATGCTTGTTGCTTAGAGGTTCAAAATTGTCCTCTTTTTTGCCTGATGTTCCAAGTTGATGCAGAGAAAATGGAAATTAAATGATTGTTCATATTTTTAGGCCATCATCCTGTAATTTAAGTTGTTCTCATGAAGAAGATATAAATCTTAGTCTGAAGTCGAGATATAGAAATAAAATGGGTATAGGGGTGGGGGTGGACAGGAGATCACATGCACAAGTCCCATCTAGCACAATTTGAGAGTTATTTTTCACAAGCCTTTTGATTATAAATAAAATTCATGATGAAACTGAGTGATTATTATGAAGTCTGCCTCATTTCTCACCTTTCTGTGATTAAGATAGATATCAATCATTTCGCCTTAAAGCTCCACTTTTGATTATTAATATCGTACAGCACAAATTTATGCTGATCACCCTGCAGGTTCAGGGTGGTACACATTATTCATCCTTTCTATCCTTTTATGTTTTGCTTTGACACATTTAGAAGGTTCAACAGCTATACAACATAGGGTATTGCCTTGTGATATGGTTATGCTAAAGATCTAGAACCTTATTGAACATCACTATTTGATACTTGATATTCAGTATATAAATCAAAGGTTATTGTGTACCTCAAAGACATCCATTTCCCATATGTTCTGTTGCTGTCTCTGGAGATTGGTTCATACATGCATGTTTATCACTTGATTATGCCAGGCTCTGGGAGCTGTAGAGCCATAGAGTTCATAAAGAGTTCCACAGGCTACTGCAAATGCATTCAGTTAGACATTTATGTTAGCATACTGAAGGTTTTTCTGTGTACTATGGCCATACAATTTACCACTGATAAGATTTAGGAATTTCAGTTTGAAGCTTTTCCTATGGCTCATACAAATCCCTCCTTATTCACATCTAGAGTATGTGAATCAGTAAAGTAAATAATATTTTAGCCTGTATTAGTTAAACCATAGTTTCCAAGGCATGGATTGTATTAGTCCCACCATATTTTGCGCAAGTCAGGCTTCATCTAGAGTACTGCATTCAGTTTTGTGTGCCTCATCTTAAGAATAATATAGACAAGTTGGAGCAGGTCCAGAGAAGGACAATGATAAGCAGAGGTATGGAGAACAAAACACACAATGAAAGATTGAGTGAGATGGGAATATTCAGCCTGCTGAGGGGTGACACAATGACTTTTTTTAAATAACTAAAAGTCTGCCACAGAAAGAAAGGGGCAAGTTTGTCCTCTGCTACCCCGGAGGGTAGGACTTTGTCCAATGATTTTAATTTAGAAGAGAGTACAATTCAATTGAACATTAGATAGAAGTTCTTCATAGTAAAAATGGTAAAGCAATGGAACCAATTACCTAGATAGGTGGTGGGGTTCCCATTTTCTGGATCTCTTCAAAAACAGACAAGTTATCTGATTGGGATACTCTAGCTGAAGTTCCTACATTGAATGGGGTTTGAGCTCGATGGCTCATGGGGCCCCTTTTAACTTTATGAGTCTATGATTCTGCTCCATATGCTATTTTTGTGAGACGATAGTTTGTACTAAAGGTGCATGTAAGAGCATTTTGGATTTTTGGATGCCAAATTTCTATGGGTAATATATGGGTATATATGTCCTCTTTGTCACTTCAGGAATTCAAGGTGGTATATGTGATTTTCCTCCAACAGCCTATGCCACTGTTTATAGTGAGACATCTGATTGTTCCAAAATCACCCACATAGGGTTGCACAACCATCTCATTGTTCATGGGAACATTCTCCCCCTTTCCCTTCTCCCAGGATCAAACATTTGCCTTGTTTCCACAGTGTTTTAGGTGGCAGCAGTTGGGCCTCAAGATCTTTCAAGCTGCCTTCTTCCTTGTGGAAATAACAATATGAGCATCTGGCTGTGCTGTGACAGGTAGAATCCATTCTAGTCCTAATAGAAAGAAATGCTTAGCTGGGATATGGAATAGTGCTTACCTCTTCCATGTGTTTCACAACATATATTTCTCATTTTGGGAATAAAGCAAAGTTAAGATGGTGGCAGATTTGGGGGATCAAGATGAATATGACCCTGCTCATGAGCATGACTTTTTCTCCTTTTGATAGGACACAGCTTTTTTGGACTATAACTGGCAGAATGCCCCAGTAAGCATGGCCACTGTTGAATGCCTACCTGTTCTTCTAGAGATATTATATCATATAAGATATTATGTAATATCTTCATACTAGATTATAAAGGAATTGCTAGAATGAAATTGCATGTTATCAAAAACTGAGCTGAGAAATTCAGCTTAGTAAAGGCCAAGGAACAAAGTGATTATTATACTTTTCAGCACCAAAAATCCTTGTGGTTTGTTTTGAAAACTGAGCTCCAAAGATGTAGCTACTCTGTATGTGTGTGTGTGTGTGTGTGTGTGTGCACACGCGCGCATGTGTAAAATGAGGGTATTGTCTCCCTAAAAAATAATTCTATCTCACCAATGCCACATGACATTTTCCTTCAATCCCCCAATTTTTAGCATTGCAATAATTTAGAACTTCAGTTGAGTACTGAGAAATACAGTTTAGGCACTTGAAGAAAAGGGGCAGGCAAAGTTGCCATGTGAAATGTGAACACAGCAAATATAAGCATTCTAGATGTGGACAATTTCAGTGTCCCACTCTCTGCAAAGGAAGAAATTTGGAGACTGAAGAAAAAAATTCATTTGGGTCAGCATTCTTATTTGAAAGGCCAAAATCCTCCTTTTTTCACCCCTATGTAGCTACGCCTCTCCTCCTCCCTGTAGCTATACTCATGTTGAACTTCAGTTCCTCTCTGCCATCCCACAACAGGCTGTGTTTTAAAAAACACTAAGCAGGACAGAATGAAAAAGAATATTGTAAAGCTGTATGTGTAACTTGATCTCCTGACAGGATGACTGTTAGATGTCTCTTGTATCAGTGGCCCAACGTGCAAGCACCAAAACTGCTCTCCACAGGTAAGAAATGAGAAATTTTCAGGGCTGTTGAACACTACACATTTTCACAGTGGATCAAGTCAAAAACTATTTAGCACAGGTCCTCATGTAATTATGCTACATTGGAAAGCTCAATATTGTTCAGTGGGCCTCAAAGTTTCATGAATGAGGTGTAGACTATTGGGCTATGGCTGTAATATTGTGTTGTAGCCTAGAAAAAAATACAGGTCAAATACCCAAAGTGTTTTTACTTTGTCATTTACTAAGGTGCTTAGGAATATTATGATACTAAGCGGTGTGTTGCTATTTGTGTTGTAGATGAAATACTGAAAAATGTCATGCTTGATAAAAATACTGGAAATAACTTTATATTAACGAGTATCACCTATAAGATATTGCTGTTGTGTGCTATTACTACTACTGTAAAATGTAGGCCCAAAAAAAAAAAAAAAGTTACATCCCCATAACATTATCTAGGGATGCATTGGGCAATGGCTGTTCAACTCTAGCTGATGGATCTGGCAGACAAAAGGTTATAAGAAGAGATCATAGCTGGCCTTCACATTCTGGCAAGCTGAATGAGGTACAGAATAGTCATGTCATGCATTCAACACAGAAACTTCTATGTACAGCTATAGATGAAACAGGCCACCCAATCTGAGCATGATATACAGATGCACAACACACAAATCCATTCAAACATTCCCTAGCCCTCAAAAATCATATGGGAATAAAAGCTCATGCCTATCAACCACCAGAAATCTTTCCCTAGACCACCCCTTGAAAACTTTGTGTACCCTAAAGTCAAAAGTATAGTCTTCCCTCCACATTTGCAGGTCTTACCTTCATGGTTTTGATTATTCATGATGCACATGCTTGCCTTCTCCCCCATTCTCCTCTTCCCATTCCTTTGCATTCCTCATCCCAAGCTTGTAAGGCTTGTGGTTAAAATGGACCTTTTTTCCTTTGGGTTGAACAAAGCCCCCACCCTGCTGGAGGTGTGGCCTCTCCACCACATGGCTGCACATTCTTCTGTCTAATGGCCACTGATTGGTCAGGTGAAAAACCCTGTGTGCTGACAAGTATGGAATCTGCAGCCCACTGCCACCCTCACTAACAACCTCAGCCTGTGCAAAAGGTGTGCTTCGTAACCCTCATGGCCAAGCTTGTGTACTGGACATGACACCATCCCCCTATATAAGCTAGATGTGTGGTATTGTCAGTACACTCATCTGTATGCCCCTGTCAGAAATGTTGCCTCCAAAACAGTTAAATCCATTGAGGTATCACCTTCACATGCCACCTCTATTGCCACATCACCAGTCTGCAGCTTCTTGTCTAAAGCTTCCAAATGAGAAAGAAACATTTTATTAAAGGTATCCTTCACACTCCTCTTAAATTTCCCTGCTATCTTCCTAGGCAACTCAACTTTTCCAATGCCTCCAACTTAGGCAGAATGAGAGTCTTCTTGTTTACCACCCCCCCTTCATTATCTGAAGATATAGGAGGTTCTTAACTGGGGGCTTACCGTGTGGGTGCTTGCCCCGTATTTTCTGCACAGAAAACATCAATTTTTGTGCAGGTTACAGATTAGGAGAATAAAATGCTCTTGTACAACCATTCCTTTTAGAGTAATCCAAAGTTTTCCACGATCTACACAATGAAAGACTTCAATATAATCTATACAGCACAGGTTCCTTCTGATATTCTTTTGTGTGCTCCATTAGCCAACATATTTTTGCAATATGATCCCTCGTGCCTCTTCCTGTTTTGAACCCAACTTGGATGTTTGGCATTTTTTTCTTCCATATATGGTAAAAGTCTTCATTGTAGTGCATACTACAACTTAAAAGTGAATACATACCATATCTTAAATGGCAGTGATGCATTTAAGGCCCTTTTCACACTTTTGCAAGAGGGCCCCTTGAGTGTCGTGTAAATGGGAGCGGTGGTCCATACGATGCACTCCCATTTACATGACGCTCATGAGCCTGATGTGAACCGCGCACGCACCTTTTCATTTTCGGCTTCAAGCCAAAAATGGTGTGTGGTCGTGCAAGGCTCCAGGAGCCCGCACGCACTTACCTGCACTGCAGTACGTCATCCCAGGCTCGCCAGTCACGGTTTCTTCCCTAGCGCAGCCTACAGCTCCCAGGCTGCACTGCAGAAGGAAGGGGCGGGGTGGTCGCGCAACCAGGAAGCCAGCTGTGGGACAAAGGAGCAGTGAAGAGAGCGCCTCACGCAAGAACGTGCTTGCGCAAATGGCATCCCCCCACCTCCGCGATAAGGTAATGTGCGGAAAAGGTATATGTCTTTTATTCCAAGTCTGAAGTCAAGTCTCAAGTCCTTGAAGATACTTTCAACTCAAGTCTCAAGTCAAGTCTCAAGTCCTTGAAGATACTTTCAAGTCAAGCCTCAAGTCTAATCTCAGCAAGTGCAATTTCTACTGCCAGCTTCAGGGCAGGAGAACCTTCCTTTGTATTCCTCTTAAGTTGGTGCAATTGCTTTTCCTTAGAAAATGGCAAGTCAGTCTGAGGGTTTGAAGCTAATGAGTTTTTTTTAATAACTGATCCTTCCTCTCCTCCTCCACACTTGGGGAGTAGAACTTTGTCTGTTCTTTCCATTTGTGTCCAGCCAAAGGAACACTTTCAAGTGGAGGGGGTTCCAGCATGTTTCTAAATGCCCTTCTTGTACACACCATTAGTAAGGTCCTTTTTGCACCTTACCTCATCGCGGCAGCGGGGAGCGGCACTCGCGCGAGCAGCCACTCACGTGAGCTGCTCATGACAGCCCTTTTTGCCTCCCGCATGCCTTCCTTCTAGCGCAACTATCACATGAGCGCCCTGCCCCTTTCTTCCGCAGCACAGTCTGGGAGTTGTAGGCTGCGCGGGGGGAAGGAAGTGCGACTGCCCCTGCTCGCTGAGGCACCGCACACAGGTAAGTGCACGAGGGCGCCGCAAGCATTGTGCGAGCGCGGGGCATTTTCGGCTTAAAGCTGAAAATCAAAACATGCGCGCGCACCCCGCTTTAGCCTCGTGAGCGTCGCGCGAGGGAGAGTACGTCATACAGAGTGCCATTCCCACTCACTCGACACTCAAGCGGCGCTCACACACAAAAAAAGCATGCAAAAAGGGCCTAATATATCACAAAAGTGGTGCAATTAGGCCTCCACAAGCTTCCAAATCACAGCTATCTGGCAGGGCTGTAATCATCATCATCATCATCATCATCATCATCATCATCATCATCTCCACTTTAACTACCTTCCTCGGACACCCAGTCCCCACAATACAGGCTTACCTGAGATCTTTCCATCCTTGGCAGACTTCGTATCTTATCCAATAAAGATAAAGTTGTAAATCTTTCCTTTGGTTCCTCCATTTTACCTCTTAGTCAGTAGCAATTCCAAGTAGGAGTCTGGGAGGTTTCTAAAATAATTTTTTAAATGTTAGAAGCATGCTTGCAGGAGAGCTCTCTTACTATGCATCTGCCTCTGGCGCCATCTGCTGTGACATCTGTCACCCGATTGATCACCAAGGTTGATTCAGCTGATCTGGCTGGCTAGGCGGGTGTCCCCTTCCTCCCTCACCGCTCCATGTGTATCCCTTCCGAAGCTGCTCATTCAGTGGAAGAGGATGACCATCCCAGATAGAAGGAGTGTACCGTTCTTCGGTCAAGGGTATACGATAGCTGCGGTCCCCTGCTAGAACCTCCAAACAAGCTCAAGTCTCAAGTCTGGAAGTCAACTTTATACCCCACCCAAAATTTCAGAATTATTGGACAGAGCCAAAGAAAATCAATTTTAACAATTTAAGCAGAGTCAGCCCTCCACAGTTTTGGATGTGGGGACCAGGATCCTTCTTACTTTCCATTTCTGAAGCTGGATGACTTTTCAGAAGTGGAGAATAGGATCCTTCTTACTCCCCATTATTGAAGTTTCAAAAGTTTTAGAAGGAAGAATCCTTCCTCCATAAGCCTGTTGTTTAATACATTTGCTGTTCCCTCTGCACTCTAGGGGTGAGTTTTCTGCTCTCAGGAAAAGTTTTAGAAGGCTCCTCAAATATGTAGCAAGGACAGAGTGCTGAGCAGACCTCAAGTCTGCCTCAAGCCCATTGCCTAGTCCGTTTGCTGTTCCCCTCCGAGAAAGGAGCCCACATTTTGGGCTTGAGACAGATTGCTGTGTGACCAGTAGGCAAAAAGAGATGGAGGTGTTGTTCAAAGTCATAAGGTTTCTGAATGAATGTGTTATGTTACTGAACTGAGGGCAGCAAGTCAATTATTAAAAATATTCAAGTTTTGAGTTGAGTCAGTGCATCATTTATTGCCGAGTTGAGTCTGAGTCGAGTCACTGAAGTGACTTAAGTCTGATTTGAGTCCAAGTCTATTGACTCGAGTCTACATCACTGTTACATGGTAGTAACTGAAAGACAACAAGACAGAGATTACATGGGAAAGCAGAACTTTGATTCCTATTCTCAGCCAACTCACAAGAAGTTGGGGCTTATAGATGAAATTGAACCAGGGAAGAGCACTTCAGGACTGTCTCTAAGTATGTGTGTAATTCAGCCTCCCTAAACTTCCCCCAAAAGTGTTGGAATACCAGTATGTGCCTGCATCTTCAGAAGCTGGAATGCCTAGGGCAGCAGGGAAAGGGCAGGAGGGTTGCCATTTCCTACTTTTCTTCTAGACTTATTTAAAAACTAGTTCCAAACCATTGTGAACAATGGGAGGGGAAATAATTTAGATTACCTTTATGGTCAGCCTAAAGGTACTGCACTGAGGTCTTGGATGCTTTGCATTCTGTGGTGCTTTGCTCATATTACAATCAGATATTCTCCTTTCCACCATCCAATGTCACAGAGGTGAGAATTGTGGATTTTTCTTAGCTGGTGGGTCAGACTGTGCAGAAACAAATTTCTTCCTTCCAGACTGAGGCTCTCTCACTGACCAATCTTGGAAGAGAATTTTCAATGTGTCCTTTATCTTATGCAGCATCTCTCAACAAATCTGCAATTCTATAGTCATTATCTAGGAGCAGTCCCGTTGTGGAACTTATGTTCAGATTTACTCCTCAACAAAAGTTTCTAAGATTTCAGGGCAAACCACATTTTCAGTGCCTCCACTAACCACTCAGAGGTGTTTTCTTTTGCCAGTTCTTTCCTTTGAAATACAGCCTATAGCAACTGGTATTTGTTGGCAACCTCTCATCTAAGCCCTAACCAGGCCTGATCCTCATTAGCCTCCAAGATCAGATGGGATATTGTGCCTTTAGGGGATTTAGACCAGCTAGGGAGTTTATTACTTATATTAATTTTGTGTTGGAGCAATCATTGAATTTTGTAGAAAAATATGTACTTTTAAAGTAGCTGCCTCTTAATTATTTGAGAAAAAGATGGGGAAACATATCTATATTAAGTATGGAAGGAATACAAGATTGACAAATGGAAAGATGATTAAAAATAATGGCAAAATCCATATTAGAGGAAACTCATAGAAAGAATTCCTTTTGGTTTGAATCAATTCCTCCTGGTTATGAAAGAGAAAATCTGGGGATGACTGTATTATACTGTATTATAGCTTCTTCTCTAAGCTAAAAAAATGTGTTTATCAAGTGATTGGTCTTGTAATATCTACTATATAAAAGTCAAAGTTGTGAGTGATCTTATCTGTTTGTCTGCATCAGGCAGGCACAGACCTCTGTATGTTAACAACTCTGTATGTTAACAACTCTGAAAACAGACTGGATTGGGGAATACGAGGAAAAGTTACAGGTACTGAACAACACAGTTTGGGGAATTAGAGACAAAGGATCTCAAATCAGTTTCAACCTCTTCTAACTTCTAAGGCAAGGCAAGGCAATTCCTAAAGTATTTCTAACAAGTGTGACCTATGAGAAAATAAAATCCAGGGCAATGCCAGGTAAATATGCTAGTACATAATAAATTTTTTTTAAAAAAAGAAAAGAAATAAAGTAACTGACTCTTCCATGGAATCAACCATTGTTCAGGGAAATGAATTTACTGTGCTCTCATTGACAAAAGGATGAGGGCCAGAATCTTCTATGGCAGCTACAAATGCGTAATCGGAACTGCACACTTGTGACAGTAATCCCTATATAGCTCCTTGCTGAGTGACCACATAGAGATCATGAAAGTCTTCCAGTCCCCATTTACTGGGCAGCAACTGCTCTGATCAACAAGACTATGTCCCCTTTTGATCTGGAAGCAGTTGACTGACCTTTCCACCTCACTTGTGTAAGTGATTTCCAGTGTGAGGGAGGATTGTGGCAGAGATCTTGAATCTAACTTTCACACAAGAGATCACTAATTGGAAGAGGTGGAAACTGCTTCCTAAGTGACAGGAAACAGATCCTAATTGATCACAGTGACTGCTGCTTGGTAATTGGGGACTGGAAGACTTTGTATCTCTGGGAGGGATCAGGCTGGGATTCACTGCATAGCATCACAACTACAGTGCTTATGGATACATAAATCCCATACAGGATCCCAGGGTATACTGTAACACTGGCAAAAGAAATAGTAGTATTTTATGATTAGGATCTTGTAACTTGTTCAACATTTGAACATGTGACAATATGAGTCTAAATTAAGGAATCAGTCATACCAAAAGCAGACTCATTAAATCAATGGAGTCTAGGAAATCAACCCTTCTGAAAGTCCCATTGAGTTCCAAATCTGTTTCAATTGGGGTTAATAACTGAGCTTAGCTCACAGAAAGCAGTTTCATATGCATATCTTTTGGAATGTTTTTGTCACCTATTATTAAAGTCTATGTATAGAATACTTCAGTTACTGGTTGCAATCTTGTGTGGCTCAGCATAGCATAGAACACCTACACATGGCTCTGTGCTAAGGTGAGTCATTTTCCATCTTCCCAAAATATTGAAAAACCTCTGAAGCTACCTCACATTGGCATTCCATGCAAGTGGATTGCAGACGGCCCAGTAGAGGACCCCAGCAGATCTTAGCACTGAAGTCATCATTTTGTATCTGAAAACTGGGAGACAGCCAGATGCTTCGGCAATCCTTCCAGCTCACCAAGAAGCTCTGAGTGGCCATGAGGAAGTGGCATTTGAGGTATTTTACTCAATCAGGGAGGGGAGGTGTTCACTGCTTTGGAGGAAGAAAGAGAATGCCAACTCCTATAGTGCCCCCCAAAAGGATTACCTGTATGTCTGAGGCTACCAACCACTATACTTCCATTTTTATTGGTTTTTGCTTTGATTTTTGTATAATAAAAGATCATAAATGGGAAAAATATAATAATGAAGTGTTGTAACACCAATATTTATTTAATTGAAAGAATAGTTGCGCCAAATAAATTATTTTGTTATGAGATATTAAAATTTAAATTTTAAAAAGAGGAATATTTGGTTAATGTGCACATTTGAGAACTAACTATAGAGCTGATAGTCCCTTCAGTTGTGCTCACTCAGAGATCAGGTCAAATTCTCTATCAGTGCAATATTGCAGTAACTATCATCTTTATTTGTCCTGGTTTATACTCCCTTTAATGGCCTATAAAATGTGCATAACAACAAAATAAAACTCACATATTTTATGCTTTGAGGGCCATTAACGCTTTAACACCTTTCAAATATGGTTTGGGCATTGTTTTGTTTTTGTAAGCACTCGGCTTAAATTTTCTCTGCTTGCCATTGCCTCACTAATACTAACTTCAGTGCTATATTAACAACACAATATCAATAACTAGAACCCTTTCATGTATCTGATACTATTCTGTTCCTGGACAATTGCTTTATAAATCAATATGGAATTCATGTATATCAGAAATCAGCTGCCAACTGGGAAATTTGATTTTGAAATACTTAAGAAACCTGATATTTTCAAGAATACTGTTCTACATTTGGGAGTTCTACTGAAAGCAATTGTTTCAACTTATTCTTTATAACTTTACTCTGTGGATGTCTTCTCAGTTAAAACTAAAACAACTCATACAAATAATTGAAGTTATGCAGAGGATAACTTCAAAAACTGAGCAGCTATCTCTAGGGAAATGTTGTCATTGTGTCACAAGTATTTTCTTTCTTTCTTTCTTTCCTTCTTTCTTTCTTTCTTAATATATTTGTCTCTGAAATGTCTAGATACCTTAGGCTTTATCACAATTCATATGGAGAAAAAGGGGGTCTTAACCAATGCTGGAAAAAAATTATTAAGATGAAACACAGAGTTCTTATGAGCTGCAATCCTGGCTTCCTGGTTTACCTTGCTCTAATGCCAAGAAACGTACTTTTGGGGCAGGACAGGAAGAAGGAGAAGACACAGGTATCTGAGCCTGGAACTAAAAAGTTATTATTTTCTGAGAAAGTAAGGCTGCCTTCAATATTTCCGTCACTTTGCCTTTAGAGAACAAGCACTCTGCTTGGCTCCTGCCATCACTATTTTTCCATACCTGGATATGAATTTCTAGCCATTGCAGAACACAAAAGTGGGATCAAAAGAAGAGATGGAGGTGGGGATTTTGGAATGTGTGTGAGTATTTGCATCAAATGGTTCGAAAGCTTCTGTGAACATTCCTTTCTGAATGCCTACTAAGGCTCATACCTTTATAAGACAAGCAACAGGGTGTTTGTGCATTCCTACCTAAACTCTGAAAAATTTGTCTTAATTCCTGTTACAAGCAGTCAGGGCTTCAGACCAGAAAGCCAAGGATAATAGTAGCCTTAAGGAAGAGATGGATCAACTCCTGACCTTTCTTGTGTAGATCTATCAGTAACTTTCCTTAAGTCTTCCTTAAAAAGTCTTAAAAGAATGACCTCAATTTTCTCAACAGCTCAAGTAAGTCCTGAGGGTGTGGGGGAATCCTGAATTAGTCTACACAATGTAAAATCCTCCCCCCACCCCCGTGTATGTATATATATGCATGCAATACAAATGTCACTGGCCAGATTGAGCATTATGATGCATTTGTATAGACTCTTCTAGACAATAAAGCTCTGGCAGTTGCACCAAGGTTCCACACACACAGTGTTTAGCATTTGTACATTTGTACAGAAGTTTATTGTAACATTTTAAAACAAACACTGCAAAACACAATTGCAATCCCACAGAAGAAGTGGGGACAACCTATATGCCATAGCCCAGTCAGATTGTATGCAGGCATATCGGCCTCAAACCATAAAGTCAGGTCATCCTAACCCCTGCTGCCTCACTCCAGATGAGGAATTGGCTAATTAAGCCAGTTCACCTCTCAACTGTCCAGATCTGTAGATTCGTCCACCCAATTTCTGTTTCGGCGTCCTCTCATTGAATTTCTGGATTCCACCTTTTCCTCCTTCCATTTCTGATTCTCTCAGTTGTGCCAAGTGAAGCCTCAAATGTGCATGAATATTAAGTTCCAAAACAATAGACAAAATATAGAACCACCTATGTTAAGTAGGAGAATTAAATTTGGCCAGCAAGCTGTGTGCAGCTCCCCTACAACACCATATCTTCTGATACATCTCCCAAAATTAATTTCTTCTTCTTCCAGTCTGCTTCTCAGCTAGTTCCTGTTACTTTATTGGGATCATTTCCAGTGTTTATGGCTCAAGGGTATCAAAAAAGTGTGTGATGTGTGGACATATATATGTGCAGTCTTTGCCCTGATTTATTTTTTGGCTAAGGAGGTCTATCTGAGCTTTCCTAGATCTGCAGAACACTGTTGGTGTGGTGTGATGTCAAGCTTCTAGCAGCCCACTATGAAGATTCAGGTTGGAGGATCACAAACCAATAAATTTTGTTAATATATAAAAGAATTACAGAGCAATTAAACACTCATACATACATGAATGCTCCCTCATGTTCTCTAGGGGCCACGTGGGGCAATTGTGCCACATTCCTTCTACATTATTTTAGGCCAAAAGGCATTTTTTAAAATCCAAAGCTGAGAGTGACTTCCTACTTTGGGGGAGTGGGGAAAAAAAACATTCCCAGGCCTATAATGGGTAAAGCTTTGAAAATAATAAAAACATGGGGTTTCTAAAATATTTTTTTAAAAAAATTGTTGCTGTCAGTGGCATGGGGGCACTGGACATAAGTGACCATCCAAGGTCCACAGCAGACAGGTCCATATACCTCTAGAAGCTGGCCATCTCTGGTCTATACACAAACTTCTCTTCACTTTTTTTCTCCATGGTTAAATCATTCTAGAATTCACTTAGAGCTCTTAGAAATAGCCAAGCTACTTCATCTAAGTTAGCTTGGCCAATAATAATAATAATAATAATAATAATAATAATAATAATAATAATAATAATAATAATAATAATAATATCCTGTCTCTTCCGACGGATTTTTATCTCATGTCACATAAGGATGTGTATGGTAGATGTATTCACTCTGATCCAGTATGGGAAATTCAAAAGGATAGACTGCTTTCTTTGCACATTTTTGACAAATAGATATTGTACTTTTGAATGCACATTCCTCTACATGTCACAGGGGTTAATCCAAGTCCTACTGTACTTACTGGTGCAATGCATGATGACTTAACAAACTCCACTACACTCACTGTGAAATTACTACAATTTAACCAGAACAGCTTGTTTATCCCATCTCATCAGCTATTTATTTATTGTAAAAAAGCTTTACGAAATGCAATTAGTCTTCTTTTTGGTTCTGACAGCCAAATGCTGTTGCTTATGTTCAAAGGCCCCAATCAATTAGGAATGGAGTACTTGCCGGTACTTCCATCCCAGCATGCTTGCACTTCAGGGTTACATGTTGACCATCTTCTGGGACAACGCAATCTCTGTAGAAAGTGGTGCGGATGTTAACCATTAGTTTCACCTCTGGAATTCCAGTTATCAAATGGTATCCTCAAGGACACTTGCCTGGTACCAATAATGTTATCCTCTGGGCAGAAAAAATCTTTCTATTTATCATAGCATTCTGCTGAAATTCAGCATGAGACTTATATCTGCAAGGGATAGAATTGAGCAGTTTTACAATATTTGTGTTCAGCAAGTGACTGCCATGAGGTTACTACATAGAGGAGCTAGCAAAGCAACTATTTCACATTGAGACAGATGTGCATCAGGCATTGCCAATGTGCATTGGCTAGGAAGGGCCAGTGCTGATTGCCGTTGCCCTGATAGACATCTTCACAGTTCACTAGAAGGGTTTTGCAGTGCCTCTGCTATATAGTTAAGTAATGTGTGAAGTTACATAATGTAGAATGTGATATAGAATGTTGGCCATTGTTCTTTTTGCTTCTTTTATCTGGTGTTTTTATCATTACCATGTTCAGGGTCAAATCACATGTTAAGAAAAAAAAATACCATTCCATTTTGTTACAATATTTTTCCTAAACAAATGCAGTTTCATCACAGTTATAGGTCTGAGCAATGAGACTTACAAAAGCAAGTGGCAACATGCACAGTGAGCCAAGTTCATTGTAAGGTAAACAGACATCTTATCTTTCAAAGGAGCTCCTTTTCTACAATTAAGTGCAACTATATTGCTTATTTCAGGCTTTGGTGTATTGCATTCCTGTTTTGAACTTGCAGAAACCAACCTGGAATAAATTCCATATGAATGATTGAATGAATGAATTCCTCTTATGTAGATAAGGATAAATATCCTGGACCATCATTTTTTTTACCAGTTGTTATTGCTGGATTTTATCTAAATTAGAAATCATACAACAACTACTAGGATATTTGATTTTAAAAAGTTATAATTGACATTTCCAAAAATATTTTTTTCTAATTTTAATAGTTTCTGCTAGCATCTTTCTATACACTCCAGAGCACCACGATATGATACAACTGGCATCGATTTTCAATGGAAAAACTATTTTACTAGCCTTCAGATGACACACAAAACCCCATTGATCTGAATTAGAGTGTACTTATGTAATGTAATAACTTGGGTCCAAAAGATTAAAAAAAAGTGGAATCCTCAAAGTCTCCCCTCTCAAAAGAAAAATATTCGCCTCGAAAACATGGGGAAAGAGTTTATATACAAACTATAAAGAAACAAAATGTATTTGATTTTCTTAAGTATGGTATAATGTTATATAATTAGCCTCCAAATCACAGACAAGGCCCTATTTATCTGGATTAGAAAGTATTAGCATAATAGAATTGCTTTGAAAAATAAAATAAAATGCCATGAAACACTTGAGGAAGCCCAAATGCATCACACAGATATTAATGTAAAATTATAATTAAATTGAAGCTATCATAAGTCTGCATACTATCATAATAAGATTTCATTAACCAGCCTTCATAGCATATGGGCTATGCAGTTCATATATCACCCATTATAGTAGACCTTGATTTTCTGTGAACTTAGGCATTAGATTTGGGGGTGAAAGTTGATCATTGGCATCTTCTATAACATCAACTCTTTCTGCCCCTGACAAATGGAACACAGAATGCTAAAGAACTGCTCTGAAATATGATACTGGTTTCCTTCATATATTTGGTATTGGGTGGCATCTACCGGTATATACCTGACAGCTCTTACAAATGAAGTGTCCCTTTCTTGTTTGCTCTATTGACAGTCATTCCATACTTCTAGAAATCATACAGCTGGCCAAGCTATACCATTTTAAGATATTATTTAGATACCCATTTATAAGATACCCATTTAGATTTGGGTAGTAAAATGGTAATCTTGTAGCCATACTCATTTCAACCATCAAATTGGAAACTCAAACAAGAGAAAGTTCATGTTCATGAGCATGGGAAAAAAAAAAGGTTTGTGGAGAATATTTCTTTGAACTACTTTTTTGACATGTTGGCAGGGGGATCCTGAGAAATGTACTCCTGCAAAGTAATTTTTCCAGGCTTTGCTAGAAACAGATCCCAAGCTTACAGTTGCTCCTCTCAGCTTTCAGCATATCTGGTATAATAGCATGGTAAAGGATTGTTTCAGAAGTCTGATTAACTCTGATTCAGCTGTCTTAGGATTTGAAATCGACTCTACAGAAGAAATAGATTATGAAACCAGAGCTAGGGTTTCAAGACCGTCTTCTACTTGCCATTCTGGCATTCTGAAAAGATGTTATGGAGGTAAATCCGAAGTTTGTCAGAGGCATTTTGACAGTTCAGACAATACTGAGGGATATTTCTTACAGTGAAGAACATTATTTCAGAGACATACCTAGGATTTTAAAATTTTACCAGGACATTGTTCTATAGAATTCAATTAAAAATCCCTTCCAAAAAGAATGGCTACTACATAGAATGACTAAAACCAGACAGTGACTATGATTAGAATATATATATATATATATATATATATATATATATATATTCTGAAACATTTTATTCTGTAATTCTTTTTAGCAAAACCTTTATCCCAAATAGGTAAGAAACTATAAGCTTGTAATCTGCTTTCATTGGATCTAAATATAGCACTTGCTACACAAGTAATTTTTTGCAATACCTCTTTGTGTGAATATAATTGTAATCATTACAATGTTGGGTATACCTTCCCAAGTATGGCCCTTTCTGCACCTTACCTTCTTCCAGCGCTGGAGTGCAGGGTTCGTGCAAGCAGCCTCTGGTGAATCTTCCCAGGCTACACTGAGGCAGGAAGCGTGACAGGCGTGGCTCTGGAGGCTCTGCACACCAGGTAAGTGCACGTGGGGCCCGGGAGCAATGCGTGATCACGCATCAATCTTGGCTTCTAGCTGAAAATGAAAAGGTGTGTAATCAGCACCTGCTGGCCCCTGGAGCGTCATGTGATTGTGAGTGCGTCATGCAAATCGCTCCTCACAATCACATGATGCTCCAGGCGCCCTTTCGCATGGAAAATGCCATGTGGAAAGGGTCTATGTGGTGGCCTCACAACCTTAGGCTCTAGTTACCATCATAATTAAGAATAAACATAGAACCATGCGATCATATCTGATTTCCTTGAGGCTATGTATTGTAATTAGCATTTCTTAACTTTGAGAGAAACTGTTTTCTTAAGTATTTAAAAAGGTTTGAGGGTCATTCTGAAAGGTAAACCCTCTACCACTTTCTATTATACACTACAGAAGTCCTTCTGTTGTTCTCAATACCATAGCTATTTTGTGGTTAACAGAATATTTCATCTCCTACTTTCCTGTCCATATTCTGCCTACTCTGGATGATCAAGCATGAGGAGACTGGATGAACAAGGGGTTTGGAATTAAAGAGTTAGTACAGATGAAAGGCCAAGTATTTCAGCTCTCTTTCTGGAACCAAGCTCGCTGCCAGTCATAAAAAATACATGAAGCTGCCTTCTAGTTTATCAGATTATTTGTTCATCATCTAGAGAAAAGATGGATGCCCCAGAGAATAAAATTCTACATGCATTTATGGAAGACTAAGCCCTATAGAAGGCAATGGGACTTGCGTTTAAGCAGACATAGTTTGGAGGCTGATGTTATTGGACAGATTGGATTAGGGTTGTTGTGTGCTATCAAGTATGCTTTGACTTCTGGTGACCTCATGAATTGCAAACCTTCAAGAGATGTGCTATTAACAACTCTTTTTATTTTTTGCAAACTCAGGACCATTTATTCCTTGACTGAGTCATGTCATCTGTTGTGTAGTCTGCTTCTTTTTCTTCTACTTTGTTGAGAATTACAGTAGGCCGTTCACATTCATGAGGGCTAGGGACAGAGAACCCTTGCAAATGTCAAAAAATTGCAAATAATTCCTCTTGCTGGCACCCTCCCGCCAGGCTTCTGCTGGCTGCCAGTGTGTGCCAGCGGCAGCCCAGGGCATGCAGGGAATGGGCAATCACCCACCTTGCATATTCCTGAGGGCCTCCTCTTGAGTGTCGGCATGGGCGGCAGCCTGAGGACATGCAAGGAATGGACAATTGCCCACTCTGCACATTACTATGAGCCTCCTCCGGAGGGCCTGTTCCAGTTGTGGCCCTAGAGTGTGCAAGGAACAGGCGATCACCCCTCTGCAAGCTCCTGCCAGTCACTGCTGGAGTGCCCCTGAGGGCAGCGGCAAGGGAGTGCAGGAAAGGAATGATCTTGCCCCCTCCTGTGCCTGGCCTGATTGACCAGGGGCACATCCATCTTGTCTGGATTAAGTTTAAATTTGTTTATCCTCTTATTCACTTACTTACTAGGCTTGTTCTCTGGATACTGTTCTAAACATTATAAACCACAAACTATACAAAATAGGTAGAGACAAGAGAGGAACAGCAAAAAACAAAAGGGGAAAACACATGGGCCCAAATCATTTTGGTTGGTTCCAACTAGAGTAGACCCATTGAATCAACTGTTGTATAGTAACTCAACTCTAGCTGGAACTGACAATAGAATTCAGGCCATAAACATGTTAGAGCCTACAAAATCCAAATAGAAACAGCATATAAGTAGAAGAAGGCTATGTTATAAAAGTGCTGAAATGCTTCTTAAGATGCCTGAGAGACTGAAAAGATCTTCAACAGTCATGAAAAACAGTAGACAGCTTCCATAGGTCAGTAAAATGAGTACCCAGCTTGTTGGGGGCAATTAATTAACACATTGTAAACCGCTTAGAGAGCACTTAGCTGAAAAGCGGTAAAGAAATACACATGCTATTGCTATTAAATAAAAGGTCTGGTTCAGTGCCTGCTTCCCACACTTTCTGGAGTAATCGATTTATAACTGACCAATTGCATTAATGCTTATCTTTTAGGTGCTGCTTGAAAGCTTTATTTATTTGTGTTTAGCTACTTCTGTTTTTCTTGCATGATCTGCACCCCACCACTTTTCTTGAAGATTGCTAAAAGAACTGGAAGAACTTTTTTTTCTTTACCATAAGGAATGTGTCTTCGTAGCATTTTCAATATAATCAAGATTATTGCAGTGCAATCTCTAGTTACACTAATGCTAATCCTCATAGTAAATTTACAAAGTAAGCAAGCAAAAGGCAATTGTGGCCCAAAATTAGTATAGCAGCATTGGAAGCTATGCAAACAGAATCTTACAAAGTGTATAAGTATGAAGATATGGCTTTAGAATACTGCACTGTCCATAATCACAAGTCCATTGGTACAGCTCACAGCATTATAAGGGCCATGAATGAAAGCAGACCATAACTAAAGCTTTCAAACAACAACTTGCTGTTTAATGACTTCCATGATTTGTTGAGCTTACTGTTATTTCATATGAAATATGAAAGGAAGATAATCACCAATTTACATTAATAAATTGGATTTTCAATAATTCTGCTGTTTAACACTAAGAATGTTAGTCTCCAAAGCAAAATAGATATATTGGTTTTTATTTGGGATGTAAAAATTATTTCAGAGCCAGTTTGACATAGAGGTTTGAGCACTGGACTCTGGAAACTGAGCACTGAACTCTGGAAACCTGTGTTCAAATCACCACTCAGCATGAAAACCCACTGGGTGACCATGGGCAAATGACACTCTCTCAGCCTCAGAGAAGGGCGAAGGCAAATCCCATGTGAACAAATGTTGCCAAGGAAAATCCACACTAGATTCACTTCAGGGTTGCCATTAGTCAGAAATTACTTGAAGGCACACAGCAACAACAAAAATTGTTTGCTAATATCTATAGCTTTGACCAAAAGGGGGAAAAAAATGGTCTGAGATCTCATATAAGGAGGAGCTGTGAGATTCTTCATATTTTAGGATTCTTTTCAGAAAAGATTCATTTGCAGAAAATTAAACTTTTCCTGTGCAAAAAAAAAAAAAAAAAACGAAAACAAGTAAGTGTGATTTTTTGCATAGAAAAGTTGTTTTCTACACACACACACACGCACAAGCAGTTTGTTTTGTGCAAAATAGTGTGAAACTAAATGTTGGCTGAGATCCTGTGTTGGGACACACACACACACACACACACCATATAGCTTCCTTTCTGTAGTTATGTCTCCCAATGCTATATCCCTCAAAAAATTGCCTTGTAAACAGCACAGCCTCTTCACATAATGGCTATTTGCATATTGTTGGAGAGTGTGGAGGATCAGCAAGGATGCATCCAGCTATTTTCCTGTCACTGGACACATGTGACAGACATCTGCAGGAACTTTTGGGGAACCTCAGGAAGTCCCTGCAGATGACCTCTGTGCAGTGCAGCTACAGTAAATGATCTAAACATGTATCTGCTGATCCCACCCCTGCTTATCCTGAAAATATAGAAGTGATATGTTTGTGTACAGAAGGGAATCTGTACTACTTCTATTTTCATGATCAGGATGAAATAAAAAGAACATACCTGTAGATATCTGGGTCTCAAGATATTTGGGACTTTAAAACAGAGGTGGGTAATTATAAGGCAGCTGTGGGCAATCCCTTCCACTTTCCTCCACAGCAAGCCTAAATACCTCTGTTATCCCCTATAGTGCCTCAAAACTGCATCAAGAAGTGACATCACACTACTTTTTCTGGCCAACTGGACGTATTTGAGATAACTATTAGGTTCTAGGGTGCTTGTGGATGGCTGGGATTTTCTATGTTTCCATACATTCAGGAGGTTTTCTTCACAGTTTGAGGGCAAAAACTGCCTGAAAATTACACTGAATTTTCATGACCAGCTCTGTTGCCTTGAGGACCCATAAAAGTGGAGTCAGAGGCCCCATACTGCCAATGGGCAGCAACTTGCCCACCCTTGCTTTAAAAGTAAGCACTGATATCTTGAACTGTAGACAGAAGCAAACAGGCATTGATTGACCTTTAAACTGGCCCACCTTGCTAAACATCAGGCTTAGTAAACATAAAATCTGTAAGTTACGTGTTCCTCTTTCCCCTTTTTTGTTTGTTTCTGGAGCGTGTGCATGAACATGTGCGTTCCCTTCTTGGACACCCCCTCTACCATTTTTTTTTCAGCCAAGAAAAGAATTCTACCTTCCAGAATCTCCAGGTGAGTTTTTGGCCATTTCTGCATGGGTTATTTGAAATGGTGCAGTCCGTCCTCCAGGGAGGACGTCTGCACCTGGGAGCAGACTGGGTCCAGACTATTTAATTTAGATCCACACCTCAGCCTGCTCCAGAACGACCCGAAGTGGCCATCCAGTGTGCTTTTGAAAAACCTGTTTCTTTTGGTCTTTCAAAAGCATGGAGCACGCCAGTGCGAGCCTGCTCCCTTGTGCAGATTTGCAGGCTCACACCAATGTGAGCCTGTGATCTGCCAGGGGCAGGCTTTAGGCTGGCGAGCTTCAGTGGTTGGTCAAGACCCTCGACCAACTGAAAGCTGCCATTTTTGATGCCAGAGCAGTGGGGAGCAACAAGCATGCACTGCTCCGGAGCAGCCTGGACTGGACTGGGGAGCCATAAGACCCCGTGCGGAAATGGCCTTTGTTAAAACAATGGGATAATGTGACTCAGAGTTGGTCCTAGGGTAAAAGAATTGTCCTATTAAATATGGATGTATTATAAGGAAACATAAGACATTATTTCACATAAATACCTGGATGTGACACAAATGTTCGTAATGTTTGCAGGTTACACTGGGGAAAAAACTTTGTAATGTGGAATCTGACTTTTCTTCACATCTCCTTTATGTTTTAATAGGAGACACAGCAACAGATCTCCCTTCTGCTGCACAGGTGAATGAGCCAAGCTTAAATGTCATTCAGCACTGCTTAGGTTACATGACATTGATAGATGAAAGTGAAAATTGCCATTTCAAGTTGACCCTTTCCTGATAAAACATGGCTGCTTTGAGCACAAGTGAAATAACTACCTAAATTAGTCATCATTAGAGCCTGGCAAACTCTGGGAAGCTTGACTTTTCACTTTGGCACAAATCTGAACTTTTTTTTTCCTCTTTAAAAAACAATGTGAAACAACATTGATGTATTTCTGTGCCTTCTTCCTCTTTACAAAATAGTAAGTTTCCAAACACAAATCTTTTAAAACATACTTTTAAAATATCCCCCAAACTACCCTCCAAAATGAATAGCCTTTTAGCATTTTGCATTGCACCAGGGAACGTGCAACTCTACCACATATATTCTAGTGAGGCTTCTGCAGTATTTGAGAGCTCTTGATACTGACAAGCAATAAACAGTCATTGATGTAGCAGAAGATGAATCACCCATAACAAAAAGAACTGGTTTCAGACAGTGCATGACAAATTGTTCTTTCCAGGAGACTCCACTATGGCCTCTTTAAGTTTTGTCTCTCTCTATAGTAGGACGTATGTTACTTCTTACCATTTTCTTCACTTGTAGATCGTTTTTATAATTGTTGTTTAGAAAAAAGCTAAAACTGCTTGGAAAACTGTTAATCATTTGCATGGCACATTCACCCATCTGTTTGCAACACTTTCCACTCATTGTTTGCCCCACAACAATACTTGAGATCTGTAGTGAAGTGGCAAGCCTTGAAAGGTAGGTGTTCCTCATGAAAATTTCCAAAGCTCCACTTGAGGAGAATTCCATTAAAAAAAAAAAAGGTTCTACAGTAACAGTGTCTATTTCAAACAAAAGGAGCTGTTTGGTAAAGATAATAGATCTTAAATTGTTCACTCAGACAACCCCATATACTTTATAGAGGATTTCTTCAGATATTCGATGTGGGAGACCAGTAGGCTTTCCCCCTAGTGTCCCAGGGACCACCACCATATTTGTACCTATTGGCTACAACTGTTTCTTTCTTACCTGGAAAGTCACTATGGAGCAACTGTCAATGGCTAACCAACCACCACTTTGAATAGCAGCGCTTTATATAATACCATGGATAGCTCGCCATTTTGGCTTTTCTCTTCCTTTCTAGCTACTGTGAGTACTGTAGTTAAGTTCAGAGAACAGGAAAGTCTGAATGAGATGGCAGATTAAATCAGCATCCTCCCTAATTAAGATGTCCTATAGCTTCCAACATTTCACAGATGAAAATCAAGACAAAATCAACTAAGACAAAATCAAAATCACATGGGAGTGTGACCAAGATGGCAAATTTATCAATCAGAAAGAATGCAGAAGCTAGGAGAGACTTAGCAGTTTGCTTTTGTCTGAGTCTACAGGGAAGGAAAAGATTCTACCTCACCTTTCCTCTCTCGGCACTGGTTAAACTTACTTTTACGTTAAGCAAGACAAAGACAAAGGGGGCAGGGAAGTGGGAGGAGGAATAAGAGGCTGAGACATTTTAAAAGCAGCTATAAAAGTAGGACAACAGATGATTTGATGCTTGGATCGTATTCCAACACTACAAGCTCTGATTCCACAACACAACTCCTTGAGATAATTGTCATGCTGCATTACGACAGTGAACACTAATGGAAATACTACATATGACTTCATATGAATTGAGTCAGATGGATTGGGTAGCCAAGGGCCCTTACAATCATTTTACCACCTGCCTCCAGCATCACATAACATATTTAAAATAGTGTTGGTGAACTGAAAATGCATCCATACTTTTGAGACCAGTATTGTGGAAAAGGCAGAGTATAAAAGGCAGCCCTTCAGTGTTGAGGGAAAGGCAGGGTATAGATAAATAGTAACATCTAAATGGCCACAAGTACTGCCATAGAATATACAATAGTGTGCTAACATAGAACACGACATATATCTTTCACATAAATCCAGCAATATTTCAACATGGCAGACATCACTCATTATCAGTCCTTTTACCAGGGAATTTTTGGATACTTTGCAGTTGTTTCTGATAGAAAATCCACAGCAATCTCACCAAATTTCTGAGTGTTCTCTGGGAGAAGCTATGGCTGTTAGTGTGGTTTAAGAACAACAGAAGTTCATGGTTATGCTTGATGAATATTTTCTTTGATACTCCCCCTCTGCCCAGCCCAAAATGTTTGTGCAGTATGTTTATTTAAAGTTAAATGAAGAGAAACATTAACAGAAGTTTGGCAAGCACCTGTCTCTTTGCTTGTAGACAGAAGTGTGCATTAGAATGCAAGCCCACTCTTGCAAAGACAGTGACACCCGGCTTCTGATGCAATATAGTTTGTCTGAGAATTGACTGGCTTCCAGTTAGTTCCAGCTTCTTGCTGAGATCTTAGAGTGAGCCACGCTGGCAGAAAAACAACAAACACTAGAAAATCAATGAGAGGTTGATTCCTACTATTTTTTTTTCTCCATGCAAGATGTCAGTCACAGTCTAAAAGGTAGGAGGCTCCAGAGCTGGTATGACAGCTCAGGAACACTAATATGGGTCTCTGTGTTGCCTCTTTGCAGGTTCTAGGAAATGACACCAGAGTGCTAAGCAATGGTGACTCTTAAAAATCCAGACTAGGAAATGTGTCTCCTATATATCTCATGTATACACACACACATATAGACAATACACATGCACGCACGCACACACACATATATGTAAAATTATTTCTATAATCATGACTACAAAACTTTTGTAAGTATTTAGTCAAGTTGATATTAATTCATTTTTTCCACTATTTCAATTCCCCCCCCCCAAAAAAATCATTATTTTCAATGGGAGATATACCATGTTTTCAATGAGGTATACCCTTGACATTAGAACTCCAAATCGAATGAGTCCTGTAGACTTTAGGCTATTCCTTTGGGGCATTATGCTTGCCAAATCTGAGAGAGATTGGACAAATAGTCCCTATTTCAGAGGCAATTAAAATGGAGATGACTTCCAATGAACCCTCCATTACTTTCAATTGAGATCAAGCTGATATTCCACTGCATAAGCCCTTGCCAATTTAAATATGAATTACAAGAATCGTTTAAGAATTATAGTAGTCCCTAAGAACATAATACATACCAGACTTCAAGGAGAGTAGACAAGCGGGTTCCCATTTGAGAGGCAATTAAATAAGGGATGGCATTCAATAAACTTCTCATTACTTTCAGTGACAACTTAAGTTGGATTTTGTTGCTTGGAAGTCTGGAGTTCAGCACCCAAATAGTAGGACATTGTATAGTTTTTAGTACTCCAATATGTGATGGATCCGCCAAAGTGTTAATGTCCACTATGCCTACAAAAGTTTCTTTATTCTTAATATACTAACCCCAGAGAGACAAATCAGGATCAACATACATCAGAGACACAGTCCTTCCAATAATCAAACAAAGTTCCCTGCATTATTAAGGAAGCATATTGCCTATACCAGTAGCTTTTTATTAAGCAACACATGTTGGCAATAAAAACAACAAGGTTCTGGATCTCTCTAGTACGTTTAAATGCTTCAATATGCAAAGCAAATAGTAAATCTCACCACTTTTGGTTTCATAGCCCAATAAAAATGTAACCAGATCTCAGCAAAATACCTTTTAGGTCAACAATATCAAGTTCCATTTCCAGTAATGCTCAAAAAACACAATGTGACAGTATTTAACTTATATTTATTTGAATTGGTTCTGTCCTTAGAGATCAGGATTGATCCATTCAGTGAAGACATACACAAAACTTAGTTTTCCTTTTTTTAAAAAAAATCCCCTCAGGTTCATTACATGTGTTAGTGTTTTTATTGTTGGCACATCATCCAGTCACTTGATCTTTTTGTAATATTTTTTTCCAGTCACTAGCAACAGTAACACCTCTTTCCATTTAACATGTGTTAGGAGGTTTTCTTGTTCACTCATGCTCCAAAATGCTAGGAAATTGCAGCCATGCCCTCTAACAGGCCATGCCCTCAAAAGAAACACTATTTAGTTAATATGGATGTAGTATGGTATTACCTGATGTTAGTAGCTTCAGCTTCACCACTACCTTGCATCTGGATGGCTGTTGGTGGCAGAGTAGAGAGCCAAGTCTCAGATTTGTCTGGAATAAATGTATGGAGTCTATGGAACAGAAACAACCATTCCATGTCATAAATACCCAACTGGTAACCCGTCCAAGATACATAAAATGACAGACTTGGAAGGTATTTTGTAGCTTACCTAAACCAACCCCTTGGTGTGTGCAGGTCAACCACAGGGAGAACATTTCTTCTTACTCCATCTTCTCATCTCCAAGACAGGATTTTGGGTACTTTGATAGTCCTGAAGTAAATATTCTGTATGGTATGTTAATATTCTGACATAGCCAGAAGGAGCAAAAGAACTGAGGCTGATAAAAAAGAGGGGTGGGAAGAGATAAAGACTTGCCTTTAAGCATTTTTGAGTTTAAGGCAGAGAAAGAACTCAGGCACTGAATTTGATATGTCACTGAACTGTTCTCTAGGTATACTTGCAGTTGGGGCTGCAAGTAAATAGTGGGATTAGGCAGGGTATATGTATGTTGCCTGTTGAGTTATGGCAAGGATTTTCACAGAGTTTTCTTAGTCAAGGAATACTTTGAAGTAGCTTTGCCAATTCCTTCATCTGAAATATAGCATCTAATGTTAGTCTCCCATCCAAATATTAACCAGGGCTGATTAGCTTCCAAGATCAGATAGGATCTCTTGTCTTGAGGGTATTTAGGCTATTCCTTGTCAAAGTAAGGTTACTTTGACACTTAAATGGCATACTTTGGCCATTTCTGCACTACACTGTTATAGTGCTATTATTCCACTTTGAACTTCCTGTGGAATTCTCGACTTTGTAGTTTACTGAGGCCAAAGAGCTCTCTGGCTGAGAATTCTAAATGCCCTTCCCTAAACTGCAAACTCCAGGATTCCATAGGATGTTGAAAGTGGAATAATAACACTATAACGGTGTCAGGGAGAAAAGACCTTTGTAATAAGTGTCCAATGACACAAAATAAAAGCGCTGCATTATGGAGATCTAGGCAGGGGGAATCTCTGTTATGATACAGAAGTTTTATTTTGTGTCATTGGGCGCTTATTACAAAATCTGCCATTTGGATAGTTAGGTAAAGCAAATGAACTTTTACAAGGAACAGAGCAAGAGAATGCGAAGAACCATATCTTTAAAGCCTGCCTGCATTTCTGGACATTGGTCCCCAAGTTTAGTGCCAGTAGAAGTTAATAGGACAGTATAGTGGAATGTATTCCAGGTTTTACAGCTGCATACATTTTATTCTTCATATTTTTATATACAAACAGCTTTTTCTTCATGTATCTGTGTAGGATTAGGAGTGTTTTGTTTTATTTTGAACAAAAGCCTAAGTATAGGAAATGGAACCACAGTCATAAAAATAATTTGGGACAACTCCTTTTTATTGATTCATTCTGACAGAAAAACACCTCTCCAGTTTCAGTTTCGAGGGTCTTTGTTCTGTTAAGTTGTGAGTGAAAGGTGAATCAGGTAATGCTAATTTTTGTGGGGAAATGCTCTCATTCCAAAACAATAATATGTACTTATCTTACTACATAATTTATATAGAGACAACTGATAAGCAAACAAAGAATAATCAAAAGTGATGTTTTTTAAAAAACAAAAAGACTATGAACAGCTAAACACACACAAGGAGAGGAGACAGAGAAGAGATGGAACACAAAAAGACGGGGAGAAACCTAAAAAATAAAAGAACAACAAATCCATCCCAGGGGTCTTCCAGCCAATTTAATGTATGAACACGCTCTAGAGAATGAAGCAATGGGAGAAAAAGAATAACAAAGGCAACAGAAAAGAAGCCCCAAATTGTGACTTGGATTTAGAAGACAAGAGGACTTGAAGCCTGCCGGAGTACAAAGTGTTTCTTGTATTGCATATCCTTTTGCCTATGTTGATCATTTTACTCTTCTATTAGTTTCCCATTCCTTTGGGTTTCACTAACAATTACCCAACAGCTAGTGTGGCTCCATCTTTCTCTTTCTCCAGAAGACTGTAAAATTAAAATTTCCCTTCAAGGGTTCATAATTTCAGACAATTATTTTTTGTGTAAGGCAACAACAAAGCAAAATCTTTTTACTGAAGTCAAGTTTACATATTTACAGAAATTCAAGTTGCCTTAAGACAATTTGGCATGGAGAGATGGAACAGGATATGCTCCGTTCATTACAAAAGAAGCTTTACTAAAATGAATGTTAGCATCTCATTTTGAACATGTTTGTTCAAAGCAGTGCTAGCTTAATTCCTTCCGATGTTGTTACAGACAAAGTGAGGAACCACCTCAGGCCATAGAGAATGGGAATGTGTAGCAAAAACAATTCTTCCTGAGTGTTGTGGCCATTCTCTTGTGTTGGAGCCCAGAGATGTGGGTGCCACAAACCCTCTGCAGCATCCTTTAAACTAAGCTGGTGCTCTTGGGTTTAGTGGAGGATGTTATTTCATTTGGCAGCCACTTTTAGTCCCAGTTCTGGGAGAAAGACAGGTTGTAAATAAAGTGATGGATAGATAGAAAGAGAGATAAGAGTATTCACCTGATTGTTTTTCCAGACTATGTGTTTGGCAATGTGAGGAAGCCCTCTTTTGTTCAGGCAGCAAAATATCTTGAGCAGGTGCTGTTATAGAAAAATATGCCTTACAAATATTGCATAATTGGTAATTGATCTATATTAGGGCTTCACTTGGATTAAATCATTGTTAATTATATTGTTTTTAGATGACTGATCAGTATTAAGCTTGCTTATGTGTAAAGCAATATTTCTTTAGCCCATAGTGTACTTCCATTGTTTTCAGACATGTGCAAGTGCATTGTAGCACACATGATTTGAAAGGAAGCAGTCTTTCTGTGTGTGGGAAGATCTAATGCTTTTTTTAAGATGGTGTTTGCCACTAGGTAGAACGAAGAACCAACTGAGGCAATGTACATGTAGTAAGGCCAAGCATTAGGAACTCCCCAAGCTTTCCTCTTAAATCTCTCAAGAATTCACCTCTGTCAGAAGAGAGCACTCTGTGTACCATATAATCTGTATTGTACTCAAAACCTAATCTGCTGCCCTCAGGAGTGATAGAAAATGATATTCTATTGTACGTGTTGAAGTATGTCAGCTCCCAAACCTGTTGGCTTCTGTTTATAGACCAGAGAGGTAGGGGAATATCTAATGCTTTGCTTCTGGCAATGAACTATCTTGGGCTGACTCTTCTTAGAAAAGTGTTCAGCCATATGCATCCATACCTGCATTCTGAAATGATTTGCCGCCCAACCCACGAAATAACGAGATCGCTGACAGAGCTTGGGTTGAACTAGGGCAATTTATTAATATGCCTAATTAACATAAAGGAGTGAACTTAAACATGAACTTAAACTTGATCTTAAACTTGACCGTGAACTTGAACTTGCATTTTATGACCTGAGGAGATGGGGGGGTCAACAACATCTTCGGACTAGGGTCAAGAGGCAGCTCCCGACCATCTCCCCTAGCCCGTTGGGCAAAATACCAGGCCCCAAAGCCAACCGCTGAAGTTGCATGATGACTTTTGGCCAGCCCTTGTCTGGAAGGTGAGCCCCAAGGCCCCACCCCCCACTGCATAGCAAGTGGGGTGATCCCAGGATAGATCCTCAAGGATAGGATTTATCCTACACCCCAAAAGGGGTGCCATAGGTACACGCCGAACCTAAAGACCCCCCCCCATGCCAGCCAATACAGTGGAGACCTAATTAATACCAAATTAAGACACCCGCCCTAGGATCAGTGTAGGGTAGGCGAAAAACCCCCCATATAGGGGGGAAAAAATTCCTACCCAGCCCTGAAGTGACCAGCTATCTTACACTGAAACCATCGGGAGGGAGGGTGGGTCGCCTGGATCTGAAGAGAGGCCGAGAGAGAGGCGGGGCGGCCTTAAATATTATGCTTTGCCCCGCCCCCTCCCATTGGCCCCCGCAAACGATCTCGTCTCGCGGGAGGGCGGCAAAGGCCGTCCCCCCGCCACCCATGTTACTCGGGCGGTGTGGGACGAAATAGGTCAGATGAAGGTTTAGCACTTTACATGCCATTGGTGAGAACAGGTAACTTCCAGAGGGCCCACCACAGGGTATCTTTTATTAATTTTATTTATATCCCACCTTTCCCCCAATATGAGGTCCAAAGGGCTTACAACATTAAGTTAAAACAAAGCAGAGTTCATTGTAGTGAAAAAAAGAAGATGTGATCAAGGAAATTTCCATTAGTCCAAGTAAAAGAAGAGACATATTTCCGAACAAAGTATTTCCATAGATACTTGACCCACCTATTATCAGCATTCATTGTAAGACAATTCAAGAGGGTCAAGAAACAGAGCTTGGATTACTAAGATTTACCTTCCAGATCAACATAAGAATAGAATTTTACGACTTTTGGGATACAATCTAATCCAAAATGGAGCTTATTAGCTTTCTGGTCATTTTCTTGGATATTCATGTTTCAGCCTAGATTATGAAATCTAAGTTAAATTTCATGACCCACCATACTCTTATTGAAATCATGCATCAGCAAGTTGGCAGCTTATACCGCTGAAATATATTTTAAGACTAAACTATTGAAACACAAGAGACAAGATGTTAAAATTTAACATCCAGATGGTTCCAGATTGTATAAATACTGGCAGAATAACCACAAATATTCCAAGAAAGAAAAATCTACACTCAGAATGACTGAAAACAAGAGTTAAAGTTTTTGGAAGGCGACAAGGGCTATTTAGAGCCAGAACATCTGTCTTATAAATGAAACACTTAGATTATTTACTTCTATTATTTACTTCAAAGCGTGAGGTTTCCCAGTGTTTCTATAATTATATAAAATGCATGTAAGTGTGAATAAGGATGCTGTGGATGGGTAGTTTATGTGGGAAAAGACAGTGAAGACTGTTCAAACATGTGTATTTGCCTAAAGAATTTCCTACTGCATATAAGGCAAATATGTGGTGGGTGGAATCAACACTGCCATCTGACATCCGCAAGCTGAATGCAGATATTGGGGCTGGATGGGAGTGGTAAACAGCAGGAACTGGTTCTCTTCCAATGCTGCTGCTTGTTGTTCTTGTTGTTTGTTGTTGTTGTTGCTGTTGTTTTCAAGCCATTTCTGAATTACAGCAAGAAATTAAACCCTGGTCTTCAGAGCTGTAGTCCAATAGTCAATCACTACACCATACTGGCTCTCTGATAGTGCACACATTAATACTACTTTACAGATATCCAATGCGGATTCTTAGCAAATGTGGCAAAGACTGTCATTTGCCATACAAGGAGAAAAATCAAGCCCTCTGGATAAAGGAAGTGAAATATTTTCTGTTCCAGAATCAATATACAGAAACACCCGTCCTTCAGGAGGCAAGAAAAGTTCATATCTTATACCAACCCTTAAAATAGCACACTCATCTTCCAAGAGATAAGCCTATATATTTTTATCCTTGAGATTAATTTAAAATGCATTTACAGAGACATCATTACTGAGAACCTACGTTACTGCAAGCACAAAATGTAATTCTCTCTGTGTGTGTCTTTTAATCTGTCTTTTCTTTCTGGAGTACATGGATGTAATTCCTTATTAAATTCTTCTCGGACTTTACCAAAGAACAATATGGGGGTTTTCTTATAAAGCTATAGTCCCATCCACTGTACTCATTTAAGTAAAATGATATCTCAGGTAAAAAGGTTACCCCCTCCCCGCAACACAACACAGCATTTCTAGGATCCAAGTGGATTGGTATGCAATTTTATAAATCTATTATTTCTCTTACTCCCTTCCAGACATACCACAAGAGAAAGCCTATTGTCTAAAGATCAGAAAAAAAGCAAAGCAAGGTATCATAGCCATAATTACACTGCATCTATCTTTAATATGTTCACATCTACATCTAACTGCAGTCATTTAAAGGCACCTCCTGATCAAACAAATATTTTCCATGGCCTCCTTCTCCCTGGAAGAACTGTACCAGCCCTAGTCAGTACCCAGACTTTCCATTACAGACATACTACAACTAGCCTGACCATTTTGTTGTCTGAAGTGCAGCAGTAATTAACTTCCCTATTCATTCATTGCCATCACTGCCACTGCTACCACCTGGCAATCTAAAGCTCATCAAATTATTTTGCCACACAAAGTACAAAATATCAGGGCTTGGAAATTGACATACTAGCCACACTGGCTGGGGAATACTAGGAACTGCAGTTGAAACATTCAGTTTTCCAGACTCAAGACAATACCACAAATGCAGGAACAGAAAAGAAAAGAGATTTCCTGAAAGGACATGGCAGCAATGAGCACCAAAGTTTCCATGCTTGTGAAAACCACATATGCTCCTAATGCACTAAGAATGAACATAAGAATTAGTGATGGATAGAATACTGAAAATATTAAAAAGGATGGTTAAAAATCTTATTTCTCAACTGTATTGTGTATATACATTATAGTAATGTATGCTTCTTTCCTTCTGTGTGAATGAATGTTAACCACAATTTTAATATTTATGAATTTTTAAAAAAATCATATTTCTAAAGTGTTGAGAAACTCTGATGAGAGGAATCCTGGGCTCATGAGACTCTTCATAGTTTGAGATCTATTCTATGCAAAATTAGCACATAGCATTTTGGCACAGAAGAAAGCAATTTCTTTTCAGGAAACAGCATTTTCTGAGTAGAAAACAATATTTATGCTAAAAAATGTTAAATTCTGTGAAGAAAATGCACAGGGATGAAATTAATATTAAAAAATGTTCTAAAAATTGCACAGAAATCACCATTGTGCAGAATAAGTAATGAATTGAAAATATGTTTCTAAAACATAGCAGGATTAAAATTGTTATACTTAACTCTCACTGCTTTCTTCAAGAAGAAAATTAGGGAAGAATTACATCCCTAGTAGCTAGGGACTGAACTCTGTGCAAAATAGCTTTTTCTTTTTTCTTTTTATTAATTTTTATTGAAATTTTGAATAAAAAAGAAAAAATCCTCTCTCCCTGCTTCCAAGCATCTTTTTTCCAGTTGAATCTGAGTTTACATTCCATACATACATTGTTTCTATTTAACAAACAATCTTACACTATTACTTTTAACATTGGTACATTGCAGCTTATGCTTTATCTTTTACAGCATTAATTTACCTTATCTGCCTTTTCAACAATTTTTCATTATTTCTTCTCTTTTTTTATTCTTTAATCCAATTCAACACTTCTTACCACTCTCTTTCAAAGCTCTGGATCGGCTTGTTTTTAAGTGAAAAAGTTAACTTTTCCGTCGCTACCATATCCAGGAGTTTTAATTTCCATTCTTTTATATCAATATAATTTATTTCTTTCCAATATTGAGCATATGTCAATCTTGCAGTAGTTATTACATATAACAATGTCTTTTGATAAGATCTTATTTCTCTTTGTTGCCCTAACATATTTAACAAATAAAATTCTGGCTTCATTTCAAAATTTAATCCATACATTCTTTGAATTTCATCAAGTATTTCTTTCCAAAACTTTTTTGCTACCTTACAGGTCCACCACATGAAAAAAGGACCCCTCTTTTCCATCACAAAATAGTTTTTTCTATGTTGGAAATAGTTTCTTTTGGGTGGGAAATAGTACTACTGTGCAGAAATGTCTAAATTACAAAATTTGTTTTCTTTGCAAAACTGCCATGTTCAAATTTTGCACAGAATGAGTCCCAAGCTAAGAACAGTCTTGAAAAAGTGCACAAATTTGGAAGAAGGTTTTGTTTTGTTGTTGTTTTTTTGCATCAGGAAGAAAATGGCTAAAATCATTTGTTGCTTCCTTGAAGAAGAAAATTAACAAAGAATCATAGTCTCAAAAAGGATAGCCACAATGGATCAGACCAAGGATTTATCTATTCCAACTGTCTGTTTTAACAGTGGCTAACTAGATGCCAATGGGTATCATTCCATTCTGAGATGTGTGTGAGTTAGCATCACTTTGTATTGTCAATAGACAGCCAACAGTAGGGAAAGGCACTGAAGAAATCTGAATAATACTTGGCCAAATTGCTATAATGTCATATGGCTTTAGATAGGAGAAGCTCCAAGTAGATACAAAGCAGCAACAAGAAGAACCAGCCGGTAATAGGCAACATTGTCTGCTGCAAGAGCTGTTATTTCTTTGCGACAGTCTAGAAGAGGCTCACTGCAGGAAAGATTAAAGTGTGTCAGAATTACTGGTCATCTAACATGTTTTTTGATGGGTTTAGCCAAAAAGTATAATGTTGCCCCAGTGATCTGTTGTCACACTGCTCCTTTTGCAAACTGTGTGTATATGTGCTTGCATTTTTTTTTCTTCCAGGGTTGGCTCATGAGCATTTCTGCAGTTTCATTTTTCAGTGTGGGCCTCAGTTTCCAGTACATTAAGCGAATTCAGGACTAGCCTGATAGAATTCTGCAAATGCTCTCCTTTTGTGTCAAAAAGATTTTCTGGCAACTCATGTCTAATTGCCTCTTCTAGAAGTTGTGAGGACCTCCAAGTGCCAGGCATTTCAGAAAAATCAAACCCTAATTTGCTATTCAATCATTTCAACCAATGTTGCCATTTGCCCAAGCAACTTTGAACACTTTCCTCTCCCCTCCCCCACTTCCATAGAGCATACATTTCATATTCCAGTTTATTTCTTTGAAGTTGAATTTCTTGGGCATTCCCTGACAGTGTTTCTAATCTCTCACAGTCTCTTTGAAGTATTTCTCTCCTGGCTAGGTTTTGCTTCGCCATCCAATTTAATATCTCTTACAATTTTCTTTATTAGGATGAGCTAGTCAGCCAGACATGCAGTGGCCCCAGTCTTCCAAACACATGTTTAAAAACAGATTCTGAGGCTCTGTCAGTAAACACCACTAGGCAACTAATATGTGCACACGCCAGCAAAACGGTTAGGCCTTTGAATACCTAAGCAAAAACGAAGACATACAACATTGGTGTCACAAATAAGCCATAACAAAATTATGACATCTTAATGGGTCCTCCTTTTTTTGAAATTTATTTTAATGAGAAACTGAACTTTGCGATTATAATTATTTCTAGCAACATTAATTGCATATACAGATATCATCTGAACAGCAATGTGGTAATCTACACTTGTTTGTTGAGGAGTGAGAAAAAAACAGTGAAGACTAAAGAGTAACAAGACTAATGGCCACAAAAATCAGAAGCTGCTGTATATGTCAGAACAGATTGGCACCGATGGAAGAAGTATGTGTGTGTAGCTATCATCCCGTACTTATGAACCAAAGTATCACAGGCTCTTTCTGCAGCTTACCTGGCTGCCAAATTCATTCTGTGGGGATCCCAGGGCTGGCTCTCCCAGGAGGAGAGCAAGATAGAAGCATTCCCCTTCACACCGGCGCCTGCTGGAAGGGAGGAAGTGTGATGGTTCCACCCCTCCCTTCCACGGTGAAGCCCAGCTCTTTCTCCCTGGCACCCCTGGGGGAGTAAGTGCAGCCATTGCACTTCCTGGCCTTTTGCACAGCAAGCAGGTAAGTGTGGGAGGGAGGTGGGAGGACTATGCAATTGCAGTTCATTGATGGGACAAACCCATCAATGATTTATTCTGTGATTGTGATGGCAATGGGATCACAACAGGATCACTACGATGCCATGCAGGACTGTCATCACAGTCCTGTCATGATACTATTGACATTGTGGGTTGGGAGCGGGGTACAGAAAGGGCTGAAGAAAATATGCTGTCACCATTAACATGTGCTGATATACAATTAAGCCAGTGGCTTCTAAATACTTAGGCAGGTATGCTTAAATGTGCAGGTTTGTAAATTAGGGGGAAAAAATAAAAATTAAACATATGTGTGTGTGTATGTGTATGAGAGAAAGTATAAACTAAAATGACCTGGCAAGGATCTGTGAGCTTCTTGGACATAATGTGATGCTAATGGCAGAACACAAAGCCTATCTGTAGTACACAGCTATAACAGTTTGATGGCACTTTAATTGTCATGGGGCCGTTTCACATCATACAATTGTAACACTATGATTCCACATTAATTCCCATGACAGCATCCTATGGAATCAGTTGTTGGAGGAGCATTCAGAATTTTCTGCTAGAGAGCTCCTCTAGTGCCTCTACACACTCGGGACACCGTAAAATGCAGCCATGGCAGTAATCATAGTGCTGTGATTGTGCAGTAGAAACAGCCCATGGCTTCATCCTGTGGAATCTTGGAATTTGCAGTTTGCTGTACATACTGTTGTTCATTAGAGAGCTTTAGTGTTGTAGTTCAGCCAACTAGACTAGAATTGTCTAGCAGATAATTCTGCATAACTCACCAAATTACAAATCCAGATTGCCATAAGATGAAACCTTGGGGAGACAGCCACTAATATGGGCTGTGCCATTGCTATTACTTGGAAGGGGACCAGCCAAACATTTTAAAAGAAAACAAAAGAGAGGGAAGCTGTTGCTATTAACACTGTGCTGGCACAGTTAATGTAAGCCACTTCTGCATTCTCGCTATGAGGAGGGGATGGCAATGGTCCATGGGCCATGCTTCTGCATGATGTCATCGCAGTCCCACTGCCATCCTGTCCCCACTTGCCATGATCACAGAATATTCACTTAATGGAAAAAATCCATTGAGCGCCTGTGGTTGTGCAACGCTCCTGTCCTTCCCTGCCATGCAGAAGTGTGATGGAGGCACTTCCTTCCTCAGTGCAGCATGGGAAAGGAAGGTACTCATGTGTTGCTCATGCTCCCTTCCTCAGCGAGCCAGGTGGGCACGGTGGGCGGAGCATTCCTTTTGTGTTCCCTTCCCAGCAAAGGCATTGCCAAAATTGCAACCGGAGCACAACAGGATCAGATAATGTGTGGGAATGGCCATAAAATTGTCTCTCCCACATATATATTTATAAAAAAATCAAGAAAGCAGCATCCCATATTCACTGTCTCCATAGAGAGTAGTGGTTTTGCAGTAAAATCCTGTTTCTGATAGAGCTGTGCTCATGAATGCCATATTTTCTTGCTTATTTCATGTGACTGTATAACTACTTTGTCATATAGAATACTTACACTTCTCTAACATTCTCATCTACAGTATTAGTGCCAGACATTTTTATTGTTTTTAATACCATGATCCATGACTACTTCAGAATTAAGAATCAGCATAAAGCATTTTGCAGCTGACAGGCATATATCCAGCGCTTGAGGCCTATATTAACTTTTAAGCTGTTCTCTATGTCACATGAATGTAACAAAGCACTGTTTTATTAGGTAAGATATGACAGATGCTTCTTTTACTACACATGACAGTTGAAGCTAGGCCACCAAAGAGAAGAATGATAAGAGAAAAAATCTGTATATTTTTGATCACTTATAATGTTAGAGGATGTCTGAACCTCACATATATTTACTGCCTTAAATAAAGACCTAAAGACAGGTAGTCTTGTCATGTTGCTTATTAGGCAACATACAAACATCATTTTATTCAAGAAAAAATGCCTGAAGTGTTAAGAATCAACAACAAAGCTTATGTTAAAGTTATTCTTGTTTCATCATCTTCATCTGAAGAAGTAAATTTAAGGTGAAGGGTTTTTAAAAGAACAGGAGAATATTGTAAACCAGTTTAATCTTTAAAACTGTTCTTAAGATTATTTGTTTAGATGGCTTAGGTATGTCTGGAAGGTGCAACAACTTCGATCCCACATCATAACACATTGCTAATGACACAATCTGAAGCCTACATATTGAGAAGTCTCATTCAGTTCCTTCAGTTTTACTGGCACCCAAAGTGTGAAATGAAGATGAAAAAATCATCACTAAGAGGCAAGAATTTTCAACTGGAAAAGATAAAGGCAGAGATAGGAACTTTTCATGTGTTTTCATGGTAATATTAACCTCTCTTTGGCTGTCAAAGGGAAGCTTAAACAAACTAAGAAGAAAGAAGTGAAATCATAGAATCATAGAGTTTGAAGAGACTCCAGGAGCCATCCAGTCCAACCCCCTGCCATGCAGGAACACCCTCAAAGCATTCTCAACAGATGGCCATCCAGCCTCTGCTTAAAAACCTCCAAAGGAGAAGACTCAACCACACACCGAGGCAGCATATTCCACTGCTGGACAGCTCTGACTGTCAGGAAGTTCTTCCCGAGGTTCAGGTGGAATCTCCTTTCCTGCAGCTTGAATCCATTGCTCCTTGTCCTGGTCTCTGGAGCAGCAGAGAACAAGCTTTCTCCTTCCTCAACATGACATCCCTTCAAATATTTAAACATGGCTATCATGTCCCCTCTTAACCTTCTCTTCTGCAAAATAAACATACCCAGCTCTCTAAGTCTATCCTCATAGGGCATGGCTTCCAGGCCCCTCACCATTTTGGTCACCCTCCTCTGGACTTGCTCCAGCTTGACCATGTCCTTCTTGAATTGGGGTGCCCAGAACTGGACACAGTATTCCAGATGAGGTCGAACCAAAGCAGAGTAGAGTGGTACCTGTACCTCCCTCGATCTAGACACCATACTCCTATTGATGCAACGAAGAATCGTGTTGGCTTTCTTGGCTGCTGCATCACACTGCTGACTCATGTTCAGCTTGTGATCTACCAAGACTCCTAGATCCCTTTCACATGTACTGCTATCCAGCCATGTGTCCCCCATCCTATATTTCTGTATTCCATTTTTTCTACCTAAGTGTAGGACCTTAAATTTCTGTCTGTTGAAATTAATTTTGTTAGCTTTGGCTCAGCCCTCCAATCTGTCACGGTCTTTTTGAAACTTGATCCTGTCCTCGAGTGTATTAGCAACCCTTCCCAATCTGGTATCATCTGCAAATTTGCTCAGCATGCCCTCCACTCCTTCATCTAAGTCATTGATGAAGATGTTGAATAGCACTGGGCCCGGACAGAACCCTTTGGCACTCCTCTAGCCACTTCTCTCCAGGATGAAAAGCAGCCATTGGTGATCACTCTTTGGGTTCAGTCAGTCAACTACAAATCCAACTAACAGCTGCCCTGTCCAGCCCGCATTTTACTAGCTTCTTGCTAGCTTCTTACTGAGGTCAAGATATGCTACATCTACAGTATTCCCTTCATCTATCAAGCTTGTAACCCTGTCATAAAAAGAGATAAGATTAGTCTGGCATGACTTATTTCTGAGAAATCCATGCTGGCTTCTAGTGATTACAGCATTGCTTTCTAAGTAATTACAAACTGACTGTTTAATGATCTGCTGTAGGATCTTTCCTGGTATTGATATCAGGCTGACTGTCAAGGTCAGAGACCTGGGCAGCGAGCCAGCCTGGAGAAGAGAGTGGGAGAGCCAGCAAAGTCCAGCCAGGAGGAGGCAAGCAAGCACTTACTCAAGGAAGTTCATTTACCAGCGCGCCAAGCAAAGCCGTAGTCAGAATTCCAAAGCCAAGGGTCAAGAGTCCAGAGATCAATTCAAGGTATCAGGAACCAGGTGCAGGGAGCAAGGTACAGGCAAGAGGATGGCTTGTAAGAAGTTTGCCAGAAGCAAAAGGAAGCTTCCAGGCAGGCAGTTATATAGCCCCAGGCACAGATGTGTCTGATCACCGCTTCTTAAACTTAACCAAGGAAGCCTCCTTTTGCACAGCCCTCTTGAGTCTCCACCTTGATTGGGGGCTTATTGAACCAGGCTCCAGAGCCTCTTCAGAATCAGATCCCTGTTGCTCTAAAGGAGCAGGCAGAGGGACGTCCGTGCCTGCTTGGTCCATGGCAGCAGGGGGAGCTCCTGAGCTGCAGGGATTATCTCCAGCCAGAGGCACAGGGACCAACAGCTGCTGCTCGTCATCAGCAGCTCTGACAGGGGCTTCAGTTATCACACTGACCAGGCGATAATTATTAGGCTTCTCCTTTTTCCTTTTCTTGAAGATGGGGATGACATTTGCCCTCCTCCAGTCTGCTGGAACTTCTGTTCCCCAAGAGTTCTGAAAGATTATTGCAAGTGATTCAGAAATGACTTCTGCCAGTTCTTTTAATATCTTTGGATATAATTCATCTGGCCCTGGGGACTTGAATTCATCTAGTTTAGCAAGATATTCCTATACTACTTCTTTACTTATTCTGTGCTGCATTTCCCCCACTTCCTCACCTGCTCCCCACACCCCAGGTTGGGTACTTCTGTCCTTTTGGAAGAAAACTGAGGCAAAGAAGGTATTGAGTAGTTCTGCCTTCTCACTTCTCCCCATTATTAATTGGTCACCTTCTCCACGCAGTGATCCTATCATTTCCTTGTTTTTCCTTTTGCTGAAGACATATCTAAAAAAACACACCATTTTTATTGTTTTTTATGTCTCTGGCAAGCCTGAGTTCATTCTGTACTTTAGCTTTTCTGACCTTCTCCCTACATATCTTGGCTATTGGCTTGAATTCCTCTTTGGTGGTTTCACCATTTTTCCATTTCCTGTACATGTTTCTTTTAACACTTAGCTCAGTTGAGAGTTCTTTCATCAATCATTCTGGTTTCTTTAGACACCTGCCATTTTTCCTCCTTATTGCCACAATTTTCAATTGTGCCTTCAGTATCTCACTTTTAAGAAACTCCCATCCGTCATGAACTCTTTCTCTTTTAGTATTCTTGACCATGGGATTTCAGCAAGTAACTTTAGAGAAATCAGCTTTCTTAAAGTTTAGGATACATGTCTGGCTACACTTGGCTTCTCCTTCCCACTGAATGACAAACTCCAAAAAAGCATGGTCACTCCCTCCTAAGGATCCCACCACCTCCACCTCATCAACTAAGTCATCCCTGTTGGTCAGGATCAGATCTAAAATAGCCGATTCCCTTGTCACCTCTTCTGCCTTCTGGACCATGAAATTGTCTGCAAGGCAAGCAAGGAACCTGTTGGACCTTGTTGTCAAGATCAGAGACCTGGGTGGGAAGCCAGCCCAGAGAAAGGAGTGTGAGAGCCAGCAAAGTCCAGCTGGGAGGTGACAAGCAAGCACTTTACACAAGGAAGTTCATTTACCAGAGAGTCAAGCAAAAGCCATAGTCAGAGTTCCAAATGCCAAGGGTCAAGAGATCCATTCAAGGTAGCAGGAACCGGGTGCTGGGAGCAAGGAACAGGCAAGAGGAGGGCTTGAAAGAAGTTTGCCACAAGCAAAGGAAAGTTTCCAGGCAGGCAGTTATATAGCCCAAGCCACAGGTGTGGCTAGTCACTGCTTCTTGAACTTAATCAAGGAAGCCTCCCTTTGCTCAGCTCTCTTGAGTCTCTGCCTTGTTTGTGGGCTGATTGGCACAGGCTCGAAACCATCTTAAGAGTCAGATCCCTGTTGCCCTAAAGAAGCAGGCAGAGGAATGTCCAGGCCTGCTTGGGCCATGGCAGCAGGGGGAGCTCTTGAGCTGCAGAACTCATCTCCAGCCAGAGTCACAGGGATCAACAGCTGCTGCTCATCATCTCATCCTGAGCAACAGGGACCAACAGCTGCTGCTTGTCATCAGTAGCTCGGACAGGGGCTTCAGTTATTGCACTTGTGGGCTTTGCAGAATTTGACTGCCAACAAATATCAGGATAATTGAAATCTCCCATTAACATGGCATCTCTCCTTTTTGAATGTGTGGTCATCTGCTCCAGGAAGGCCTCATCCAAGTCCTCAGGCTGGCCTGGAGGCCTGTAGCAAACCCCCACAATCACATCCCTATTGTTTCTCGCTCCCTTAATTCTCGCCCAGATGCTCTTGACATGGCTTCTCACATTTAAGTCATAGATTTCTTCACAGGTGAAAACATCCTTGACATATAAGGCTCCCCCTTCTCCTTTCTTGTTTGGTCTATTTCTCCAAAATAGGTTATACCTCCCCATTCCTACATTCCAATCATGAGATTCATCCCACCAGGTTTCAGTGATGCCTATTAAATCATATTTATTTTCTTGTACTATGAGTTGGAGTTCATCTTGCTTATTCCCCATGCTCTGTACATTAGTGTAGAGACACTTGAGATGATGTGCCCTTTGTGGAATTTCTGTACTAAAGTGACTTTCCCTCTCCCTGTTGGTCTCTTGTTCTACTTGGCCTGCTCTACCTATATCATGTGGGCTATTTTTCACAGTACTCACTGAATCCTTGCCCAGAATAATACTGTCCCCCTCCCCAGTCAAACTCTTGATCTGTTTTGTGAGACTGTTAGCAAAAACGTTCCGGCCAACGGTTGTAAGGTGCAGGCCATCCCTTGCCAGAAAACCATCTTCATGGAAATGGAGACCATGATGATGATGATGATGATTTATTTGTATCCTGCCTCTCCATATGGATCGAGGCGGCGAACAACTTACAAATAGCATGTATTTCAAAACATTTCTATACATGCCTCCAACAAGCTGGGTACTCATTTTACCAACCTGCAAAAGGATGGAAGGCTGAGTCAACCTTGGAGCCGGGCAGGATCGAACTCACAACCTTGTGGCCTACAGTACTGGCATTTAACCACTGCGCCACCAGGGCTCCTGATCCAAAAATCTGAATCGCTCCCAGTGGCACTATCTTCGGAGCCAGTTGTTGATCTCCACTATTCTTCTTTCCTTTCGTGGGCCATGTCATTCCACCGAAAGAAGAGATACACAATATTCCTTCCTGTTTCTTAAAGTGCTGGCATTTTAGAATGTACTATACCACAGTGAGAATCACATGGCCCTCCAGATGTTGTTGGACTGCAATTTCCATCAGTCATCACATTTACTATGCTGGCTAAGCCTGATGGAAATTACAAACAAGGAAAATCTACAAGGCTACATGATCCCCACCCTTCACTATACTGTCTTCTGCTTCCTTGACTGGGTACATTGGTGCTAATAACATCAGAAAGCAAGATGAAGGAATAAGAAAAAAAATTAAGAACTTTTTTTGGGGGAGGGGGAGTGTTGAAGCAACATTTGGCATTTCACAGTAAATATTCCTCTCTCTCTCTCTTTCTTTCTTTCTCTGTATTTGTGTGTATATCTCTCTGCGTGCGCGTGGTAAATGGTCAAAATAGTGGCCTGAGAAGGCTAAAGGAAACCATGTTTTGTTATCTTTGTTCACTGACCAGAATACCATCATTGGAAGCTAATCTGAAGTCAGGGTGGGAAATGTGTGGTATTTCAAATGTTGATGAACTACTGTGACTATCACGCCCTGCCACTGACCAGCTGAGCCAAACCTGACAGGAACCAGAGTCTTAAAACATCTGTAGGGCTACAGATTACTCAGCTCTGATGTATGGGATTATATCCAATTCTACTTTACTCAGAGAAAGCTCTGAGATATCTTTGCACTACACCATGAAGTTATTGTTCCTGCCACCTCTTGAGAGAAAGAGCCCCAGCCATATTAATAACTTCCCAATTGGGACAGGGCCAAAGAAAGTTGAATGCTACCCACTGTTTATTTTGTGTGTAGCATAGTGTCTTGAGATTATGTTGAGCCTGAGGCTCTGATCCAGTCAGATTCCAGCCAAACCAGATTTGAGGACTTGCCAAAATGAAACAAAGCCACTGATGCTACAACATGAGAGTCTACTGGGTATATAAAGATGATAAGTAGATGAAGGAATAAGAAATAAATGCAAAGAAAGTTCTCCCTAAACACCTTCCACTGTTGAACAGACTGTTAGATGTGTTTCCAAATTATAGAAGGAGCCCAACAGTATATTTGGTCCCCAAGATATACATGATGTGAAGCACTTTGTAGACCTTCAAATTCTCTGCCCTAAAGTTGCTTTATTCTTCTTCTAGGATGTATACAAAGGAATTTATCCCAGTCCAGGTTAATATAATAGCTGGCCAACTCCCAAATTTGAGATACTGCTTGAAAGTGCACAGATTGGGAAGTAGACAAATCACCTCTTCCTATAAACTAAGGCCATAATTATCTGACAAGAAAAAGAAGGAGGGCATTGCCAGAATTTCTGCAAGATACTGAAAATATCCTTATCAGCATTAGGCTGGTAGAGCCAAGGAGCTGCAGGAATGTTTACTTGTGAGCTCCTCTTGCTTGCCAGTCTTACATCATAGAGGCCCATTGGACTAATTCAAGGCTCCAAGAGACCTACTAACTATACAAGTGACACACATCTCTATGAAAGTCATAGAAGCCAGACTGCATACTGCCTCAGTGCCATTCTTCCAGTGGTAAGCTCACTAAAAATGGCAGCAGCTTGACAGGTCTGTGGTTGCAGTCCCAGACAGGAAACAAAACAGACTTAGCCAGACATAGCAAGCCACTAACTTAAGTGGTCTCTGTTATACAATATTCTGTGAATATTGATTAATAGCACAGTGTTATAGGATTGTGAAGAAATAGGATTTAGTTCTTTGGAGTTGGTACTCTGGAATTCACCATTTAGCCTACCTTTGAAAAGGGGCTGTTAGATATGTTTCCAAATAGGAACTATGTGGATAATACTTATTCCATATGCTCACTAATACAAAATTACATCAGGGGATTGATACATGCAAGAGGTCTATCCATTTAAAAGGGATGCAGACCTGACTAGAGTTTAGCCAGGAGTCCTGGGGACAGAGGAAAAGTGGCTAAAAAGTAGAATATTTTAGGCCTATATACGTTTGATCTGAAATTGAATGAGGATCCCAATTCATTATATCTGTTCCTCTAGTATGTTTTAGAATGCAAGTTAACTTAGATGTAGAGCCTTCTTATATTCATAGCCTTGTGATCACATAAAAGCATGCACAGAACTGACATGATACTTTTACCTATTTCTTTGGACTTTTCTTCCTTTTGTTTCTTTCCTTTGTTTGCTTGTTTGTTTTATGTAGAGGATTAATTTGCCAGTATCTCGACGAGACAGGAATTTTCCATACAATATCATATGACATAGCTTTGAATTCAAAGCCACAGACATCTATTGTTTTGCCACATTTGTTTTACAATAGAAGGAGCAACTCTTGTTTTGCATTTCAGCATGACATTGTGTATAAAGCTGAGGAGGAATAATGAAGCAGCACAGGAATGGCTGGCAAAAATGCTTCAGGACAGGAAAGGCAGACTGGAGATGCTGAAGACACAAAATTAAACAGGAGTGGGGGAAGATACTGTAGCCAAATATCTTCTCTTGAAAAAATTAAAAAGGAAAGAAAGTTGTATTTCTCGTGTAGTCACTAACCTACACAGGATTTCTTTATTTTCAAGTCAGTCTCATAAATGTGACTTCTGTTATGCTAAGAAGTGGGCCATCTTCATGTAAAATAATGTGCTAAAAGTGTTTGTTTTTATTGCATTCACCCCTGCAAATCAGCTTATTCCCACATGCAGTTTGGTAACCTGTTGGGGGAAACAGTGTGACCTAGAAGTTGTGGGACTGCAACTCTGATAACACTTAGCTAGCACAGCCAATGACACAGAACACTGGCAGTAGGATTTCAGCATCTCAAGGACCACAGTTCCCACTCCTGCTGTAAAAGAAACAGTATATATCTACACATGCCTACTCACAAGTATGCCCTAGTAAATTCAGAGTGGCTTACTTCTAGGTGAGAAGGTATAAGATTTTAGCCTTCATCTGTTATTCAGTGCTACACAAAATAGATATTTTAATCTCTATTCATATAAACAACATTACGGTATGTCAATATGACCTACAGTAATGCATTTCCAATGAAAGTGTTTTATTGCAGCCCTAAATATTGCAATGGTGGGCCTTTATTAATGCCTCTTTGGTTGAAAACATTTCATCTGTGTAGGAAGGGTAAAAAAACAAGTTCAAAGAAGAAAGTTGTTCCAAGATCTATCCCTAATCAATACAAAAAGGCTTCAGAGAGCTATAAGAAGGAATAAGCTTTCCTATTTCTCAGAGAAACTATTTTATTTCACCACTTTGTGTGTATATATGTTTATGTCACTATGTGTAATTAGTTGTAATACAGATCTGGGGACAAGTTGTTTGATGGTAACTCCCAACATCCCTTGCTATTGGCCATAGTTAGGACTTATGGGAATCTAACAACATTGGGAAAAACATAGCCATTGGCATAGATATTCACAGGCACAGCATTTTGTTTTATCCCAATAACTTGTTTATGTCTGTGGTATACATAGTGCAGAGCAGGTACCACAGGGCTTCTCTCCCTGCTCGAGTTTCCTCAGGGTCAGTTCTTAAAGTATCTCACTAGTAAAACAATATAGAATGCACAGCTTTGCTAGGATTGTTTTGAAAAGTTGTCCCTGAAATTCTTAGAAGAAGTAGATTATGGGACACTGTCCATCTTATTGGGACTGTTGTGGTATGAGGCCCTTCTATGGGGCTGGATGCTATTGCCAGCTTTTCCAGGGCCAGTTTTTCAAAATTAATAACTTTCAAAGAAGTAGCCATCTTTGTCCATGGCTTTGCTAGATTGCTGCTTTGAAATGCTGTTGTGGGAAAACTGGGAGACAAGGACCCTCATCTTCCCATGGATGACTCTCATAGCTCAATGTGGGTAAATTGGTAGTGAAAGTCCCCTATGTCAAAGGAGGAACTGTGTGGCCTTCCAGTTATTGTTAGACTGCAACTCACATCGTTCTTCATCATTGGCTGTGCTCATCATGAATGCTATGAATTGTAGTGGTGCAGCATCTGGAAGGTTATATTGTGTTCATTCCAGGATTACAATATGAGTTTATATGGTTATAAGCACATGCTGTGGAGCATCTAGGACATTGTAGATCTTTGGATTTAATTGTCTTATGTAGAGGCAGTGGCTTTAGTTGGCCATGTGAAGGACACAATTAACATCCTTTTCTTCTCATTGCTCCTCATTGCTCTTCCATGATCTAGGTTAAGAGGGGACATGATAGCCATGTTTAAATATTTGAAGGGATGCCATGTAGAAGAGGGAGTGGGCTTGTTTTCTGCTGCTCCAGAGACCAGGACAAGGAGCAATGGATTCAAGCTGCAGGAAAGGAGATTCCACCTGAACCTCAGGAAGAACTTCCGGACAGTCAGGGCTGGACGGCAGTGGAATATGCTGCCTTGGAGTGTAGTGGAGTCTCCTTCTTTGGAGGTCTTTAAGCAGAGGCTGGATGGCCATCTGTCGGGAGTGCTTTGAGGGTGTTCCTGCATGGGTTGGACTGGGTGGCCCGTGTGGCCTCTTCCAACTCTACATTTCTATGATTCTATGATTTACAACTGCTTTAGTATTCTTGAAATGTTAATAAAATAAAGCAAAACAGTGAGAAAACAGCCACTCCATTCAAAGAACATAACACTTTCTCAACCATTATACAGAAGAATATACCAACAAGAGCGGCTTTGTATTTTACACTCAGTTAAATCATATCACCATCACAACCACATGAATGATGTGGAGTTTGCTTTCCTGCTGTGCTAGGGACTATTATGTTACCAAGGAACAATACTTTACTTTCTGAAATATTTTGATATAGAGAAGAATAGCATTAAAGTTTTAGAAGTAGCAAAAAAAACATCTGTCGTCACATACCTGTCCAGACATTTCCCTTTTGGCTATAAACAATTTAAAAAATGAGAAGAAAGGATATTGTGGTTGTCAACCCTGGGTGGCCCAGGATGTCTGTGATGGTTTAGGTCTGAGACTTTTTGCCGTTGTTTGCTAGATGTTTCCATTGTCTAGGTTAGGGGTGAGCAAAATGTCACATGTAGGCCTTATGCAGCCCCTGGCCCTCATTTTTGTGGCCTCTGAAGCCCCCCTACCTCCAATACTCCAACCACCTGCTTTTTGTGTGTGCATTTTTCTATGTTTGGGGGGGGGTTGGACAAATTTTGCCCCATGGACAAAGTCCCCTCAACACATAAAAACATGGAAAAATATCCCCTGCATCCACAAAGCAACGCAGAATCACATTATTCTCCTCAAATATCTACCTTTCTTCTACAGTTTCTCAAAATGATAAAAAGTGACATGACATCACTTCTTATTTCCATTTTGAGAGGCTGAAGGAAAAAAATTGAGGTATTTAGGCTGAAGTTGTGTGTGTGTGTGTGTGTGTGTGTGTGTGTGTGTATGGCCTGCAGGAGGTTTCGGTTGGGAAGATTGGCACCTAGTCCCCACACAGTTGCCCACCATTCAATCTAGTTCATAATGGCGTAGAGACTGGAAGTTCCTTGATTTTGACCCTGGGATGCAGTTCTAGTAGCACTAATGCTCACATGGGGGTAGTGGGGGGAAGACTGGTCTTTTAGGAACATTTTGAAATGAGATGGCAGTTTAGATGTCTGCATCAGCTTGTCTCTGAACCATTTTATTTCTATGCCCAAAGTAATTCTCTCTCAAATCCTCCTTTCTGCCTACAAGAGAACACCAGGCTGGTGATTTACTCCCAGAGCTTTTAGCTTTAATAGCTATGTACTGTATGTTAAATTATTGTTTTTGTGAGATACTGAACATGTATGCAGCTCTTGTGCACTAGAGATGAATATGTGATGTAAACGAATGGGCAGCTTTTAGACATAGAAAAAAAAGAATAAACCACTCTAACCTTTTTTAAAGAGAAAATAAAATGAGTTGCGCGACACACACACACACACACACACATGCCTTTGCTCTACCTTTTGCAATATTATTGCTTTCTTCACAAATACCTAAAAGGTATAGTGGAGATATTTAAGGCTGAAGTTCTTAACATAATTTTGGTAGAATAGCAGTACATTAACTGGTCTCTAAGTAAACATGCTTAGGATTTCTCTGTGAGCTGCAGGAGGCTGGTGTTGCTTTAACGTTTATTTTCTTTTTTTTTCTGCCTCAGAAAACAGGATTCCTTTTAAGATTTTCTGGTTTATGTGACTGGTTGGCACTGTTTGTGCAACTGGTTTGTAAAACACCCAGAAAACTAGCGGTGGTGGGTGAGACAGTGGTAAGCCAGACCTGCCATTAGTGGAGGGAACAAAAAAGGAAACTAATATGAGCAATTAAGATGGTGACTGGCATCTCCTTAAATACAGAACCACGAAGCTGTTCTACCTCTGTAGTACTTGGGTTTCTTCTTGGCTAAGAAACCAAAAACACTGATGGATAGCCCATTGTTTCACATTTTCAACTGAAGTCCATCTTGGTTTATTGGGTGAGTAGAAATGCCTTGACTTAGAAGAGACTGTAGCATTCCAAAGCTAATAGGGGAGTTATGTCATTACTCTAATCCTGATAATGAAGAGCAATCATGCTTCAGCCATATCCTGAGCAAAGGCAGAAACATTGTCCTGACTCTTTATTTCTTCATGGACTGTCACATGAAGACAAGAGGCCCTTTCATACTATACAGTTATAGCATTGTACTTCTACTTCAACTGCTTCATCAGAATCATATAGAATCCTGGAGGTTTGCAATTTGTTGAGGGACTAGAGCTTTCTGGCAGAGAATTCTAGATATCCCGCCCTATCCCAGCCTACCTGCGGGATCCCCTTCTCCCATATAATCCGCCCCGCACACTAAGGTCCTCTGGGAGGAATTTACTGCAGCCAATCAGAACTATGTTGGCTGCAGTTACCCAGAGGACCTTTTCTTCTGTCGCTCCTAAGTTATGGAATGGCCTGCCGGAGGAGACCCAGCACATTACCAGTCTTGACTGCTTTAAAAAAGCAGTCAAGACTGTTCTCTTCCGACAGGCCTTCCCAGACTAGTGTTCCACCGCCTCTCATCATTTGTCTCTTTGTTCTAATTTTGTTTTTAATTTGTTTTTAATAATTAATGTGTTCTAGGGGGATAGAAGCTTTGGTGGGTGGGGAGGATGGGGTACATTTTAATGTTTTAATGTATTTATATATTTTTGTAATGCCGCCTCGATCCACTGGGAGAGGCGGGATAAAAATAAATATTGTTGTTGTTGTTGTTGTTGTTGTGCAAATCCCAGGACTCCACAGGATAGAACCATGGCAGTTGAAGTGGAATCACAGTTAAAATTGTGTAGTGGGCCCAAGGTAAAATGTGAACTGGGAGATCAAAGTTGTAGAAGGCATTATATCTCAGCAATAGACCGGCCATAGGATGGAGTGCTTCAGGAGATTCTCTTTCACCCTAGGTCTCTTTTGTGGAATGATCCCAGAACTTACTTATTGGCGGAGAGCATTGGTTCTTCATGGATCTTTCGCACACTACCAACTGAAGGACAAAATTGTGGGCCAGGGTACCTCACTGGCTTCTGAGACTGGCTACAAACAGTGATAAGGACACTTCACATGGTTCACAGTACCACTTCACATGGTTCACAGTACAATTAAGCACAGTGATGTTTGTAATACACATGGAAAAGATCACAAAAGAAAGGAACAACAGCATGCCAGTCATTCATTTTTCAGATTCTTTTATACATACAGTTGTCTGTAGGGGGCAGCAGAAGCTAGACTAAAGCAAAAGACAAGCTGTCCAATATGGGGGAACAGAATTACTGATCTGTATATTCTCCCTGCATGTGGGTAGGTTGTGATGGGCCTGAATTGCTGCAAAATTAACAGCATTTCCTAATTAAAATTCTGCATATTAGCAAACTCAGGTTGCATGCATTCCTTTTAAAAAAATCTAATCTCTTCTTTTATATACAAAGCTACTGAAGCTGAACAAAACCAGTGAGATAAAAATTAACACACAAATTGTTTTTCCTCCCTTTGGGCAGGAAAAATCCTGTTTACAAGGAAAATGCAATTATGTATAAATATTTATGAAAATAAAAGGGGAAAAGTCAGGCATCAGTGATGGTAGGGTTTTGTTTTTTGTTTGGAGAAAGAAAAAATAGTAACAAATCACAGCAACACACTTGATATAATTATTGAGATTTCTACTGAGTCCTAACAGGGTGCCTTTTTTGTAAATTGATCATTTTCCACTATTTTAGTGTCAATAATTAATTCTAAATGGCAAGCCAGCACCTAACAGAAAGAAATCTGGATTTTAATTAAGTTAAGATACACAGACGTTCCCTTCCGCATCTGCTTTGAAAATACTAAAATTAAATATTTTTATACCAAGGTAAGGCTTTTAAAAAACAAAATATTTTGTTTATGAATTGATGCAAAGGAATACAGAGAATACAAAGGAGGAAAACTGTCTTAATTATGATACTGAACAGAAAATAGAATCTAACCAGAGGTTTAAATGGAATGACTTTAAGTGAAGGACGCTTGTCATTTAATGAGACATCTGGATCTATTGCTATGGTCACGTGAGTGTGAAACTATGAAATTCATTATTTTTCATCATTACTGCGCAGAGTCTTTGATGAAATAATATCAGAAGAAGCTACAGCTACAAAAGGAGGATACAGTACATTTGTTAAATTGCACCTTCAGCTTACTTATTACTTTTTATTATTATTTTTTAAAGTTTTTATGTAGTATTGGTCAGTCAGATATTTCATTGGCAATAATGTATGTAGATTATAATCAAAATTAGAATGAATGGAATTAGTATTTTTCTTTCTTTTTTTTTTTTTCTTTCGTGAGATTTCCATACTATTTTCTTCTGCATGTGACCATCTTCACTGTCAAATGAGCTGTTTTTTCAAGACTTGGCAAACACAGGAATTGGATTTCAAAGAGATGGCCATGCTAGTATGTCATAGCCTAGGAAAATGAGGGAGCATCTGAAGAAGTGGCTGTCTCAAAGGTGCCATAGGAACTGAGGGAAGTAATTCACATTGGCTCCTTGTCTTTTTCTGGCACAATTCGAAGTCCTATGCGGTTCATGTCCACATTATTTGAAGGATCATATTTTCCCACGAGTCTGCCCATGTTTTGAGATCTTATGAGGAAGCCCTTCTCTCTGTCCATCTGCTCCCACATGTAAATCTGATGAGAACCTAGGAGAGGCCATTCTTGGTGGCTACACCTAAGCTCTGAAACTGCCTTCCCTGAGAAATTAGACTGGTAGCCTCCTTGTTATGCTTCCATTGTGAAGACCTAGCATGCTGCTATCTAAGGAGGAAACGGCTTTTCAGAATGTGCTGTATCATATATATTTGTTTTTTTTTTTAATGGTCACAGTTTTAATTGCTTTTAATTCTATTTACAGTTCAATTATATTTTTAAGTTTTCTATGAAGTGACTTTTTTGATATATCTGTTTCAACTTTTGTTAGCCACCTTGAGTTCTGGATGGCTATGAAGTGGGTTGATAGTTCAGTCGCAGATGCCTCATGTACTTGGCATTTAGAAAGTCCAAATTATAATCCTGTAAACAATTCTGAGGTAGCAGTCTTGAAATCCAAGTGTGCTGCTGACAATCGAGGTAGACTTGACCAGCTTTGTGGATAAGGTGGGTTCACTAATGTCACACGTGATTCTCATCAAACTTGCAGATCTTCAAGGAGATTATGTGGGGTACAAATATTGCCTCTAGGAATAACCCTTCTAGTTTAGAGTAACTGATATTCTGTAAGTCATATACAGAATAGAGGAAACTACTTTTAAGAGTAACAAGTTACAGTTATAGTTCTAATCCCATCCCTATAGTTACTGTTAACACTTTTTTTGGGGGGGGGCTCTCTAAAAGTAATTAAATCAGATTTGCATTTTTGAGCAAACTGCTGGCCTATTGTACAAGACACACACTCCTGCTCAACTTGTCTTTGCTTCAGCACCTGTATGCAGTGCAGAATATGAAGCAGCAGCACAAACCAACACTTGGATCATGTAATATTTTCCTTCCGTCATTTAGTAAAGCCGCTACATAACTATTTAAAATAGTTCAAATACGGTAGTTATAGGAGTTACATCAGAAAGGGGGTGAAACCCCTTATTCAGTTACTATCATAACAGAACCTAATTACATCTTAGTTATTGGGAAAATAAATTAGTCACAAGAACCCAGTATGTATTTGAAACTAGTTAGTCCAAACCCTGGTTAGAAATTTTAAAAAGTTTGTGTTGAGTAAACCAACAGATTTCAGGGCATTTGCTCTGTAGACCTTTGTTATTTTTCTTCGATGTGTTAGAAAGCAAACACATAGGACTGTTAGTAGTTCTGTTCAAAATAAGAAGCAATTATTTTGTCCCCCTTTTTTTCTTTGCCCCTTCTCTTCAGTCCCTGCTTTCTTGCTATCACCTCTAGTCCTTTCCATTAACTTGACAAGTCAAAACATAAGCAAATCCCATTCTGTTTAATTAACATGATAATCTCTTTCCCCTCTCACGGCCCACAATCCAGCCACTATCAACCAACTGCTTAATATGCTTTAAATGTCTTCTGTTTGCACAATCTCTGAAGAGGAAAGACCATGATCCTTAGAAACACCCAAGGCCTGGGTTTCAGATTAAAAAGAGGGGGGAAAATCAAGCAAATGGGAAGGATATTTTTAAAGCCATACTTTGAGGGTACACCATTAAATGCTTTTATTACTTCCCTTTTAAATGGAGATGGAGAACTCTGGCCTTCTCCACCTTTGAATCTGCCCCTTTGTAATTTGCCTTTTGCCCCCAATTAAACTGATACCACCCTGCTTTATGTCTGGCCTTCAGACTCCCCCCCCCCCGACTCCATTACTAATATAACCTTAAATAAGAGTGAACGTCAACAGTAGCTGAAAGATATTAAACAAAGATTTTATGCATATTTCCAAGAGTGAAGGATGTTTTTTGCTTTATTGCTCCATTTTAGAATTTTTCTTATCCCACCTTGTCTTCTCATGTTATGGCACTTCAGGCAGTTAGCAAGATCTTTTAAAACAACAACAACAGAAAATGAACAATATCATAATTTTAAAGAATATAGAACATAAAAAGAAAAAAGCAATAAAAAGATAACTACTAAATACGAAGACATTAAGAAGACTTAAAAAAGAATAAGAAAAAGCTCCTTGTATGAAGTGGTTGTCAGAAAACAATGCTGTAAGAAAGCAGGAGTCAAAAAGGCAATTCACCAATAATTGTTTTTCAGTTACTGGCCATAAAAGCTATCTGATTAAAATATCCCAAGAATAATTATAATCATGCAGATTTTAACCAATCATTTTCTTCAGATTGTTGGTTAGCTATTTCTTTGTAAGGTGCACAGCACACCTGGCACTACATAGTTGGTGGATTTTTCTTCAAGTCCATCTGATTATTCTCTCCTAACTCCCCTAGCTCACTCCTGAACAGACTTTCCCAGTTGGTTGACCTCTGGACTTCTCCAATCTCAACCCCAGCAGCACAGCTGATAAGTCAAAGAAAACAAACTGAATAGCTCCCAGCTCCTTACTTACTTTTATTCAGTAAGCATAAAGTCAAAATAAAGTCCAACAGAATTTGAATGCAAGTGAGTCCAAACTTGGCCAGAGTTCAGCAAGGCATCCAGCAAACAGATAAGTCAAATAAGCTCTGACAAATCCCAGAGGGGAAGGGCAGCAGTTATATAGGTCAGCCACCTAACACAGCTGTTGCCTGAGTAATTGTTGCCAGTTATACATTCTCTGGGATTGAGGTAGGCTGTCTCTTTGTTGTCTGTGCTTGGCAAAAGTGGGTACTGATAAGTCATCTTCTGTGTCTGAAGGGGCAGGACTCTCTGCTGGAGCTGGCACCACCCCCTGTTCTGTTTGTGGCACTGTGACTTCTTCCTGTACAGCAGGCCCTGGTGTGCCCCCTGTTTCATCCACTGGTATGTCCCCTGTTTCGAACTGAGTCAGAGTCCATATTCTGAAAGCAGAGCATGGCAGGACTGCTTTTTTTTTTTTTTGAGTGGGTGGGTGGGGTGGAACAGTGATGATTTTAATAATCCCTGATGATTTGGAACACTGTTTGTAACTGATGGAAGCTGTAGTCCACAATACCTGAAAAGCATCCATTCAGGAAGGGCAGCTCTGAGTTTTTGGAATGGGTTATTTATCTGAATTAGAATGATGATGCACTCTACCTATTCCTCCCCACTGCTCCTAGAGAGAGGTGGTTGATACAAGATGTGTGTATTAAGTACAGAGGCAGTTCTAGAATGGAGATAGAAAAAATCAGTGATGAAGGGGAGGAAGGAGACGAAACTGGGACCAGATTTGCATCTTATTGTATCTGTCTGGACATGTGATGTGACTTTGCAGAAATTCTACCTTATTGGGGTACACATAAGCATCCTAAAAGTGCCATGGATGTTTAGTGCTTTGTTCTCTAAACCTTAGAGTGCAGTGAACCTGGAATTTTTCACAATTCGGGGAGTTGGAGTGCATGTAATAATACTTATTCTGTATTAAGAATGTAATACAGTTAAGTATTGTACCAGCAGTTTGAAACAAGGGCCTGTACCTAGTATGCACCCAGAAGGTTGATGGATTTTGTTGTTCTTGTTCTTTTCCTTGAAAAGACCTTTTCATACTCACCTGTATTCCAAACTAGTCCTTCTGAACATCTGAAAATATACCACTTTCCATTCAGTTAAACTTCTTCAGACTGGAATTACTTTTGGAAGTGTAGGCACAATCATAATCAAGAAAACATCACTGAAGGCAAAGTTTCTCTCCCTCCAAGTTGTATACAGAAACATTTCTTTCCTCTACTGAAGGATATATCCACAGTTGATAATAGCTGTAAGTTTTTCTTTCTTTCTTTTTTTTTCTGTAGTGCAAAGCTTTGCTTGCCAAGGAAACCATAGTTTTATTGCTATGAAGGCATCAAGGAGACTCTAGAGAGAATGTTGAAAGCTCCTAAAAGCATTTCAACCTCTCTGTTTCTTCCCCCAAAGCACTATGTTTAATAGTAACAAAATTAACTACCGGAGAATTGAATTGCACAATGACTGTAGAGTTTTTGCAGTTTGCATTTCTCACTGCTTTCAATGTGTCTTCCACAACTAAAAATGCAACATTATTTTTCTAATTATACTTTTATCATCTAACTGGGAGTAGATCTTGTCATGTACAGCACAGTCTTGCATTCTTCTCATTTTCAATAAAAGTATTCCTGATGTGTAGGCTAGCAACCAGACCTAGGAGATGGATTTGCAGCACCTGATTGTAGATTTAATAGCTCTTAGAAAAACAGTCTTTGTAAACATTTTTTCTCCACTTGTCCTACAGATATTAATTTCCATACCATATCCTCCTACTTGGCAAACAGGATTTAGTTATCACTAAAGTATCCAACATTTAGTAATTGTATTTAGGAATGGGTGACAAATTTGTTTGGTTCATATTTTAACACCAATGTACTCAATTTGGATCTCCTGGACTCTGTGCAGATCAGAATACAAATTGTAGTTGGAAATCAGTACATTTTGGAGCTTGTGATATGATTTGGATATGAAAAAATTGCACTTCAGTATATCCGTACAGAAAATGTTTATGTGTGTCTGCATACATACACAAATGTGTATACACATACACATACAAAATATATATAGAGAGAATGTGTCCTTTTGAACAATGTGCAAAAGCACTCTTTAGTCAATGGAAGAATGCATCAAAATGCATAAGTTTGACTAATTTACCCAAAAATGCATATATTTTGAAAAATGCCCATTAAACACATTGGAATTTCCATGTGGGAAAAGGGCGGCAGGGGGGTGAAAAAAGACTCAAAATCTGATACAGAGATGAAACATGATAAGCTTCCTGTTGGAAATGCTTAGCAAGATTAATTTTGACAAATTCACATATCCCTAATTGTATCTTGCTGTTGAAAATTAAATGCCAACAATTTTTCCTAATTGCTAAATGCTAATTATTATGTCTGATATCAGGTAATGTGATATGACTACCTTTCTACTCCTCCTGAGTCTGTTTCCCCCTCCCCTCCAAAAGTGAAATAAAAAGGGGTGGGTGATATAGCCCCTTTTTTCCAACCCTTTTACAAACCTCAGTCTAAATCCAGCATATACATATACAGTTACACATACATATGTATATTTCTGGGTGGTTTTTTTTTTTTTAATATATAGACATATTTCTCTCTGGTAACTAAAACTTTGTTTACAACAAGTCTCCATGTTACATATTCTAAGAGCAACGGAAGCTTTTAGTTTAATTATATTTAATTAAATTGCATTATTGTTAATTAAATTTAATTGAAATACTCATTAGGAACTTGCTGCTGGAAAATTCTCACCTTAATGTTGGTCTTTCATGTTCCTTGAATTAAAAAAGAGAAAAAGAAAAGAAAAACCTACTGGATTTTTTTGAGGTAGCAAAGTAGCTTTCCCTGCTCATGAAGGCAATGACCAACTTCAGCTTTCAGGTGATCATTATGTATAATTGCTTGGTGAAGAACTATGTTGAAATGAATGTGGTAGAGTGTCCTCTGACTCTATTAAGATGACAAACTCTACGTACAATACTTATCACTAAGCAGAAAATTATGCCAGGGGTGGTCAATGTGTGACCTATGGGACTCATGCACCTCCAAGGCCATTTTTAGACCCCAAATTTCTACAGAACTCTTTTGCTGATTGGAGGTCCATACACACACCCCAGGCCTAAAAGACTTTTGTAAATAAGTTCATTTTCCACTCTTGGAAGCTTCTAGTCATTTTGGCGATGGAAGGTTTTTGGTTTTCATCCAAGTGGCAGTGTGCAGTTCAGAAAGTCAAAATTCCAAAAGGGGAGATAGAAGGGGCGGGGGGAGAAAGGAACTTGCCATAACTCATCAACACATTGGGATAGACATTTCAAGGTTTGTTGTTCAAACTGCAATAGCCAGTTTCAAGTCAACATTTTAAAAAGGGTGGGTCTTAGAAGAAACAGAGGGGGCCTAACATAACTTGTGATGAAATAAATTTTAAAAGAGCTAGAAAACAGGAGAGAGATTGCCAGATACTCCTGTCAATATTCCTAGGGAGTAAAAAGAGGGAAACTATAGATGTTAGTTTTATTTTTTTCTTCTTCCCAACAGGGCTAAAGACAAATAATCAGTTCATTCTTCTCAGTAGTTTAACACAAATGGTTATTTTTTAAAATTCTCCTGGTGGAAAAGCTGTGCAGTTTTCTTCGGTGAAAAATGGTGCAATTTAAGTGTAATGAACAACTGCTCATTTACCCTAAGGATGAAAGAATGCAGAGGAGAAATTAACAACAGACGAACAGAACTGTGCAGTGCAGAAGTAGGGGGCCCATTAGAAACCTAAGGAGATCATGGAGCTCAGAGAACAGAGTGGTGGGGAACAGAGTGGAGCGGGTTGGGTGGAATGGAAATGAAACAGACTTTTGGTTATGGCAGAAGCAACTGTTCCTCCTGTCTGAACTCTTCTTTTCTTTTTGTGGTTAGGTGCTACATGCATGTCCCTTCTATATAAAGTCTGTTGTCTGGGGACCAGGGGTGGGACAGGTTGGCAGGCAGGGAAATACGGATGAGTGGAGAAGAGAACCACAGAGAAAGGGACACCCATGAGAGAAAACATGCACACAGAGCACCCACCATCAGCAGAAAGAGAAGAATTCTGACAGCAGAAACAACCATTGCTGCTTCTTACATTCTTACTTAGGAGACAGGTACCAAGATTCTTGCGTTTTGTTTTTGTTTTGAATGTTGGGATAATGTAAATAGTAATAAAAGGGGAAGGGGATAAAGTGATAAAACTTCAATAAAACGCATAGCAGAAGAGTAAAACTTCAGTGCTGCTTATTAAAAAGCACAATATGTTTGATCTGTTGTCTGAAACTTAAGAGAATAGATGCTAGATAGGAGTCAGATAGTAGGTATATGAGAGCCACGGCAATGTAGAGCTTTGAGCATTGGACTACAGTCCTGAAGACCAGGGTTTGATTCCCTGCTTGGTCATGGAAACCCAGTGTGTGACCTTGGGTGCATCATACACTCTTAGCCCAGGAAATCCCATGGTTTTATGGTCACCAAAAGTTAGAAAAGATTTGAAGGCACACAACAACAACTTCTTGGAAAATTCTACCACAGACCACAAGAAAACAGAAAGCTATGGTAGGAACCCTGTTATTAGTCCCAACTAGAGTGGACACACTGAAATGGGATTAATATGCATGTTGTCCATAACTGATTCAATGAGACTACACTATTTAGGACAAATTAGTAGGTTTCACTTGACTTTTCTGAAGACACGTCCATCTTGTTTCTATGATAACGGTTGAAAATAGAAGGATAATCTGGGTCACTGATGATAGAACTGATGATAAGCTGCTTTATACTGAGACACACCATTGCTAGTGTCTTTCTGGGTTTTCAGAAGTTTTTCACACTTGCCTAAAAATGCCAGAAACAAATCCTGGGACCATCTGTATGCAAGACATGCATGTTCCTATTGAGTTATGGTCCCTTTCAAAAAATCTGCAGTTTAAACTATTAGCAATTGATGTCTATCAAAGGAAAACGTAGTCTAGAACAAAGTTGCTAAACAAACAAACATGAATGAGTCAGGATGGGTTTTTTACAAATCTTAAAATAATATTTTTCCATGGGGACAGCTTTTCAGACTTTTATGAAATTACAAAGATACAAAGGAATTCAAAATATCTGTCAGAGTGCTCTAAGCCTAAGGTTGATATTTACTCCAGTCCCTGGAGGAAGCAGCAGGATTTTTGAAAAGCTTGAAAAAAAAAACCAAAATCCAAAACCAACATTGACTTGTGGCTCAGTGTTGTGGGAGGTGAGGAGATCTTTGCACTCCAATAGGAAATGAGTAAACAAAAATTGGACTTGTACTAATATTTATCTCTTTTCCAAGTCTGTGATAGAAAACCACATGTGATTGAAACAATGGACTGTATCTGATGCTGAATATCTGCATGTGAAACAACTGGCTTCTTTCTTCTCCCTCCAAAGATCCCCAAGCTCCTGAAAAAACTTGCTCTGGGGGATTGGGAAACGCAATAAAACCTGTTTATGAGTTGTTCCTGGATAGGAAGTAGGAAGGAAAAAGGAAGTTCTGTGAGCTTTACACTGAATTAATTCTCAATGTAATTAGCAATCATGCCATCATTTAAAAAAAAAAAAAGCCAGATTCCCTGTCTCTCCCTCTGCCATGCTAAATGATATATGAGAGGTTAGTTTATATCTCTACCATTGTCCCTCTGCCTCAGTGTTTTCCATGGTATACAAATTATGTTTTTAGCAGGTCCTTCTTTCTGTCCCATCACCGTCATGGGTCCCTCTTTAGGGAACATGGGAGAGGGCCTTCTCAGTGGCTGCCTCCCAGAGAAGTCAGAATGGAACCCTTCCTAGTTTATTTTCTCAGACAAACAAAAAAGTTTCTATTTTGACAGTCGTTTGATCAGTGACTATATAAGGCCTATCTTGCCCAAACCATGTACTGGATCTTGGTAATTGTTGTGCTGGTGTGTGTGTGTGTGTAATATGTAGTTTTAATCTGGTTTTAATGTTTGATTGCTCCATGTTTAACTTTGTTTTTGTTTTTTAATTTGTTGCAAGTTGCTTTGAGTCCCAAACTGGGAAAAAGTTGGGATAGAAATAAGTATGATAATAATATTATCATGATACTACATGATTAGATCTTAATCCTTGGTCAGAACAAAAGCTTCCAGATAATCTAGCTGCTGATTTTACAGATACATTTCACTTTGCACAATAAACTGATCCACCAATTAGCATAGTTTCATGTGAATATTTTAAGTCTGGGACTGTAGGCATCATAATTTGTTTTCAGAATGATAATATAGAGTTTAACTGAACAGAAACAACTGGTGGTCTGTATGTGAAGCATTGGCTTGGCAAAACATTTAACCAGTTTTCAAATCATATGGTTTTTAAACTGAATAGTAATCTTCCTGCAGTCAAGAAGGAGTTCATCACTCTGTTGAACCATGATCATCCACAGAGATAGAAAAATAGCCTTGAGTTTGTATTTTTTGAAAGCTCAAGTTGTTTCCATTGCAAACATGAAGAAATGTACAGATCTTCATAAATTCATCAAAAAGCAATAGAAATTAAGTCTTTTCCCATTCATGCAGGATAAATTCAGTGTGCATCCTAAGTTACTGCCAGAGTATAGTTATTCAGCATTCCTTATTAGCAGGATACTTGCCATATATATAGATAAACTAAAACTAGTTGAATGCTGGCGAAGATATTTTATTTTAATTGAATTTGCCCAAACACTTCTTCTTTTACTAGGCGTACAACTCTGTCTTTCCTATGTTTTCAAATGACAGAACAAACAATCTGAAAAGTCTTTTCTTTATTGGGCAAGATTATGACAGCTTGTGCAGATTTTTGAATCCCTCCCATTTTGGGGGTTTTGGTCAAAATTCATCAAACCTGTTTTATGAATCACAATATGGTTTTGTGTATTTCTTTTGGCATTACGTTAACAACATTTTTTTTTTTTTTTGGCAGAAATGGTTCCAAAATGTGAAAAATCTTATGGCAGATTTTTCACAGCCATAGTTGGATGTGAACACTTATAATCAGAGTAAAACCCATGCCAGAGGAAGTTATTTCAGGCAAGTAATTTAAGATTTCTAGTACTGTATCTCTTGCAGTGTACTGAGAAAGGTATAATATTGCCTTCATCCTACTGTGTTATACTTCAAGGTTTGGGGATTGTACATATTGGAATGATTTTCTGCATTCTGGAAGTATGCTTACAAAAAATGTATCCACAAAAATGTGACTTTGCATAAAAAAATTTCTGGATGTAAATGATTTTATTTTTTGAAAAATAAAAATTTAAAAAACCAAAAACCACCTTTACAGCAGCTGAATATTTTCTTGATGGGGGTGTGTCAGTATGTTGAAGCAGCATTACTCAAAACTTCTGAATATTCTTTATGTTTGGTTCTGAACATGCAAAAAATGAATGCTTGAACCACTATTCCTTCTTTTGGGTCACAGTACAAAGCAACCCTTTCCAATTTTCAAAAGGAGTTACTCCAGTGGTGCAGGAGATTCCTAACCTCATTTGTAAGATGAAACTAGCCCTGTGGTTTCAGAGAACATACCTCATCTGTGCCCCAAGCAAACCCATAGAATGGGCCCCATACCTATCTGCTGTCATTCAAGTTCCTTCCATCCCCATATTCTGCACATACTTCATAACCTTGACAGAAAAGAGAAATACTAAGAGCTGAATTGCCACCTGGAACAGGATGCAGCTTGAAGCACAATCTTTTCTACTAAACTTTTTTGAGTCAGAACGTTACTTACAGTTTGCATAATCCACACTCATATTATGAAATGAATACCATTTACTGTGAAAATTTTGCTCTGGCTTAGATTTGAGTTGCTGTACATCAGGGATACTAGGAAATATATTTTTCACAGGGCATTTGTATTCATATTGTGTTCACCAGCTTATCCTGGAAAGGTAATGTTCCAGGACTCTGTGCCCCTGGGATGCTGAGAGATGAAAATCTCCGGAAATCATGTTCTGTTACAAGAACATAGGAGAAAAGAGAAACAGGAGGAATTCCTTCTAAGTGGATATATGGAATATTCCCTGTGGTTATGTTTATTCAATAAAGAAATATTCTCCTTTAGCAGTTGAAGATGTCTGTCTGCTCTGCTTACTTTTTTGTGATTTTTCAAAAAGTTTTACATTCATTCTAAAAATGTATACTTAGGTAACTGTTCTCTCCACCGAAGTATTACTTATGATTGGCTATGGTCCAGAAAGTTTCTGCACAAAACAAGAAAAGACAGAAGCTCATTCAAAAGCCAGTTAGTTGAATGGTTCCCTGGGGAGATCAAAGAATAAAAAGATGAGCAAATGCCCTAAGAAGACTAAAGCAGAGAATAAAGTATTAAAGCACTTTATGAGTACTGTGCCCATTGTCATTTCTTTTGTAAAGCCTGTCGGCACAACTTAGTGTAGCTATTAAGCAAGGGCTCAGTACAGGTTTTATCCCAGCAAACTTTTTTTTTTTTTTGCAAGTTCTAAATTGGGTGTGCCAAAACTGACTGGATGCAGAAACTTAGCCTGAACAAAGTTATGGTATCTAAAATTCCACATAAAATGCAGTGTTTTATTCAGAGGTTGAAGAAGTGGCTTATGGTGAAGGGATTGAGGCCATTTCCACACTGAGGCCATTTCCTCGAAGGCCCCTCCCTAAACTGCAAACCCTAGGATTCCATAGGATGTTGAAACTGGAATAATGGAATTATAACAGTCTAGTGCAGAAATGGCCCGAGATGATGCATAACTTTTCTGATTCACAGCAAGCCTACGTGACATACCTTCATTAAGCAACCTGATTTGCATATACAGATAGATCCCAATGTGTGTAGGCCTAATCCTTCCAATCTAGACATCATACCATCAGAATAGACTTAGAAGATTCATGCATAAAAGCTACCTGACCATCAAAGGCCAGGATAATAGGATAGCAAGAGAATTCTCTTTGGAATGTTTGGGATTGTTCTTTGTGAAACAAAATGGAAACATCATTTTCATCATGTTTAATGCTTCTTTGGCACAGCTCATGGCAACCAGTTTAAAGACATTAGAGCACAGCCCAATGGTCAATCTGTAGTTGGGAGAGGTGTAGGATGCTTGTACATACTGTCTGGCTCCTGGGTTACCATACGGGAAAAGGAACAGCCATCATTGTCCCAGACCTCCACTGACTATGCTGAAGGTCTGGGAGGACAATGGCTATTTTTTTTTCCAGATTGTGTAACTGCAGCCAGATTGTGCCTAGGAGATCCCAGCCACTAATTGGCTGTGTATGTGTGCCCCAGTGCCACCCAGCTGAGATTGTGGGGGTGGGTGGAAGGTTATTCCACAAGGAAGAACCTGGATACCTCCTTCTACAATGACCAAAAAAGTACATATTCTGGTGCAATAAGAAGTGATGCCAGTGTACATTATAACAGGATTTTTTTTCACAATCTCCAAATGACTTTAAGTTAAATCCAATTGTTAAGTTCCAATTAAGCAAACTCACTGAATCCACTGAAACTTGAAAAAGCAACACATCTGCTCATTCTATTGATTCAGGGGCTTTACTCTAGTTGGGACTAATGAACGGATTTAGAACTCCTATTTCAGACCCAGAGAAATAACTATATACTCTGTGTATTTGCAGACTATGAAGCAATAAAATAAAGCTGTTTTTATAACATAATCTCGGAAGCTATATTATGAGAAAGTGTAATGATTGTGAACTGTAGCTGAACAGGAGTTTCTTCTGTGGGAGGAAAAAATAAAACAAACCCTGCAGTTGCTCCTTAACTTCAGTATGCTGAAAAGCAATATGAAGCCCACTCCTATGCATGCTGCCATCCATTACAGAAGCTTCAATTAATTTTTGTGCATTTCTTAAAACTTCATGTAGGGCAGTGTCCAACTAACTGCTTGAACTTTTTTAACTCTCTGGGCAAAGAAACTGAATGAATCATTTTACTTATTTTTTTTTTTCTATAAGGATAAGAGAATCTGCTTCAGTTTCTAAGGACAAGGCTCATCATTAGTAGTAGCAGCACACCATTCATCTCACTTTAAGGTCTTTTTTTCCCTAAGGTTTTGTTTTTTGTCTTGTCTTGTCTTGTCACTTTTCTCTTCTTCTGCCACTGCAGGTGACAGCAACAGTAATTATACTGGTAACCTGGCCAAATTTTGCATCCCCGACAGTGCCTAATACGTACTTAGCACCATCCCAGAAAAATGGGAGCCATTACAATGCAACACAACACAACACAATGCAATGCAACGCAATGAAATCATACAGTAAATCATTTAGAGACAATTCTGAGAAGTGTCCACCTTTTTCTACATCAGTGAGAGAAGGAAAAATCTCAGGAATTTTTATCAGAAAAAGAAAAGACATTCTCAAGTAGTAGGCAACAAGTAGGTCCTTTAGATCTTTGAAATTCCAGATGTTTACACTCTAGATTCCGTGGTCATTTAACATATCGGCTAGTACTTCTGGAAACTTAGGCCATTTTTACAGGACATTGTTATAATGCTATTATTCCACTTTCAACATCCTGTGGAATTCTGGGGTTTGTAGTTTACTGGGTCGAAGAGCTCTCTGGCCGAGAATTCTAAAGGCCCTTCTCTAAACTACAAACCCCAGGATTCCACAGGATGTTGAAAGTGGAATAATAGCATTATAACAATGTAGAGTGTAAATAGCATTAGATGCAAAATAACTGCAAGACCAAAAACTCAGCTTTACATCAATTACCCTGAGCCTTTGGGATATATTACTGTATTGTCTCCATTTTTTTTTCTTCATTTAACTTCTTGAAAGTATGGAAGCAATTTTCTGTTTGTACTTTTTCTCTGTTTGGTGCTCTTTCATTGGTGCTACTTTGCTGAAAGATAGGACCTGAAAGATGGCCAAGTTTAAAATAGGGTTCAGAGAACACACGAATAAGGACACTCTGTTTTGAGGTTATGAAATATTGATGTAAATTTAGGATGCCTCCTTCAGGTCATCCTGCTTTTTACTTTCAAGGGCTGACTCTGTCTATAGGTCTGATTTGAGATATGACATGTGGAATGTGAAACATCAGCAAAAGATTTAAGCCAGTCCTCCCCAAGATGTCACTCTCCAGATGTATGGGATTATAATTCTTATAGTATCCAGTCATGTAGACAATGCCAGCTGGGGATGATGGAAACTGTAGCTAAACATATCTATAAGGTACTGCACAAGGAAGTTTTGTTTAGATTCATGCAACAGGGCTATGTGGATCAGTCACAGCTGGCCATGCTCAGTTTTGTAAAAGAATGGAGCAAGCTTGTTTACTACTGCTCCAGAGACGATGACACAGAGGAATGGATTCAAACTACAGGAAAAAAGATTTCACCTAGACATGAGGAAAACTTCCTGAGAGTAAGAAATGTTCACCAGTGAAATATGTTGCTTTGGAATGTGGTGGAGTGACCTTCTTTAAAAGTTTTAAACAGAAGCTAGATGGCCATTTGCACAAGGTGCTTTGAGTATGTTTCTGCATGGCAAGGGGTTGGACTCAATGGCTGTTGTGGTCTCTTCCAACTCTATGATTCCGTAATCACAAACCTGCTGAATCTCTGTCAGGGAGAGAGATTGGAAGAACTGACTCTACCACCCAGACATCCCAATTCCCCTTATGATCAGGTGGATTCTATCATTTTAAAAGGGATTACAGTCTAGACAGATGGATTAGGCTATGAAACAAAAAGCACAGCATTTATTTGGGAAGATTCCATACTAGTTCCTTCCAAAATATCCTGCTTCCCTCACTGGATAAGTGTGGTTACCTGGGATAGCTAAATACTTAGAGACTTAAAATCTTTGCTCAAAATATGCTGAAGGTAGGGTCTTATAAGGCTACAAGAGTGAAAACTGGAGATGGTTCCTATATCTTTAACTATTGTATAGAAGAGGGAAATTCAGTATGCTTTGTTTGCAATCTAGTTGTGTGGAAAATACCCCTTGCTGAAATTCCCTGTTATGCACAACCATTAAAGTATAAGAATCCTCTCCAGTTTTCAATTTGTAGAGCAATCTTAGGAGGCTAGGATTAGGCAAGAAATCCTTACTCTAGCAGAAATGTCCATTGGACAGTGGAAGGTACAGATGGTTCTCTAGGTCACTCTTCCTAACCACCTTGCTTCCAAAGACTCATTCTTAGAAATCTCAGATTCCTAAAGGAATAAGTAGCCTTCACTTCCCAACTAGGCTAACAGTGACTGTCTTCTCCCTCCCTCACCACAGGTATACCCCACAAATGTTTTTGTCTGAACTTCCACTACTTCCTTAGCTTTCACTAGAACAATTATGCTGATATAGATACCCAACAGGATATTGGCCTTAGTGAATTATTGGTTGACTTGCTCATTGTGTACTTTAGATAACACTTTAACCCAAAGAACTTTAAAGCTTTTTTTTTCTTTTCCAAACCACATTGTGTGTTATGGGAGGAAGCTTCTGAACTTCATAGTTGTTTTCAAAGAAGAAAAAGAACTCATTTGTACTATCTGAAAATGCAAAGTAAATTATACTAAAAGAGATATAAAATGGTGTCATCTACATATAAATTGCTTTGTAACTTAAGGGGACACAGATTTGGTCTGTATTATGTTAAGATTCCATCACATTGCCTAATGGATTAGTTTTTATTAACTACAATAAAACAGCATGAGGTTTTCTTCAAGTGAAAGTGAACTAAAGTAAAACTAGATAATTAATTACAATAAACTTTTATTTGTTCTCTAACATATACATAAACTGCTTTTACTGAATAAGCTGTAACCTGCCCACTCCATTATTATAAGAAAAGGATTTAAAACTGTTTGCCGAAGAATCAGCTCTTTTTGCCTTTGCCATTAGAGGTCATGAAGAGTAATAATATTAACTAGAAAAAAGCAGTTACAGGACATAAATCCCGCAGTGGTCATAGTCTAAGAAGATCAGAATATACATTTTTCACTGTGTTTCTGTCTGATAGCTTATTGGTTAAAGCAAGCATTTGTGTTCAACCAATGCTGCATGTACATTTTTCATTTTTTGCATTTGAAGTAGGCCATACTTGACATTAACAAACCAGTGTTCTGTGGTCTGAGCTCAGTCTGTCTGGGCTGTAATTTCACTAATATATACATGACCATTTATTTGTTCATAGTCACAAACTTAGTGCCTTGTCCTTCTCCTCTTTAAGTGGATTTTCCAAGGTTTTGTATCATAACATGCTGTTCCTGTGATTATTTTTTAATACATGCAGTAGATAGAAGTAGTGTCTATTTAGAGGCTGAATATCTGTTTGTTTGTTTATTTAATGTGTAATCTTTCATTTATGACAAGTCTTTCCCCTGGAAGCTACCAATGCATAAATTTGATGATGTATAAGCAATTTTAAAGTCATAATGTGATTAATATGATTAATAAGAGTCAACAGTAAAACTCAGGAAGGTAACAGCAAAACCCCTGAAAACAAACAAACCAACAGAAATTCCAAGAACAAATGGTGACAGCTAAAACAAGATGAACATGTCTTAAATACTCTAAAGGAACCAGATCATGTCTGATCTTGGAAACTCAGCAGAATCAGCCCTGGTTAGCACTTGGGTGGGAGACCAACAAAGAATACCAGGTGCTGTGGGCTATATTTCAGAGGAAAGAACCTGCAAAACCAACTCTGAGTATTCCTTGCCTAAAAAACCACTATGAAATTCATGGGGTTGCCGTAAGCTGACAGGCAGCTTGGAGGCACATCAGCACACAAAGCTAGATAATATGAACAGTAGCCAAACCCCCCCCCCAATATATAGCAGCCAAAAGCAAAAGCAAAGAAAAGAAACTAAAAACTGTTGACCAAAAGAAAGCTAAGACAGCCAATGAGATTCTTGGTTGCATCAATAGCAGTATGGTGTCCAGGTTATTTAGATCCCTGATCTACCAAGCTTGTACTTCTATCAACAAAGGGATAAGATTAGTATGTCATGACAGGTCTGGAGAAAACCATGTTAGCTACTAGTAATCACAGCATTTCTGTCTAAGTGTTCACAGACTGAGGCCATTTCCACTACTTACCTACCTCCTTCCAATGACATCCCATCATGATCCCAGGAGCCCCTTTGCCAAGATGGGAGCATGACATGAATGCTCCCCTCCGAACCTGGCCAGCTCCCTGCAGAAGGGAACACAAGTGACATGCACCTTCCTTCCACAGCACAGCTGACCTCTTTCCCATGCTGCACTGGGGAAGGAAGCACTTAGATCACATTTCTGCCTATTCTACACAGCCGCTGGCTATGGGAACATTGCGAGATAGCAGACCATTAACGGATATTTTCCATTAACTGAATATCCCATGATTGCAATGGGTGGGGACACACTGGCAGCAGTCATGCAAAAGCACAACTCGCAGACCAGTGCAAACACATCTCCATCACAGAACAGCAACACCATGCGGAAATGGCCTGAGTGTTCACCATATGCTCTAAAACTTTTCCAGGTGTTGACATGAAGTTGACCAGTCAGTACATAAATAGAATTTAGGCCTCACTTAAAAGCAAAATTAGCAACATCCAAGTTATTAGAAGTAGTACCTATACCATTACACAGCTCATATGATAATACCAGTGACAATAGCCCTACTCAATTGCTCATCGTTAAAATCTGTGAGGTTGGCAGAGACTAGTCATAGGACTTTCTCAGTGGTAGTCCCTGCTGTAACGAACTCTCTACTGAAAGACATGTGGCTGCCTCCATATATTGTTTTTAAGATGGTTTTGAAAAATTGTGAAGGTCATTGCTTTTAATTGAAAGGATTTTTTTTATTTTCAATTCTGGTTTTGTTACTGGTTTATTCCTATGTAGGCAAAATTTAATTTATCATTTGATGAGCTTATTGTAATTGATACAATATTAGATGTTTTATATTGAGCTTTGGCTTTGGATGGCCGAAGTCCTGAAAACTAGCTGAGAAATGCATTAAACAAGTAAACAAATAAATGGATCCCCATCCACTTTCCAACTCAGTTATAAGTATCAGACTATATATAGGAATCTTTGTTACAGCATATAAAACAGTATGGCTTAAGAGAAAGCCAACAAAGCCGTCAAATATATTGTTTCCAATTTCACATGTATGGGGAGAAAGTGCCATTGAAAAAGCTAACATAAATTGCGTGCAGGTTTGCTACTGGGCAAGAGAGTCTTTAACTATTAGAATGTCAGCCTATTGATCGGAAAAAGCCATGTAGTAAAAAGGTCCCCTAGCTAGCAAAGCTAAGGTTTAAAGTGATTACAAAGTAGGTGAACATACGTTCTTCTTAATACCTGTGTGCACCTGTTTCAAATAAATCAGATCTGAACCCTGGAACGGGTCTAGCTCACAACTAAAATTATTTACCACCTTTCATTACCAGGAATGCTACAGAAGAAACATCGATTTCATAAAAGTGTGTTTGTAATGAGGCTTCAAGCTACTGAAAAGCCCAGTAATAGAAAACATAAGAGAATTACAACTTTCAGACTATTTTTTTTTCCTTGAAGGGAGAGCTGAATCCCTCCCCACCAAAAAATAACTTTAAAGTTCAGAGTCTCCCAAGTAAAAATTTAGCTCTGCCTTTCTTAGAACTAGAACTAAAATGTGGAAAACAATAAGCCAATTCTAAGATCTACATAAAGTCAAAGACAAACATCCTTAGTGACTTTGAAATACGTTCCCTGACCTAAAAGCAAAGTTTAAAAGCTAGTGACTGAATGTTCCTAGTCTACTCCACCTAGAAATGTGTATTTTTCTCCTGATAGACCACTAGACTGGAATACTAGCTATAGTTGCTTCTGTTCTAGTTATCTGGGGTCTTAGAAATTGATTTATAAATATTAATAAAATGTATTCCTTTTTTAACTTTTTAAATGCATGTGTTAAACAATATAATCACCTGTCAGCAGTACTGACAACTGCAGTTCTCTGCTGGCAGAGAGACTATTCTGTCTAAAAGTCTTCTACTGTGTTCTTTCTTTCTGTTGTGTTCTTTGCAATGGAGACCATTAAATATGCTGTCTCTCTTCCACCCAAGATGGAGAAAGGTGAGGGAGCTTACAGAGTAGAGGAATGGAAGTGAAGGTTTCCAAGTGTCCATGTACCTAACATAACACCTTGGCCCTTTTTGCATGTTACCTGTTTGCGCGGCTGGGGGGGGGGCGCCTCACGCAAGAAGCCTCATCCGGAATGCTGCCGCTTCCCTGCTCCTTTGTCCTGCAGGTCGCTTCCTGGTAGTGCGACCGTCGTGCTCACAGCCAGCCCCTTCCTTTCGCAGCGCAGCCTGGGAGCTGTAGGCTGTGCTGGGAGAGGAAGCGCGACTGGGACGGCTTGTTCGGTGCACCGCACGCAGGTAAGTGCGCGAGAGCCCCGCGAGCATTGTGCGACTGCACAGTATTTTCGGCTTAAAGTGGACTGAGGTGTGGATATTTGGTAAGTAGTCTGCTCCTAGTCCCCTCCAAGGTGCAGACGACCTCCGTGAGAGGACACACTGCCCCGTTCTAATTGTCTGGTGCAGAAAGGGCCATAGTGTAATGACTTGAGCACTAGACTACAACTCTGGAGACCAGGGTTCGATTCCCACTTGGCCATGGAAATCCACTGGGTGACCCTGGGTGCATCACACACTCTTAGCCCTAGAGAACCCTGGGATAGGTTTACCTTATGGTCACCATAAGTTGGAACAACTTGAGGGCACACAACAACAACAACAACAATAAACGACAAGTGCATAATTCTTTTTATAAGTTGGGAAACAGTGCCTGGGATCTAGGAATGGGATGAATCCAGAATTTTCTGAATCCAGATCTGAATCTCTGGAAGGTTCTGTGAATCCATGAATCTCATGAATCTCAAATCTTTCGAATCCTTTTTTTAAAAAAAAGAGTTTAAAAAGCAAAGGAAAGAAGGATAATCTTGGGTAATACACACTCTCTCAACCTTAGCAAAAGCCTAGGCCCTCTAAAGATTTCCCTCTAAAGAAATCTGGCCAGGACATAGTTTTGCTTCAGGATTTCCCCAGATTGAAAATGACATGAAGGCCCTTTGTACACAGGCAGGAAAATGTGGATTAATCCTACATTTTCCTGCCTGCGTAAACAGGACCACATACTACAGTAGTGAGATAATCCAGGTCAAAACTGGATTTTCTTTGCATAGCTCCTTAGAGTATCCTGAGGTTTGTAGTTTAATGATGCACCAGCACACTTTGTTAGAGAAGGCTGTGACACGATGTAAAACTAGAAACCCCAGAATTGTGTCTGAAAGAGCTTTGCAGGGGAGCTATGCAAAGTAATCTTTCAGGTGTCCTTGAAATCTCAAGCCTGTACCTTCCAGTCAAGTACTGAACCTAAATATTAAATGTTCAATTTAAATATCTTAGAATACAACCCCAGATGTAATTTTTGAAATTGTTAGAAAAAGGCCATTATTACTCCAAGGGAAAAACTCACCTATTTGCCATCTCCTCTTGTGTCTGGTCTCTCAAGTTTTCAGGCATCCCAGTCTCCTAGGTTTTCAGGCATCCTGGTCTCCAACAAACTATTTGGTTGGTGGATTTGAAAGATTCAGTTTGCATATTTTGGTGCAGGAATTTGGATTTGCAAATCTTGAATCCTTGTCAAGGATTCGAGGATTCGGTTGGCCCGTCCCTACTGGGATCCTATTAAGCAGTTACAGTGTTATAAGCTAGATGTATACTCTCACAATTGTTCATAACCACATTTACAATTGTGGCACCATTTCCACAATAACAAATACCCCTAAAACCTTAAAAGCCAGGCAGCCAAACTAAGTGAAGGAATTCTGTGGTGCTGGTGAGCAAAGCATTGAAGTATGATGTGTTCAGCCCCCTCCTTCCAGCAAGTTGTGGTGTGACAAGCAGAATCAGGGATCCCTGAAGGGTTCTATCACAGGCTGGATATATCATCCTTCAGCACCCTATACTGCTGCAGAACTTTTTTGCTTGATATGGCTACCTGGCAGTTAAGGTGGGTTTTATGGGGTCAGATCAGGACATGAATTGCAGCATGGTAGCTACGTGTCTCATGCAGGATCTCAGCTAATATTTCAATAATTGTGAAGATATACTTTAAGAGTGATATGAAAACAATTACACACATTATTTCACATAGGTTGATGTTAGTTCTAGAAACAAGAGGTTTTCTCATTAGTATTATTAAACTTTTCAAGCCTCTGATTAGAATGAATTGTTCTCTTTTACTATGAGAAATGCATTAACAGTGTTTTGATATTGTTCTATATGGAACATTCCTGTTTATTTCCATTTATGGACAGAATGTTGTTCATTCAAATTGTTTTTCATTATGGTTCCCTCAATTGCCCATCTTTGTGAAGTAAGTGCTGGAGAAGCAGGGAGTTTAATAAAAGCAAAACTGGAACATAGGTGGAAGAAGGAAACAAGCCAATGAGCTAGGGAACAGGAGGAGATGCATCTAGGAAGAGCACATAGAAGTTAGGAATCAGTGGAAGAGGGAATACAAAGCATAAGCAAGAGACCTCACAAGAAGCAGTAAACTGGGCAGAGATGAAGGAAGGAAGGAAGGAAGGAAGGAAGGAAGGAAGGAAGGAAGATGATTCATTAAAGAAGGAAAGTAAAAGACATAGGCCATTTGGGCATGGAATCGCAGTCCCGCTATGGGAATGGGATGGCAGTGATTCACAAGCCGTGCTTTCATGCAACGTTGTCACCGTCCCACTGCCGTCCTGTTCCCATATGTTGTGATTGTGGGCTATTTGCTTAATGGATTAAATCCATTAAGCACCTGCAATTGCACAATGCTGGCCTAGTTACCTGCCATGCAGAAGGACAGGAAGCATGATGGAGGTGCTTCCATCCCCAGCACAGCATGGGAAAGAGTCTGTCTGTGCTGCGAAAGGCAGACACATGTCCCTCACACTTCCTTTCATAGGGTGCCAGTCGGATCCAGAGGGCAGCGTTCCTGCAGAGCTCCCTTGTCGGCAAAGGTGCTGCTGGGATTGCAAGGGGATAGACATGGGTGAATGTTGTCATGCAGATGGTGATAGATATATATGGCTGTATTGAATATTATGCTAAATAATTAATACACACAGGACCTTCTAAAATCTATTGCCAATGAAATGTGTCCACAAGAGAAATATTGTTTGTGTGTTCAGAACATTTATAACCTTGCCCTTTAGCTTAAAAAAGAGTCCCAGAGTAGCTTAGAAATGGTAATTCAACAGTTCCTGTCTTCAGGCTTACAATCAAAATAAGACATAACACACAAGGGAAAAGGGATGGGGAAGAAGGAGGGGCAAAATTAAGATTAGCAGCAGTGAACTTCCCCTGGACTCAGGCATGTTGGAGGTCTTGTAAAAGATTTTTCATTAGGAATAGGTGACAGACTGAAAAATGGTGGTGTTTTTTTTGGGGGGGGGGCGACGGATGTCCTTATCTATTATTTACATGCAAAATTACTATGGCACAATGATTGTACTGGAGAGTCAAGAATGAAGCCTTGCCAAATTTCACAAATTTTGTATGTGTAGCATATGTGCACTTTGTTCTGTGCGGAAATGTGTGAAAACACATTGCTAGGCACATTGCTAGGCAATAGTACCTAGTGGTCTTGTAAACCACAACAGTACTATCTTGCAGTGATTAATCTTCTCAATGATAAGACCTTCTTCTCTGCTTGACAGTTACAGTTTATCTTTTCAGTAAACACATTTTCTCTTTTGGAAAATTGACAGGAAGTACATCCCTAATAGCTAATGGTTTTTATCATTCCAGCTTACAGATGATGGATTTGCTTCTAAGATATCCTCGAGGGTGAGATTTGCTGTCAGCATTTTTCTGGCTTTTATTCCCTGAATTTGGAAATGGTGGAAAGCATTCTCCCAGTATCTCAATTTTCCCCCGCAAACAATAGCCTGTTTTGTTTAAGAGCCACACCACACACACAGCAAGTCATCTCCCAAAGCCCATTCACACGACACATATAAAATGCTATATTCCCCTTTAACTGCTACAGCAACTTCCTGTGGAATCCTGGAGTTTGGTGATGCACTGGAGCTTTCTGGCTGAAAATTCTAAATACCTCTCCCTAAAGAACATATCCCAGGACTTCATGGGATGTTACCATGTTATTTAATGTGCAATATGGCACTATAATTGTGTAGTGTAAATATACCCAACGTGAAATTACTTGGAATGGTTCCTCTTCTGGGGGAAAATTGCATTTCAGTTACATTTTCTTAATTTTTTTTTTTAAAAACTTCTTCTTGTTCAGATTGGAAAGAGCTATGGATTTTTTTTAAAAGCCTGAATGTAGGACAAAACAAAACAGCTTGATTTGTTGATCCAAACCCAGGGCTTAGAATGCTTACCTCTTCAGTATGAGACCTGAAGTCCTTGTATTCAAATGTCTTAATGCTGAATCACCTTTGCCATCTCTTTTCTCTAAGAGGCTTTTCATTGTTAACAGCTGCTTGTAAGTCAGGTAGAATATGATCCTCTCTATGCTGGGATTAGCTATACTTCTTGAATTTGGCCAGTGCAGATGGTACAACACCATCATCATCAACAACAACAAGAGAAAACCAAAAACAACAATAATATTTATATTTTTTCCCCAGTTCAGAACTCAAGGTGGGGTACAACAGATTTTTAAAAATATTTCAAAAGTAGAAAAGTAGAAAGTACAAAAATTTAAATCACTTTCAATCTGCCAGAACCCTAAGATCTGCAGGGGAAGGCTTTCTCTTGGTCCTACTACCATCCCAGGCTCGTCTTGTGAGGACAGGGGAGAGCTTTCTTAGTGGCTGCTCCCATCCTGTGGAACTCTCTTCCGCAGGAGGCTTGACTGGCCTCCTCCTTGCTTTTCTTTCTCCAGTAGACAAAAACATTTGTGAGCAGGGGAGCTTTTTATTTATTAAGCTGTTTTTTTAAAAAATGTGGTAGGGTTTTTTTAAAAATCATTTTATATGTTGTTAATGTTTTAACTTTTGGAAGCTGCCTTGGGTCCCACCCTGAGAGAAAGGTGGCATGGAAATATGATAAATAAATATGATAAATAGAAAAAATAAATAAATAACTGTAACTGACCGTTCCCAAAGGATGCTCACCAATACCTGCTTTTCATCCTGGAGAGAAGTGACTAGCGGGGTGCCAAAGGGTTCTGTCCTGGGCCCAGTGCTATTCAACATCTTCACTAATGACTTGGATGAAGGAATAGAGGGCATGCTCATCAAATTTGCAGATGATACCAAATTGGGAAGGGTTCCTAATATGCCAGAGGACAGGAACAAAATTCAAAATGACCTGGACAGATTGGAGAGCTGGGCCAAGGCTAACAAAATGAAATTCAACAGAGAGAAGTGTAAGGTCCTACACTTAGGTAGAAAAAATGGAATACAGAAATATAGGATGGGGGACACGTGGCTAGATAGCAGTACGTGTGAAAGAGATCTAGGAGTCTTAATAGACCACAAGCTGAACATGAGTCAGTAGTGTGATGCAGCAGCCAAGAAAGCCAATGCAATTCTTGACTGCATCAATAGGAGTATGGTGTCTAGATCAAGGGAGGTACTGGTACCACTCTACTCTGCTTTGGTTAGACCTCATCTGGAATACTGTGTCCAGTTCTGGGCACCTCAATTCAAGAAGGATATTGACAAGCTGGAGCAAGTCCAGAGGAGGATGACCAAAATGGTGAGGGGCCTGGAAGCCATGCCCTATGAGGATAGACTTAGAGAGCTGGTTATGTTTAGTCTGCAGAAGAGAAGGTTAAGAGGGGACATGATAGCCATGTTTAAATATTTGAAGGGATGCCACATAGAGGAAGGAGAGGGCTTGTTTTCTGCTGCTCCAGAGACCAGGACAAGGAGCAATGGATTCAAGCTGCAGGAAAGGAGATTCCACCTGAACCTCGGGAAGAACTTCCTGACAGTCAGGGCTGTCCGGCAGTGGAATATGCTGCCTCGGAGTGTAGTGGAGCCTTCTTCCTTGGAGGTTTTTAAGCAGAGGCTGGATGGCCATCTGTTGGGAGTGGTTTGAAGGTGTTCCTGCATGGCAGGGGGTTGGACTGGATAGCACCTGTGGTCTCTGCCAACTCTACATTTCTATGATTCTATGATTCTATGAATAAATAATCAAAAATTTAAAACCAGTTAAAAATATAAACCATTTTTAAAAAGACAACAAAGGTAATAAATAGAAAATCCAGCACGCTGTTTAGGCAGAAGAGACCCTGTATGTCCACTTCTCGAAGGCCTGTTGCAACAAAAATGGTCTTCACCTGTCTGCAGAAAGGAGAGTGCCAGTCTCTTCTGTCTGTAATGAGACTTTCAGAGCCTGGGGGAAGCCATTGAGAAGACCCTCCCCCATGTTCCCACTAGATATACCTGTGAGAGTGGTACAGCAGAAAGAAGGGCCTCCTCAGCAGATCTCAAAATTCTGATAGGTTCTTAAGGGAAAATGTAGTCGTTGATGATGTTGTGTTTTACCTTATTTCTTAATAAGGTAAATGGCTGTGTATATGTTCTGAGAATTTGTTCCCCCAAGGGATCTTTTATTCTTGGCAGTAGTACATTTTAGGCAAATGGGACACAACATCCCACATGTACACACAGCTATATAAATGGGGAGTTTTATTGAACAGATAACAATAAAAATATACACAACATTTTCATTTGAGGAATAACCAGTATTATGGTAGAGCAGAAATGAGTTGTGTGTGACCCTTTAGAATATTTTTAGGCCATCAAGGGCTCCTCAGTCTACCCTTTTTATTTTTATTTTATATTTTACAATATCTTATCCTCTCAGTATTGCAGGAAACAATTTCACCAAGTTAATTCCCACTCCCCAGCTGGTTTAAGCCCAGGAAAAGTCTTTTAAACATTCAGAAAGTACTGAATTTAGGAAAAAAATTAGGGGGAGACCATATTCTTCCTACAATGCATGGGGGTCATTTGACTTTTTTTAAAAAAATGGAATAAAGTTAAAAACAAAATATAAGAGACCAGGGCATGATTGGATAAAAGGTGCACCAATTTGAGGTCCTAAGAGTGTGTGTGATGTGCCCTTTCAGCCTCTGGCAATTGCCCATCCCTGTGGTAGAGCTTCATAAACAGCAAACAATAGAAGGATAACAGTTAAGCTAACAGAACGAGGAAATTTTAACTCAAACAAGTTGTTAGGAACCAGGTTGTTATCACAAGGCCTGAGACGCTAGCTTCAGATTTCAGCCACTGATAATATCTGGGAAGTCAGGGTTTTCTAAGTTCTGGGGGTTGTTAAGAGGGGGGAAAAAGAAAGATAGGGTACTTGCGGGGATAAAGCGAAAGTCTTTTTCAAACATGTTCACCCTTCAGATATGTACATGCACAAAAAGACTTAAAGAAAAAATATTCCTTGGAAAATATTTTTAGGAATGACAAAGATTGTTGATCATTGATCCTGATTTCTGATAGACTTCCCAGAAGACAAGCTGGGAAGTATTATACTCCTTGCTGAAGCACTAAAAAGAAGAAAAGAAACAATAGCGGTAAGTTGCATGTGAGGGGGACAATACTGTTCCAAGTTCTAATCCAGTCTGTAATGAAGCTATCCAAGCAACTGAATACTATCTCTGAAATACAGTCAGCACATTGGGTAGAATTTTTAAAGTTCAGATTACAATCCAGACCTGATTCACTGCCCACTGGCATGGAAGACACCAGCCACCACTGCAAACCAATGCCCTCTGGACCTTAGATCAGAAATTATATTAACAAGGGCCATCTCTGCACTAGGCAGTTATAGTGCTATTATTCCACTTTCAATATCCTATGAAATCCTAGGGTTTGCGGTTTAGGGAGGGGCCGGCCTCTCCGCAAACTCCAGGATTCCATAGGATGTTGAAAGTGGAATAAAGTGCTGTAACAGCCTAGTGTGGAAATGTTGATTTTATATCTAAATTCCTGGTTCTGGGACTTTGAATAACCCTAGAATCTCATGCTTCAGTGGTTTCAGCTCAAAAGGAGCTACACAAAGTCCACCTAACAATTTAAGAATTTAGCAAGAGACAGTCAAGAATGACATTCTATCCCAATAATCAAAGGTCTTTCTTAAAGATGGAGGCAGCAAACAGATTACTATTCCAGACCAATTTTAGCTTTCTGTTCTATGATCATTTATATGGTTATAGGGTGAGGAAAGTTCTCTTCAGTTTAAACTGGCCTTCTAAGATAAAAGAACCATAAACACAGACGGGTGTTCAATTGGTGTTCTTGCAAGACATTATCAGGTACTTAAGACATTATCAGGTACTTAACAGCAAACATGGTATAGTGGTTTGAATGTTGGGCTATGACCCAGTGTTGGGCCCGAGGCCCTCTGAGTAGGCCCTGTGTTACACACTCACACATTTTAGTTCAGCTTGCCTTCACACTAATGAGCGTATTTGGGGGGTTAACTCATGCTATTGTGTTGCTAGGTCAGGCTGCCCTGTATGCTGCAGACCTGTGAGAATAGTCAATGAATGTTAATGAGGGGTACTTCTCTCCCCGTGCCATCTTGTATGGGGAGAGGAGAGTGAAGCCTGATTAGGGACCATCCGCTGCTGTCTCGGGCAGGTAATGAGACTTGGCCATGAGCCTATCATGCACCTGGCCCATGGGTGCCTTAGTAATTGGTATCCAAGGTGGGATAGCTCCCCTCTTGCCCATTTCGGCATGGTGGATTGATGGATTGGCAGCTTCTTTTGCCACTTGTGCACGAAAAACCTATATAATCTGTTGAAACAAAGAGAATGCTGCTCCGTTGCCTGCTTTGCCTTTCTGACAGAGTCAGACTGTATGTATGCTTGTGTGCCTCTCGTTTTTCTTTTTGCTTCTTTGCTTAACAAACTGCATCCTCAAAGACCAGAACTGGCTTGGTTCTTGCCTCCCAGATCTTGTACTTCAAAGCTTGCACGGCCACCCAATCCAGGGAGAGCCGTGTATGCTACACCCAGGAGACCAGGGTTCAATGTGCTATCATCATTTTTGCCTTAGTGGCCTATAGCTCATGAGGACTGTATCCCTTGTTGGCAGGATAATATGGTTGAAGTAGTTGGAGAAAGACAGCCTGAATGGTACAGTAGTTTGAATGTTGGACTATGACCGTGGAGACCATGTTTCGATTCCCTGCTTGGCCATGGAAATGCACTGGGTGACCTTGGGTGCATCTCAGCCCCAGAAAAACCCATGACAGGGTTGCCTTATGGTCACCATATGTTGGAAGTGACTTGAAGGCACACAACAAGAAGTAATGTCTGAACCAAATCACCCTACTGAGTAGACACTGTAGAGTGTTTGACCTGACAATGATACACCTTAGGTGGTCTTAAATCAGTGTGGCTTATTGCCTACAATAGGATGTCCAAGGTACATTACCATACGTGGGTTGTATTCTCAGTGTCTAACTGATACCCTACATCCAGAGAATATTAATTGTTAAATAGTTATAAATATTTACAAGGTGTAGTTTGTCTCTTCTGCAGAAAGTAACTTGAGAGACTTCCTTTCAGTCGCTGGTTTTAAAACTTTTCTGTCCTGGACCAGACAATGTTCAAATCTAACCAGCAGTACCACATAGGACAGACATGCACATACAAGAGTTAGCAGGGATGTACAGATTTTGGAAATGTGGAAATAAGAATTTATAAAAACTCACACATTAGCTATCCTAATCAGGATGGAAAGAACTAGGGGACTAAAATTTCTACAGACAGAGGAGAGAGCAAAACTGACAGATTTTCCCTTTACAGTTTGGTGATTTTCTAGAAAGGTTAAATTACTGATGTTATAATCTTATGTACACTCACTTGGGAACACACCCCACCGAATTCAGTGGAATGGAGAAGTAAGTTTATATGCAAGAAACAGGGTTGCACAATAATGACATCCCACTAAAGGAATATTACGGCACATGAAAACTGTATTGGTTTTGTTCTTTTGTTGAAATATAGCATGCTGAGATATTCCTGCTAGATACCTTTTCACTGAATGGTACTTTGCTTTTATTTTTATATTTGTAGCATCTGGGAAATTAAAATTGGAAGGAAGGTTTTACTATCTAAACACAGTACACCCATTCACCCCTGAGTATCAATATATTTGGCCTTGTTTTTATTAGCCTGCCAATATCCTGCAAAACAACAAGACAAAAATCTATTCTGCCTAGCAAGGCTAAAATATCTGAATCTGGACAATGTATTACATTTCACTAGCAAATGAACAAAAGTGTAACTTTTTGGAGTCAGCTGTCCACTCTCCTCAGACACTAGCAGCCTCAAACTATTTTCTGAGAAATAATACAGTCCTTGATCTAACAATTCCCATTACATGTCCACCCTAAGACATGCCTTCCTGTGTTTCTAACATTGTATCTTTTAGTTCATGTAGTATTCTGTTTAATTCCAGAACTGTAGTCTCATACACCACTATTTAAAAAAATAAGTACTGTACAGTCTATCTAATATATAAGTCAAAGTTTGTATGTTTGTCTGTGTCGGGGGAAGATCTGACCTCATATGATTGGTTGTGTGAGGCAAAGACCTCATATGATTGGTTGCCTGAGAAGATTCTATGGAATCGTGGGGTTTGCAGTTTAGGGAGGGGCCTTTAGAATTCTCAGCCACAGAGTTCTTGAGCCCAGCCAGTTGCTATGGAGATGAGGCCTAGCAGCAAGGAGGAATACAGTATTTTCCTTCAGGAACCTAACCTCTGTATGTTAATAACTCTGAATACAGATTGGATTTGAGAATAGGGGAAAAGGTTACAGGTACTGGACAAGACAGTTTGAGGAATTAGAGACACAGGATCTCAAATCTTTCTAACAAATATTACCCATTAGAAAATAAAATCCCAGTCAAAGCCAGGTAAATACGCTAGTAATTACATAAATACATCTTGGCATATGGCTTATGTCCTGCAAAATTTTCAAGATCGGGAAATATTCTAATCTTTATATCTTACTGTTGCTTAATTCATTTTATGTTTACCAATATATTTGCTTTTATGACATAGACTCTAAAAAGTGTTTTCTGTTACTGGAGCCATTCCCACACTACACTGTTATAGTGCTGCTATTCCACTTTCAGCATCCTATGGAATCCTGGGGTTTGTAGTTTAGGGAGAGGCATTTAGAATTCTCAGCCAGGGAGCTTTTTGGCCTCAGTAAACTATAAACCCCAGAATTCCACAGGATGTGGAAAGTAGAATCATTGCACTATAACAAAGTTGTGTGGATATGGCCTGAGAGGAAAATCCTCTATCTCCTATTCCATCAGAGTGGTTTTTTTGTTTGTTTTTTTGCATATTTGTACCTATTCAACTTATTGTTTTTGCTATTTCTCATCCTTTCAATAACCAGGTTTCAATAATGGCTACTTGTCATTTTTGCCTTTGGCTCGACTGCTCAATTGGAGGTGGTATTGGAGCTGAGGGCTCATGTGTTGAACCCCAAAGAAGAAGTAGAATGATAATGATAAATAAAGATAGAATGAAAGAGAGATTGCAGGGAACTAAGATATCTTGGTTAAATTACATACAATTAGAGCAATGGACAAAGAGTATGGAAAGATATGTTAAAGATTTTAAAGAATATACTAAATTTGAACTAATTATTATTCAAAGACAAAATATGCAAGAAAATGAAATACTAAAAGGTATCACAAGTGAAATATATAAAATATTGGTAAAAGAACAAGAAGAGGATTATCTTAGAAAAATGTGGGAGGAAGAGACATCACAAAATATAGATATACAAGAATGGAGAAAAATTTGGAAACAACGTCATTTAAAAAAATTATCAATAAGAATAAAAGAGAATTATTATAAAATAATTTGGAAATGGTATTTGACTCCAGTGAAATTAAATCAGATAGACGAGAAATATTCAAGATTATGCTGGAGAGGATGTCAAGAAATCGGTACATATATGCGTATGTGGTGGAATTGTAAAAAGATAATGGAATTTTGGCAAAAGGTTTTTAAAGAGATAAAAGAGATTATAGGAGTAGGGATACCAATATGCCCAAATATAGCGTTGTTGTCTATATATAATAAGGTTGAGTGTACTCAGGTAAGGAAAGAATTAATAACAAATCTGTTAATTGCAGCGAGATTAATAATAGCAAAAAAATGGAAAACAAATGAAAATTTTCAAATAGAGGAATGGTATAAAGAAGTGTGGAAAATTGCAATTAATGATAAATTAACATGTAGAATTAGATTTATGAAAGGTTTAGTAAAAGGGAATGATTTTGAAAAAATTTGGAAAATATTTTTGGAAAAAACCTTGTTAAGAGAAGGTAAAGCTACCCTTTCACAAGAAGAATGGCAATTTTGGAAAGTGGATTAAATAAAAAGTTGGCTCTGGGGGGTGGGTTCATTTTTTTTTTTATTATGTGTGTGCGTTAGACATGTGATTTATTGATTAAATGGGATAATGATGTTCAATTTTCTTATAAAAGAAAAAAAAATTAGAATATAACTGGCTTTGGGGAGTGGTTACCTTTAGAGATAGTTTGATATGTTAAGAAATAAGATTATATTTAACAATAGTAATAGATTAAATGGAAGCGAAAAATATAGAATTAAGAATGAAATGATTATAATAAAAATGAATATAATGAAAATAAGAATTAAAGATAGGTAACAAAAATGTATAAGTAGTATGATATAGAATAAGCTGAACAAGCTTATGATTTTAAGGGCAAAAGAGAAAAAAAAATAATGTAAGTTTGTAGTGTTTAGAAAAAAAAGGAAAAAATTATTATTATTTTTTGTTTGATTCACTATTATGTATAACACATGGTGTTTAATTTTTTGTTTTTGTTTTTTGTTTGTTATATAATCAATAAAAAATTATTAAAAAAAGAAGAAGAAGAAGTAGAATGATTGATGTAAAAATGCAGCTTGTATCACTATGCTAGTGACACCAGGACAGGAATATACCAGCTTTATAAGCGCATCCCCAGCATCTTCCTCTTTCACTGCTACTCACTCTGGAAGAGAACATTAAGCGCAGAAGAGTAAGCCTTAGGCCAAAACCCTATGCAAGTGCTGCAGCTGGTATTCAGCTTCTACTTCCAGAAAAGATGTGGAGTAGAAGAATGACTGCCACTTGCAGCCTGGACAGGTCAATAGTTGGAGTGGTAGACAGTGGTGCTTTACTGGGACTTGGGCTTTGGTGTCAGTTTAGGTTCAGTAATAACAATGCTATTTTTTGGCATTGGTGGGGGGGGGTCTGATATCGTGTAGGGTGTACCAGGCTCCAGCAAGAGGCTGAGCCCAGTAAGAAAAAGGAATCGCTCCTCTCCCTGCCCCATTATTCAGTTTTATTGAGAACTTGAGGCACCCAGGAAGAATGTCCTGCTCTTCCATTTGTGTACATTTATCAGGAATAATTCAGCCTCATAACCTGAGCCCTTTTAGTTGTAGCTTAAGGGCTTTTAGGGGAATCAGAGCTCTAAATGGGCGTTATCATCTTCAGGTACCTAAAACTTGATGGATGGTATATTTTAAACCTAAGTGGATGACAATAACCAATATTCAATATTTTTAATGGATGTGTGTGCAATTGTTACATTTGTATATATTTAAATATAAGTTTGAGTAATTGTATTGGCACATATATATACCTATATTGCTTCTTGATTGACCTTGTAAGCACTATCAATATGACTCCAAAGAAAAGTTGCAGAAAAGGAAGGGGAAGCATCCAGCTAGAAGGTTTCTTCTTAAGAACACTCATCATCTCTTCTGCTGAGAGGAGGAAGGCCCAGATTGGTCAGTTATTTTGGCATCAGCATTCTGGAAAGAGCAAGAGTGGATCTGCCCCACATAAGGCTATGGATGAACCTAGCAGAATGTTGAATCTTAACAGAAACCAGGGTTTCAAAAGAAATAAAAATATTGAATAAATTCTTAGTCACTTGTCTAACTTAGCAAAGGGGATGTAGTAAGATCAGGAAGTGGAGAACGTTAGAGTGAGGGTCACAGCGGCTATAGTCAGCAAGACCAAAATCATGCACGCTGTAATAATCAATTAGATGGGGAGTCATCAGCAATAAGCAGAGCCACCTATCATAGATTAGTTTGTGCAAATGGAAAAAAAAATTGCAGCTGCAGTGAGTTATTAACAGTCCAGAGGTGAAGGACCCAAGGAGGAAGAGGAAGAGGGGTAGGAGGCAAGCTGCAAACTTTTTTTGGGGTACTGGAAACTATATTTGTCACTCCTAAAAGGCACCCAAACCATCTCAGAGACATTAGGCCTTTCCGCACTATACTGCTAATATTCCACTTTCAACATCCTATGGAATTCTGGGGTTTGCAGTTTAGGGAGGGGCATTTAGACTTCTCAGCCAGGAAGCTCTTTGGCCTCAGTAAACTACAAAACCAAGACTTCCACAGGATGTTAAAAGTGGAATAATGGCACTATAACAGTGTAAAGTGGAAAGTCCCTTAGCCTTGTTTTCTTTGAACTTGGAATTGGATTTTGACAACTCTTCTTTATATCCCTCTATCTGACTTGTTTTCCCACCTTCAGATTGAATTTTGAGAAACTCAGTGGGTAACCTTGGATAAGTCAGACATTCTTAGCCTCAGAGAGAGGCAAAGGCAATCCTCCCTCTGAACAAATGTTGCAAAAAAATCCTCATAATAGGTTTGGCTTATGGTCTCCATAAATTAAAAACAACTTGAAGGCACACAACATCATATCATTTATTAGTACTTTAACATTTTGAATGTGAAGCTGTCAACAACACTGGTAGTTTTTTTCACCAGTTATGTTAAGTTAGTAATTACCTACTACATGACTGTTGTTATCATTAGGGCAAAGTGTTGAAAATGAGATGGTTAGCAGCATAGTTCTATGCAGAATTAGATGTTCTTAAATTGATTAATTTCAGTTTGACTAGGCACACCTAACTTTATATCAAATACAGTTGCTTGAGTGACAGTGTTACCCTGTATGTTGGGGGTCCTGGGAGGGGCACCCAAATTACCAAATAAAAACACAAATTGGGGGAATTTAGCTTGAGCACTCTCTTGGCTAAACGAGAGGCAGGCTAACTTTAGCAAGGATCTTTAACTCTATGTATACAGCGCAAGGTCAGAGAGTAGCTAGACAAGGTTTTAAAGTAACAAATAATATTTTATTGAAAACAAGCAACACGAAAGACATGACAGATACCAACTAACTTAGAAATGGAATGGAGAGTTTCAAGGTAGCGGGTAATACGACACCTGGTCTCGTAGTCCTGGAGAGAAAGATGGGGTTCTGGGAGAGAAAGCTCAGCGTGGCTCGCTGAGGAGAGTTTCCTTAGACAACCAGCACCAAGGTGGGATGGAAGTCCAAAGTAGTCCGAGGAAGTCCCAAAAGTGGGGACTTTTTATAGGGTGGAGTGTGCCTACAGGCTATGCTATGCTTGGTGAGAACAAAGGAACTTTGGAGTCGGACAAAGGAGTTGGAAAAGGTCAGGTTTTGCATGATTAGCTTAGCTCTTAATGACAATAGCGTGGCCAGTACGTTGATGGCCCGACATAAAGGAATGGCTTGGCTCTTGGCCATGCGGCTTTGTGTGGATATGTGCCGAGCAAAACTGGTTTGCAGGGAGGTTTTTCCCTAAAGCAACAGAGAGGCTTAAGTTGCCTGCCTGAATGGGGTTCTGGAATGTACAACCATTAACAGCTGCGCCCTTACTTGCTTGTCCAGGGGACCTCTGCAAACATGTGGAGTAGGGTGGCAGAGAAAGGTCAAGCAAAGGCCAAATTATTTGATATCAAAAGGATATCTAGTGCTCTCACCGGGCATATCATAACCATGATAACTACAGCTCTGTTTAAAATAGCACCCTCTGTTATTGTGAGGGTATAAAAAATAGATGTTCAACGCATTTGCAAATGTGCATATAAAGTATGAAGGAGAGGCAAACACCTTCATGTGCAAATGTTTGTTACTATTAAGAATGCAGTATGTGGCAATACTAACATTGTATATATGTATGCTGGGTGATCTCTGTGCTGAATACCTAATAACTTACTAATAGTTAAAAATGCAGCATCTGCAACATTTTAAAGCAATCATATAATACACATTTGTTGGAATGTTGCAAATACACAGTTTTCTGACTAAATGATTGCTCCATTCTACAAAGCCTGTTTTCCTGCTGAGGTACATGCAGAGTATCATTAATGTTGATGGGATTTCCATAAGCACATCAAAGCAAAATGAAGCCCCTCTGTGCATTTGCTCTGGCAGCACAGATGAGAGGGGCAGCGGCTCTTCCCAGGCATGCTAAATGATTTAAATGTTGAAATGCGTTTGCATCGAACCAGTTTGAAAATGACATTTGGATTGATTCAAAATATAGACCCACCTGGCTCAGTTATAAAATTAGCTTGAGCAGAAAAATAAATTTAAAGATAAGAGGTTGCAAAAGGAAATGCTAAGCACCGTTAAATTGTAAGGAAGGAATATTCTTTATAGGCATTTGCAATCTGCTTTACAAAATAAAGTGCTACAGTCCAGGTTTTATATTTTTTTTCTGTTTTCTAAATGAAATCCTAAACTGCACATCATCATTAAAAGTTATGCTCTTCCTCCCTGATTGCTTTCAAATGATAGCCCCTTATGTAGCTTACTGGGAGGAAGACATTTTGCATTTCATCCCTGTCAAATAATTTTCATTTCTTCCTTGAAGAGCATAAATCAAAACTCTCAAGAAGAAGTCTCTTGTGGCTTAGTTTGAATTTGCATCTCTAGTAATTTGCATAGAGAGAGTGTGGGACTTAAATGTTTCCCAGAAAACATGTGGGACTGAAAGAACTCAGGCCTGGCTATTCCTGGTAATTGTCTTTTCTTGTCCGGTATAAAGCATACAATGCATCAATTATGACTGTTCCTGGATGAACCCTATGATGTAACTTGGAGCTGGAGAGAGCAGGTTGTGCTTAACAGAGCCACAGCTGAGATATATAGGGCTCAAGAAACATATATGCACACATGGCAACTATTTGAGAAGTGAATGAATGGGATGGGAGGGCTCAGCCAGCATAAAAATACAAGTCTTTGGTTGGAACTGGTCACAATATTTTATTAGCTACAGCTTACAATAGGTTTGGAATGGTACTGAGCCTGGATACAGTTCTCAGGCAATTTGACTACAAGCTGATTGGGGATGATGATGATGATGATGGGTTGGCAATCTACAGACATTACATAGTTATGTAACTAGCCTATGTAACTGGTAGTGCTTACAGCCTGACACCTCCCCCAAACCTACTTTATCAAACATCAGGTACCTGGAGAAAAGGGGGCCCATTCTGCTGGTGATCAGATCCCAGGTGGATGGTATTTCCAACCTCTCATGCCAGCCAATGAGGCTGCAACAAAAACATGTGACAGGAGTTCTGCTTCTGAGCAGCATAGCCTTGCTCACTGACGAAGAAGAGGGCAGTTTCCTTTGTGGCAACAGAGCCACAGCTGTGACTATGAAGGGATCATAAATACAGATCTGCTACAAATGTGTAACTCCAACTTTAACACATATGTAAATTTGATTCTGAAATCCTCCTCCTCCTCCTCCCTCCAAAGCTTACAAAAATGGAAACAAATGAAGTTAAAAGCATTTGCAATGTCACTGTTGGGAGTGACAGATTTATATAGAATTTATAAAGATTTAGGATAGATTTATACAGATTTATATAAGCATATTTCAATTGGGATTGGAGGCAGTTCCTTCTTCTAAATTTCCCTAGGATGGGGTGGGCAAAGCACAGTCGTGGCTGCATGTGGCTCCCCAGGAACATTTTGGTGTTCACCAGGGCTACTGGGGTTAAAAAAAAAGTCCTCCAGTGCCTTGCAAATGCCTTCTGGGAGCTGTGAGGACATTTTGCCCTCCCTAGATGATTTTAGACCTCAAAGATGCATTTAAAAAAAAACAAAAAACTGAAGTGACTATGAAATGACATCTGTTCATTTTTTGTTGTTTTACAGAGGTCTAAAATGGTGTGTGGAACCTGAAAACATGATGAAAATGCTATAGAGTGTTTGGGGGCATCTGGGGGAATCGTTTCTTCTTTGTGCAGGGAGTTCAGTGGAGCGTCTGGCCTCCTAGGACTTATAGAGGCTAATATGGCCCTTTTCGACTCCACAACTGCCTATTCCTGCCCTAAGGTTTGGGAAGAGATGTTGCAGTCACAGCTGCCTTAAAAATGGACCTATACTGATGCTCAGTGTATCATTGTGACAAAGTAAAGGAAGATACATGCTTTACATATGTTTTGGTTTCAGGAAGACATCTGTCCCATCATACTAGCAGGAGATTCTCTTTCCCATAGAACCCATCAGATGACTAATGTATTTCCTTAGGAGAAGAATGTTCTAGAAGACAGTGGTGGCATGTGGGAAAGTTGGTGGCAATAATAGCAACAGAGTGGTGAAGGGCTTCCTTAAATGCTCCAGCAGCCAGCTATCCCTCACAAGTGCAACCACACCATTGGCAGTTTAGTCCCAGACTTTGTCCCAGATTGCTACCAGTCATGTGATATGCAAAAAGGTAGAGGCTCCTCTCCAGCCCCGTGCTACTATTAAGGTGAGGTACCCAGCAAAATGCCATTTATTCCTCTCTTCACTTGGATGTTTCCTTCCTCCTTTTCATAAATCTGCAAAACACCACATTCACTGATGAAAGTTTATAAAGACCTTTGCTGCATAAAGACTGTGTTCCAGCATGGGGACGCAAGAGGAGCGGGACTGCGATAACATTTCTACATGATGTCATATCGCCATTAGTGGGAAGACCAAAGAAAGACTTCCTGCTCACCTCTTTCAAAGATATGAATTTTTGTATGAAAACTCAGCTTGTTTGTTTTTCTATGCATGATTTTCTATGATTGAGAAGTTACAGGGATAGATAATAAAATGGCAGTTATATCAAAGAGATGCCACAGATGTTTTTATAACTAAGCCTGGAACAAAAAGCTGAGGTACCTAAAAACTTAGTCTGCAAACACTATAAAGAACTTCTGAAGTGACAGTCCTACAGTTAATTCCAAAATACATGCTAAATTAGGACCAGTCAGCAACGGTGCCAAGGTAAAATGTAGTATCGCTAAACTTATTTCATGGAGAACAAATTGAAACAGACATGGTTCCCCACCCTGTCTCTTGGACTAAGGGATTGGGGGTCTTTGTCACTTGTCAGCTAATTCTGGATTCTGTTTGAGATAATCTCCATCACTTTCTGGACAATTTGTGATTATGGTTAAACCAGACAGAGCCATCATCAACACTCCACTTTAGCATTCTTAAGTATGAGAATTTCAAAATATTTATATGGGAAATGAGCAAGCTTTTTGGTAGTCTTTTAGGCTATGTACTATATACATTCATAGATACACACATAGTATTCCTCTTAGGGAGAAACACAGGCCATTTCTGCACTAGACTGTTATAGCGCTATTATTCCACTTGCAACATCCTATGGAATCCTGGGGTTTGCAGTTTCAGGAGGAGCTGACCAGCCCTTCCCAAAACTGCAAACCCCAGGATTCCATAGGATGTTGCAAGTGGAATAATAGCACTATAACAGTCTAGTGCAGAAATGGCCCAGACATGGCAATGTCTGGGCACTTTGCTTCATTATACTACACTACATGGAAAGCATTTTAAATTCATCACATCATATTATACAGCCATCATGATGTTATGTTTTCATAAGAACATTCCATAGTGCCTTTCCCCCCTCTATTCAGTTCTTTAACAAATCTGGTAATAACATATGTAAGAACATGACTCTTCTAAAGCATTTAACATAGTCATTTATCCAGTCTCATCCAGTACTACGTAACTAGCTTAGATCAATAGCTAAGTAGTGATACCTCCCTACTTTACTATTCATTAGCTGCATTCCATTCTGCTGGTGACCAGTTCACAAGCAGATGACATTTCCAACCCATCCTGCCAGCCAAGTGAGGCTGTAACAAGAATATGTAATATCTATTCTGAGTATAACCTTACTGGTATCAGCATAAATCAGCATTTTAGGACAGCATTTCCAGAAGGTTATCAGTTTATTGGTTCATTAGGTGGCTATGAAACAGCTGTCCTCAGTGGAGATTGCCAAAAGCAGACTAATTTTGGAGTTGTATCTTAGTTAGAATAACTCTCCTGATGCCCATTCAGTCAATTAGTTGACCAATCAAAATAAAAGATTCACTACCCTTGGCTTATCTCTATCTAAGTAAAATAAAGATCCTGATGGCAGGAGTCATTACAATTCTACCTGTCAGTGTGCAGCCAGTGTAGTTATCAAGGTTTATCTTCAGTCAACAGGTGCCTCCACCTGTTGAGCACAGACATTTTCCTTATCTTATTTATACTGCAGAGTGTCTGGCATTTTGCTAAGACCAATATTAAAGTTAAAGCTGATTTTCCGCTGAAACACACACTTCCACAGACCTAACTGCTTGAATTAAATCTTATGAGGCTGTACTTTTAAAGATATATTCCCAGGCTGAAAAGTTGACGAAAGAATGTATCTCTGGCCTGTAACAAAATACTTGTTAGTGATCCTAACACAGCAGAAATTCAGAAGAAAGTCAGAGAACAAGATCAAGACAGAGAGCATAAAAAGATAAGAGTGCAGGACTTGTAGAACCCTTAGTTAGCAAAATCACCAGAAAGTCAAGGACCTAATGATTGGGGTTGAAAAAGAATAGATATTACACATATCAAAATCTTCCCATTTATGATCCAAAGGAGCACTAATAATGCTAATTTCAGATACTGTCAAGAAATGGGGGACACTCAGCATTAGCAGTCTCACGGTGATAGATGTTTATGATAACAAAATCCTACATTAAGTTTGGACACACAGACAAAATAAGAATTTTCCATACCAGAAAGCTCCACAGGCCTGTGCAGTTAAGGCAGTAGGAGGACTTATTGTACTTATATAAAATGCATGTGTTATAACTTATACCCCTTCTTATTTGGGTTGTGTTATGAATGAATGTTTGTCTTTTAAGCACTGTGTTGATTTTTTTAATATCCCAAAAAGTGTTTACAAGTAAAGGAACTGTAAACCTCTATCTGAAAAATTGTCTTTAACATACACTGTCCATAAGTGGCACTTGGTCTGGGGAGAGATGGGCCCATGGCTGACAAAGTACAGATGGAGTTTTTCAGGAGAACATTGCTCTTAGGCTTTGGCCTAAATCCTATTGTTAGTTCTAACTAGAGTACGCTCATTGAATCAATGGGACTATATGTTGATTCACCATTCAACAATTGGTTGAATGATTCTGCTATAGTTTAGACTAACCAACCAGCCATAACATGCCACATGAGGATCATTCAAACTTAACAGGCTGAAATGTGGCAAAGCCATTTCTAAATATATAATGTGCTTCCCACCATCCTATTCTTCCCTCCGTTTCCTGTCCTTTTTTTCAGCACTTGACAGGCAAAACAAATGTGACTGGTTACTGTTCTCCCTGCCCAAGTCCTGGATTCTGCCCAGGGCTGGGAGCTGTCAAAACCAACAAAATATATGGTTATACACCACTATTCATATCATACTACAACAAAATAAATTTTACCCTCAAAATGGCACTTTAAGTTCCTTAAATTATAGTGCTGGCTGCTAATTGATTAACATCATTTCTACATCAGAAATAGAGGAATAGGACCACTCAACATTCTCTGCAGAACTAGTGTGTGAATAGAGCCATTCAACCCATTTATCCCTTTTTATTAAAAATTCTTTTAGAGAATTTTGAAAATATAATGAAATAAGCTACATGGAAATAAATGTCATTAACAACTGATTACTTTTTGAAATGTGGGGGAGAGGGAGTATTGCAAGATAGAATTAATATATTCTGTTGGCAATTTAAAAAAAAATATATTGGAATACGAAAGCAGAATATGAAATAAGTGTACTTGTTCCCAAGACAAAAGAAGCAAATGAGAAAGGGAAACTGATATGAAATTAGCCACAAAGATGGTATCTTATTTCATCTGGCTTAGGTCCTCTATTATCATGAATGGAATACTACTCACACGACTAATGTATATGGAGCAGAAGGAAGAGTGAGGAAACTATTGTAACCAGTTCCACGTTGTTCCCTGAAAATCTGCTGTGGAGAATTAGATGATCTTTTGGCACAATTTTGGATATGGAATAGACTGCTGCAAAGGTACATATGGATTGGGGTCTCTTCTGCAAATGGGAGGGGAAGGGCAGCTCAATGTGTTATAAATGGAAATTGGACTGCCCTCAACACTAATTCAAAAGCACAATTGCTTTTGTTGTTGTGTGCCTTCAAGTCATTTCTGACTTATAGAGACCCTAAGGCAACCCTATCACAGGGTTTTCTGGGCAAAGTGTGTGATGTACCCAAGGTCACCTAGTGGGTTTCAATGGATAAGAAAGGAATCAAAACCTGGTCTCCAGGTTGTAGACCAACACTCAAACCACTACATCATGCTGGTGTCAAAAAATTATCCTTACAGTTTCAATTGTATATACAATGGAAAATGTTAAGAGAATTTTCAGATTCCCCTATATTCTTTTTTGACTGTTTAGTTAGTCTAGGTTACCATCTGGTATGGATCTGTGAAGAATTCATGAATCAGTATGCTATCTTGATGATGCATAATCAAACCTACTACTTTAAGCAAGGCTACATGGTCAATCCAAAATGAATATTCTTGCTTTGTTTTTAGTTCTGAGCAAAACAAGACATTGTTCAGATTTTTGTATATCTTCCAGGTCCTATTTATCTGGATAATATTCTTGGTTTTGTCTTTTGTGCATGTGTGGGTGCTGAGAAATAAAGGAGCTAATTATTGGAAAAGTACAGCGGCTGTACAGTACAGCGGAAAGCAGCATTCTACATTCCAGGTTTCCACTGGGGTATTCCAGTATTTAGCTGAAGTGTGAAATCTCATAATACTGTTCTTAAAAGCTACCCTTAAACAGCTTGTGGCAAGAAGAAAGTGTATTCAGGAGAAGTAATCCCTGCTGACGATGAATGCTTGGATGGACTGCAATATCCAGCAGTCACTAAACCACCGAGGACCTATTACAGGACAGCCAATGAATCCAGAAAACCAAACACATTGTTTTGAAATACATGTTATTTGAAATACATGTTTTCAAATACCTGTTAATAATCCTTGCAGAAGAGTTCTTGTACTTGTAAGAAATTTTATTTAACTCTCAAAATAGATCTGCAGACATAAAGATGAATACATAAGACACCTATTCCCATGCACAATAGGGTATTACAGTAGGCTTTTTCTTCTTAAATTAATGAATTTAATGAAATTATGCAATAACATAACTAGAAATAACTGACTATTGTCAGAATTCAAGAAGCCACCACCCTTTCGATGCCTTATTATCTGACAACTTGCTCTTTCAATGCTTCTAAATCAAGAACAAGTTCCATTAATTTGAAGGGGGTTCCGCTCTTTCATCAGTTCTTCTTGCCTATGGAGGTTCATTTTGGACTGCTTGTTCTCACATACTGCTTCCAAAGCAAGCTCAGAGGAGGGAAAAGGTGCCAAGTAGGTTGACTTTGCAAGGAGAGCATGTGCAGTCAGTCTGAAGTTAGCTTCTGTAAGTCCTTCTCCCTAGAGTACAGTATATGGTTTCTGCTTTTCACTCAGTTCTGTTTTCCAACAGTGCTCCAGTCCCTAACTGATCAGATAAGTAGGGGAAGCCTGCATTAAACTTCAAAATATTATATGTAAAGTCTTAAAATTATTATAGATGAATAGGTATACAAATTGTGCATGGAGATAACTGTGTTAGTTGTAGAAAAATATAAAGTCTTCTGTCAGTTTAAAGACCTGGGCCTAAAACAAAGTGCTAGTCCACATTCCAATAACTAGATATGGCTCCTGTACCTTTCTTTAATAGTTGTGTAGAAGAGGAAATTCAGTTGGTGTTGCTTGTTAAATAACCAGGTAAGAAGTAGCACCTGCTGAAATTCCTTCCTCTATACAACAATTAAAGACACAGGAGCCCTCTCTAGTTTTACTCTGGCAACTCTAAGTAATACATTTAATTTGACATATGCTTTTGTGACCTAGTGATCACTCCATGAGATGCATCTGCTGATGTGGGAAGTTCACAAAAGGATTCCATTAAATAAAATGTGTGAGTCTCCATAGTGTCAAAGCATTTTTTTTGTAGTATAAAAAGCATTACCCCTCCCCCCCCCAAAAAAAAACCCCGAGGGTTTTTTGAAGAAACTTTTTTCTAATTTTTGCTCTCCTATTCTTAAAATTACATCTTTATCTCCCTTTGAGAACTGTTATATTTTTGCTTGTTTTTTAAACTTTGTTCCCTTGTCAATTTCAAAAGAGCTGACATTTTTACAACTAAATAAATTGCATTGAGTGGTGTGTAGGTGGCAAGAAAAGAAAGAGCAATCCAATTCTTTTCGGGTCAACACTAGTGGTGAATCATCCAAAACAAGACAGGGAAGGGTATCATTTCAGCTGGGGTCTCTATTTCTTCAGAATGTACATAAAGCAAAGATCTATATGTGTAGGTAATTAATTCAATATACATAATTCGGAGAGTCCCGGGGAGAGGGCAGAAGGCCTGTTCACCTGATAAATTTTAACACACTATTTGACAGGCTTATTTCTGCTGTGGGCAAGGACAGTTTAAGTCTTGCCAGATAAAAGGTGGAGGGGTAAACCTCTTGAATTGACTTGACATGAGTGATAAAGCGTTCATTGTCTTTACCCTCTTGGTAACAGCATCCTCAGATGCCAAACCCTTTAAACGCTGCAAAGGACTGCAATTATAACAAGTATGTTTTCCAACAGTTGTTATTAACACAGCAGCAATTTTGTTAGGTTGGAACCACTGATAAAGGACAAGCTATTCATTTTACAGACAGGCAGAAGAAATAATTGAAGGGGTGATCCAATTTAATTTATTGGAGAAGTGCATATAAGAGGATTGCTTTAATTGGTTCATTTCTTGATAAATGAATATTACTCTCCCTCCCCTTTGAGCAAAAAATATCCCTCTAAGGCCCTTTCCACACGGGGAAGCTAAGATGGGCCAAGGCGTCCTGTCACAGAGGTCATCTGCACCTTGGATCAGACTAGGTTCAGACTATTTACCTTAGTTCCGCACCTAAGTCCGATCCAAAACGCCCCCAAGTGGTCCTCCAGCGCACTATGTGAAGACCAGAAAAAATCAGTCTTTCAATTTTCTGGAGTGCGCCATTGCGTTCCTGCTCAGTTGTGCAGACACGCAGATTTGCACCAATGAGAGCCTGCGATCAGTGGAGGGCGGGCTGTGGGCATGGCCAGCTTCAGTGGTTGGTCCAGACCCACAAACAACTGGAAGCCGCCATTTTGTGAGCCTCACCAGTGCGGATCTGAAGACCTCACACTGCTCCACATCACCCTGGAACAAATAGAGGAGCCCTGAGGAAGGGCTTAAAGGAGAGTCCACGTTGTTTCAAGCCAAGAAGAAGCGGTGAGTAACAGCATGGAGTGATTCACTCACCTTGTGCGGAAAGGGCCTAAGAGACTACTATGCACCCAAAATGGACATTATCCAGCCAAAGTTACATGTGACAGATACTGTGACTAAATGTAATGTTAATATCACAGCATGCATGTTCAGTTAGGGAGGACTCAATCTACTTGATTATCGACTTGATGGGATGATTGATATATTTTCTTGCCTGAGGTGAAGTAGCAAAGACGCCCTTCCCAAGTCAAAGTGCATAGCATCCAACATGAGGCAGAAAGTTCCACAAAAGCCTCTCTCCATTTGTGACAGTAAATATAAAATAATAATAAACTAAATAAATCACATTTTGCCACAAAAATCTGCTCTCTCAGGAAGCTATTTCACCACGATTAATGTCAATAGAGAGTACATGACGACAGTGGGACTCTGCTTAAGCTGTATCTGTGTCAAAGTACATCCCTACATTTTATCAGATTATCTCAGGAATTGTTCCTAAATATCAGAAGCCTTTTCTCCTAGGAACTAAATGGAATGAAATACAGACATTTCAGTGAAAGAGTCCAGAACATGTGGTGTACAGAAGTGCTTTGTGACACCATAATTTTTAAACGGATCTCTCTTATGCCAAGACAGAATGGTCAGACTTGAAAATTAAATGTACTTACAGTTAGCCCTTCACAATCACTAGGTTTACAGGAATTAGGACCCCTGCAAAAGTGGAGAAAAATGCAAAATATGTGTGTGTGTTTGTTGGAAGGGGCTGAAGCATGATGGAGATAGTGGGCATCCAGAGTCCAAACTTGGTCAGGGAAAGGATAGAGAAAGAGGTGGATTGACAGGGTGGCCCTATATTTCCTCTCTCTTGCCCATCTCCTTCCTTGGGTGTTTGGGAGGCATTGGAAGGGGGTTTGTGGCACTGAGAAATTGGGCTGCAATCCACCTGTAGGTGGCCAGGCAGAGCCTGGTGGAGGAGGAGGAAGAGTAGGATCAAATATGGATTTTTAAAGGGTTGAATGGCCTGACTGGAGCAACTAAGGAGGAAGGTTCCCCTAGAAAAGAATTGCCCAAGGGAGGGAGCAAGGGTTGGGGAAACTCACAAATAATCAGATCTGTGAAGGTGAACCCACAAATATAGAGGGCCAACTGTATTTTTTTTAATCCAGTGCTAGTAGGCTTTATCTCAATGAGTCAGTCCCAAAGAAACCTGGGTTCAGATCCCCACTAATACCAACTGAATGCCTACCAATTACTAATCTCCCCTCAAAGGATGTTTTGATGATAAAAATGTCATCTGTGTCACCTTGACCCTGGAGGAATATTGGAATAACACCAGTAATAAATGCTTCTCATAATGAATATAAATACAGAATGTTGCATATAAGCTTGTGGTTCCTGGTTGTCAAATTATTATATGTTAACTATTCAACTTAAATCCAAGACTATTGGAATGAACATTTTGAAAACTGAAGTCTCGACAAGAGGTACAGATCCTGTGGAAATGTATGCTGTACTTATTTCTACCGCTGCTGTTGAAAAGTGCTCAAGAATAAAGGAGGATGAACAAAAGGATAACATATTCCTTACACTGCCATTTATTTAGGGATTTGAGTGATAGGCCATTTCTGCACTCCACTATTATAGCACTGTTATTCCACTTTCAACATCCTGTGAAATCCTGGGGTTTGCAGTCTAGGGAGGGGCATTTAGAATTCACATCCAGAGAGCAATTTGGCCTCAGTAAACTACAAAGCCCAGAATTCCATAGGATGTTTAAAGTGGAATAGTAGCATTATAACAGTGTAGGGCAGAAATGGACATAGTAGTGTATCTCACAAGCAGAGTAATTAGTATTTGCAAGCAGAAGTATTTGCAAGTGTGCAACAACCAGTCCCAAACCACTATTACCCTGCTTCAGTTTTCTATACAAATAAAAGAAGCTTTGTCTTTTTTGATTAAAAACATATGAAATAGTCTTACTTACAAATACTAAAGGCTTCATAACATATCATAGTGAGAGGGTGTATAGCATGTCAAATATCAAGGAGAGAGAGAGAGAGAGAGAACTGCAGACTATAAAACTGAGGACAAATGAACTGAAACTAACTGCAGACTAACTGATATAGGAAGAAAGGTGGGTGGGGCTATGACCAACAAACAAAACATGACATGAACACATGTTCCGCCTAAGCTCTTAGACTGCAGACTATCAATTACTAAGTATAGGCATGCAAAGATTTCTATGTCTAACAGCATCATGAACTGCAGCTGCATGAAGTTATTCTGAAACCTTTGCTGGTTCAAATGACCTTTTCCATACAAGCTCTGTCATATTTCTGTGTCATTCTCTAATAGAATGAAAAGGGTTCCACACTCCAGAAAATTTCGAGAGCTACATGCAACACTCCTATAGTACAGGGATCGAGCACTGTGGATAGCGTGTAGGGCCAATTTTGGCTCTCATGGAAACCATTAACTTCCTAGAGTTTCTTAGGAAAGGAATAGTCAGACCACCTGGTATCTGCTGCTGATCTCCCATCCAAGTACTAACCAGAGCTGATCCTGCATCATTTCCAAAATCAGACAGGGTCTGGTGCCTTTTAAGATATTTAGGCCTGAGATATTTCTGGATATGAATTCTGGATGTTTCAGAATGCCAATGTATCAAGAAGGTGTTGACTCTGGAACCTTCCTTTATCAGTTACTGGAATAAAGGTACAATTGTTCCAAGCCTCCCAGGGCTTGTGTTTAATTACCATACAACCTTGGAATGTTGGCAAAATTTTATAGCTACCTTCTTGATGCTGCTGCTGGAGTAGGAGCAAAGAAAGAATGTGATGGTACTGATAACTGAAAAACCAGTTTACAAGTGATTTCGCAAGAGAAGGGGGTAAAAAGGGGTTGGGATGGAGCATTCCTCAAAGACAAGAATTAGTAGATTTGTAAAAGAGAAAGAGAGAATGAAAGAAAGATAGAGACAAGGACACACAGGTAGGGGGAGAGGAGGCAACTTAATTTCCACTGGTAAATAAAGCCTTTCGGTTACATGATTCTGTTTCTGGATTTATTGTTATTAATACTGACTAAACAACCAAGAATCTACAGTTTTAATTAAGACTGATTGGATTATCTCCTGATTAAAACAACTACAATAAAATAAGTATTATTAATACTGTTCCCACCAACATTGCCATCATCACCTTCATCTACTTAAGAAGCCCAGAAGAAAGGTCCCAAGCCTCATCACTGTTATTCAGAAGTAAAGTCTACTCTCTTCAGTAGCACTTTTAAACATGCATAGGACTGTAGAGTAAATCAGTGATGTAGGTATATTCTTTACACATTTGCTTCACATGAAAGTTCAGTTACACATAAACCAAATAGTAACACAAATGATGTTCCAAATATATTTTCAAACCTTAGCACACCCTAGGAATAACAAGGTCAAACAAATGAATAGAAATAAGGCTGAAGTTGATTCATTGCTCCCAGTTCCAGTTCCTTATTTGCATGAAATTTCAAAACAAAGCTAAAACCTTTCAGATGAACAGGACAAGAGGTTTCAATGCCGCTGAACCCTCAAAATGTCTTTCAGACACCCTATGTGCCACATTGCCGTAATCAGAAAGTTCTCCCCTTCAAGATAAAAAATAATTCTTGCCAGTCTACTAAGACAGTTTTGACATAACAAGACGATAACCAAAGATGGCAATTATAAATGAGGGGGGAAAAACATTCTGCACTCCGAAAGAAGCAGCTGGTCACTTCAAGTCATATGTCCTCACATCTGGGGGAGTCTGCTCTGTGAGATGGCCCTCTTTTTGGGTTAGATGTTAAACTGTTTGGATATGCAGAGAATATTCACATGTGTCAACCTGTGCCAGTTAGAATGAATATTAAATTCAGGGAATAAGGACATTTCTGTCTACATCCCAAGATAAGCAGTGGCTCAGCCCTGATCATATACCCCTCACATCTACAGAAGTTTTCTCTTTAAGATGTCTTTAATTTCAATTCAACCTAAAGCTGTTTCTGGGTACAGGGCACATTCAAATGGCCAACATTTGCCAGATTGTATGAAAATCAGCCAACAGGGAAAAAGTAACTGGCTTTTTGAATCCCAAAATAAGTATAGTATCAGCTTAAGATATACACCACAACAATCACGTAACAATGACAACCTAAGACATACACCATAACAATCTTTGAGATGGCACTAATTTCAGTTTAACCCAAAGTCATTTCTACATGTAGATCATGTTCAAATTTGCCCAGTTGTGCCCAAATCTGAATGATTTGATTGTCTTTTGAATTTTCATGCAAATAAGGAACTGGGAACAGGGAATAAGGAACCAACTTCAGTCTCATTAAATAGAAAACATTTTAGGAGGAATCTCATTCCATCAAAACTGTATCCTATTTTATTCATTTTTATCTTTAATACCAGGGATGTGGAGATTTTACCAGGTTCACTATCACGTCTGTTAACAGAAATCTCCTTCATCAGTTTGCCAGAAAGGTAGTTCATGGTGTCTCTTTGGCCTGTGATTTTTCTGATTTTTTTTCTTTAAGCATCTCTTTTTGCCCTTCTCCTAAGGAGGAAAATATTCTTTGTCCTTCTCTAATGACAGCTATAATTCCTTCTCTATCCGAAATGACCTGGGACAATGCTACACATGGGCATTGTGGAACATGCAAAATGGTGAGCAAAAACATGACAAGGAGTGGAGAGATAGAATAAGCTGTGCTGCTGTTACTGTTGATGGGTATCCCTGACTCTGAAACCTGGTTCAGGAATTTCTCCCCATCCCAGAAAATAATTGGCAAAATGGTAGTCCTGACTCTGTGGTCTGCAAATTGGATGGAGGAATTTGAAAAAGATTTTCACTTTGTTGTAGCCCTCAGACAACTGTTGTCATACATCTCGTGCCTGTTTCGTGTATAGGAATTATAAGGTCAAAAATACACACACTCAAAAGGCATTTTAATAGGCACCTCATTCCTGAGTAGCTCTGACAAAGTTTGATCATTTAGAGGTATACTATCACATTTATTAACTGGGGGAGGGGGGAGCTTCATTAGTTTGCCTACATAGTGGTTCATGGTGAATCATTGTTGCTGCACAAAGACTTTTGTGCCTTGCAAGCAAATAGGTATGAAAGCTATTTCTGTTATTTCACATGTGAATACTGGAAATGGGAAAAATGCTCTCATGTTTAATGAACTGACCTTATTATTGAACAAACTCCTTCTACCTAGACCTCTGGGCACAATCTCATACAAATTATTATAAAACAAATCCAGATTGCTTTAGTTTTCTGCTTCAGTAAGTAATCCTTTACTGTGACTAACAAAGGCAGAGGACTTAGAAGAAAAAAATATATCCTAATAGGGTTTTACACAAATTAAAACACATCACATTTCTCACTGGAAGCATAAAGTTGCAATAATAAAGCTTGTAGCTCCCCAAACTGCCTGAAATAAATAACAGATAAATGATGCACATAGAGATAAGGAGCACATGTGCAACAGCTAAGAACTCACTGAAGTGAAGAGTAAGGATCATCAGTGATTAATTCCTGTTATATATACCTCTTCTGGGGGAACTCACAAATGTATTCCAAAAATGTATTATTTAGCTACCTTGCAAATGATTTGAAAGAAGCATTTCAAGTATCTTTATCAGTATATTCTTCTTGGGGGAAACTCTGGATACATTTTTTCTCTTCCAGCCTCATGAGATAAGAAGGTTACTTCTCTTCTTCTTTAATTCTGTATTCTGGGAGTACTTGTGAGCGGAAGAAAATGATATTTAGAATTTTTTCTTTTTACAAAAAGGAAAAAGTTAAAAATAAACCATAGCTTAGCAGCAATGTAAGAATTAGGTATGAATAAAGAGAAGGAAATACATGGAACTGCTTGTTCACAGTGCAATTCCGTAAGTGTTTATTCAGAAGTAGGTGCCACTGACATCCAGATTAAGTGAATATAGGATTACAGCCTTTGTCAATATCTTCTTTTCTGTTCCCAGAGCTGAATGGAAGCATCTTTTCAGGGTCTTGAGCAGTGATACTGTCCAGCACCTGTTACCTTATTAATATAGTTAGAAATGCATCAGATTCAAGCTGGAATATTAACACAAATCATAGACTCTAACATGTACAACACTTCTATCATGATAACAGAGCAACTGTCCCAAAGGATTTGCAATTTAATGTTTGACTTAGAAAAAGGCTGCATACCACAGATTGGCCATCCAAGCATTAGGCAGAGAACACTCTGTCTTGAGTTGGGGATTTAAATTTGCTTGGAAATGTGTTTTTTTTCCCTCCTGCCCTGACATATTTATGTTAGTGGGCAATGTTAGAAGGAGATCATAAAATATTTTTAAGACATGAAATTGGTGAAGGAAATACCTCACCTATATTTTTTGCCTCCAATTCTGAATTTGATGTAGTATGATGATTACACATTTTTTTCATTATAGTAACAGTTTGCATTAGACATATAGATGGCTGACATGCATCAATGAAGAGTCAACAAGCAGCCATCACATTTCATGGCCAAAGGGTCAACAGAGAAGACAAACTGAGAGAAGCAGTATGGAAAGATGAGTTCTCAGTTGATATTATGTCTAATAATGTACACAAAGAGATTCTTCTAAATATCTATAATGAATAAATGAGTTTGGATTCTTAAACAAAAACACCACAGTCTATGCAAAAGTGAGGAACATGCAGGTATGGAGCACCCCAAACTTTGTAGAAGTGCAAAGCTTCAGAGAAAAATCCTAAGGAGGGGCCCTCCCATAGAGAAAACTGAGAATACTGAATGTGAATGGAATGCTGTCAGAAGGGGAGGGGAAAAAAGGACCAAAAGGGATGTTCATAGAAGAAATAGAGTATCCTGAAAAAGCACTGCCTAATTTGAATCCTGACAAGAACACTTCACACACTAACATTTAGTGGTGGGTAGTTTTTCTGTTTCCCACCATGGTACTACCTTTCCTCAGTGGTGGAATTATGTTTGCTTCTGTGACGCAGGAGGCTATCCTGATGGTAGCAGTGCTACTGGTGGGGTCTTCCATGTCAGATAGGATTTCACTGAGGAGCCAGACTAACTGTGCCAAACATTTATTGGGCAGAGGCAGTAATGTGTGGGTGGGTGGGTGTGTTCTGTGACACTGGCAGACGATGCCTCAGGCCATTTCCGTACTAGACTGTTATAGTGCTGCTATTCCATTTTCAACATCCTATGGAATCCTGCGGTTTACATGATCCTCTGCTGCCTCAGCCTTGCTCTCCTCAAAGGGAGCTGCAGCTTCTTGGCAATCTGCCCCCTCTTCCTCATTGTCTGAGGCCTCCAAGGGGTGAGTTACGACAATGTGGATGATAGGGTAACATGGAAGTCTCTCATCCATAGGGTCACCATAAGTTGAAGTTGACCTGATGGTAGCTGACAACAACAAAGCTCTTCTTTTTATATAATACAAACATCATAAGCCAATATGCAACAGATATTTTTGTTATACCATGGGGGATTATTTTAGCTGCACAAGTGCAGCATATATTTGGGTATTGAACTTTCAACCTTGTTTAATTTTATTAAGTTAAGTGAATCTTCACAGTCTAGTGTAACCTTGGCATGTGAAGCCATACATCTTCTTAATCACCTTAAATCATTAATGCTGTCTTTCCTCTGAGACTTCTCTTAATAGAAGAAAATATGCAATTGATGCTTAGCCTACTATGACTTAATGGAAGTTTTTATTGATTTACAGCCATTATAGGTCTGAAGTCTGTGCAGACTTCAAAGTACAGCTCAGTCAAGGAGCTGAGGCAAAAGGACAATGTAGAGTTTATCCAAAGGCCAGCAGACTGCCTTTTTTGGAGGTTTTTTCCCCCCAAAGAAGCATTAGACCATTAGCTGAGGAGCCTACAATGCTCTCAACCATTGAAAGGAAACTAGAGAAAACCTGTGGCTGCAGTTAGAGTAGTAGGGAAATTTCCCCTGTATTTACCAGTTATTGTTAGGAGTGGCACAATAGATAGCTTTGAGTACTTTTCAGTATCTATGCCCAGACTTCAGAACTGTACACAGAGGGAGACCTGTAAGGCATTGTCTTTGATGGCCATTCACTAGGAAGGACTTTCATAATTTTGGCCTGTAGAGCTGATTGATCTTCTTCATTGCTCTATGTTTCAAGCTATATTAAATTGAAATAATGGTTTAATTGACTACTGTTTCTATGCTCTTATTTGATTTTTATGGATACTTTCATTATTTACAATGTTGCTTTTTTTTTTTAACGGCAGCTTTTATTCTTATATTAAAAGTTTTGGGGATCTTTTTTCCTACCAGGGCAAGTAAGGCTGTTTTGGTACTGCACCCTGTCCTGGTATCAGATGGAAATGGGTTCAGATATTCTGTTCTGTTAAAGAATGTCTGAAGTTATGCAGTGACCACATGCTCAAACAGCTTGTCGAAACTGGCTCAGTGGCAATAGGACAGTATTTCTCTGGGCCCAGAGAGGTCCCTTGCATTGTGAAAAGTGTTGAGATCTGGGAAGCTACAATATCTTTCAAGGCAGCAGTCACTTCCTCATCACAGTGAGGCATTTACTCAGTTTATTCCTGGACCCACCCAATCAGTCCATCTCTGCTATCTCTTATAAGCCAAAGATAGCCAAGAGCCAAGCTTTCATGTGATAATACAAAGTACCTCAAGTGCTCTTTCTGCATCATCAGATCATGGGTACCAAAACTTGACCAAATGACACACAGTGGATACTTTAGAAAAGCAATAATTGAGGTGTCAAGTTTTTCTCAAACTGCCTAGCAAATGTATAACAGGCACCTGGCGGGTTCACTGCTATCATATGCTTTTTGTTTGCTTGTTTCTTATATTTTGGCCACACTTCTCCAGCTACAACAGCTGTATATTACTTTTCCTTTTGCTTTGAGTTAAATGGCTGGGTGCCCAGAACTAGATACAAGCTTCTACTTTCTCACACAAAAGCATTTGGCTTTTTACTCTATGAAGACACTAGTCAAACTTTTTTTTTTTCATCTTCCAATATACAGGTATGAGGGACTCAAATTTTTGTAAAATATACACATAATACAGCATCCAGTTTATAACAAAAGGCCTGCCTTTATCTCATTGTTTGGCCCTGAAATGCCAGAGAATAGGATGCTACTTATATGGAGAATGAAATTAGATTCTTCAAGTATTCTGTTCTGTGATGTCCCCATGACATCAGAAGGATCTCATTCTGTGATTTCACAAGAGTGTACACCATGACATCACAAGAACCAGCCTCCAGTCTCAGCATTTCGCCTACGAATGCCAGGGAATAGGATGCTCCTGGTGTGGCAGCCATACCTGTGAAGCGAGAGGAGAAGCAGCAGCAGCAACCATGGAAATGAATGAAGTGTCATTATTTTCATTTCTTTAAACAGTTTTTTAAAAATAGCTTATTTAAACATGCACTGTTTACTGCTTTAATTATCATTCATGTTTTATTGATCTTATGAAAGCCAACAGGGAACCTTCTTATTGAAGATTTATTATTTATTAGCACTTCTGCCCAGCTATTCACCCAGAAAAACTCCCCAAGTGGGTCACAAATCAATAGAAATAGGTCAGTCTTGCTCTTAGACTATCAGTGAGAAAAAGAACACAAAAGTGAGGACTTTGAGTAAGAAAAGTTTGAAATTAAAACAATTATTGCAACTAAATGCATAAATGAATGTTTGAATGTGGGAGTCAGAGAACCATTCTGATTAATCTTTACGACACAACTGTGGTACCCACTAGACCCTATATATGTACCTCAGTGGCAGCAGATAACTTCTGTGTCAGTGGTGGTGGTGAGTCTACTCTGGGATTTAATTCATATGTTAAAAATGCTACCCAAGGTACTGAACTGTATACCCAAACTAGGTTCAATACCTTGGATGGCTCTGTGGATTCCTCACTCTTCTATGTACACACATAAGACATATCTTTAGAAGATAAACTCCTTAGATCAAGATTCAGTCTTAGGTGCATGAGCATGTATACATGTAGTCACAAGATTGCTAAGCTCATGGGCCATGGGAGTTATGGTTAGCTGACACCAAGACAAGGCCACAAAGTCCCATTGCATGGCTGGAATCCAGTTGATAAATCCCAACTAAGGTAGACCCATTGATTTGGTTGATGAATGGTGATTTAATATGATCTTAAATCCAATGGCCCTGCTCTGGTTGAGACTAACAATGGGATTTATGCCACTTTAAGGCCATTTTAAGGTACTTCACAGAATGAGAAATTTATGTGAACCTTTCTCAAAGACAGTAATTAACAAAACTAGGGGAAAGTATTACTTCAACAAATTGGCTGCTCATTTTTGCCATCCTTTACAATTTTCTCCTTCTGTTGCTTCTGGGATTTAACATGAAACCATGTAAATTATCTTTTTATGTATGAGATTAGCACATAAAAAAAAGATTGGAATTTACACATTTCCTTAAGATGAGGGTAAAGACATCTGTGGAACTCAGCCCCAAAGCTGCTGCTCACTGAAATACAAAAACATCTATGGTGTTGGGGCAACAAATGTTCCATCTATCCATGAATTCATTTTTATAGAAAAAACTGGTATGAAACTGACAGAGGCCGAGAGCCTACATTAAGCAGCAGATGGATGCTTGCTTAACATAGGAAAGTATGAGAGTATATCCTCCTATCCTTTTCCCTCAGAACGATATTATCTGAACTGTGTCCCTCCTTCCTTCTGAACCCACTGGCGAGCAGTTTATGCATTTATTTGTGGGAAAAGCAGATTTTAACATCTTTGGAGGTAAGATACAATAGCTGAGATCTTATAACTCTGCTGATGGAGTGACATCAACAACAGAAGCAAAGGTGGCACTAAGAATTAAAAGGCAATAGCAAGGAATGGAAGAAAAAGGCACTGGTGGCAAAAGGAGAAGATTGCCAGTTTTGAGATGCCTATTTATTGAATGGCTGACATCTAGGGGCTGGAACAGAGGGGATTATCCATGGAACCAATGAATTATGGAAGGAGGGCCTGGATAATCACCTTGTATCTGTGGTAAAAGATATGAGAAGAAGGCATCTGAGAGTCAATAGCAAACCGAGCAGGCTTTTCTTCCCATCATTACTCTACCTGTGTTGAGAAAGTAACGCTGCTCCTATAATGGATCACTATTCTAATGATGTGCCTATATGGGATTCTGACCACATTTAGCAACTACCTTTTCACTACAATGGAAAGATACCCCCAAAATTTCATTGGAGCATCGAAATACTGCTATAAAATTAAATATACTAATGTTATTTGAGAAGTTTCTGCCTTATTGAGTTTTTTAAAAGATTGCTTTCAGTTTTGACACCATCCAAAGACTCCTTTTCAATCAAAGCAATATACACTTCTATTTAAGGTTACAGAGAGAAAACCCCCACCTTTCATCATTGGTAAATCCAGAAGAGATCTTCATTCTGATCCTTAATTTTTCAGATGCTTGGATATATCTTCAAAGCAATACCTGAAGATTTTAGTCATATAACAGCCATTCACGTCAATGTCAGACTTCATTCCCTTTTAACTGTCAGTTAAAGGTAAAGCAAAATAAAAAACAAAATAGTGAAACAGAAACTGTCATAGTAACTAATCCATACAGAAAAGGATGATGAAGTAGGAAAATATTCCCTTGCATGACAGGCAAATGAAAGAACAATCCACTATCTACAGAACTGTGCAATTCAATATTTGCATATCAAAATACAATGTCAATGGAGACTGTTGCCAAACACTCTAGTAAGTCTTGCACTTAAACAAGCCCTGCCACTAAGACAATAAGCAAACTTGGGCTGTATATAGATTGCATCAGTCTCCTTGGAACAGCAGTCAGAAGACATACGGTATTGCTTTATTTGTTCATACTCGCAGGGTTCCATGTACATTTGCTGCTCACATCAACTTCTGACAAGAGAGGTGGGACCACAGGAAGAGAGACATTTTCTCATGTACTGAGGGCATTGGAGACCATCCTAGGTAATAACTAGCACCTTAAATTTTATTCAGAAGCTCATGGTTCACCAGTGCTATTTCTAGACTGTGCAAGAGGTGGTGACATTTCCCCCCCTTAGGACAAGAATGAGACCAGTTTTGTATTAACTAAAATCTAGAGTAATCTTTAAAAGCGGTCTCATTTATGGTAATAGTCAACAAGGGCAGTTTGTGGTGGACTGAACAGCAGGTGCCTCCCCACAACATTCCATGTGCTGCCACTGGTCATCAGTTGCGAAGGCTCAGAAGCATCAGTCTCTTGTGTCACTAATTCGCTGCAGGAAATGAATCCCCAGCTGGGACAAAGAGAAGTCATAGGGAAATCCCATATATGTGCATATTTTCTCCATGCCTGGTGACACATATAAAAGAGGTTGACTTTGTGTACTTGGTCATATGCTTGCATTGTTTATATGCTAGGTTGTTCTTTTCTAAGATTATAGATCACCTCAACAGAACAGTCTTCGAAAAGTCTAACTGTGGATGATTATTCTGCAAGGGAACGAAGTCATTGTGTCCTTTGGTTCCAGACAGTAGGTGTCCTTGCAAATGCTTGTATTTCCTACATAGTTGTTCTGATCATTTTCTAGGAATTCAACACACATATGCATGTAAGAAAATATAGAGGCATAGATCATTCATGGACAACAGGCACCTTCCCCCCTGCCTGGCATACCATTTACTCCATGTTGCCTGGGCATGGCCATTTAGTGACCAGGGGAGGACAGGACCAGCCAAGCAGCATCTGACTACATCCCTGTAGCTAGACATTCAGTAGGTCCAAGGGGATGCCTGTGTCTTTCTGGAACTCAACTGGATGTTGCCAGGTCAATCTATGCCTCCCTGGCTACTGAACGAGGTGGTGTAGAATGGAGATAACTGACATGGTCAGGGGGTCATTACAAATGGAGTTGCCGGCTGGTTCCCTCCAGAATGACCTACAAGGGTCATACACCGTCATAATCTGCAATTCTGCCTACAGACTTCACCAAGAGGATTCCAGTCAAGAGAAGGATTAACTTTAGCTGCATAGAATGGCAGCTGTGTTTCCTTGGGTTACATGCCATTTTTTTTTCAAGGAATTAATGGAGGGGTAATTTTAGTACAATTTAACTTTTGAGGGATTCCTGGAACAGCTAAATATTCTGAAGACTCTAGATTCTGTGTGATCTTGACAGCTAAGTAGGGTCAGGCTGGGTTAGTACTTTGATTAGGGACCACCAACATACTGAAATACAGTGTATTCCATAAGAAGATGATGGGAAACCGCCTTTTGAATATTCCTTGCCTAAGAAAAAACTAGGAAATTCATAGGAAATTCACAAATCAATGGGTGACTTGACAGCACGTACACACAGAAATATACTAGTAAGATGGAGAAAACATATTCTGACATGTTGTAACTGCGTTATTTAAGAGTTTATCTGCCCCACTCCTGTCAGTGACTGCTTTGCACATTTCGTTCTGAGTATCTTCATCTCTGAAGATCAGCTGCACAAAACTGGAAATAACTAGCAGGAAACAAAAGTCATGGAAACTATCACAATTCATGCATTACTATAGCTATACAGGTTTACTTAAAGACAATCTTGGTAAAAATAAGATATTATTTCTATTAGTACTTTAATTTTTTACACTACCCCCCCCAAAAAAAAAAGACTTTAAATGGCTAAGGCTTGAACAGAACAATTTTTAAAAATAAAAGTATTCTATTTCTATACAAACTGCATATTTTCAGATCACATCTGGTTTTTCTTACAGTACCTTCTTTGTAGACTTTAAATTCTTCACTGTTCACTCTTGATATACTGCTCTTTTCAGACTGGTTTTTTTAAAGTTAATAACTCATTTATATTCCTCCTATTTGCCTGCTGCAACCTTTTGTTTAGACCAATGTGTGCCTTGATTCAAAATCTAGGACAAAATATATTAAAATTTCCAGAGTCTTTTTCTGAAATGCTGAGAGTGAAAGCACTTGTTCTGTATTACTTAAGGGGGAAAAAGGAGTATTGGTAAATATAATGAAATTCCTAGTCTCCCAGCCTTCATTTCTTAAGGGCACATTGTTGATTTAATTTTAAAACCCTATTCCAGTAATTACTGAAGGTGGAACTGCTGTGATAAAATCAGGTCTCATTGGCTATAAACTAAATGAAAAGCACCGCAACTTCACTCTGGATAAATTCTGCATTATTACTCATTTTTATCTCTTATTAAATTACCATAGCAACTCCACTAGGTATTCTGCTTTGCTGCCTGCCTCTCATTCCCCCCCCCATTTCCTAAGGGACACAAGGAATGACAGATAGTAGATAGCAGAAGGCAGACACAAGAAACTCAAGATTATCAGAACATGTTGAGATAGGTCAATTGAATCATAAAAAGGGTTATTGCTGGTATTTCTGTGGTGTTGTGTCACTTAGAATAATCATCAAAAGGTAGTCTATCAGTGACAGCAGGAAGACTCTGAAGTGAGTCATAAAGAACAGGACTAGCACAATAGAATTATATATAAATCTCATCCCTAATATGACCTGACATAAACTGATAACTAAACAAAGGAGAGAAAGCATGTGGAGCAGGAAAAGCTGCACAACATGCTGATAACATGATGATGAATACAGTTCCATTGCATTCCCAACATGGACAATCTGTTTTTTTTCACTACCAGAATGTATGTACTAAATTTAGGGCCAACCCATCCTAAAATCAGCTGTCGTGCCACACAGTTTCTGACATTTTTTGGCTGATGCTGGTTTGCTTTTGGAGGGATGTAAAATGGGTGTTCTTTTGCTTTGCACAACTCCCAGAGTCCTTCAAGAATGGTGCTTTAGTAGTGGGAGCAATTTTTACCTTCAAATGGGAGTGAAGGCTGTAGGTCCCTTTGAGAGGGATCTAGGGGCCACAAAAATGCCCCTGGGACTTATGTTTGACCTGCAGGCTACAGATCCCCTACCCAAGTTCTGTAGCGCAGATGTTAGTCGAACAACAAAGCCATGCAGACCTTGAAGGATCAAGATGTTTTTAGAGCTTACTGTCTTCTTATGTAGAGTACTGTTATTTTTCTTCATCACTCAAATGTGAAAATACTATTTAAGCATCTCAGTATTTGTGTATAATTTTTTATCTTGTTTTTGTCATACCATTTTAGAATGCACAGGAAACGGAGCAACGGTTGTCAATTTTCTGTTCTGAACAGTCCACACTAACAATCAGACTCATTGGTGGTCTTTTATCATATGTAAATAGAAGATAATATATATGATATCTTCCTTCAGCACCTAGTAATTTATTGAGGAACCTGCTATTATGGTTACTTTTTTTTTTTATGTAGCTTGTAATAGGTTTGCTTTTTTTATGATTTGTATTTTATTACAGTTAGTTTGTTACCTATCATTTTAAATGTTATATCTTTTTTTTTTAATTTTGAGACTTGTGGTTTGAAATTATAAAGAAAAATTTGCTCCTTTTCCATCTAGTACTTCCATTTCTAAGACTGAGACATTACATTTATTAACCTGAGGCTGACAGATATCAAAATTGCTTTCACTTGGCTGATTTGAAATAATAATATATTTAAAAACAAAGAGAGGAAAAAGCTAGTCTTCAGTGTAGAAACAGAAAAAACATCTAGAAGCTCTGGGTTTGTTTCTTGGTTGTAAGGGTATTTTACTTTTGTGTCTTGATTTCACCTGACCATTCTGTACAGATTCATGACAAGATCGAGTTAATATAACCATGTGATCAAGGGTAGACTACAGTAGAGTCCCAGTTATCCGACCTGCGGTTATCCGACGCTCCGGATTAACCGACGTTGCGGCTGCCTGGGGGCGTGGCTGCAGGCATTTCCACGCCCCCAGACACACCCCGACACGCCCCAGGCCCGCCCCCGAAAAGCCCCCAAAATGGCGGCCGCCACGGGGCTCCGTGTCATCCGACATTTCAGTTATCCGACCCTGCACCCGCCGGTTTAGGTCAGATAACCAGGACTCTACTGTAATTACAACCATTTTATATGTCTTCTACCTCTCATAATTGTAAAGAAGAAGAATACATAGAAAGCTGTGCTATGACAATGTTCCAGATGCAGGAAATCCTCAGAAATTTGAGTTTGGATCCAACTCCACTCTGGATATCCTGTCAAGAGACTGTTCACAAGCATCCAACTGTGCTTCTGTAGCTCCTATTTCATAGAAGCTGTGCTTTTTAAGAATACATGCAAGGCTGGTAGTCAATACCACTTCTGCAAATAGTTTTGTCAGCGACTAACACCACTGAAAGTACCCCTTCATAGTATGTATTTAAAAAAAGAGTATGAATTTCAATATGAATTTTGCAGATGTTTAATAACGAAGGAGAAAGTTTGCTAGTTCCCTCCACAACAGCAGTGCAATTGGGAAACCTTTCTCTCAATTTCATAATTAATGAAGATCTAGCATAATCAAGAACTGGTTATTCTTTTTGAACCAATCATATGTTCATCCCAGCACTGCTGGATTCAATCACTCCATTCATATTTGCAATCAATCCCACTATGAATCAGCTGGAATTTTTCCAGATTGTAAACAAAGACAAACCTTTCTACAAACAATAACTTAGTTTCCGTTAGTATTATCACAACCAAAATAATAACCAATACCATTTCTAAGCTGTGATTATGTCAGCCTCCTGTGAAATTCAGCTGTCACCCATTTTTATTTCACAAAGAAAAAAAATGTTTATACAAATAACTTTTGAGGATGGCAGAGAAAATAAAAAATCCAGACACAGGTTACTGAGGTGAAGTAAGGCTATATTGATTGAAACCAAGCAAATCTGCTGGTGGCAAGTATGTGGCCAAAGAGTGTGTCATCCCCACCCAATCCCCCTAAATGCTGAGGAGTTCAGCAGAATTAATTTCACAAGTACTCTGAATCTTGCACAGACATCACACATCTTTCAGTTTCCCAAAAAAGAATGGCCAATCACTTCCAAAATGGTGTCAGTTGCTACTCAACAGTTCTATGCCTCAGTAGATCTACAAAGACATACATGCTGTGGGAGAATATAGGACCATTTCATACCACAATTCTTGCTGGGAATTCTAAATGCTCCTCCCTAAACTGCAAACTCCAGGACTTCAAAAACTGTTGTTATACCAGTTAAAGTAAAATCGTAATAACTGTGCAATGTGAAACGACCCATAAATTATCTCTGTGCATGCTGCACAGTCTCCAGCTGCACAGGATGGTTATCTAGTAGGTACTTATATAGATAAGTAAAAAAAACCCTGTAATAGCATAAAGCGAGCCCCATTGTCCCTATAGAGTTGGATGTAAGAAAGAATAATATCTAGGTACATAATAACTCCACTTCCGAATTTCCTTGACTTAATAGAGAGTTCCCCATTCAGTCTGATCACATTGAAATCAGATGCTTTAGGTTTATTTTAGCTATTAATATCTAATATTTCACATACAAAATCACACCCTTCAGATCTGTAGTACTTCCAGATAAGTAGTTACAGGACTGCAACTTTTGATATACAAGATCCATAGCTTGGAATGTTAGGTCTGAATTCTAGAAATTGGGAGAGCAATTTGTTGCCATTGACACTAATAACTGAAATAGTTTAATTATTTGTTTATTGTTAATAAATTTAACATTTAGATGTTCACTTTCAGAATGGGCAATCAGATTTATAGAAAGTGGCATGGGCTTCTCATCATTGACCCCTTGAGGTACATTCTGCATTTTCAAAAGCTCTGTTTTACTCATTTTAAAGTTTCCTTCCTCCAATCTGGAATTTTTCCCAAAATGGACAACAAAGTCCATCATACAATTTTTGACTGGGGATGATGGGCATCCAATATGTCTGGAAATTGCTGAGTTGGGAAAGGCTATTAGAAGGGATCTCATCTTGAAATCTCTACAATTACATTTTGTAATTGATTTTCATCTCTCCTCTCCACCTTCTCTCTATCCCACCTTACTAACATGTACATTGTGCATTCACCATACAAAGTCCTTGTTTTAGATTAATAAGGAGTGATATTAAAGGTTAGTGCAGACTGATTTCTTTACTTCAGGTAGAGGACACTGAGGTCCTGCAGTGCAGCAATAATTAGCTAGCTACAAAGATCAGTTAGTGAAGCAAATGTGGAGAATTCTTACTGAGAAATTTTTTGTGATGCCTTTGAGCATATGCAGAAGAAAATTCTACACGACTGAATCACTGCATCTTCTCTACCTGCCAACTCCCAGTCAAGAAGCATAGTTTGCAAAGTTCAGTGAGAGAGCATAAGTTTTGCATGCAAGACCTGGGATCCCAAGTTCATGGCCATCCCTATGGTAAGCTCTTTGCTGGCTGTGGGAGCTTTAAGAAAATAGATTGGCTATGAAGAAAGGAATACATACACACACACACATATAACATTAGAGACTCAAAATTACCTGTGTGGATCATGTGAAAAGAAATAGGCTTATTAGGATGAAAGGATGAAGCAATTCTATGCTCATTTATCTGAGAGTAAGCTTTATTGAATTCAATGGGACTTTTCAATAGAATAGACATAGGGAAGGCATGGCTTTAGCTAACTGAGGCCATTTACACACTACACTGTTATAGTGCTATTATTCCACTTTCAACATCCTGTGTAATTCTGGGGTTTGTAGTTTACTGAGGCCAAAGAGCTCTCTGGCTGAGGATTCTAAATGCCTCTCCCTAAACTGCAACCCCCAGGATTCCATAGGATGTTGAAAGTGGAATAATAGCACTATAACAGTGTAGTGCAGACATGGCCTGAATCTTTTGTCTACAAATTAAATCCCTCACAGTGTATTCCCCAATGAAACAGTGGGTAGGTAGAAAGGAGAATGGGGTTCAGGAGAGAGAGTTTTTTTTTTTTTTAAAGTGAGCCAAGAGAAGGCAAAGTGAGAGTGGCAAGGAAAACTTCTCTTCTGCACATTAACAGCAATGCATCAGCAATAAACACGTAACAGAAATACAAATAGGATCATTGCAGCTCACTCAAAATAATAATATACAAACCCAGAAAAAAAAATTAAAAAAAGAAGAACTGAAAAGGCTCACAACCACAGCCACTATACAGAATGACTCCACCTACCTCAATACAGATGGGACTCCAACCTTTGACCAAAAGATCCTGACATCCTGAAAAGGCCCTGGATCTGGAAGATCTGCTGCGCACTCAAATCACCTTCCTCTCATTCCATTCCTCCATTCTAGCTCAGGGCTATGTTTTTCTGTCTTTCTCTCCATTCTTCTTACAGTCCCAGATCTACAATTGCCTCTGTGCTCCTGGGCTCCAGGGGTTTCTCTGTCTCACTCCTCCTTCAGAGACAGTAATGTTATAGCAGACAGATTAGTCCACTTAGCAACATAAGCATGTGATGCACTTCCTCCATTTCTAATCCTCCTTCCCTTGAGACCTTCTTGCCTTTATTTTTTTACTGAATCTGACAGAGAAAAAGCCACCCCTACAAATTCTGCCAATCTAAAATCAATTAAGTTGTTGAATCATAACCTTAACTTCAGCATTAATCAGTATTTTTACCCCCACATTTGGGGAGAAATCAAATGAATGACAAGTTCATTGATTAGTTATTTCGAAGTTCTGCTACAATGGATCTAGAATTATTGGTTCAGGATCGTTTCTGAAGGCCTAACCCCAATTGTTCATCCCAACTAGAGTATACCCATTATATCAGTGGAATAATGCTGATGTACCAAGTTCCCATTGCTTGAATGGGGTTACTTTAGTTAGATTTAAGCCACAGGTTCCTGGTGAATAAAGAGAACATATTGGTCCATCTTGCTTTTATGTTCACATTATATTTATTATGTTGTTTCCACAATTCTGTAGGAAGTAAATATTTTAGTATACCTGCACAGCACAACACTCAGGTGGACATGCACATTTTAGTTACATGTAATTGTCTACATAATTGCAGTCTTTGGATTCAGTGCATTCGTTACAAGTGTAAAGAGCTGTTTATAATTCACACAGGCAGAAGCGAGAGTCAAGGGCATTTCACATATTCTGTGTGATGAAGATAAGTGCCTAAGCCATAATGATAGAGATAAGCTCCTTTGATTTCTGCAGGGCTTTCTGTTGAGTGTAAGGAAGGTATTGTAAGATTTTGATGAGAATCATTACACTGGGGGACATAAAAATTCTTAAATAAAAATAAAAGGAAGTCTCTCAAAGAATAATTTTGAGCCTAATATAAATGATAACTTAATCTTAAAAGAGAAAGAGAGGCAGAAAAAGGGGGAGAAGATAATGTCCAAAGGCACAATTCTATCTTTTTCATAAATTGGAGAAATACAGAATGATGATAGATACCAATTCCCCGAAGTTAGTGGAAAAGCTTTCATTGATTTTAATTGTTTTAGGATTAGGGAGCAGAAGCAAACTTATTGGATGAGTAGTTACATTCATTTCAGTGCGAATAAGAAAGTACTGCATTTCAGCAAGGAGTTCAGATTCTATCCCTCTTATAATTTGGATTACCAGATCAGTTGAACACTTTAGTTGATCGATCAGTTCAGCAGCAGAGTTAGAATAATGTTCAGCCTTAGTGTTACCACTGTTTTCATAGCAAAGCTACCACACAGAACATATCAAAAAGGCATTTTGTTGTTGTTCCTATTAATATTTCACCTTTATCCCAGTTTGGGATGCAAGGTGGCTTACAACAACTGAAACACACATAGTTAAAAATGAACAATACACAAAAGTTAAAAAGCAATTAAATCATCACAAAACTAAAACAAGTTAAAACAAATTAAAACATTAACAATTAAATAAAAGTCCAGCACATTACACCAGGCCTGTTTCTTTTAAGAAATCAGTTCTCAAAGGCCTGCTGAAATAAAAAGATTTCCAACTGTTTGCAGAAAGAAAGTTAGAAGGGTGCCAGTCTGGCCCTTCTGGGAAGGGACTTCCAAAGGTTGGAAGCAGCAACTGGAAAGGTCTTCTCTCTAGAAAACAGGACCTACACAGAAGATCTCAAAACATGAGCAGGGTTGCACAGGCCAATTACCTGGATATGTACCTCATATGGCTTTATAGGTCATCACCAACTCTTTGAATTCTGCCTCCGCAGTGGAGCTGTTGCAAAAAGAGAGTTATATGCTCCCTCTAGCCAACATCAGCTATCAATCTAGGCCTTCTTTAGTGTCTGTTTTGTCCTCTCCCTTTATGATGATGTTTTCCCCAGCTGGCACACATTTCACTGCAAGCCTGTAAAGCCTGAATGACCAACTCACAAATCTTGAAGGACATCAGCCGAAAAAGATTGTCTCTCTTAAATCCTGTGAGCCATCAGATCTCGCTTTCCCTTGCAATCCTCATTTGCCCTGTGGTATTATTGTGACTGTTGATTTGGGACTTTTTTTTCCATTGGACAACAATAACAGCTTCTGAAGAACAATGCTAGAACAGACTAACAGCCTTTTAACCCAAATTTTCTGTTTGCACTATGGTCAGTCAGCTGCCTGTAGGATGCTTATCTGAAAAAGATGAATGTAACTATATCCATTTTATGTTTTGGAGTGTTTTGAACAAGAAGAAGGTTAACTGAGGTTTGAAGGCTTACAGTCTCCAATGAACAAAGGCTTTGGTTTGAGGAAGCATTGATTCATAACACCATGATGGAGCTTTACAGTTTTACCACTATGCTGAATATAGAGACCTTTTCTTCTTCTTTTTTTTTAATAATAATTTTATTCAAATTTCAACAAATAAAACAAACAATAATTTTTGCAATGTTACATGTAGTGTTATTCCTTCTTCCTTTCCTTTCTGGATCACAATTATTGATGTTCCCTCTATTTATTATATCACGCATCGCAATAAAATGTTAATAATCTATAATTTGTTAGTTCCTGCTATATCTCTCTACTTTACTCGCTTCATGATATTTCATTAATTGTTAACTGTATAATAATTGTTATCATGAAAAATTTAATACCTCCATCTACCCCCAACCCAAATCTGTAACAATCTTCCACTCTTTGTTTATGTCCTCATCTGATTTCCCTTTCAATCTTTGTGTAAGTATGTCTGCATTTCTGTTTTCCATAAAAGCTGTCCACCACTGTTCCATTGTAGGTGTAGTTTCATTTTTCCAAAATCGTGCATATTCAATACGGGCCGTCGTCACCATATACAATATAATTCTCCAGTGTCTCTTAGCTGGTGTTGCATCTAATGTATGTGTCATGTTTAACAAGTAGAATTCAGGTGACATCCCAAATTGAATCTTCCCAAAATTGAACTTATTTTCTTATGTATTTCTTTCCAGTATTTTTGTGCTCTACGGCATGACCACCACATATGAAATAATGTGCCACAATTCTCTTGACATTTCCAGCATTGACCTGTACCCGTCTTATAAATTGTCTTTAATTTTTCTGGTGTCATGTACCATCTATGAAATAGTTTGTAATAGTTTTCTTTTAAATTTTGGGCAGCAGTAAACTTCTTTGTACATTGCCAGCCCTGTTCCCACCATTCTAACTGTATTGAGTGTCCAACATTTTGTGCCCATTGTATCATTGCAACTTTAACTGTCTCTTTCTCACATTCTTGTTGTAAAATTTCTTTGTACAAATGTGCTAACAAGTGTGGTGGATTTTCTCTTAACAGTCTCAGTAAATGAATTTGTTCCTTTTGTTGTATTCCATATGTTTGTACATCCATCTGAAATCTTTCCTTTAGCTGTCTATAGGGAAACCAGCTTAATTTTATTCCTTCAGTTTCCAATTTCTCTCTTGATTTCATCTTCACACCGGAGTCATCTGCTATGTCTCATAAGTCTTCATATTGTAATCTTTCCATCTCCCAAAAAAGGCTTCTTGTGGGGAGACCAAATTAAGTAATTGCCTTATATTCTTCCTCTTGTAGTCATTCCATATTCTAAGTAGTGATTTCCTTATAAAATGATGCGTAAAATCTTTGTCGACTGCTGCTTTTCCATAAAACATATAGGCGTGCCATCCCATTCTTAAATCTGCTCCCTCTAATGCCAGCATCCTCAAATTTTGAAGATTAAGCCAATCTTTTAGCCATGTGAATGCCGCAGCCTTATAATATGTTTGTAGGACCGGCAAGCCTAGTCCGCCTCTTGCTGTTGTGTCCGTCATGATTCTCCATTTAATTCTTGGTCTCCTCCCCTGCCATATGAACTTAGTTATATCTCTTTTCCATTGAACAAAAGTTTAATGCTTGTTATGATAGGTGCATTTTGAAAAAGATAATTCATTTTTGGTAAAACATTCATTTTTATCACTGATATCCGTCCCAACAAAGATATCTTTAATTGAGTCCATTTTTCCAAATCTTGAGTTATCTCCTTCCATTTTTTATCATAGCTGTTATGGTACAGTTCATTATTCTTTGTGCAATCCAAACTCCTAAATACTTAGCTTTCTGTCCTTCATTGAATCTTGTTATTTGTTTAAATTCAGCTTCTTCCTTCTCCCTCATGTTTTTTGATATATATACTTTTTTTGCTTTGTTAACTTTAAAACCAGAGTAATCTCCATACTCTTGAATAATATCCATCAATCTTTGAGCACTCGTGAGGGAATCATCCAAAAAAAAAATACTAAATCATCAGCAAAAGCTTTGAGTTTATATTGAAATTTCTTTATCTGGACTCCTCTTATTGCCACATCTTCTCTTATAATATAGTTAAGTGTTTCTAATGTCAAAATAAATAACAGAGGTGATAGAGGACAGCCCTGCCTTGTGCCTCTCAAAACTTCAATCGGCGCAGTACGCTCTCCATTTATAATTAATCTAGCTGTTTGTTGAGAATAAATTGCTTCAATCCATGAAATGAAATTTTCTTCCAGTTGTACTTGCTTAATAGTCATCTTCAAAAATGACCAGTTGACCATGTCAAATGCCTTCTCTGTGTCAACAAATACCATAGCTAACTTTCTTTCATTATGTTTTTTGTAGTATTCAATTGTGTTTAAAACTGCCCTAATATTATCACGCATCATTCTCTTAGGCAAAAAGCCATTGTGGTCTTCATGAATATGTTCTTGAAGTACTTTTTTAAGTCTCTCTGCCATGATAGCAGCAAAAATCTCGTAGTCCGTATTTAATAGTGAAATGGGTCTGTAATTCTTTACATCCGTTATATCTCTGCCTTCTTTTGGGATCAATACAACATTAGCTTCTTTCCATGTTTCTGGTATGCCGTCTTTGTTAATCTCATTTATTGTTACTTGAAGTGGTGCTGAGAGCTCATGCTCCAAAATTTTGTAATATTTTGCTGTAAAACCATCAGGTCCTGGGGATTTATCATTCTTTATGTTCCTGATAGCTTCTACTATCTCCATCATTGACACTGATTTGTTTAATGTCTCTCTTTGTTCAACTGAAAATTTAATTTTATTCTTCCTCTCCAAGTATTCTTCCAATTCTCTTTGATTTTTTTTTGAGGAGATATTGCTTAACTTTGTATAATAAGAATAGAATACTTGTTTTATCTCCTCTTGCTTTGTTGTCTTCCCCTTCTTTGTTGTAATCTCTGTTATTATGTTTCTTGATCTTCTTTTCCTCAATAAGTTAGCCAAAAATTTTGAGGGTTTATTTGCCTGTTCAAAAAAAAATGTGTTTCAATCTGCACATCTGTTGTTCTATTTCTCCCAAATTTAATTGATTCAATTCTGCTTGACACACCTTTATTTTTTGTCTTGTAGTATTATCTGCTGGATTTTTCCTCATCTGTTTCTCCAATTCTTTCATTTCTCCCAGAATCCTTTCTTCTGTACACTTCCTTTGCTTATTGATTTCCGCAGACCATCTAATAAAGTTGCCCCGCATCACTGCTTTGCTTGCATCCCATACTGTCTTCACAGGCAATTCAGGTGTCGTGTTTTCATTAAAGTAGTTAGTTAGCTCTGTTTTTGCCTTTTGAATGTACTTTTCCTTGGTTAAAATCTCTTCATTCATCCTCCATGTCCTTTCTCTACTCATGACCTTAAAAGTCACTTGTAACGGAAAATGATCTGAACACAAATTCAGAGGACTATCTATTTGATGTGTCTTCAGAAGTAACTCTTTAGTTGCCAATATCATATCAATTCTAGACAAACATAGAGACCTTTTCAGCACAACAACACTCTCCTGCATTATCCCGTTGCAATCCTGGCAGTGCCTCTGCCAGGAGGGAAGCATGTCCCCGATGCTCCCCTCCACACCCAACTAGCAAGAGGGACATGCTCCTTCCTTCAACACTGCAGCCGGCCTGCTTCTCATGCTGCAATGGAGAAGAAAGCACATGCTCTCTCTTCTGGCTTTTCTGCATGGCCAGCTGTGGTGGAAGGCTCACACAATTGGGGGCCACTGACAGAGTTTTTCCATCTGTTGTGTCCCAGGCAGACAAGGCAACCAATTAACAAATCAGCAAGGCAGAGCTTACTCACAGATACAAGAGCAGGAGTAGTCCCAACAAGCTTCAAGTCAAGAATGGAAATTCCAAGTCAAACAAATCCACAAAGGTAAATACAGGTCAGCATCAAATAAGCAGAGGTCCAAGAGAGTCAGGATTCAGGAAAACATAACACAGGGCTTCAATCACCATGAAGATCAGTTATCAACCCTGGGAAGAGATTGGCCAGCTGTTTGCCTTTTATAACTAATGGTGTTGCCATAGGTGTTCTTGATTAAAGCCCATTTGTTATTTAAATAGGCTGAATGCCTGAGACCTTCTTTCTAGTATTGTCTCTCTCATAAGGTAGGAGTCTGTGTTGTTTCAACTTCTGATATTTGTTCTCCATGTTCAGGCCCCTGCTGTTGGTTGTTATTTTTCACTGAGCAAATTTCTGGCTCAGATTCAGAATCCTCTTCCTCACTGTCAGGGTCTCCAAGGCAGGACATGACACTGTTAATTATATATCCTGTGATCGTACCAGCTCGCAACACAAGAAGGGTGGGATTGTGATGATGTCATGTGGAAGCATCATCGCAGTCCTTTTCCTCTCTTGTCCCTATGTCAGGAGGCCACCATCCTACAGAAAGGACCGGAGGCCCAAATAAGTGAGTGAAAATAAGATTTATGTTAAATCAATTTTATTAAATAAATCAATGCAACATATAAATATATAAAAGTTTAATTTCCAGGTCAGTTTGGCTGAGCTAGGTGTGTCACTGAAAAGTTGTTGCACTACTCTCATACATAAATAATCCAAGATATTTGTTTTAATAGTTGGGTGACAGGTTTATAGTACCATGGTTGAATACTCAAGAGAATCTTTAGACACTAGAATTTATGTTTTTTGAGTTTTGACAGTAAAGCTAGACCCTTCAGAATTAAACAAGAGACATCAATGAAATAAGCTTTGGTGTACTAATAATCGACTGAGGTAATTTTAATAGGAATGATGTAATACCCAATCAGGATGCAAAAAAAAGGGCCAAACACTCTTCTATACTTGTTCCTCAATAAAGGACAGCAATTGCTGCTGGATGTTGAGAAAACATCTCCATAGGTTGCAATGGTTTAAGCTGTTTAACTGCAGGTTTGAGGCCATCTCTCTCTCAGAATGGAGAGACAGACCGTGTTTGAATGTTTTTAGCTATTGTTATTTTCTTTTTGGCTTTTCTTAAACACAGAAAAAGGCTATTTTTCTTTTAGGGTTTTTTATTCCCATTGATTTTTGAACATTTTGTAAGATTTGTGCAGAGAATTTTCAAATATTTTTGGAACTTTTGCTAGAATCATCTGAGAATCTTGAACCACCTTCAAAAGTGGTTAATATAAATTTGTTTTATAGCTGGGAATTTAAAATGCTTAATTTTTTTAGCATAGAGTGGATGTTTGACCAAGCTAGGAGATAATGTTTCATATTTTTCCCAAAATTTTTACATATTAGTTGCCATCTATTATACTTTGATTACTATTTCATTCATTATTTCACTGTGGTCTGTTAATGCTGGACTCATTTTAACTGCTTTAATCTTTATGCTTTTTGCTACTTTGTAGTATCTTTAGTTGTGGTGCTTTAACCATTGGACTATTGTCTTACTTGCTAGCTGCGTTCTAACCGCTTGAGTTGTTATGCTGTAACTGTGATTACTATGATTATTATTGGCATGTATTCTATATTATTTCCTACTTTTGTGTTCATTTGATGATTTTCACCTTCTTTGCTATCATTTCAATACATTTAAAAATTACTCCAGTTTTTAATGTGCTGCTGGTTGAAGGATCATTCTCATTTCCTCACTGGAGTGAGCTAGTTCACTCGCTTGTGCTCTCTCTCTCTCTCTATGTCATTTGTATGCTGCTTTTCTCATTGAGTGAGACCCAAGGCAGCTTCCCAGAGAGTCAATTACAAAAAACTTCACAATAAAATTTAAAGACGAGAAAAATCACTACATAAAACAGTATAAAATAATTTAGAAACATACAAAAGTTTTTAAAGATAAATAAAACATCCCAATAAGAATCTCATCTGCTTGTACATTAAAAGCCTGCTTAAACAAAAAATTATTTGCCTTCTGCTGAAAGAAAATTTGAGGGAGAACAGCCTAGTTATCCACAATAGGGAGTTCCAGAGTGTGGAAGTAGCCACTAAGAAGGCTTTATCTTGTTTTCATCAAGCAAGTCTGTGATGGTAATACAACTTCCAACTGTACTCTAGCAAGTTTATATATGGAGATACAGTCTTCAGATAGTATGGACCTAAGCCATGTAGGGCTTTATAGGTTACGACCAGCACTTTGAATTGTGCTTGGAAAAGAACTGGAAACTGTTTTTAACAAAGGAATTATTGACTCCCTCTAACTGGCTCTGTTCAGTATTCTGATCAAAGCATTTTGGACTTGCTGAAAACTCCAAACAGTTTCCAAATGCAGTCCCATGTGGAGTGCATTAGAGTAGTCCAAATGGGGTATAATCAAAGCATGTGCCATCATAACTAGATCTGACATCTTAAGGAATGGGCATAGCTGGCACATTAGCTTAGCTGTGCAAATGTTCCCCTGACCACTACTGAAACTTGAGAATCCAGGCTTAGAGCTGAGGCCAGAAGAACAATCTATCTGTGAGTCTGGGATTTCAGAGGGAGTGTAACCCCATCCAGCATAGGCAGAGTCCCTATTTCTTGATTCGTCTTTCCACTGACCAGGAGCACCTCTGTCTTGTCTGGATTAAGTTTCAGTTTGTTTGCCCTCATCCAGTTCATTATTGACAACAGACATTGGATCAGTACTGATCAGCTTCCTTGGAATCAGATAAAAAGGAGAAGTAGAGTTGGATTTCATCAGCATATTGGTGACACCAATCCCCAAAACTCCAGATAGTCTCTCCAGGTAGTTTCATGTGGATGTTAAACAGTGTGGAGTCCCACAGCACTACCTTTTGAGTTCATCTCTCCAAGAAAGACTGGAACCACTACACAATAGTGTCCTTAAGTCCCATCCCTGAGAGTTAGCCCAGAGAAATATCATGGTTGATCTAGTGGGCAACACTGTGCAGATGCAATGGTGGCAGAGAAATATAATTTCTTTGTTGCCATCATTACTATAGCATGGGCCTTCCAATGGGCTCTAGCCTATGTTCAGATAGACTTCCTCTGAGTCTTCTACCACTTTAGGTTCTGCCCCTTTTTGTTTCATCATTGCCAACTCCCTAGTGAACCATGGGGATTCCTTGGCTCTACTTAAAGGACAATCATTTCCACTGGCCTGGCCATCTCCCTATACCAGGAATCAGACAGGGCTTTGACAGGATTGCCTGCCAAAGATCACCACCCCAAGAGCCATCAGGAATCTATCTGGATCTATAAGACTTTTTGAGGTGGACCATCTTAATTGGCCTCCACTCCTGCAGAGGCTCCAAGTTCCAGTAAGCCTAAACTCTACCGGGTAGTGATCAGTCCAGGACAACAGAACTAGAGAAAATTCACTGTCATTCCACCCAGAACAGAAAATCAGGTCAAGAATGTGTCCTGCAGCTTGGGCGGCACCAGATATTACTTGGAACAGACCCATGGTTGTCATGGTGGACCTGAATTCTCCAGCTGACAGAACAGTCTCTTCATGGATATTGAAGTCCCCCAGAACAACAAACTGAGAGGACTCCATCATCACTGCTTAGACCAATTCAGCCCGCTTAGTAAGGAAGACTGAGTAGTGGAGTGGGAAGTACACCAACAGAATTCCTATTCTGTCATATATCTTCAAAAACACATACTCAAATCCAGCAGACTAGGGGACAGAGCACCTGGAAAGAGAGATGGAATCCCAGTAGATCACTGTAACTCCTTCCCCCAAAAAAACACACAACAGGCCTTGCCTGCTGTTGTACCAAGAACCCAGGTGGGTGAAGCTAGAAGTTACACCCCCTCCCCAGCTTCATCCAGCCAAGTCTCCATAATACAGGCCAGGTCAACATGCTCATCAAGGATCAAGTCCTGGATCAAGGATGTTTTTCCATTCACCAAATTTTCACCAATGGTAGTATTAGAAAAAAGAGTTTTCAGTTACAGTTGGATCATTTTGCCTAAGATCCTTCACTACAGGGTATTTAAAGAATTGTTATTTTTCTATCAGCAATGGCGCCTCTTTCACATTGACAAAATTAACATTAAATTGCAGACTGTTTTGCTCTAGTTGCCTCATCAGCACACTCAGGACAACACAAAAGTAGATAACTGGGTGCCTCCAAAAGTTTTAAACTACAGTTCCTATCAGCTTCAGACAATACAGAATCATGGATATTGTGGTCCATTTGTAATGTGCCAGATTTCCTGATAGGGATTATAATCAATATTTCCTCATTTATTTACTGATTTTTTTGCTGACTGCTTTTTTCTTAATTTTTAAAATTAGAATATCTAGCACCTTTAGGTCAGTCATATTAATAAATACATCAATATGCAAGTACCTCTACTTTATTTCTTTTCCAGTGTTTAATGTTATATTATTTCCACTTACTAAGACTGAATTAGAACTAGATAGCCTCCAATTCTCCACATCTGCTTTGACTTTCCAAACAGTTGGTGGAAATCATGCATCATCAGTGTTTTGTTTGTGGTGCTTGCTATAATATCTCATCATGAAAGCCATTATATGAACAAATAATTTTGAGAAAGAGATGAAAATTCTTCAGAATCCAGCAAGAATAAAATAATAATAATAAAAAAAGAGTCCTATAGGCTGAACTATTAAAATTCATTGGTTGGGTTCGTAGGCACTAGGGATGGGCCAACCGAATCCTCTGATCCTTGAATCCTGGGCAAAGATTTGAGATTCGCGAATCTGAATCACTATGACAAAATAGGCAAACTGAATCTTTCGAATCCACCAACTAAATAGCTTGTGGGAGACTGGGATGCCTGAAAACCTAGGGGACCAGACACACAAGGGGAGATGGCAAGTAGGTGAGTTTTTCCCTTGGAATAATAATGGCATTTGCTAACAATGTCACAAATTACATCTGGGGTTGTATTCTAAGATATTTAAATTGAACATTTAATATTTAAGTTCAGCACTTGAGTGGGAAGGTACACGCTTGAGATTTCAAGGACAGCTGAAAGATTCCTTTGCATAGCTCCCTTGCAAACCTCTTTCAGACACAATTCTGGGGTTTCTGGTTTTACCAGGTGTCACAGCCTTCTCTGCCAAAGTGTGCTGGTGCGGCATCAAACTACAACCCCCAGGATGCCATAAAGAGCTATGCAAAGAAAATCCAGTTTTGACCTGGGTTATCTCTCTACTGTAGTATGTGGCCCTGTTAACACAAGCAGGGAAATATGGGATTAATCCACATTTTCCTGCCTGTGTACAAAGGGCCTTCATGTCATTTTCAGTCTGGGGAGATCCTGAGGCAAAACTATGACAATTGTCCTTGCCAGATTTCTTTAGAGGGAGGTTTGCCTTTGCCTAGCCTTTTGCTGAGGCTGAGCGACTGTGTCTTGCCCAAGATTATCCCTTTTTCTCTTGCTTTTTAAGCCCTTCTCTTTCTCTTGCTTTTTTAAAGGATTCAAAAGATTCGAGATTCATGGATTCCCAAAACCTTCCATGGATTTGGATCCAGATCCAGATTTCGAAAATTCTGGGTTTGTCCCATCCCTAGTAGGCACCAATGCTGAGTGAAAAAGAGTGAAAAAACTGTGAACTTTATAAAGAGAGAATTTTCTTCAAATTGTCATTAAAATCAAGAGGGCTAAATATAACGTTTTCCTCTTCTTTCTACTCACAATTGATGTTGTCTCATGTTGTCTGTATCAGGGAAGCCAGGAACCTGGACATTTTGTGTTTCCCTTGCCTCTTGCTCCAATTCCAGAACTGTTCAAAGGCAGTAAAAAGTCTGACTCTTAACAGCCATATCACCCATCTTCCTGTTTGCACATGTACACATTGATGCACTTCATTCCCTTGAACTATCCCAATTTGGCAGTGGCAGTCTCCATTAATCCTCTGTTTCCCCACTTTTTTTCCAGCTGCTTTTAACATGACCAGGTTTCTCTCTTCCCCTCTGACTCCTCCCCTTTGCCCTGAGCTTCCTTCAATTGCAGCAAAATCATAAGTAGTTTTCACTTAATTAACTCATCGGGGGGATTGGAGAGAAGGGAATAAGAACTTGCCATTTCCTGTAGGCTCTGGCAAAAGCAAACTACTGCAGTCTCTCCTGGTACTGATGTTGCTTGGTCTCCTGTATCCTCATTTTTTTTTCTGTGAAATGTTGGAGGCATACCTACAATTGTATGGCCAAAATTTATGCTGAGACATCATTTTATTCATTTCAGTTGAATTTTGGGAGATCCAAACGTGCATTCATTCGTCTACAGAAAGTTCCTAAGCAGATTTTGAATAGATATAGATATATAGATATAGATAGATACAAAGAAGAAATGATTTCAGTTTCTGAATTTGTTCAAAGAAAACTAAGAAAGCCTAGAAATTAAATTAAAAACCCTTTCATTTTAAGATGTGTTAAGGTTTTCAATGCTTATACAAGCTCTAACTTGCCAGGAAATTGTAGCTGTTAAGACACATTGTTCAGGTAATATGGATTTATTTATTTATGTTTTATTCTGTGAATAGTTCCAGGTTCACCACTACTTTAAAGCTAGATAGCTGTCATTGACACAGTGGTGTCAATTCTCCCTGATTTCTTTATTAGAGCAAACAAATGGAGTCTGCAACTGAGGCTCTAATACACTTAAAGCTACCATTCCACATTATAAGTCCTCAACTGGCAACCAGTATCATCCTGATGTGGGTCCACTTGCTGTTGGAAAGTGACCTGCAACATGTTTGCCGAAAGCCAGTTGTGATTCCAAACTGTAGTAGATTCCTCAGTCTTGTAAAAACAACAGTATAAATAAAGTATTTGTTTAAGGCAGAAAGATGACTAGAGCACCTGTTCCTCTTTTCCCTCAAGCCATAATTCTATTTCTCCCAACTGCCCACTTTAATTGGAATGATTCCCTCTTTCCCTGCAGTGTCTCTTGCCTCTTGGGAACCAGCCACACATACACTTATTCTACCCCATCCTTCTAATGGCCTCTCCCAAGCAGTTAACTAGATAGGTAACAAAATTATGGAATGCAGTGCTACAAGAAATTCCTGGCAAAGTAATATGTCCATTGGCAAATCACTTCCAACGAATTATCAGACACTAGTATAAAATGATATCAATAATTTTCAGCAAATTATGCCAATATACCTCTACTTGACACTGTTTTATTTTTGAAATGTCTGTATTTCCAATCCCTGGCTCATCTCTTTGTTGAAAGAATTGAACATTTTCTTGCCTTTTGTCAATTAACTTGAATTTATCTGGAGTTCCTTCTTGTTTACATATTAGTGACCTGCATTCCCAAGGTTGTGAACAGCAATCAGTAGGGAGGTTCACATTCACACACCCCTTAAAATCTTATTTTAAGAATTGTAATTTCAGGATATGTTATGATAACAGGATAGGCAGGCAGCTTTATATTCTTCCCAGCTTTTTATTAAAGCAAACAATTCAGATTTCACATTTATAACCTCCCTTTGGAGAGGTTTTACTATATCGCAGAGCCTTTACGTAGTCTAGGTACCTTCTTGTAGATGCTTTACACAGTCTGAGCACTTTCTCAGACAGGCTTTCTTTTTTTAAATAAAGACCCATTTTTGCATAAACATTTACATTAAACCAACATACTAATAACATTCTGTCCAGAGAGGAATGGTGTTTTCTCCCAGCTCTTTTAGCCACTAGAAAACAGTATAGTCCTAGTAAGCAGCAATTTGAAGCAGTCAATGGAATGCTTGCTTCTATTGGAACTGAAGTGGTACAGTATTTATATTGTGGCTGGTGTCTCTTTCTCTGATCATCAGCCAATCAGAAGAGTTTGCTGATTCTTGTCAGTGCTTGTAATTAAAAGCACAATCTATGCATCTGGCTATATGCTGTCAAGCATGATTAAGCCTAATTATGCTGATGGATTGTACCTGGCTGCGTTCTTGCTTTTTTCCTATAAAATGCTGGCTTTCTTTTGTTTATATCACTGTTGCTGTTGTTTATATTTAGTGGACATCATGCTCAGACAACCTTGGTTTTTGAAAAAGATAGAATGCTTTAAATTCTATAATGTCACCAGTGGAATCACTTTAGAGACTAATTTAAATATTTTACTTTCATACCCTCCAACTGCCCTGAATTGGCAGGGACAGTTCTGATTAATCCAGTGTCATCTCACTTTTTGAGTTGATTTTAAAATTTCTCAGTTCTTTCTCTTCCTCCCACTTTCCCCTTCATCCTCAGCTTACTTCAGCTGCTGAAATCTGAGTTCTAAGTGCAAAAGTAGAATATATGCAATGAATTCAGCAGAAGGAAAGGGTTAGAAGGGGGCAGAATCTTGCCTTTCCCATTAACAAGCTGCAGCTGCCTTTCCTAACTTGTGTGTTCTTCTTCATTCATACCTTTTGCCATCTTGACCACATTCTGATGTTGCTTGGACACAAATGTCCTAGTTTTCATCTGTGAAATATTGGAAAACATATGTATATCTAACAGCTTATCTAGGACCCTGAAATTGGTAAAATATACCAGGCAGTCTTTACCCGTGGGAAATGATCTTAGGAGCAACATATCTAAGTGTATAATAGAAATAGATTGAGGCAAAGCCCCATTTGGTAACAGTCAGTTCCCTAAATGAGTAGTGGGTGAACATGCACCACCTATTTGGCCCAAAGACACTGTTCATTTGCAAGGACCAAGGATATTTGCCCTCTTAAGACCACTTCCTAAACACTAGTTTGGAGGGAAGTCCTTGAGGAGCAAATCCGTGAAGCGTGGATGCAGGAGTTCATTAATTCTTTTTCCACCTATTCCACACTGCCATTGGAAATGTCAGGATGAAGCAGATTCAGCAAATTATAATTTGATCATATCAAAACAATGAGATTAAATGTAACATAAACCAGTTGTTCATATCAGGATCAATTAAAAGCCAAATTGTTCTACAGCTATTAATCAAATGTCCAATCAGCCAAATCATGAAATCATGAAATGACTTTCTCAGCACCATGTGTAGCATTAAGAAGGCAATGGAGAATGGATCCGTGTACACAGAAGGTAACCCCTTGGAGCCAGATCCTACTTAGCTCCTTGTAGAGACAACTGGGTCAACCCTGTGCTAAAGAAAGAATAGAAAGGTGGGATGCTTCAGAGAAGTGCTCTTGCTCAAGGGCATTTCCACACTTCACTGTTATAGTGCTATTATTCCACTGTCAACATTCTATAGAATCCTGTGGTTTGCAGTTTAGGGAAAGATCTTTAGAATTCTCAGCCAGAAAGTAAATTGCAAACCTCAGAATTCCACAGGATGTTGAAAGTGGAATAATAGCACTATAACAGTGTAGGGCAGAAATGCCCCAAGAGACAAGGCTAAGCACAGAGAAATGCTCTGCTAGACATGTGGCAGATCTTGTGCAATGGATTTCCCCACATGTGGTTGAAAACCACCCAATTGTCTTTCTTTTTCTCACAGAAGGGAAAAAAGAGTAAAAATGCCTCTACATGACACAGAGGGGAGGGGAAGAGAACATGCAATTTTATTTGAATTTTATTACTGTTTAGCTGCTTTGGGTGCCATTTTGTGCTCAATAGGTGGAATAAAAATAGAACAAAAATATTAAAATAATTGAGAAGAAAGAGTAGTTTTGGCTCACATCTAGATTCTAATTTCATATTCCTTTGGCATTCAGCATTAGCACCTTTCTAATTCCCCATCTTGCTGTAAAAGATGAGAAACAAAAAAGAATGGAAATAGATTTTGTTTTCTTTTTGTCTCAAAAACAAACTTGGAGTTTTCGGTTCCAGTAAATTACAGCTCACAGAGTAACGCTCTTCATTTAGTTCTCTAAACAACAAGCCTAATGTCTCTTCTCTTTATGAGTCTCTAGGAACTGTACTATAAATGGAATGGATAAGTCCCCTGACATTGTGTTTGCTCAAGCACATTTTCACTTACTTTTGTAAGTGAAAGGAAAAACATCAGAGGATATGATACGTCTTTTCTTTTCTACTACATGCCTTAGCCATAAACTAACTCAGCTTGATTTCTAGTGTACAAGTTATATAGTACACTTCTGTAATCTCTGAAACAAATAAAACAGAAGTGTCTATTTCATGATGATTTTGGAACTATTTAGATAACAGAAATTAAATTAAAAACAAAAATGAGAAAAAGAAATATCTAGTAACCATTCATCTTCACAGAGATGTAAATGGATTAAGTAATCTCAGTAGTGTATGGCTTTTTGGATTTTTTTTTTTAAAAAAGACTGTCATTCTTGCTATTGTTGTTTAGGACTGCCAGGTCTCAGGATACTGGTTGTAGTCTCAGGAAATTGTTGTGTTTTTTCAAGTTTCAGGGCATGGGGATGGGGAAACAAAATATTAGGATAAGTGGCACTGGATGAGCAGAAAGTTTGGTTTTGTATGTGAGCTGGATTTAAAGTCTGGCGACCCATCTACATCCGTTCCTAACTAGCCCCAAAATCATCTGGTCAGTACAATTGCATTTGAATGTTTACTGTGCCTCTGCAACACTGATGCCCCAAAAAGTCAAGACCAAAGAAAAGAGACTGGGGAAAAAACTGGGTGGAGGCACTTGGGTTCATCATGCCATTTAGAACAATGGAGGGAGAACAACAGCAATGTTGTAACCTATGAGGCTTCTTGCTTTACAAGACCTAGCCATGGAAACCCACTGGATGACCTTGGACACATTGCACACTTTCAGTCCCAGAAAGCCCTGTGAGAGGTTCACCTTAGGGTCTCCATAAGTCAGAAATAACTTGAAGGCACACAACTAGAATATTACCTGTGTAGCTGGGTTTTAGCCAGAGTCTTGGCCTATATATCCAGATGGTCTTTACTTCTATTTCTATAGTCAGATTCTCCAGAAATAATTGTAGCCACTGCCTGTCTTGCTTCTGTTACATCACACACACACACAGAGAGAATGATATATAATTGATCCACACATTGCTTTCTGGTTTTGGCCCTGAAATCACAGGGAATAGGGTGCTGCTGACTCAGCAAATTTATGATGTTATTTATTGAAGTAACTAAACTGTTATAGTGCTATTATTCTACTTTCAACATCCTATGGAATTTTGGGGTTTGTAGTTTACTGAGGTTAAAGAGTTCTCTGGCTGATAATTCTAAATGCCCTTCCCTAAACTAAAAACCTCAGAATTCCACAGGGTGTTGACAGAGGTATAACAGCGCTATAACAGTATAATGTGGAAAGGCCCTAAGACTCCAAGATCAAAGTAGCAAGCAAGAGAACCATTCAATCAAGCATGAGAGAAATACTAGAAAAACTGCACTGAGGGGCAAGGAGAGAGCAAGAGATAGAAGAAAAAGAGCCATAGTATGAAGGGTACTTTAGTAGCTGCTTGGTTATTTGTTATCATTCACACTGAATCAGCAGTAAGCACCTCAAAGAATTTGAAACTACATGTGGATACTTTCGGCTTTAGATCTAAGGCACAAATACAGTTGAGTCAATTAGGTGGTTCTTGCACAAACTCAAAGCTGTACCATTTCCCGGGTATTTCCCATGTGTATGCACCCTGTGTATTTCTCCTGGAGTCACCCAATATTGTCAGAAAAACCTGCAGTGAAGCTAATGGAGGCTGAGAGCTCTAACTCTTTCAGAGACAATTGCAAAAGCTGTGGTGAAAACTAGAAACGTTCACAATTACAAAACAGTTGCGGAGTAACCTGTGGAGCTCTTGGGCTCTTCTGCGTTTTGCAAGTCTACGTTTTATGAGGTCATTTACAGACATAATCATGAGCAAATGCGACTTCTTTTATAGCCAAGGCAAATGAAGCATACCTTCAATTAGAAACTTCTGAAAATACACTGTGATAGCCTACTGAGAATGGAATTGCTTTTCTTTACAAGTATACACCCGCTCATCTTAGGAACCAGAGGTTTCAGAGAAGTATCTTTCTCCATAAGCATTTTGCCTACTACATATACAATAAGCTTCAGTGAGCAGCTTTTGATAATATGGTGGGTCTCATAATTGCCAAGATACTTCTGCTCCATTCCGTCTATTCAGTCTTGCTGAATTTTTCTTCATTCAAAAGTATGTATTAATCTGTTTTCCATGTGCATATGTTTTAGAACTAGCATCTGAATTGCCTATGAAGTCATTAAAAACAAAACAAAAAATAAAATAGCCACATTCCCTTCTTGCTAATTTTACCTTCTTGTCAGCTACCTCACCCAAAATGAAGTATACTTGATCTAAAGAAACATGTGGTGAGGAATATTATCAGTAAGTAAATAACAGAGAATGTCCTGAAATAGCCCCTCCCCAACTATAATTAAAACAATCTCCTACTTGGGGAAAGATTATTTATATGTACTACTTATTTATACAATTGCTTTATGCTGCTGCTGTTATTTAGGCCCTTTCCGCACAGGGCTATTAAAATGGTGCACAGCGACCTGTGACGGAGGTCTTCTGCACCGTGGAGTGGACTGGGGCGGATGACTTTTTGTAGTTCCGCACCTTAGTCTGGTTTGGAGCGACCAGAGCTGGTTGCGCAGCGTGCTTTTTAAAAACCTCTTTTAAGAGGTTTTTAAAAAGCACGGAGCGCGTGACTCCGTGTCGCTCCATCGCCACACTCCAGTTCAGATTTGCAGGGATGCACTAGCACATGCCTGCAGATCTGCCAGGGGCGGGCTTTAGGCTGGCAAGCTCCTCTGGTTGGTGGAGAGCCTCCACCAACTGGAAGCCACCATTTTGGATGCAAGAGCAGTGCAGAGCAATGAGCTCGCACTGCTCCTCGTCCCGACGGACTCGCACGGATGCTGAAGAAATCCGAGGAGTCCCATTTTTGAGCGGTTCCTTTCCCACGTGCGAAAAGGGCCCTAGTGTTTATTATGTTGTACGCCACTATAGAATCAGTTATGACAACATTGTAGACTAAACATTCTCAACAGGGATGATATGGCCCTCAAGAAGGCCCTGGCACATTTGAAAGAAGCCACAGACTGAAAACTGTGAGAAAGGGAATCTTAAGGGTTTATGTCTAATTTGGAGCCTGATATCATGAAACTTCCAGAAATGCACCATGCTCAAGGATTTCATTAGGTCTGATAGATGTTTAATTTCATAGTCTTTTTAAAAAGTTTCGTCCAGTATGTTGGAATGTTGGTCCTAACACCATCCCAGGTTCGCCTGGTAAGGACACAGGAGAGTGCCTTCCCAGTGGCTGCTCCCACCCTGTGGAACACTCTTCCATGGGAGGCTAGGCTGGCTCCCTCCATGCTTTCCTTTCGTAGGCAGGCAAAAACATTTCTTTTTAAGCAGACCTTTAATGGGTGAGCTGGAGATCTTTTACTTATTTATTAGCTGTTTTTAAAAATCTATTGTTAGTTTTATAATTTTATATGTTTTTTTAATGCTTTAACTGTTTGTATGTCTTTAATTTTTTTTTAACTTTTTAGAAGCTGCTTTGAGTCCCATCTTGGAAGAAAAAGTGGCATATAAAGTCAATAAATAAATACGTTTTCTTGGTGTTCAGTAATAAATTATGTTATTTTATCTGTTTGTATTGCATCCCTGTTTGACAGAGAAACCTTGGAACCTAAGAAAAGCTCCTAAGGGAGTGGTACAAATAAAAAAAAAAATAACTGTTGAGAACAGCTGCTGTAGACAGATGATAGAAGAACCATTACTGAAGGAGACTGTAAGTGTCCCCTGGATGAATAACAAGTCATGACTTAAAAATCCAGCTATAGTTGAGATCCTGTGTTGTACTACATGAGTGTTATCTTCTGTTAATGCTGTCTGTTCCAGATTACCTCATCAGAAGACTTTTCAAACTATACAGTTATAACAATATGATTCCACTTTAACTGCCAGGGCAATATCCCATGAAATTTTTGGATTTGAAGTTTCATGAGATTTTTAAAATTCTCAGCCAGAGAATTCTGGTGCCTCACTGAACTACAAACTTCAGGATTCCACTGGATGTTGTGATGGCAATTAAAGTGGAATCATAGTGCTATAGTTGTGTGATATAAAAGGGCAACATGTAACTCACAAAGTATCTAAACTTGTCACCCTGTTTGCCCCTTTACATTTAAACTTCTGCTTTGTTTTATTACTAGGGGCTCAAGGTGGCTACTACTTTTGATCCAGTGTATGGGTTCTTTGTGGGCTCAAGTTTGTGAGTGTGTGATTAATGTCTTCACAAACCCCACAGAGAAATAACACTTATGCAGAGGTTAAAATAAATACAACAACTAGTTCGTTGAACAAATGGCTCTTTCAGAACATCAGGTGTAAGTGCTGGCTCACTGCTTTTTCTGTTTATTACTTGTGTTTCCTTTAACTCTTCCTGAACTCTCAGACACTCCACAGCCAGCTCCCTCCTCAACCTCCCACCAAATCCAGATTCCAAGGTGATTGTTAAACAGACAAACCTCTTCCTTTTATTTTGTCCTTCAGCTTTCTAATTAGCATTCTCAGGGCTGTGACTGGTTACCTACTCACACTTGGCAAACCCTCTGCAGTGCTGCTCATCGTACTGGCATTGTGAACTTTTGCTTGGATTGAATAGGAGGCTGTTTTCCTTCCTTCATGGCCAAATGACAGGTGCATTCAGCAGGCAGCCTGACCCTATCATCCAGTTCAGAGCCTGCAGTACAAAAATATGAAGTACAACAATATCTCTGACAATGCTACACAGGGAGATCAGCTTAAACCTAAGAGGCTCTGATAACCTTGCTACAGTTGTTTCTCAGAGTATAAACATGGCAACAGTTGTCATAGTCTTCACAATCCAGGAGAGTTAACTGAAAGAGATTTCAAACAGATGGCCATGTTCGTCTATCTTAGTATAAAAGACATAAAGGAACCCAGAAGCATCTTTGAGACTAACAGAGAAGAAGAAAAGTCTGGTTTAATGCATCTGATGAAGCAGACTGAAGTCATTTCCACACTACACTGTTATAGTGCTATTATTCCACTTTCAACATCCTATGGGATCCTGGGGCTTGCAGTTTAGGAAAGGGCATTTCGAATTCTCAGCCAGAGAGCTCTTTGGCCTCAGTAAGCTACAAACTCCAGAACTTCACAGGATGTTGAAAGTGGAATAACAGCACTATAACAGTGTGGTGCAGAAATGGCCTGAGTCCATGAAAGCTTATGATAGAAGTGTCTTCTTTCCAGTTACTCTAACTGGATACTGGATTCCTTTATGTCTTTTGGTGAAAACAGGGTGGATACTCAATACAAAGCAATTCCTGCTGCACACTGAATTTTATGCATCACTTTTGACTTGGGCCAAAAAATCCTAGTTAAGAACTAGAGAAAAGTAAATATAATTATCACAGAAGTTAATCAAAATTACACTACCAACAGCTGGCTTGGTGTACATGTGCAGTTTCATACCTGTGCCAATATTGTATTTCCCCCTTGCCTTTTCTCAGCAAGCACTGGAGCATTCAATAGTTGATGATAATGCCTTGGAGCAGTTCCTTTTAAGTTTATTCTCTCCATCTCAGGGAGATCTCTTTTCTTTAAATCTTTATTTCATCATCTTATTTAAATGTGTTGGCTTGGCAAAAGGAAGCCTTTACACTTGAGTGGGCAGTAAATTAAGCTCTCCAAGAATGCTTTTCCCCCTAAGATTTGTTTTATTTCATTATAACAAACACCAGTGATGGAGGAATCTGTACTGAGACATGTTTACATCCATAATCATGAGCAAATAGTAATGATCTGTAGTTCATATATATTGGAAAGGAAAAAGGGGAAATTTCATAAAAACCACATAAAGGAATTTGAGTTGCTATGAACTTTATCTGATTCTTTCCTATATTCTAAACTAAGTTTTGTCTGGTCTTTCTGGGTATTGTGACATGTGTCATATGTTGAATCTTTTTCTATCTGTCATTAGTACAAGAAATGACCACTTTTCTTACCATATGAAAACTTATGTTGCTATTGCATTACTCTTAGAGACCAGCATAATATTGTAAGAAGACAATGAGTGATGTTCTCCAGTTTACATTAGGAACATATACCAATTCTTAATTTGTTTAGCATAAAACACTACTGACACCTAAAGACTCCAACTCAGTTGTCAGCTATCTTAACAACAACAATATTTTTTCCCATGCTGCCTCAGAGGCAGATGGATTCTCTTAAATAAGTTGACTCTTCACTCACTGCAGTAATACTGACTATTCACATACTGCAGTATTATTTACCACACACAGCTTGTGATACAGATAGATAAAGGTAACTTGGAAACTTTGTATAGTGATCTGTCAGCTGCCTGGGAATATCCATTTTTGCTCTTCCTGCTGGACAGGAGAAAAACTGTGTCAGTTACATAGTGGTTACCTAAAGAGTGGGTCATTTTTCACTTAGTATTCACATTAAGTCTTGTAATATAAAGTGGTTCAGAGCTAAAACATAACCCGCATACAGCCACATATAGCTTTTCCTATACATTTCACTCACAAATGTCACTCTATGTAAACTATTTTTAAAAAATCAGCCAAAATTTGTGTGTTTTTTTTCATTCTTGGAGGCATTCAGTAGTTGCAGTTTGGGGTTTAAACAGGGCATAGCCTTCTCTTAAATCTTCTCAAATCTGGTGCAGTGGGTTGACTTATTTCTGTTCTTGTTTTTATTTTTGGTGGGAAGGGAGTTTTATTTTCTTTTTTCTATTTCTGGTACAGGTGCAGAAATGCCAATGAATCAGTTGGGCCAAATTGGTCAAGGTGGCCAAAACTGAGGTGCTATGCCTTTAGCCATTGCCTACCTTGCCTTTAACGAACAAGAACTTCTGAGACTAAGGGCCTTTCTACACTACACAATTATAGTGCTATTATTCCACTTTCAACATCCTGTGGAATTCTGGGGTTTGTAGTTTACTGTGGCCAAAGAGCTTCCTGGCTAAGAATACTAAATGCCCCTCCCTTAACAGCAAATTCCAGGACTCCGTGGGATATTGAAAGTGGAATAATAGCACTATAACAGTGGAAGGCAGAAAGGCCCTGAGAATCAAAGAGGTAGGAAGAACCTGATGTTAGTGCAATAAAAAAAGCTAGAAGCAAATGCGCTCTAAAAGTCAGGTTGAAGTATTACAAACCCAGAGCAAAAACTAGAAAAAGAAGATGGACAGAGAGCAAAAGCAAGACCATTATGCTTTCTTGGTTGCAAGGCTTCTACCTATACCTAGAGTAGGGTGCCAACTGTAACAGTTCCATGGTGAAAGTAGGGATGGAGAGAATATTCAGAAAATATGTGGTGAATGGTTGAAAAACTCTTATAAGAGTCCTGGACTGAAGAGAACATTTAAAGTTTGGGACTTATTCTGTGCAAAATCTGCACATGGTTGTTTTGAGCACAAAAACAGAGTTTTTTAAGCAGTGGGAAGAAAATGGTTAAAAATATTCATTGTTTTCTTTAAGAAGAAACTTAACCAAGAGTTGCGTCCCTAGATGGGATCCACATAGACTGCCAAAAATTTCTTAGAGCAAAGCCAAAAATGGTTGCACTCAATTTCTGGTTTTGAAAACCTGGTACTTTTAAATGTTGAACCGTGCAGGAGGTTCCCGCAACCTATTTAAAGTGTGTTTTCCAATTCTCGGAGACTTCCTGGGGAGGCAATTGACTTCCTTGCTTTTCCTTGAAAAAAAAAGGGGAGGGGCAATCTAGGGATTCTGGAAGAGGTGAGGAATCCCAAAATAGCCTGGGGGCTTCAAGTGGTCCTAGAGGCCTCGCTTTGCCTCTCCCAGGTAAGTTGCTGAAAATTGGCCACTGGAGGGCTGGTTTTGAGTCTAAATTTTGGAGGGCTATTTCTGTGTTGTTAAATACCTGTTTATCCGAAGGTTTCATGGTGCATTGCCATAGGCAGGACTTGTTTATAAAAATGTGGGAAAACTCTCACAGCTGAGACGTTTCTCCAGTGTTTTGAAGCCTTAGGCATATTTTACTCAAAAGAGCAGGTAGACACATAGGAGGCAGTTCCTGCTGTCCATTTCTGAGTTTCAATAACCCTTTTTGCCTTTGGCAAAACGAAGTTTGAAACCATAACAAGAGACAAACAACATTTCATGTTAAGATTAGATTGTGACTGGAATACTTGAAGCTGGTCTATAGGTCACTGTACAAAATGGATCCCAGGGCAGGTCACGAAAATTACGTATCCACACGCTTTCTAAACATTACTGACAGCATAATGACAAGAGGTGAAATAATATGGGACTTTAATTTAAGACTATTGCATCAAATTTTACCACTGAATTTTTATGCCTAAGCTAGCTATGATGTGGGTCTTTTTTTCAGTTATGGTGAAGGGGATCACAATAATCTTTTTCCCTGCAGGGGCCACTTCTGCCCTACAACAAGAACCTGTTTATGCATGGCAAGGAGGAGAAACATGCTATAGATGGGAATGTGTGTCAGTTGTCAACGTGCCAGTTGTCTGCATCCCAAGTATAAAGTAATATACCAGTTTTGGCAATCCTTTCAGAAACTATGTATGATTGAGAAAGCTGGGCAATGAAGAAAGCTGGTAGGAAGAAAATCAACATATTTGAAAAAGACCAGCAAGGACTTACGCAGCTAGGGCTGGTGGTGTGGCAAACATTGCGCTGCCAGACATGTGTGAGCAGGGGCAGCCACTTCTATCTTCCCAGCAGCCTCTGTGATGGCTGGGAGGGTTCTCCTTGGTGGGGGTGTCCAAGGGGCTGCCTGAGAGGTGGTTGCTCTTTGACTGCAGCTGTTGCGGGTTGGCGGTAGGTGGGAGTGGGGCACTGCTACCTACCTCTTTTGGCAGTGGCATGGGTCCTGGATCTGGGATGATGGTTCCCAGGCCAGGATGTAGAGATCTGGGGTGTTGGGAGTGCAAGGGGAACCAGGTATTCAGTGATGTTGGCACACATCCTCTGCACTCCTTGGTGGGGTCAGGCAGTCCTTGGGCCTGCCACAAGGTAGGTCCCAACTTGCGCTGGTGCCAGGTTCATTGGCTAACAGGTGGGTTAGCCGATGCCTGGTTTTGGACCCATGCGCGTGTCAACCCTGTCACAGCTGTAGCCAATACAGATGTGGTCTTTTGTTTCCTAAAATGTGGTGTCTGTGTGTTTTTTGGGAGCAGCCAGCTCAGCTTTGAGCATGCAACACTTTGCTGGAGTATAATTGTAATTACTAAGGTAGTGATGAATAATTTTGGCATTTTCATCCTGTTGTGAGAAAGTCTTTGAAAACCACACAGTTTGGGCAATTCACAATTTCAGATTTACTCTGCATAACAGAGTAGAGCATTTTCTGCTTGGAACATAATATTCTAATGGATAATATTAATTTCTCTACAGAGAATAAAATCAACTATGTGGTAATTTTACTATGCAAATCAAGCATGTGCTAATTTTACACAGAATAGATTCCCAATTACTGCATTTTCTGTGGAGAAAACAGTATTTTCTATTTGGAAAATAATATTTCAACAGACAAATGTTAATTCCTCTACAGAAAGTGCTGTTTTTTGTGCAAATGAACCATGTGCCAATTTTTATGTGACAAATTCCAAATAACAGCATTTTCTGCACAGAAAACATTGTTCTCTACACAGGAATTAATATTTCCACACTGAAATATTATTTTCCTTGCACAAAATGCTCTTCCCTGTGCAGAAAAATGCTGTTTTCTGTATAAAAAAACCACACATGAGATTTGTACAAAATAAGGCCTGAATGGCAAAGATTCTCATCAATCCACAATTCTTCTCATGAAGGTTCCCCAACATTTGAAAAACATGTTTTTGACTATTTTCTGAACATGCTTTAATAATCTTTCAGTCTCTGTGCTGGAAGAGAGTTCTACAAATACCATGGACTGCCCAAAAAGACAAAATAATTTGATCCAAGAACAAGGCTGAACTCTCCCTAAAAACTAAGAGGTCAAAACTTAGGCTTTCATAAGAGAAGATGACATGCTTAATTAGAAAAGTTGTGCAAGACCTTAATAGAGCTGTTAAATAATAGGACTTCTTGGAAATCTCATTCATAGGATTTCTGTAAGTTGAAGTTAACTTGATCGCAATTAACAACAACAAATGGAAAGAAAATTAGATGTGCATCCAAATAATTCTTTTTTAAATCTTTTAGAATCATAGAGTTGGAAGAGTCCACAGGGGCCATCCAGTCCAATCCCCTGCCATGCAGGAACCCACATCAAAGCACTCCCGGCAGATGGCCATCTAGCCTCTGCTGAACCCTCCCCCCGAAAGGAGACTCCACCAGACTCCAAGGCAACATATTCCACTGCTGAACAGCTCTGACCATCAGGAAGTTCTTCCTGAGGTTTAAGTGGAACTTCTTTTTCTGTAGTTTGAACCCATTGATTAAACTATATGGATCAAAAAAACACCATATACACACAATAGGGAACTGAGGGCAAATTTCGGCGGGGTTGGTAAAAGTCCCCCAAATCTTTAGAGAAAGTGTCCAAGAATGGGCAGCAAAAACAGGCCAGTAATAACTGGCAAAGGAATAATCTAATGTCGCTTTCCAGGGGAGGAGAGAAAAACAGGTGGAAAATGAAATGAAATAAAATCCTCTAGAGACAGAATGGCTAATTGACTGGAACAGGAGTGTTTTAAGTTGTAACATTTTATTGCATTTTGCACATGTCCACATTGAACGTGGACAGTCTATGGGTCACCACTTTCTGGAGGTAATGTGGAGACAATGCAGCAATAATTTTAATCACACTGCCAGTGGCATGCTGGAGGGATTCACTGTATGAGCACAGAATAAATTCTTTCAATTGTGATCTTTAAACAGACATTTGGATAGCCATCTTTCAAGGGTGCTTTATCATTGGATTGCTGCATTGGCAGGGATTGTACTGAATGACCTTTGGCTCATTCCTCTATAAAGGACCTCTATAAATCTATAAATCTACAAATTCCTCTATAAATGACCTCTAAAAATCTACAAAAAGGATCCAATTCAAATAATTACTACATGTGGGTCCTTTGACCAGAAGCTGGGAATGTTCCTTCTTTGTGACCATCACAACTGGGGATTATGGTCCAAAAAGCAAGCTTTTCCAAGCTGTGTCTCAGGGTGATTCAAGAGGAAACTTGTTCTTCCATCAAAGTTAATCCTACCCACTCTAGTTTAAATATTTGTTAATTTGGCATAGAGAAAGGTTAAATATTTGTTAATCTGGCAACCTCAAAGTTGGACTTCCTGCAATGCACTGTACATTGCTCTATCTTTGTGCCAAGTTTGAAAACACCACTGGTTCAATATATGGCAGCAATTTATGTGGAAATATATGGCAGTAATTTATGATGTACCTCAACTCATAGGGAGGTGGGTAGTAACCAGTCAATAGAGCAGGGAAATTATTTTTATCCATGTTAATTACTAGGTTCAATAAGACAGGTATTTTGCCTTTCTCACAGATATATTTGTAGTTTGTAATTTAGCTGTATAGTTCTGGATGCCCATCTCAAGATGTAACATGTCATTCAGTTGAGCTCAAAGAATGTGGTGAAAAGCCATTTGAGGACAGGCAGGCCTAATGAAACATTATAGTTGGAAACATGCATGGAAAAAAAACCCCTCAGCCTGACTGTAAAAGCAGACAGTTTTTTTTTTAAAGTATGTCTTTGAAAAAGAAATTCAAGAGCACACCTACATTCATCCGCAAGTCTCCACAGAATTCTGTAACAGTTGCTGAAATCCACATGAGTTCAATTTAAGACTGAGGTCTGAGCTGAACTCTTAACAGTAGTTACTTAAAATATGCTATTTAGTGCAAGAGGAATGTAAAGACTCGATTTTCTTCAGAACCTTTTTTATTGGTACATCTCATCAGACTGATTAGTTCTGCATGACTAGGAGAAAACCAAGCAGCGGAATTCTTTCCAAATTTTATTCCTTTTCAATGGGAAAAGGGGGAGGGGTCAGAAACACCATGGATATTATTTCCAGCTTTCAGGACCCTGGAAACTCAAATCTTTAACAGGAGAATGCCTATTGATGGAAGAATATTTGGACTAAGAAGACTCTTTCTAAGAAGATATTCTATACAACATAGCTAGAAGAATGATAACCAATAATAGACACCAAACAAAACATTTTATATTTCAACTAAGGAGAAAATCTTCTTATTGACTGAAGAATGCAGAAAGCAAAGAAGTTTTTAAAAAAGAACAGAAAGGAAAGGGGTAAAATACGGGGGGGGGATGAAAATTTCTGTTGCAGATATTATGCAGTAAAATATGAAATTCTATATTAGATATTTTAAATAGAAAGTTATTTCCTAGGATTCAGTCAAGAGAGTTACAACTACATTGCTGTTTGCACTGATGTAAACACTTCAACATCATAATGACAACAATGAAGATAAAATAAAGACACTGTTTAGCATTACAGTAATGAAAAACAATTACAACAGTTACGCCTGAGTCCTATGGTTAAACATGATTATTGAATCAACAGGATTCACTTTTGTGTTGATACCACTGAGCAAATGTTTCAATAGATCTACCCTGGTTGGAACTAATTAATAGTGTTCGGGTCTTTAGTGTTGCTCAATTAGAAGTTGCCCAAGCTGTAGCAGAACAGCCAACACAAGTAATACAGTTGGCCCTCCACCTTTGCTAGGGTTGGGGCAAAGGATCCTTGCAGAAGTGGAAAAAATCACAAATATAAAATGTATATGCATGGCTTTGGGAAGGGGGTAAAATGAGGAAGTTAACTCAGGTTAAGGAAAGGAGAGGGAAAAGGTGTGGGTCAGAAAGGTTACCCATCTCCATCTTTGCATGGGGAAGCACAGGGAGAGGGCTTGTGGTGCTGAGAAATCAGGCTGTGATCCGTCCTTAGCTGGCCAGGCAGCAGCTGGTGGTGGAGGAATAAGAGGACCAGAAGTGAGTTTTTAAAGGCTACACAGCCTGATAGGAGCTGTCAAGAAGGAATGTTCCTCCAGAAAATAAGCATGAGGGAGTGGACTGGAAAAACTCATAGATAAATCCATGAAAGTAAAACCCGCAAATGTGAAGGGTTGACGGTCTGGAGAAGCCCAAATGCATTGTTCAGTGCCTTGTGGGAAAGGTTATACAACCCCTTGAACAGAAGGGGTTGTATAGAAGTCTCCTTTTTGTCATTCTGCACATGTCCAATCCAGTATTTTGATGCTGCTTGTTCTAAGCATTCCACAAAGAATTCCAGGGTATCCAGTTACTGAGAAAATAATGAGGACCTTTACTGAAAATGATGATAATTTTTGAATGATTTGTTTTCCAAACAGAAAAGAAAGTGCTCTTTGGTCTTTAAGTGGTGACACCATCAGTGGTAATCTTGACTGGAACATGGACCAAATCTATCAACAGTAGTGGGTGGGGATGGAATGAGAATATGTTTTGCAAATGAATACACTTAAGCAAACATGTACAATATGTACTTGGTTAATAATACAGAAACATGTAAATTATATCCAACTTTATCTGAGTAGAAATATCGTTATTTCAGGTAGGCTGTTGAAACCTTTTGAATGTGGGTTGGGTTTTGGTTATTAAAACTGAAAGACTGGGTAGGTCACTTTACAAAAAATACTTTCAAAATGTGTTTTTGTTGTTATTTGCTGTAAAATTGGAATGGACTGAAATACTGATTATTGAATAAATAAACAACAAATATCTATCTTACCCCTAACTCCCCAGGATAGAATCATCCTGTTCTGGGCTAAAAAATTCCCCTCTAAGACTGATCGTCTGTTCTGGAGGTATTGGTTGGAATGGGTGGTTGGATATGCAAGCCCCGCCCATCTGATTTTCAACAAAGAAAGAGATATGTAAAGGCCAGAGTTATTTTGGTTTTCTTTAAGCTTATGTAAGCTGCCCTACATAAAAAATTGGACATTTTTGTGCTACAGGCAACATCCACATTCTGTTTCAACTCGCAGAAATGGAAGTTTAATGTTAAGGAAATAGAAGGGGTTGGAGAAATAAAACATGTATGTGCACATTTGGTTGTGCATTCACTTGTACAATGTTGCCATTCAACACAAGGATCACTTAGTACAATGAGCATGTAACTCCATGTTAAACAATGCAGGTAAGGTAAGATCTTGGCCATAGCATTCATCTGAGTGCAGAAATTGTCACCACACTCCCTTTGGATCATTCTAGGCCAAGGAGAGGTCTTTTTAAAACAAGACATAATATGGAAATCTATCAAGTGCATCCAGAGTGCAGACCCCCTCATGCCCCCCTCCCCATGTGCAGTAAGAGGTGTGCTAAGAAGGGATGGCTGCAGCTGAAAGGTAGAGGTTGGAAGGTGGGGAAGGACTGATAGCTTCATCCTGCTTAGCAGACCCTTATGGGACCTGGTCGTGCTCAAAGATTAAATGAGACCCCTCCCAGATCCAATATGGAAATATTAGCTGAATTAGCACAACAGTTTCTTTAATTATCTTACTGTTATAATCATCTCTTTTGTCACCTGAAAAAAATCCCCTATTTCAGGGAAAGCTGTTTTAGCCAAAGATGAGTATTCAGTGCCTACCGCAGGATTTAAAAATGGTTTAAACACTATTGATGTTGAAGTTTCAGGCAAGGGTATAGGCTAATCTAAACCTTGCATCATATTTCAAGATTGTATGCTCTTGAATCATGGTGTGCTTACATCTTTTTTTTCCTTGTGCCCAGGTAATAACAATGCTCTGACTTCTTCTAGAAATAAATTGATTTCAAATTTTAAAAGCTTTTAGGCATCCATCTATCGAAAACAGAAATCTATTCTGTCAGAGCATAAGCTCTTCATTAATAGGAACTTTACATTAGCGCAACAGAAGAAAAGTGCTGTAAACCAAGACCCGGCAGTTCTTGTCAGTGTAAATAAATAAAAAGATCTTATTTTTTGTTTTGTTTTTAAAAAGTTTCATTTATTTTATTTTTACTGTTATCTGAGTGTTATCTTCAGGGGGCTTTATACTTGACTGTTATCTTCAGGGGGCTTTATAACCATTGTGAGAATTGCTATCATTAATTCTTAACCAGTTCACTTTCAAAAATAAAAAATATAAAATAAAAAAAATTATAAACTTTGAGGGCATCCCAGGGCAAACCAGCTCCCAAGCAGTATTTAAAAAGACACTTGATTCATAATTTTTCTCTCAAACTTTCCTTCCTGCTTCAGAAATGCTAGCATTTTTTATCATCATTAATTATTGGTGTTGAAAAACCTCTTTGACATAACAAACTACAGACTTTATCATTTAAATCCCCAATGTCTAAATTATTAATAGCATGTAGACAATGTTCAATGGGCAATCAAGAAACAAACCTCCAGAGATGTGCAAATTTTGTCATGATTTCCTTCTGCATCCCCAATTACACAACCACTACAAAAAAATCCATCTTATCTCTTACAAATGTTATTTCAGTCATTTCTATTAAACCACTTAAAATGACACACACTTTGGAGTTGTGTTCATTGGAGCAAAGTAAGATGATCATAAGTTTAACCTACAGAGAGTTAGCTGAGGTTGTTCATCATTAAACTTGAATGTCAGCTCAGCTTGGTATATAGGAAAACAGGAAATTAAATGAGAAAATTCTCTTCTTTCAGAGACCCAGCCATTCTTGATAAATGTCATGAGGATTTCCTGCATGTTGTCTTGGATATAAATAACAGGTATACACACTCAGTGTAAGTTGGAATGCTTTCATTTAAAGAGCAAAACCGTCCATTGTATGTCAAGAGACAACAATTGCACTGTTAATAGAATGGAGTGAACACTTCATTGTTTAGAATATGGCCCCGTAGTATGTTCTCCTCTGGGTCCAGAAACTTTACTTCATTTATACAGTTTGTTTAAAATGTTAAAGCAAATGTATTATATATTTAGACATCGCTGGGTGAATTTGCACATTTTGGCCATTTCTGCAGCTTACCTATTGTCCTCTGCTGGTGGTCCCAGCAGCGCCTTTGCCAGAAAGAGAGAGCAATGGGAACACTCCCCTCCACACCTGACCAGCTCCCTGTAGAAGGGAGCACAAGGAACATGCCTTTTCCTTCTGCAGTACAGCTGGGCTCTTTCCCATGCTGCACTAGGGCAGGAAGCACCTGCATTATGCTTTCGGCACTACTGCATGGCTCGGAAGGATGGAAGCATTGCACCATTGGGAGTCATTGATGAAGAGACTCCATCAATGATTTAACCCATGAATGCACCAGCTAGCAACAGGAGAAGGGCAGGATAACAATGACTTCATGCAGAAGTGTCATTGCAGTCTTGCTCCTCTCATGTCCCCATGCCAGGGAAGGGCCTTTGTTCTGTACATTGAATCTACATGTTCCACAGTTTGTACTATATAAATATCTTGGTACAGGTAAAAAGTATCGAATGTGGTTGTGGATCAATTGTCTGACACACAAGATATGGAATCTTATGCACTTTGTCATAAACATATAATAAAAGCCAGTATGGAATAGTGCTTTAAGCACTGGATTGTAACTCTGGAAAGCGTGGTTTGAATCCTTGCTCAGCAATAGAAACCCACTGGGAGACCTTAGGTAAGACACATTTTCTCAGCCCCAGATGAAACAAAGACAAACCCCCTCTAAACATATCTTGTCAAGAAACTCCCATGATAGGTTCACCTCAAGGTCACCGTAAGCTGGAAATTACTTGAAGGCATTTCCAACAACAACAACAAAAATAAACATATATATGAAATCCAGTTTGTGTGAATTCACAATATGGTGGTATGACATAGTATGAAGAGGAGAAAGTCTTATATATGTGTTGTACTATGGGTATGAAGTGTGCCTAGAGCGTATAAGCAATATGTAAGCTATTACCTTTGAGGACAGCATGTTTATCTGAGTTACCTGTGTTAAGAGAATAAATATTAGTTATAAAGCTGAAACTTGTTTACTCGAGTATTTCCTAATAATCCAAGGCCTAAGAAATACTCAAGAGGGATACTGATGTTGATCTGACTATCAGATGAGACTGGTTTTTACAAGCATCGAAGCCCAGGTGACCAATGCAGAAAATCCAACTGAGCATAAATATAGAATGGAATCACAGAGTGGAGGAACCCACACCTGTTTCAGTGCCAAACTACCTATTCACCATGCCTCCTGGGATCCTTAATATAGTTACACCACTGAAGGCCTGTGGTTGAAGCAATGGGGAGACCTTACACTACTACAGAAGGGTGAGGCATGTCAACCAGTTAGGCCACAGAATGCTGGTAAATGATGCCATTGCAAATGGCAGTTCAATGCCTTATTGGTAGCTTCATTTTTTTAAAAAAGCATCAAATGTTACTGCTGTCTTTATTTTAAAAGAAAATGAAATATGAAAGTACCAAAAAGTAGTAACAGGCCAACTAATTAAGAGCTAAGTGGGAAATAAAACTGAGTAATTATCATTCTTATTATTTCATAGGTGTGCTTGTGGGACAGTTGGCTAAAAGCAACAATCTTAGAAGAGAGCTATTACCTCTTCAGGGAATTTGGACGAGTAAGATAGATAACTGAATCATAATCAGATTACACCCCCTAAAACACACACACACACACACACACACCTGTACTTGATTAGAATGTGCTTGGAAGCTTAAAGGCTTCTGCACAGAATGCAAACAGCAATCCAATTCCATTTAGAAGGTTGCTTGGAGAAGTGTTTCTAACATTGGTATGTCATATCTTCACAAAAAGTTCTGTCACGTGTTTACAGTAATAAAACAACACAGAATAGAACATAAACTGATCAAATCAAGAGCACCATAAAATATAAACCAAAACTGACAGCATCCTAAAACAGAACACAAATTTTAAAACTGCAGGTACCAAACAACACAAATAATTCAGAAGATCTGTGTGAACAGAAAAATCTTCAACTGGTACTGAAAAAAGGATGTGCAAGTGCCTCATGGTTTGCAAGAATGCATCTGCAGACCTAGAAAATGTAAAAAGGGTGTTTAAAATGAGTGGAGATGTCCAACTGTGCTACTCCAGAAACTTGTGACACTACTGGCAAGTTGGGGGACATTTTCATCCAAAATGTTTTGTTACCGTGTTTACTGGGGGTCCCGGGAGGGACACCAAAGTGCGCTCTCAAAATATCAAAAGGTGGGGAAATTAGCAAGAGCACAAGTTAGCACTGCGAGAGGCAGGGCAGCGGAGTGGAATCTTTTACTCAATGTCTATGGGGTCAGGCCAAGTCAAGGAGCAAACAAGACTGAAATAATAAATACAATCAAACAGTGTATGCAGCACACCCACACAGATAACTATGGAAAATAAAGGTGGGAATGAGACAGAGGGATTTTTAAGAGGGATTGTTGATTTGGGTGATACTATACCTGTCCTGAAGCCGGGGTAGATCACTGCGAAAGTTCGAAGGTGCGTAGTCTCAGTATGTGGGACTGAGGGGAAGGCTCACCAAGCACAGCGGCAGCAAGGCTGGATGGAAGTCAAGAGCGATCCGAGTGATCCGAGCGATCCAAGGAAGGTCTCAGAATCAGGGGCTTTTATAGGGAAAAATGTGGCTACAGGCTATTCTGTACTTGGGGAAAACAATGTGTTTTGGGCTGGAGACAAAGCCACCGAAAGGTCAGAATTTAGCATGATTGAATTAGTTCCGAGTTGACAAAGAAGTAGACAGTAAGCAAAGGCAGATCAACAGATGAGGATTCTCATAATCAAGCCTCCTGCTCGGGGCTTGCCGGGAGGTCTCCTAAAGCGGCGATCTGGCTATTTCTGGCCTGCCTGGGTGGGAAATGGAATGTCCAGCGATTAGTGGCCATGCCTAGTTTCGTGCTTGTCCGGGGGCCTCACAAACACGTGAACAGGGATGGTAGAAGAGAGCCAAATTATTGATATCAAAGTGATATCTAATGTTACCCCAAGTGTGGCTTAGGAACTGCAGTAACAGTTTTCATCCAAAACATTTTGTGGTCCAAAAAATTCCTGAGGTGGGGAGCATGGAGAGTGACATTGGGAATGTGGCCTTCCAGAATCCTGCTTCTAATATCTGGAAGCTGTTGACCTCTGTTTAGGAGAACATACTAAATATTATTCACCTGAGTAGATGAACCATCACTCAACAATATTTTCATTTTCTCTAGACTGATTCTCTATTTGTTTTCCTTTATCAAGTCATACTCCTGCAATAGTTTAGGATATTCACATACTCACCTGCATCTCATTTAAAAGAGAGAAAAACTTATGTAAGCTATATATTGGTGACACCTCAGATCAAATCTTTAAATTACTTCTTCCAGTGGTTTTATGTAGATGTAAAGAAGCTTAGAGAAAGGCGTTCTGAATGCCCAAAGCATTACTCCCAGTGGGATGAATGTTCCAGCACTAGCTTTCAAAACTACAAGAAATGACCATACAAGCAGGAGTGGAACCACTAATAATCACTTCCTATCCCAGGAAATCCAGAAAACTATAATGATTGACAATCACTGAAGAAGCCATCATAATCAAACAGTGTTGCTGCCTCCCAGGGAAATTATCACTAAAAAAATCCACTAAAGCAAAAAAATAATAATTTGCAGTTCCCTTTTTTAAAAAAATCAGTATGTCTGAAATTTGGAAGGTGTAATCCCTTCATAGTGAAATAATATGCCTGGAGATGTCATCTAGTTTTGACAAGTTACAAAAATTTGTAATTCTTTGTTGATCTAAATGATTGTTATGGGGGAAGAATGATCTTGATTTCCAAATACAGTTTCAGACCCAGGTTGAATCAGCTGGTCACCAAATCAGTCCAAGCAGTTTTCTGACCTGCAAAATCAGGATCTGGACCAATTAAGGAGGAGTTTGTGCAGTAATCAAAATTAGTAATTAATAAAATTATCGGTATGATTTTAGGAACTACTTGAAGTAGACTTAGACATAGAGTAGACACAGAGAAATTTCTGGCAGTAATCAGCAATCTTGTTCCAAAACTCCTGGACATTTCTATCAGAGATGAAAATATGAGTCAATCTGCTTTATTCCTATACAGTGCTGAATAATTCTTTGGGGGGGGGAGTTTCCTCAGTTGTACAGATGTTAAACTTTAATGCCAGGATTCATTAGGTTGCTATCATCCCACCTCTGCAGCAAGAGAATGCAATGGCGTCAATCCTTTGGTGTCATACACATGTGTAAGTCCCCTTACAGATGTAGACATACTTCCTCAGCTATTGTAGAATGAAATGCATTTAGGTCTAGGGACATAATTCTTCAGAAAGTTCCTTCTCAAAGGAAACAACAAGTAATTTTAGCTGTGTTTCCCACTGTGAGAAAAATGGTTCTCAACTATTTTGCAAATATTTTTGCATATATTTTTCACCCCTGATCATGTCATAGTTGCTAAAAAGAGTTCAACATGTGTAATATTTCATGTGGACCTAAATTTTACTGTTTGTATTGACTAGAGTACAGTCATTTGAAACACTTAGATTTAGCTAATGTTGGCTCACTATTCAAAAACTGATTGAATGGGTCTACTCTAATTAGGACTAACCAACAGGATATGAGTCATGCATATTCTTGGATGCTGCATGCCCGTTTGTCAGTGCATTCAGTGTACTACTTTATTCACTGGGATTGCAGAAGGACTCGCTGTGTATTCCCCACTGTACCCTGGGAAAATAAGCAGGGACACTGGCAGATATATAATCAATTCAATGTCAGTTTTCAGCAGAAGAGTGGTGTGGTATAACTATCATTTAACTACATGAGTGTGGGTTTACACAATGTAGTGTAGATTTTAGCTATTGTTCCCTTTCGCTAGTGCTTCTTCTAGGTCCCTTCAATAACCCATTTATAGACTGCAATATAAAGCATTACTAGGGCCAATAAGAGGTTTATAACCTGGTTTATGGTTCTCCTAATGCCTATTTTAGAACAATTGGCTACTATTCCCATTGCTGAGACATAACTATATGACTTAAATGGAACTTCCTCATGAAAGATACCACATGTATTGTTCCTTTACAACAACACAGTTTCAGAAAATTTCTGCAAACATAAAATATGGCTTAACCTTAGAAAGCACATTAACATGCAGATTATCCCTCTCCCAACATATATGTGATCATGTTTGAATTGTTTTATATCAAGAAAATAAAAGGTGTTGAGCAAAGACAATTTGACAAATGTTGCAATAAAATTTAAGTTGACATTTAGAATAATAGGGAACATGCACACAGTAAAATCTGAGTTTATGAAAAACAATACCACAGTAAGCTATGTTCCAGATTTCCTGCCTACTAAAAACCATACTGATATTTTAATGGAAAGAGACATAGCTTACCACATCAACAAATATTATAGCACATAAAACCCAGAAGTCACATTATAGATTAAAATGTGAGGCAGCTTATAATGACGATAGTAATGAGATTGTAGATGATGGTGATGAGGATAAGCAAAAGCGGATAATAGTGGCTGGGAATTTGGAGCTTCCCACCCGGTCTAGTTGCATGAGTAAAAGTAAAGAAGCAAAGCATCTGGCATACCAGATGGTTTATATTTTAGAAATCAACGAAACAGGCAAAAATCACTACAACCAAAATTAAAAGACTTTCAACATGCCTTATCACTCATATTTATTCTACACTTATTCTTTTCATTACATTTTGGTTACAACTGACAAAAAAAGAACTTTCACACTATATTCTTCAAAAGGAAAGTAATATGAGGTATTCTTATTCTATTACACTCATAAGTGCACTGGATTGTTTCTTTATCCCAGCAGAATTTGGGAATGAGACCAGAAAGCACATCTCCCCCACACTCATATGCAATTAACTAGTATAAAAAATTAATATACGAAGCACTGGGTTTCTAATGGAATCTGCATGAGATTGGGGGAGAGAGAGAGAGAGAGAGAGAGAGAGAGATGCGGGGGAGAGCAGGGGAAGGGAACATGGAAGACATTTACCAAGAATTTTATTTGGAGAGGGAGGGGAGAGAGAGGCCAAGAAAGAGAGAAAGTTGGGAATGAGAGGGAAGAGAGTGCAGACAGGAATTATAAGGGGTAGGGAAAACAGAATGAGAGAGACACACAGGAATAATGAAATAGGAAGAACAGAAGTGCAACTAGAAAATATGGGAAGAAGGGGAACAAGGAGAAAGAGAGAGGAACAGAGAGAGAGAGAGAAAGGGGAGGATACATTTAACTAAGAGTTGTAGGTGGGGGAGAAAAATGGGGAAGAGAAAGTGAGGGAGACAGAGGAAGGGAAGTGAATTCATGAATCAAGAGAAAGGACTCAAGTCCTAAGCAGAGTTGGGGAAGAAAGGTAGTCATACCTGGCTTTTTGCTGACAATGGTGGAACCCACCTCACAGCAAGAAAGGGAATTGCATTGCACTTTCAACCATTTAGGGTAGGGTGGGAACAAAGCTGGGAAATTTAACAATAAAATAGGAAAAAGCCACAATTCCATGATACCGTATTTGACAACTCCTGAAGCAGTGATACTATTTTCCTGTGCTGGCCACTATCTCCCGCTAAGCCCTGGTACTGGTTATAATTTGAGAGTGAAATGAGGAAACAGATGAATGGCTAGGCAGGCCTGGGCCATCTAGAGCAGTTGTTCTGAAGAAGCTGGAAGTAGCATGGCTCAGTAGCACACAGTAAAAAGAATTTGTTGCTTTTCAGGTGAAAGCTTTCTCTTCAAAATCCCTCCCCAGAGGTCCAAGGGAAAAATCTGGGCACTCCTTCTCCCTCTCTCTCTGTGGGCATGTGTGAATAAATACAATGAGCATGGGTCAGATCACAGGAGAAATCCTCTAGCAGCACAGTGCCGCTCAGATAATGCTTCATTGTCTTGGCAATACAACAGTAAGATAACATACGGCATCTTAATCGGCTCCTGACAGTGAGGTGCCTCCCTTGTCACCCAAATCTTCCCCATTTGGATCTGGGTCTAAAAGGCCAAAGAAAAGCATGGGTACATAATAAGTTGCAAACAAGCCTGATTTGTAATATTTCACAACACCATTATGGATTACAAGGCATATCTGCTAAAGAATCAGCCTTAACTTCCAATTTACCAGCTTTATGGAGCTTATGGAGCTTATTGAGTTCATCTTTTTTATTATGACATTTCTATGGGATTTTTGGTGGGTGGGAAAGGGGAATGTATCATTACAATATTTTAAAAATTGCACAAAGAAGTCACTGGGTATAGAACAGATGAGTCCTCTGTACTCAGAAAGACTTAATTCTGAAAAGCCTGTGTAGAATTACAGAAATTATTTATTGTTTCCCGCTCTCTTTATCAAAGATCTATCTGTAAAACAAAACGAGTCCCTCAACCCTCATGATTACCTCACTTTTGTCTCAGTTAACAGTTTCCTGCTATCTCTTCATCAGTATGAGAATTCTGACAAATTAACTTTATTGGGCATGTTTGACCTATGTGATAAGAAGATCCAATTGACTTGAATGGGTTTGGTCTTTTAAAAGCTAATTTAGAAATCTACACTCAGCTAATCTCTATATAAATTTATCCTGCTTACAGTCTATGCTTAAAACTCAGTTTATCCAACCATGTCAGATCTATCCTGTACTTTAGACCTCTGTTTGAAAAAAAGGATTAATATTTACAATATTTAACACTCTTTCAGTATGTGTAAAAATTGTTGATCTATACAGGCACATAGTCTTTTACACAATTTTACCATATTGTACACAGACTGTAGATCTATATGCGTGTAAAATTATTCCTATATAATGGTGTGTTTTCATGGTTTATATGGCAGTTCCTGAATGGTAGCATCATTTTGCTGATCTGAAGATATCCCTTTACCTGACAGAACATGTAACATAATTTTATAATCTGAATACAGTTTTATAATTATGAATATACTGCTTTTGTATTCAAATTCCTTGATTAACAAAGAGTAGAAATTAGGGGATTATGGATTTTGAGCAAATGGTGGTGGCTATTTTTATTTCAAGAGGTTGCACATAAAATTAGTTGCAAATTATCTACTCACTGAAGAAAAACACTAACAAAGTTTTAAAAATGACAATTTATTCAATGAGAAGGAGGAGTGCAGAAAGGAAAGAAAAACTGGGAATAATTCAAATAATTATATAATTTAGAGTAAATATCTAAACAAAACAAAAAAGATGGTGAAGTCAGATAAATGGGTTTTACTCCCCTAGTGGTGGTGGTTTCTCCTTTCAAGCCTCTCTTATTAACAGCCGCTACTCAAAATGGTAGATGACAAGCCCCTACCACCCATATCATAGCTTTCTGCTGCTGTAAGGTCTTAGAATAGGATGTGAGGGCCATCTGGCTTCAACATCTGTCACCCCATTGATTGCCATGGTTGATTGGGCTGATCTGACCGGCTAGGTGAGTGTCCCCTTCCTCCCTCACCGCTCCATGTGCATCCCTCCCAAAGCTGCGCACTCGGTGGAAGAGGATGACCATCCCAGATAGAAGGAGTGTACCGTTCTTCTTCAGTCTTGGAATATAGTTGTTGGCCTCAGCCTATAACTTACAGGCTTTAGAATTTCTGCTAGATGAATGCTGTGAGAGTTTGGAAGTAATTATTTACAAATAACAAGGTTGCTGTTGTTGTGTGTCTTCAAACTGTTTCTGACTTACAGTGGCCCTAAGACTTTGGGGTTTTCATGAGGTAATCTTGGCAAGATTTGTTGGGGAGGGGTACCTTTGCCTCCCCCTGAGGTTGAGAGAGTATGACTTGCCAAAAGTCATCCAGTGAATCTCCATGTCTGAGCAGTAATTTGAACCCTGCTGTCCAGAGTTATAGCCCACTGCTCAAACCATTGCACCATGCTGGCTCTCAACAAATATCAAATTATTTGTAATCATTTTTTTTCAGTAATCTATACATATCTATGACTATACTACCTTACATTTGTAATGTAACAAGAGCAAATATCACTCCTTTTTTGGTGCAACTATAACCTTTTAATTAGTTTATAGTTAATGGGAGTTTTGCCTCACTAAATGGTGAAGACTGGGGCCCTTTTCGTATGGCATTTGCCATGCAAATGGGCGCCTTGAGTGTCGCGTGACTGCGAGGACCAATCTGCACAACGGACTCACGATCACACGATGCTCCAGGGGCTGGCAGGCGCTGTTCGCACACCTTTTCATTTTCGACTAGAAGCCGAAAATGATGTATGATTGCGCACTGCTTCTGGGCCCTGCGTGCACTTACCTGGCGTGCAGACCCTCCAGAGCCGCGCCGGTCATGCTTCCTGCCCCAGTGCAGCCTGGGAAAGTCCCAGGCTGTACTGCGGAAGAAGAGGCAGGACTCTCGCGCAAGCAGGCAGTTCGTGTGGAGCTGAAGCAGCAGGGATGCGAGAGCCTCTCGCTGGAGGCTGCTCACGCGATCCCTGCACCCCAGTGCCAGTAAAAGGTAAGGTGCAGAAAGGGCCTAGGATAGCCAGATCTCTTCAGGTCTATCTTGAAGTCCCAGGCGATTGTTCCCCACAAGATGAAGAATCTCTAGGCAAACTATATTCTCCCTAAACAAAAGGGGGGGGCACTGAAACATTTAACTGGATCTGCTGCAGCCAGTAAGCCAACTACTGCAAAGCCTGGTTGGTTAGCTTTTGGAGACAGTTCAGGAGCCTATTCCCCCATCCTCCTCTCCACTTTCTCGCCTTTATTTGGAGGTAGAGTTTGACAAGATGTGAGGTCTTAGAAGTCTTGTGTAAAGCAGCAAGAGCTGAGCTGACAGGGAGAAGGTGCATCTGCACCTATAAGAGCAGCAGTTAGTTTAGTGGCATGGTGCAATGATCAGTGAGTGAGCAGCTCTGAGGGCTCGACCATCACTAGCATGAGGTAAGGAGATATGGAGGACAGCCTGATGAGGAAAAGATAGCACAGTTTATAGGGTAAACCACCATTTTAATTACCTTTCTGTTCAAAATTCATTTTGTTTCCAATGTTCTCCTGGACTTTTTGCAGTCTTCTTTGGATCAGCAGACCAAACATGCTGCTTCATTTATAGGGGTAGGAGGAGTACAAAAACTTTTCAATCTGCAGCTGCATCTCTTTGCTTTCAAGCAGCTTACCAAAAGGAAGATTTGTTTGCCTTCATTTGATCTGGTTGGAGATCAAGGCCATTTCACATGGGCTTAAAGAAACAGTGCAGAGCATCCTCCAGGGAGGACGTCTGCACCTGGGAGCAGACTGGGTCAGACCTACTTAGTGTAGTTCTACACCTCAGCCCGCTCCGGAATGACCCAAAGTGGTTGTCCAGTGTGCTTTTGAAAGACCGCTTGAAACAGGTCTTTCAAAAGCACAGAGCGCACCACTCCGTGCCCATGCTCTGGTGCAGGTTTGCAGGCTCGCACCAGTGTGAGCCTGTGATCTGCCAGGGGTGGACTTTAGGCTGGCAAGCTTCAGTGGTTGGTGGAGAGCCTCGACCAACTGGAAGCCACCATTTTCGTCCCTGGAGCAGTGCAGAGCAGCAGCCACGCACTGCTCCAGACCAGCCTGGACCCAAACATGGGGCCAAGAAGTCCGGTAAGTACCAGCATGGGGTGATTCCCTCGCCCCATGCGGAAATGGCCCAAGTTATCTCTCTTTCTACTGTTATGAACTGTTGTTCAGGGATCTGCTCCTGAGAATTAGCTAGCATAATGTAGCACTGCAAAGTAGATCCAGATCTCACAGTATGACTATCTTGTGTGTCTGTGTCAGTCAAATAAATAAGTGGAAATTGCTTCTTCTTCTCAGTTGCTCTCCTCCTTCTTTCTTCCCTGTATGTATGTATATATTTATACACTGAACTTGAGTCTTTTTTTCGTGTTTTTGAAAGCAAACAAAATGACAAAAGAAAGGAGGATTTCAGTGTAGAAAGTTCTTAAACTCCTTAAAGTTCAGTATCCAAACCAACATATTTGGTTTGTTTTCTCTGGCTGCAGTGCTGGGAGATTGAGCAACCCAGAACATCTGGACAAGGGGGATGGGGAATGGCTAAAAAATGATATCCTAGTGAAGGAATGGATCTCCTCCCCACCAGTCAAGTTTGGCAAGACACTCAGATGTTTTCCCTATTATATTGAAGTAGAGACAGATCACCCTCCTTCGTCCTTTTCCCCCAGCTCCCTAATGTGAATAAAATCAAGGCCTGATTATCCACTGTTACTTGTTCCAAAAGTCATGGCAGATTTTCCTCCTGTACAGTCTTAAGTCATTTCCACATGGTGTTGCAATCCCACAATGGGGATGTGATGGCAGCAGTCCAAGGGTCATGCTTTTGCACAATGTCATCGTGGTTCTGCTGCCAACCCATCCCCAGCCATTGCAATCATGGGATATTGGCTTAACTGAAAAAAATCATTATGGTACCAACAGGAAGGACAGAACAACAACCACAACAGGCCTCTAAAACACCATACTAAACAACCAGGAACAGGTGAATTATATTATATGTTAAACAAAAATTAAACTATATAAACCATAGGCCTGAGCAAGATTGATAGAACCATATAAATATATAGACATAAAGCAAACAACACTTGTATGTATATGTATTATAGCAATAGTTGTGAGTGACAATAAATACAGGTTTCACATATTGGAGACAATGCATGATTGCAAGCATATGACAATAGATACAAGCTCCACAGATGCTCAATGCAGACACTAATTGTTGTGAGCATATGACAGAATGGAACACTGTAGATTTAAGACATTATTTCACAAAAATATACCTTCTGACAGACAGAGATATTCTGACAAGAATATTGTCACTGGTGATTATTGTTATAATACATATTTATGTGCATATAAGTGTTGTTTACTTTATATCTATATATTTATATTTTTCAATTATCAATCCTGCTCAGGAGTATGGTTAATATAGTTTAATTTTTGTTTAACATACAGTATTATGTATTATTATTAACATACTGTATTAACATTCACCTGTTAGTGGTTGTTTACCAACAGGAAGTAGTAATGTAAACTTATTTTAAAAACCACAATATCAATATTAACATGATCAAAGGACTATTGTTTTAATAATAGCGTCAATTAAAAAGTTCAAGAGCAGGCAGAACAGAAAAGATGCTGCACAAAGAAAATAACCAGGCACATTTTGAAACACAAAACAGAGGAGAAATGCCTTAAACAGTTGATGAAAGACCATAAAACTGATGGATCCACTGGAGAAGAGAGCTGAATAGCCTTTTCAAAGTTATAGAGAAAGCTCTTGCATATGTGTGTGTGCCAAGAATGCTCCTTATACTTGTGAAATATGCAAGAAATAGTCCTTGACCTATATTATTTTTTTATTTTTTAAAATGTTTTTATTAAAAATTTAATTGCATAAAAAACAGAGTGGATATACCCCATTGAGAGATATATCACACCCTTCCCCCAACTTCCATATTTATATTGTCCAGTTGAATCTTCTTTGTTTCCATTGAATGACTATTACATTTCCATTTCCATAAGAGAAAGCAGTTACATTATTTCTCTCTTTGGTTTCGTGTTTTTATCCAATCCAAAACTCCTCTCCATTCCCTTCCAAAGTTCTGGATAGGTTTGTTTTTTAGTGAAAATGCTAGCTTTTCTGTCTCTACCATATCCAGAACTTTTAATTTCCACTCTCCTAAGTCGATATCTTTCTTTTCTTTCCAATATTGTACATATATCAACCTTGCAGCTGTTATCAAATATAACAGTATCTTCTGATGACTTCTTATCTCCCTTTGTTGTCCTAAGATGTTTAACAAATAGAATTCTGGTATCATTTCAAAATTCATTTTACAAATTCTTTGAATTTCTTCATGTACTCCCTTCTAGAACATTCTTGCCCTTCTGCAAGTCCACCACATATGAAAAAAAGACCCAATTTTTTCATCACACTTTCAACATTTCGCATTCCCATTTTTAGCTATTTTTTGTAATCTTTCTGGGATCATATACCATCTATGAAGCATTTTATAAAAATGTTCTCTTAAGTTTGGTGTAAATTTTATATCAGTTTTCCATATTTTCTCCTAAGCTTCTATTTCAATCAGATGTCCCACATTCTGAGCCCATTTAACCATTGTATCTTTAACTGCTTCTGATTCCATTTCTCTTTTCAACAATAGTTTATAAAATTTGGAGATTCTCTTCTTCTGATTTCCCTTCATCAATAGATCTAATTCATTCTCTTTTCTCTCAAATACATACAATTTTTGGTCCATTTTAAATTTTTCTTTTAATTGTCACCATGGGAACCAATTTAGCTCATATCCATCAGCCTTTAATTCTTCTACTGTGCACATCCTTGGTTTATCCCCTTCCCAGTCCTTGGCCTATTTTAAGGACCTTCTGCTGAGTCCAGAAAGACATCAACAGACTGTATCAACTGAATAGCAGAGTCACATAATCTACTGGTGGGCCTGGACAAAATTTTAGCAGCAGTATTTGTAATTATGGTACATGGGTCTGTACTTGAATATAATCAAAATCATAGACATACCAGCTGTGTCTTAAAATAGGCATAGTCAGACCAGGTTAATTGGACAAAGGTATTCTATTGCCATTACCTGCACATCTCAGTTGTATCTAGAGCACACAGAATGGCAGGTCTGTTTTTTTTTCTAGTGAATTACAAACCTATCTAAAATGTATAACAACCTGGTTCAGTGCTCTTGTTAACCAGTGAGTCCTTTTTCAGAACAGGCATTTCAGGTTAGCTCTTCAGAGGGCCAGTGTTGGCTTCTTTGTGTGTCTTAATGGTGATTTGAACATACTCCACCCATTATTCATCTCAACTCAGGAACATGACAGATGGTGGGTGGTAGCAGCAGCAGGTGGAGTTGCCATAAGGGAAGGTGAAGCTGTGTTAGCAACAGAAGTGAATGGAGGGAGTCAAATTAATGGAAAGGGAAGGATTATTGTCCTGACTCACAGTAGGAAAACCTGAGCCCCTGCTTTGGATTATGTTTTTGTTTGTTAGACCATATGTAATCTTTCTTTGTTCCCAGACAATAGTTTATGATTTCCATGGCCTTCTTGTAATGATAGATAGAGGTTGGTGTTACCGTCACATGGAGACACCAAGTATCAAATCCCTTGATGGTCTCTCCCAGACTTCCTTCAGACTGGGTGAGATACTGTAAGCCAATAATCACATGTCAAGTAGAAATATCCCAACACCACTTTTTGAAACCTTTAGTCTAGGAAGGAATGGAAATACCCTAGCACCGCAGAAGTATCCCAGAACCACAGAAATCTCCAAATTGCTATGTTAACAAAGGTGGTCCAGAAGGATGCCCTGGTTGGTCATAGTCAAAGCTGTTGAGAAATCCCACACATAGCCTTATGCAAGCAACACAAAGCTAAGAGCATTTTTTTTTAACATTCAAGAGAAACTACTAAACTGGATTTTAAAAAATCTTCTTGCACTCCACACTTAATTAGAATATGATATATAGTAAGTTAGCTGTCTCTTGAACAGTTTGACACAAATCAGTATGGTTGAATTTGTTTCTTGAGTTGTACTGCTTCCATTTTTTAATTGGTCATCTCAGCTTTAGATCTAATCATGTTGTGCTTGTTTTCACTGTAGCCTTTCCATATCCTTTCCAGTTACTGTCTCTGTGAATTTCTACAATTTGGTGTTGACATTCACTCTGGTCTTTGCTTCCACTGTCTTCTTGTTAGCTCCCACATTCAATCAGATCAATAGCAACCTGTCTAGCAAGCTGTCAAACCAAACAGGAATGATGAAATAAATTTCATTTACTATTCTTGTGTCAAAATGCCTTTCCGAAGACCAGCTAAGTAAATTTTTAATGGCATATGAAATCTAGGCTGCTTTTTATAGAGACCTCCATCATTCTGCTGCTTAATAATTAGATCATTTGGCAACACAGCTGAAAGACTGAAGTTTCCTAAGCCCCTAAATTAAATGAAGTGAACCTTTTGTCCCAGACAAACCAGTCTCCAACATACTGAGCTGGGACTTTTAGGATGCATTATAAGAGGGTAGGAAGAGTTTTGTGGCTACAGAGCACAACTATGTAGGCTCTTCCAGACTGACTTCTCACCCCTATACATTGGATATCTCAGGTCTAATTTGTACATGCAGCCAGATGGGGTAGAGACCATGTCTTGAGATGGTTAAATAGGTTGTATTATTTTAGAGTACAGGTGAAGAAAACTAGCATAGGAGGGAGTATGGACCTGGCCTTGGCCTGCTATACTAAAGTTCTCTTTCCAGAGAACATCTGACATAAGGGAACGTAATGAAACATGAATGCCTCCCGTACAGTGTGGTGTGATACATTTTATTCTCTCACTTTAGAAATTAAGGCCTTTCTGCACTGCACTGTTATAGGGCTACTGTTCTACTTTCAACATCTTATGGAATTCTAGGGTTTGTAGTTTGCTGAGGCCAAAGAGCTCTCTGGCGGAGAATGCTAAATCCCCATCCCTAAACTGCAAACCCCAGGATTTCACAGGATGTTGAAAGTGGAATCTGCCCTATAACTGTGTAGAGCAGAAAGTTCCCATATCTCAATAATTCTCCGTGAGTACAGATTCAGTCCACACTTTAGATTTGTTCATTCTCCATACAATGTACAAGAAGATGGGTTTAACCTGAAGGAGAGGAAACAGGGATGCTCATGATATGCCACTTACACTCACTTTTTATTTTCTGTGTTCTGAGAACGGAGAGTTGCAGGCTACTTTATATATGCAGACTGTTAAAATTGTATCTATTTTTCAAGAAGATGTGTTTCAAGGCTTACTCATGACAAACAAGTAAAGTTGACAATAAGCAGGCCAGAATATATTAAAATAAGTAAATTCACAGCCTACTAGCACAGAGGTGGGAGATTCCACAGCACCTAGAGAGAAATCGTCTAATTCTTGGACCCTCTGTGGGTCACGCTAGGCCTGGAAATAAGCAAAAATTACAAAACTAGTCAACTTCTGGTTTCGATTTTGGTACTTTCAGGAGTGTCGGGCTTAGAAGGCCATGAAACCTGTGTAAGAGCAAAAACTTCATTCCTGGGGGAAGAAAACTCATTTGTGTAAAAGCCAATTTGCTTACCAGTAAAATTCCTCTCCAGCTTCATCAATTTATGGTACAGGAGGGCAAACCATGCAGCAGTCTAAAAGACAACACAAAAGCTAAGAGAGAAATTTGATCATTAAACTGATAGAAGGTTCAAAACATCATATGCCAGAAAGCATTACACTGGCAGGGACAATTCAGCTACGTCTATATCCAAGTAAGAGTCTGTTAACCTATGCTGTATATAGATTACAAATAACTATTGGAATGTAATCACCGATCCTCGATTTCCTTTGTGCCCTTTGGGGACAGAAACAGAGGTGGGAGTGTAACTCTGCTCAGTCTAAAGCAGCTAGTGTGAACATGACAAAATTGCCTCCATGTGTCCTGGAGGGTATTGGGACATTCTGAAGAAAACAATTTTAAAGATTTTTTTTTTTTGGTTAATAAGAGAGGAGCATGGAATCAGCATGGTCGTCCAAGGTCTGGTGTACAGCATGTGTGAACTCTGACCTTGGGTAGTTGTCCACTTGTGCACTAGACAGTCTGTAGCAGTCATTCTGAAGTATCCTTCAGCATCAGAGACCAGTGGCAGATGATCTTTTAAAAAAATTGTTTTTGAGGATAGCCCTGTTGTTTTGAAATTCCTCCCATCACTTTGAGGCCGTTGGAGAGGGGCCAGGTCTTGAGAATTGGAGTCAGGTTCTGCCATTGGGGAATGCAACCCATGAGTCAGTAGTAGGTTTGGGAATCACCTCTTTTCTGATTCCAGTGACGTTAGGAACATGGCCATTATGTTGTGGGAAGACATTGCTACATTTTGGATTTATTCATCCCCAGATGATTATTTTTAAGGGATACATCTTAGATTGTTATTCCATTTCACTTCTACCACCGTTTATCCATTTATTTAACTAAAATATTCTTTGAAAATAAATTACTCTATTTGTCTTAGAAGTATGCAGAAAAAGAATAGGAATTTCATTAATTATCTCTGATTGGATCAGCATTAATAAATCTCCTTGCTGAGAGCATTGCAGATGCTTGCATTCCACAACTAGACCATCAAAATCAATTTTAAATTAAGAAAATGCAAGAGGGAAAAAAAGGATGAAAGTCTTGTCTGTGACTTTCCTTCTATTCTTAGATGTCATAATTGGAACATTCGTTTCAGATACACGTGCTTTCAAAAATGGAAGCGATTTTCAAGGGTCAGTTACATAGCAATGGGAAATATTCATAGAAAAGCAGCTTCCAGAATGTGATATCTCTCTCTTGTGAAGAATTTAAGAGGATCAGTCTGAAAAATTGGAGATTGTGATGCACTGTCACATTTCAATGGGCTACAAAACAGTTACTTTTTTTAAAAAAATATTGATCCTGGAATGTTAGCAAATCTCATTTTATTTAAAACTTCAAAATTCTCTCATAGATTGATTGACTAATTGATCTGACCATTTACTCCTCGTTTATTCATTTAACCAATCAATTACAACCCTGTGCAAGCAGTTTAAAACTTTATACGTGCTCATTTGCTTAATCCCATGATGACGATCAGCAAGATCCAGCCCAAACTAAGCATGTTAGGATCTATTTGGGAAAAACAAGCAATTACATAAAACTGCCTCTTGAAACCAAAGGGATATAAAAATGCTTTACTTTGGCTAATAATTATCATAATCAGAGGGACTGTTTTATTAATCATTCTTATTCTAGGGGTTTATCTATTTTATATTGTTATGTTTGCAAAATCAGAGCATATACTTGTCCCAGAAAAGAAAATGCAATTATATGTATTGCCTATGAGAATATTTTGCCCCTTCTGTAATAAAGGGAAATATACACATTTAAAATGCACAAGCCCAGTATGGAAACAATCTAGTAAATCTAATAAACTGGCAGTGATACAATCTCCAGTAAAACACAGTGCTTCAAGATAGAACAATGAAATATAAAAAAGTTTTGCCTTCTCACAGTCTTGATAAATTTGTTGTCTTCTACAAAATGCCCAGTTCTGAAAGTAGTGGTCAAGTGCCATTTCACAGAGTCCATTTGTTGACTGCATGCATCTCTTGGCAATTTACACAACCATTTCTCAGAAACAAGATGTACCATATTTTGCTTATCTATATTAGGAAGGGGTAAAATGTGTTCTTTAAGCTGTTGTTGAACTGCAAATCCAAGCATGCCTCACCTCAACCTATGGTGGCTAGAACTGATTGGAGTTGCAGACCAACAAAAAATGAAGAGCCACACTTCGGCCATTTCTACCTCAAAGGCTCCTCCCTAAACTACAAACCCCAGGATTCCATAGAATGTTGAAAATGGAATATTAGTACTATAGCCTAGTTTGGAAACTTGTTCCACACTTGACTTATATGTGTTTTTTTTTTAAAAAAAAATGATTTAGTTGTCGGGTACTATGATCAAAGGAAGTACCAAAACCTTAAATATTTCTTCTTTTCAGGGTGCAGGTAATAACCGAATATATAATGCCGGTGGACAATTCATGATGCTCCTTTCAGAGGTTGTTCTTACTGAAGAAAATTAGCACAATACAGTGACTTTTCTGTTTTAGAAATGACCCTTGTCTATTAACCTAAGCTGCTGCTTCTCTGCTAGGTACTGCAGAGGATTTTTTTTTTAGAAGCTTTTTCCAAAATTTGCAGAGTAATTCAAAAATTCAGTAGAAAGTTTTTAATTTTTTTAAATAAATAAATATGAGAGAAAGTGAGACTGACATGTTATTCCATCCAGTTTAAAGAAATGCTAATCTCTTTTAAAATGAGTATTGACTATGTGTATTCAACCATATTTCTGCTGCTGATTTAGAATTGTCCTTTGTTATCTCCTTATCCTTCACATGTGAATGGCAGGTAGGTACATCCTCATTCTTTCCATTTTAGGAATAGCAAAACAATTGATTTTGGTGAAGGCAGATGGTAGAAATCCTTGTTTTATTTTTAGTAAAGGCTTGCCAAAATTCATATATTTGTCCTTAAGTTTAGTGGGAAAAGGTTAAAAAAAATTCAATCCAGAAGAAAATGCAGCAGACAGTTTGCTCAGCTCCATTCCTACTGTAGTATCAAAGTCAAATGAGTATTTGGCATTGTGGTGACTGTGATTTTTTTTTTCAATTAAGTAATCCTGGTCCTGTGGTGTGGCTTGCTGACTCCATGTATAGCATCACAAAGATGCCTGAGCAAAGTCCTACCTTGTGTTACCACTGCACACATAAAATTTAAATGCCCAATTAGCTCTTGGAATTCCTTGAGTGTAACCTTCCTATGAATAAAAAAAATTAGCCACTGTCTCATGTCCTGCACTTACTCTACAGGCAACCTACAAAGGTGATTAAATATATCAGTTTCAATGCCCAGAAACACCAACTGGTGCGAAGGCCTCTCAGTCTTCTCTTTGACCAAAGGAACTCAAACAAATAAACAAAAAATCTTCCAAATAATGGACCAGGACCACCCACCTTGATCCAGCTTTTAAGCAAGCTGTCCCCTCTAAGAACATATTGAACTCCTCAAATGCTACACATGACACCAAGCACTCAGTGTGAAACATGCCATCAAATGAAAAGCCTAGGAGTTTGAAATCATCTGAGTGAATAGGCAAGAGACAAAATGCCACCTTGACATTGCACTTTGCCAATTCCACTCTGGTTTCCTGGATTCAAACGTCCCTATTTGCCACATTAAAGGAAGTGCGCCTTCCCTTAGGAAACAACAAATGGTGAACAATCCTGTATTCACCAGGAGCTTTCTTAGGTGCTACACCTAGTGGAGAATCCTTAGGGTTGGGAACTGGAGGTGAAGAGTATGGTCCAATGACTTTCCCTTCCATAATGTTCCAGACCTATAACTGATTTAACATTCCTTGATATGTAAGGGTATCAAATTCCCTGAAATGGAATTCTAAAGCCTACTGTAAACCCTTCCCCTAGATAATCTCCTGCTTCCTGATATGAGTATAGTTGTAGCAAAGTCATAAGATTCTGCAAGTTAGTTGGACTGGGTCCCTTCTGATGTGAAGGGGAGATTACCTGATCCTCATGTATTCCCTTTCTGGTTTCTATTAGCTCCTGATGACCCCTTCCCTTTGGAGCATCTTGGAAAGGAGTGGGGCCTCTACAAACAGACCATTCATGTTTGTACGTACAGGGGTGGCATGTGCATGCACCCTTAACCCAAAATTCCCAACAAAGCAGCTTTTGCTGCTGTCCTTAGGTTCCTTAAGAATGCACAACTGCATTCCCTTGGGCTTTCTGCACAATATAACCACTATATGATCACTCCTGTTGCATTCATTGCACATGGGTCACAATCTGCATTCATAGCTGGGGCTTCAAGAGGTCCCATCGAAGTGTGTAGTTAATAGCCACTCTCATACAGAAAGCATCATCATAATGGATGATGCAAGATCTGAAAAATTCACATAGGTCTTATATATGTTATCCATATATTTTATGGATATATATTTTATGAGTGATAAGGCCTTGTATTGATGAAAAAGCCAGGTAAACAATTCAACCATGTCCTCTCCATTTTATGCTTCCGCACCAGCTCCTTCTCCTTATCATCCAGTTCATCTTTCTCTTCCTGTTATAATTCCGCGTAAAGCAGGGAGGAAAAAAATCCACACATTCTCCTCTTAAAATCTTGTCCTTGGTAGATTGTAACAGATGTTCACCTCGTAGAAATGACTATTCCGGGGGGAGGAGCCAACTACGATGGCAGAGAGAGGCTAAATATTCGACTCCCGGAACAGATGATTATAAAATAATTCCAGAAGCCTTTTTCAAAACAAAGAAAGAATGTGAGTAATTAATTGAATAATGTGGGAAAGAATGTAAGATAAGATAGTGGATTGGTTTCGATTCTTCTCCAACTGGAGGGAAAATAAAAGACTCTGTTTAAACTGCAAATAACTGTTGAAACAGACCGAGAGCAAAACAGTTTTTTTTCCCCCCTTTGTGGTCCTTGAGATATATGCCGCCTAAAAAAGGTCTATAAACACCCTGTTTGGAAGCGACCTACAGCAACAGATAAAACATATAATCGCCTAGTTAGAGATTTTGAAAATATAAACTTAAACTTTAACGGAGACGAAAAAGTCATTAAAATGGTGGCGAAGAAAGCTGCGAACGGAGCTAATGAAGAGATAAAAACTTTTATACACAAGCTTATTACAGAGTCTAATCAAGCTCTTGTTACTACAATAACATCTAATATAAGGGCAGAAATGGGGCAATTGCAGGAAAAAATCTCACAGGAGTTAAAAGCATTGGACCTTAAAGTGGATGATATAAAAAAAACCCAAGGGAATCAGCAGACCAGACTAGCAGAACATGATGGCAGGATTTCTTTGTTAGAGAGACAAATTATCCAGCTCCAAGACCAGAACAGAAGAAACAATGTGAGGATTCGTGGACTCGCAGAGCAGCCACAACAAAGTCAAAAATCCTTGAAAGAGGAAGTTTTAAAATGGCTAAAAAGCATTGTTCCTGAGATTTTATGGGAAGATCATGACATAGAGAGAATTCATCGTGTGTCAGCTGCAAAAAGAGGAATAATTCCCAGAGATATTATAATGAGAATTGCGAATTTCAACAAGAAAGATGATTTGATGAGAGCTGTTAGAAAGAATCCAGGAATATTGAAGTATCGAGATAACACAGTGGAAATTTATAATGACTTATGCCGCGAAACAATAAATTGGAGAAGGGAAATGAAACCCTGCATCATAGTTCTACAGAGAGTTGGGATAAGATACAGTTGGGGATATCCCATCTTTCTGAAATTCCAATATGCTGGCAAATACCACAGAATAAATTCTCTTGAACAAGGATTGCAACTCCTGAAAGAACTGAAACTGATCCAGCAAGAGGAAAAGGAAGAAGAAGGAGCAGCGGGAGGAGCAACTGAGGAAGGAGTAGTGGGAGGAGTAACTGAAGAAGGAGCAGCGGGAGGAGCAACAGGAGGAGCAAAGAAGAAGACTTCGGGAGATAAACGAAAGGACAGAGGCTGAGGAGGACTGGAAGAAACAATATGATATAACAGAAGAAGAAGAAAGAGAACTTCATAGAGTAGGAGAAGGGTAGATGACTACTGAGTAAAATATATTCTTATAGATTATAAATGCATAGAGATAGATTTATATATATATGAAGCAAGAGGGTAGAGAGAGGGAAGGGAGGGGGAAGAGAGGGAAAAAAAATATGGGAAAGAAAATAAATCGGGAGAGGGTATTGGTCTCTATGCCGGGAGTTGGCATACCTTCACACCCCCCCCCAGGACCATGGCTGGTCGTTTCCAAGGCAGAAGCGCTTTGGAGGAAGAGGGGGGACAAATGTTTGTGTGGGGAGGGGAGGGGAGGGCGGGAAGGGGGAGGGGAGTGGGAGGGGGGAAGGGAAGGGGAAGGGGAGCACCATCACATTAAAGAGCCAATGGGGAGTGGGATTAGAAAATTCAAAATATGAAAAATGGAGAATAGACTGAGAATATCAACATTGAATGTGAAAGGTTTGGGGTCAATAATAAAGAGAAAAAGGATAGAATCGATATTAAAAAAAGATAAGGCCGATATAATTTTTTTACAAGAAACACATGGGAAAAGAGATAAAAAAAATGAGCTTAGATTGAACTGGGTAGCTATTTATGAGGAAGCATTTGGTACATCCAAATCAAGAGGAGTTGCAATAATAATTTCCAAAAGATGCAATTTCATTGTAACAAGTGTGGAGTTAGACGAAAAAGGTAGATATGTAATTATACAAGGTGAAATAGATGGAGAAACATATGTCATAATGAATATTTACGCACCTAATGAGAAGCAAAAAGAGTTTTATGAAGAAATATTTAATAAGATCAAAAAAATGAAAGGAGATTATACAATAATCGCAGGTGATTTTAATATGGTGATGGATAGATGGAAAGATAAATCAGATCCATCAATTAGAGATAGATATAATAATATAACAATTTTGAATAAATTAGTGAGTAGAAATGAACTGATAGATGTTTGGAGGCTAATAAAGGGTGAAGAAAAGAAATATACGTATTATTCATCAGTTCATAAAAATTACTCAAGAATAGATTATATTTTTGTTTCAAAGAATATGATACCTAGATTAATAAATACAGAAATTGAAACAATAAAAGTGACAGATCATGCTCTGATGAACTTGGATATAACTATGAAAAGGAATTATAGAGAAGCAAAAAGGTGGAGACTGGATACTAAGTTATTTAATTATAAGGAGATAGTAAATAAAATAGAGAAGGAGTGGCAAGAAATTTGGGATATAAACAATAAGGAAGTAACACAAGATGTATTGTGGGATACAATGAAGGCAGTGGTAAGAGGATTATGCATTAAAGAATCAAGTAAATTAAAGAGACAATTAGGAGAAAAAAAATTAAAATTAGAAAAAGAAATAAAGGAACTAGAGAATGATTATATAATAGAAAGAACTAAACAGAAATTAATAATATTACAAGCAAAAAGAGATGAATTAGAAAAGATAGAAATGGACGAAGTTCAGAAAAATCTAATATACTTGGAAAGGGAATATTTTGAATATAGTAATAAAAATTCTAAAATGCTGGCTAAATCAGTACAATCAAAAAAACTAGAAATATGATTGGCGTAGTTAAAGATAAATTTGGTAAAGAAAAAAGGTTGATGAAAGAGAAATTAAAAATATTTGAGGAATTTTTTGAGAATTGTATTCAGCAGAAGATAAATCTTTAGAGAACATAGAGGAGTATATTAATAAAAATTGGAAAGTAAGACTAACAGAACAAGATAAAGGATTGATGGAAGAAATGATATCAGAAGAGGAAATAGAAGAAGTAATAAATAATTTAAAAGGAGGAAAATCACCAGGATTGGATGGACTAGGTCCAGAATATTATAAAACATTTAAAAAAGGTTTAATTCCTAAACTAAAAGTGTTATATAATAGTATATTGAGGGGTGAAAAAATTCCATTATCATGGAAGCAGTCACTAATAATATTAATTTTAAAACCAAATAAGGATCCTATGGATCCAGGTTCTTATAGACCAATATCTTTAATAAATCAAGATGCAAAAATCTTGACAGCAATAATGGCGAAGAGGTTAAATAAATTTATTTATAAGTATATACATAAAGATCAATGTGGTTTTATTCAAGGAAGACAGATGGCAAATTTAATAGGGAAAACGATAAATAAAATAAATATAATGGACAGAGATAAACAAAAAGCTGGAATTTTAGCCCTAGATATATTTAAAGCCTTTGATTGTGTGGAATGGCCGGCATTAAAAACAATTTTAAATAAAATAGGATTAGGAGAGAGATTTAAAGGGTTAATAAATCAATTGTATTCACATAATACATCTGTAGTGATGGTAAATGATGGATTTACAGAACAGATTCAAATAACAAGAGGAACGAGACAAGGATGTCCATTATCTCCAGTTTTATTTGCAATAGTTATAGAAATGTTAGCGAATGTGATAAGAAATGATGAGAATTTGGAAGGAATTGGAGTTAAGGAAAAAAATAAAATAAGCTTATTTGCAGATGACACATTGTTGACAATTAAGGATCCAATTGAAAAGATAGATAGGATAGATAAACATTTAATAGAGTTTGGGGAGAAGACGGGATTAGAAATAAATTGGGCCAAATCAGAAATAATGTTATTTAATTATACTAAAGAAGAAGTACAAAAATTTATAAGTAGTAAAAGAGGATTACTTAAAATAAAAGAATCAATTAAATATTTAGGAATAGAGATTACAAAAAATTTACAAGAATTACAGGAAAAATTTTTTAAGAAATTAAGATTAGAAACAAAAAGGAAATTAGAGGACTACAAAAATATAAAGCTATCGTGGTTTGGTAGAATAGCAGTGGTAAAAATGAAAATTTTACCTAAAATTAACTTTTTGTTTAGAATGTTACCAATAAAAATATCAGAGGAAGAATTAAAGGAGTGGCAAAAGATATTAAATAATTTTTGTAATGGAAATAAAAAATCGAGGATTAATAAGAAATATTGGTATAAAAGTCAAAAAGAAGGTGGCCTGGGACTTCCAAATTTAAAATGGTATTATTATGCAAATCAATTGAGATATATCATAGAGGGGGTTTCAGGAAAGGGTGATTTAGATTGGTTAGAGATAGAAGATATGAATATTGAGACAAAATTAGAAAATATATTTTTTAGGAATTTTTCAAAGAAAGAAGTGGAGAAGATAGAAAATCCTTTTATAAAAAATATAATAGAAATATGGAAAAAAAATAAAAGAAAATTATTACCGAATATATCAATATTAACTCCGATAGTGATGATGGAAAAATTTCCAATAAATTTAAGAGAAATAATAGAGAAAGAAATAAAAAAACAAAAAATTTATAGATTAAAAGAATGGATGAAAATAATGATAAATAAAGATAGAATGAAAGAGAGATTGCAGGAAACTAAAATATCCTGGTTAAATTATATACAATTAGAGCAATGGACAAAGAGTATGAAAAGATATGTTAAGGATTTTAAAGAATATACTAAATTTGAACAAATTATTATTCAAAGAGAAAATATGCAAGAAAATGAAATACTAAAAGGTATTACAAGTGAAATATATAAAATATTAGCAAAAGAACAAGAAGAGGATTTTCTTAGAAAAATGTGGGAGGAAGAGATAGTACAAAATATAGATATACAAGAATGGAGAAAAATTTGGAAACAACGTCATTTAAAAAAATTATCAATAAGAATAAAAGAGAATTATTATAAATTAGTGTGGAAATGGTACTTGACTCCAGTGAAATTAAATCAAATAGATGAGAAATATTCAAGATTATGTTGGAGAGGATGTCAAGAAATTGGTACATATATGCATATGTGGTGGAATTGCAATAAGATAATGGAGTTTTGGCAAAAGGTTTTTAAAGAGATAAAAGAGATTATAGGAGCAGATATACCAGTATGTCCAAATATTGCATTGTTGTCTATATATGATAAGGTTGAGTGTACTCAAGTAAAGAAAGAATTAATAACAAATTTGTTAACTGCAGCGAGATTAATAATAGCAAAAAAATGGAAAGCAAATGAAAAATTTCAAATAGAGGAATGGTATAACGAAGTGTGGAAAATTGCAATTAATGATAAACTAACATGTAGAATTAGGTTTATGAAAGGTTTGGTTAAAGGGAATGATTTTGAAGAAATTTGGAAAATATTTTTGGATAAAGTTCTGAAAAGAGATAGTAATACTACCCTGTCAAAAGAAGAATGGCAATTTTGGAAAGTGGATTAAATAAAAAGTTGGCTCTGGGGGGTGGGTATTTTTTAGTTTTAGTTTTGTTTTTCTTTTATGTTGTATATTTTGTAATTCTTAGTAGGTGTGTGTGTCAAACTTGTGATTTATAGATTTAAAAGGATAAGTGATGTTAATGTTTTTTTTTTAAAAAAAGTTAATAGAATTAACAATAGAAATAGATTAAAGGGGATGTGAAAAATATTGAATTAAATGTGAAATTATAACAGTTGAACAGATTTATAAATTTAAGGGTAAAGGTGCAAAATAACAATGAAAGTTAGTATTGCTTAAGAGAAGAGAAAAAAAGAAAAAGAAAAAAAATTTTTTTTTAATTCACTATTATGTATATCACATGGTGTTTAATTTTTTTTTCTTGTTTTGTATTTGTGATTCAGTTATATAAATAAAAAAAAAATTAAAAAAAAAAAAGAAATGACTATTCCCCAAAGGGAATATCAAAATAAGGGACACTGCTATAATTACTCTGAGATGGCAGGACCATCAACCACACACACCTCATCTCCTGCTGCACTGCTTGTGGATTCACAGCAGGAGTAAAACCATACCAGGAAACCGAGGACAGTTGCTCCCATGTCCAGGCCTGTGAAGCAGAAACCTCCCTCCTCTCCTAAGCTACCACTAGTATCTGGCATGTTGGGGATACTAATGGGCATGCTACATGGCCCCCATAGTCAACTGTACCTCTCAATAGCCCACCAGCCTTGCCCTAAGCCGCACGTGAACCAGCTTCAGATTGTATTCATATTCAGAAAGCAGAACCCAAGAAAGTCAATTAAAACTCTTAACAGTAACATTTTAAAAGCAGTTTAAAATCCCTGCATTAAACAGTATAAAATCATTTAAAAGACATAAAATGTTTAAAAAACAAATAAAGCTCAAGAAACTTCCCTGCTTACAATATTTTTATCAATGACTTAGATGAAGGAATAGAGGGCATGCTCATCAAATTTGCAGATGACACCAAATTGGGAGGGGTTGCTAATACGCCAGAGGACAGGATCAAAATTCAAAATGACCTGGATAGATTGGAGAGCTGGGCCAGGGCGAACAAAATGAAATTCAACAGAGAGAAATGTAAGGTCCTACACTTAGGCAGAAATAATGGAATACAGAAATATAGGATGGGGGACACGTGGCTGGATAGCAGTACGTGTGAAAGGGATCTAGGAGTCTTCATAGACCACAAGCTGAACATGAGTCAGCAGTGTGATGCGGCAGCCAAGAAAGCCAATGCAATTCTCGGCTGCATCAACAGGAGTATGGTGTCTAGATCGAGGGAGGTACTGGTACCACTCTACTCTGCTTTGGTTAGACCCCATCTTGAATATTGTGTCCAGTTCTGGGCACCCCAATTCAAGAAGGATATTGACAAGCTGGAGCAAGTCCAGAGGAGGGTGACCAAAATGGTGAGAGGCCTGGAAAACATGCCCTATGAGGATAGACTGAGAGAGCTGGGTATGTTTAGTCTGCAGAAAAGGAGGTTAAGAGGGGACATGATAGCCATGTTTAAATATTTGAAGGGATGCCACGTAGAGGAAGGAGGGGGCTTGTTTTCTGCTGCTCCAGAAACCAGGACAAGGAGCAATGGATTCAAGCTGCAGGAAAGGAGATTCCACCTGAACCTCAGGAAGAACTTCCTGACAGTCAGGGCTGTCCGGCAGTGGAATCTGCTGCCTCGGAGAGTAGTGGAGTCTCCTACCTTGGAGGTTTTTAAGCAGAGGCTTGATGGCCATCTGTCGGGAGTGCTTTGAGGGTGTTCCTGCATGACAGGGAGTTGGACTGGATGGCCCGTGTGGTCTCTTCCAACTCTACATTTCTATGATTCTACACATTAAAACCTGCTTAAACAAAAAGGTCTTTGCCTGCCAGCAAAATGTAATTGTTTGACTGCATGATAATATTCTCCTACTGGTAGTATTGCTACAGTGTACTACTGCAGTCTGTATGTCTCTATAAGCCTTTCCTCACTACATTATAGTGCTATACTATAGTGCTACTATTCCACTTTCAACATCCTATGGAATCCCAGGGTTTTCAGTTTAGGGAAGGGCATCTAGAATATTCTCAGCCAGAGAGCAATTTGGCCTCAGGAAATTACAAACCCCAGAATTCCACAGGATGTTGAAACTGGAATAATAGCACTATAATAGTGTAGTGCAGAAAGGACCTATGTTTATTTAATATGTTTAGAATTGCTTTCAAAAATCAGTTTCTAAAAAAACATGCATGGGCAGGTGAAGCACATGTATCTATTAATGAGTGACAAGAAAAATTGGAATACTGAGATAAGTTTCCCAGCCAAAAGTGTGTGATGCAAACCCACCCATAAATAAGTGTGGTTGTAGAAAATATATCTGAATCATGCGTATAAGTGTGTGTGTGTGTGTGTGTGCTTCATGTGTAATGTGCAACAGTAATTCAGTTTGCAAAACCCAGATGACTGCATATTCTGAACATTTAAGTTGTGTGTGATTCACATTCCCAATAAACAGTGTAGACATGCTTTCTATTTTATTTTGGTTGAATAAGACAGAAGCTTTCATAGCTTTGCTAGCAGACACATTTTAGAAATGGGTGATAACTCAGAAATGCATGATAAGAAGAGGTGAAACTTGGGAAAGGTTGATTTAGCTCAAGCTGTGAACTCATTTCCTGCTTAGAAGTCACAATAAATCAGCAGAGACCTCAACCATGCTCTTAACACTGGATATCGTTGCAAAATTGACCTTTATATTCTGCTCTTAAGCACTGAATGAGAAGTCATTCAGTGTCACTACGCCTTTAACTTTTTAAACCTTTGATTGGGCCCATCCAATATGGTCCAAATTAATCTGGTCCATTTGATCCAAATGAAAATTTGTTCCAGCTCAGTGCTGTATTTTCAAACGGCACCTTAGAAGCGGTGTGAATATTGTAAGCGAACATGGAGACGAATTGAGAATTTAATTGTCTTTTAACTTTTAATCACGCCTTTGACTACACCCAGCATGGCTGGGGGGAAAAAGAAGGGGTAAAAGCACCTAAATAAGAAAGCATCATTTGTATTGCCTGTTAAAAGCCGTCTTTAGTTTACAATTGATGTAGCAAGTGAGAAAATGCCACCATTTATTCACAAGGTACTTCAGTCTTTCACCTCAAAAAGTGGGTGAATAGACTTTTAGCTCATTATAACTGTAATCAGTCACTGTAGCAGTCAAAACCAAAATGAAACTCCATTTGAATAGATTCATATTTCCATTCATTGTTGGTGGTCCCAATTAACAGACCAATTCACTTCTGATCTCACAGAGAGACATAGCTATTTGAGCAAACTTACTGTGTTTCTGTCAATGCACTCACAGCAGTTAAAGGACATTTTTAGGTCACCTTTCCCCCAAAGAAATGTAAGAGAGTGAATATGGAGAGTTTAAACAAGGGATGTAAACCTTCCGTTGTTTTGTTCTTGCTTATTTCATTCTGTTTCCCATTCCACTGGGAGAAATTATGAGAGGATTTTGTACATTTTTTAGTGTTTTTCTCCCCATTTCAGGATTTTTTTTTTAAAAGAACCTCTTTGTACAGAAATACTTTTTTGAAGAAAAGAAACATTATTGCACAGAAAACATATTTTGTCTTGAAAATGAAGGATTTTGTGCAAAATACTTCATTTACTCAAAACCTACATAAAAACAAGACATTTAATGAAAACAGAAAAGAGAAACAAGGCTTTTTCTTCTTGCAGGACAAGACACTCCATGGCAGTTGGCAATTTGTTCGGAGGTGAGATGGCTTGAGAATATTCTCTAGATCCTTTATTTTTATTTTTATTTGTTTGCACATTTTAAAAGAGGAGAAGTCCAGGCCAGGGTATTCATGTCATCAACTCCTGAAGAGATCATCAATTAGAGAAAACTATGGGCACAGTACCTCCCCACTTTCCTACAGTTCCTGAAGACAGAGCAGAGGGGGAAAGGGCCAGAGATTCCTTTGATTCATGTTACCATATCTGAGACATCCAACTGACACTGCAAAGCTGAGCATTTCTTGGGCAGATGTCATGACAATGTTGTCCTTGGTTCTTGCACTATGGAAGCAGCACAGGGTTATGGCTTCATAAGGATAACTAAGAATCTTTGGTTTAATTGTGACATTTAGGAACCTGGTATAGCAACCCTTGGAAGAGACAGCATGGTTTGGTTCCATGTAGCAGAAATAAACAGTGCTTCATCAGATTAGGCTGTTGGTCTTCCTCAAGACTGAAATTAGCTTGACAATGAATGACAATAAATATGGCTGTGTGCAAATTTTTTCATCAGTTTTTCCTCAATTGTTATCAATTAATATATTAGAGACAAACACACATAAACTTCACAATTATTGCATGGCAAGTTATAGTTAGGTAAACTGGAAACACCTCCCCTCCAGCTTTCTGACAGGAGTGGTTTTACCCTCTCCAAGCTCTTGGCCAAATGGCATACCAGTTGTATTTGTGGCATTCAGAGCTATGTTCAGTTATTTAAGGCAGTGCTATGTTGACTTAGGCCTCTTCATTATTTCTGGTCCTCACCTGCCCATCTCTATGTAGTTTGGGAATTTCCAGTCACCTTTTTGAGACTGAGTAGTATTTTTTTTAATCATGCCACAATTGGTTGATGACACATTTTTTAACTACTTTATGCTGTATAACGTGTGATCTATGGTTTTCTATTTTGCTAATCAGTTAAAACATTGTTTTTATGTCACAACTGGCACGGGGGCAGCACTTAGCATCAATTGGCTCTCTTTGAAGGCTTTTGGTGACACTGGAAAGTTAAAAAATTCACCTTTTATGATGTTTGGTAGGTTTTTGCCCCTCAGCCGCAGCTGAGGGAATCCCTTGATAACCTCTGAGCCCTTCATGGGACCAGAATAGGATGAACCACAGGACAAGAGATTTCTAAATATTATTGTGCGCAACACATTCGCATAGCACAGATAATGTGTAGCTCAGTTCTCATGTATATGTGGTATGTATACCACCATGTCACTATACCACTTTAGCCAAAGTTATTAATGAAGATTAAAGAAATGAGCTGGGTGACGTCATAAATATTTATTACAGGGGTGGGAATTACATAGTTCTCTAGATGTTGTTGGATTATACTTTCCAACATTCCTCATCACTGACAGTGCTAACTAGGCTTGCTGGGAGTTGTAGTCCAACAACATCTGGGTCCCACGGCCATCTCTGATTTAATAGAATTTACTTCCAAATAAGCATCAATAGGAATGCTGTACTTCTTCTCTGCAAGGAGGTATTGTGGAAATAGCCCTCTTCACTGTCATTCATTGCCCCAGAACAGCTCCTTGCAGATGTTGTAGCAACAGTTGCATATATGTCCATACTGTAACTTGCTTGTCTAAACCTTAAAACATCTGCTTCATTTTCTTTGAGAAAGAGAAATTATGCCTTTCAAAAGGAAATAGAAGATTCTATATGGTGACAAGTGAGTTCATCATATTTCAATTTTTAATGAGATTGGTGATAGATTTGTATAGATTAGTAGTTTGAGACAGTATCACCACATCTATGCAGTCATCTCTTTTGAAAAGCTTTTTTTTTTTTCCTGTCTGTGGTTTCTATAACAACTCAGAAAGATAGGTTGGATTTTCCTAACAGAACCAAATAAATTTTTTCTACCTAATGTGAATTTGAGCTAAATTAATCACATCCAAAAGTGCAAGCTTTCTTTTAGATGTGAAGTAACATCAGAGCCACATCTGAAATCATGCTTTAGGCCAGAGGTGGGCAACTGGAACCTCTGTGGACTGCACAGACTGCCAAAAACACCCCTCCCTTGTTTTGTACAGAAAAAAAAAGGTATTTGTAGTGTTAAACAATGCAGTGGTTCCCTTCAGCCTATTCAAGAGATTACTTAGTGCTTTTGGATGCATTGGGAAATACAAACACACTTTTTCATGGCCAGAAAAAATAAGGGTGCCATAAAAAAAAAAGTCCTGGAGGGTTATTACCAGCCCCTGAGTAGAACATTGACCAGCTGGTTTAGACCAAATCCATACATTATTGGCAGCAATGAATTTGCCACTGCCTCACTTCTTTGCCACTTTCAGAACTACTTTTATCTAAAGGATCAGGATGGATTGTATGCTTATAAATACTTACGTACAACACTAACAGCTGCACATGGTTATGCACCACATAATCCTTCTAATGGAGTCATATTGCATGATATATAGTTTTCAAGGAGAGGGCCATTTTTGAGAACTTCACTGCTACCATTTTCAGAAATCGGAAATAATGTTCTAGGCACTTCCCATTTTTTTTTTTTTAATTTTCTGCCTTTTTCAATTTGCAGGTAGAAGCTGGGTCTGGGATTTTCCAGTGGGGTAAAAAATCATACAGGTTCCTTGCAGCCCACAGGGTATATGATTGTCACCCTGATAATCTACTTGCAGCCCACAGGCTATATGATTGTCACTCTGATATATAATCATAGTCGAGCTTAATAATATGGGATGGAATTTCATATTTTATCAGATATGATGGCAATGACCATCTTCGTGGTAGCAATGAAAGAAACAGACTCTAAAAGATAGGTTAGAGAATCTGTTGTACTATAGAACTACAGACACACATTTTTCTGTACTAGGAGTTCAGTATGAGATCAATTTGTTTCACTGAAGGACCTTTTCACACTGGACAAGAATTAGGTCATTTCTGCATGGCTTTACAGTCCCACTATGGTGATGGGATGGCAGCAGTCTGCAGGTTGTGCTTTCGCATGATGTTGTCACGGTCCCATTGCCATCCTGTCTCCATGCATTGTGATCATGGGATATTCACTTAATGGATTAAATCCATTAAACACCCTTGATCACATGATGCTTCTGTACTTACCTGCCATGCAGAAGGGCAGGGAGCACGATGGAGGCCCTTCCTCCCCCAACACAGCATGGGAAAGAGCCTGGCTGCACTGGAGAAGGCAGACTCATGTCCCTTGTGCTCCCTTCTGGGCAAAGTCACTTCCAGAATGGCAACAAGATGATGTGGGAGAGCATCATCATGTGGAAATGATGTTTGACACTTAGGTCTAAACCCAAATGTAGGTCAATTGAACTAGTAATTAAAGATCAAGTCAAAAAGACCAGGCTCCATACTGAGCGACATGTCGTAAGCTGTGATTAGCTGCTCCTGCTCCTTTCTTCTGTTTCTGTCTGACCAGTAACTATTTTTCCAAGACTTCTATGGATAGGAGTTGTATATAGATATAGATTGGATTAAGGTCGATCTTCTTTTCTGTGCTACAGAGAAATGCACATTCCCTTTCAGCCTCATCCCCTCCAGACTTCTTTTAGAGTATTTTCTATTAAAGAAGAAAATTTCAACCCCCACTCCCAGAAAAAAAAAGAACTAGTAATTAAAGATAATTGAATCTGTTGGCCTTCTCTGGCTAGAAATGCAACTGAATTTAGGCTTTAATACCTTCTGCTGTCCTACGGAACTAGGAAGTCACCCATTAATACACTATGAGTTTCTGATGATCTAAGTCCAATTAGTACCTTATACTTAGGGAGTACCTTATCCCTTTATTTTGTTGCATTTCCATGAGTCCCACCTGCATTTTCTTCCCATTCTTGTTCTGCGTATGCCCTAACTTTCCAGCCCAGCAAAGAAATTTGTGTACTATTTTTGTGCGTTGTTTCCTGACTTTAACTGCACACTGTACTTAATACTCTAAATGCCCCAGGTCCTGTCTAATCTTGAAAACTACACAGGGTCAGCCCTGGTTTGTACTTGGATGGGAGACTGCCAATGAATACGAGGTGCTATGGGCTGTATTTCAGAGGAAGGAGCTGGCAAAAACACATCTGAGTATTCTTTGCCCTAAGAAAAATCTATGAAATTCATGAGGTTGCCATAAGTTAACAGGCAACTTGACAGCACGTGCACACATGTGCACATGCTTCATGTAGGCAATTTGCATATTTCTGCACATTAGCCATTTGTATTTTTAAAATTTGCACATTTATTTCTCAGAAATGTCACAGGTATGAATGCTCAAGCCTAGATGTACATTTTTATCACAACTGGTCTCGGGTGGTATGAAAAGCTGCTCTTTTTTACCCACCCCTTTAATACTTTTTTTACCCCCCTCCCTTTTATACTTAATGCAGCTGGGGCCCCTTTTGAATTGACAATAGGGATGGTCCCTCAGAGGTGAATGCACTCATATCCTTTGATATTTCATCAACATGTCTCTTAACAGAGGCTCTGTTTTTGAACACTGGTATAGACAGCTTGTTTCCCTTGTCTTACTTGATGACAGTAATTAACATCAAAGGCGGCTCAAATACTATGTTAAGGAGGGGAGAGAGAGAATGAATAGATTTATCTGATCCTCCTGACAACCTTCTGAGATGATAATTTATACCACAATTAACTATATTTTAATGATTTTTAGCTACTGTGAACTGGAAAATAAGTTATGTACTATATATATATGTATATATGTATATATGTATGTGTGTGTGTGTGTGTGTGTATATATATATATATATAATTCTTTATTTGCTAAAATATTTATAGTTCCTTTTTTAGTGCCACACTGGAACTCCTCAGGCAGTTCACAATGCTAATTGAAAAATCAATCAAAAAAGCAAAAGAAGTTTTAAAACAAAAAAGAAAACAGAACAACACAACTAGTGGTGTAAATCTCTGTAAATTTTGTACTCTAAGGCAGGAATGAATATTTTTACCATTTTTCTCATTAACACATAAAACAAGTCTTGAACTGAAAAAATATATCCTAGATTCTTCTCACCAAAGTTTTTTGTTTGTTTGTTACTCAGCAAAGACATTTTTATCATTTTAAAAAATATTTTGAAATATTCTTTCCACGCTTACCAGACAGCATATCTACCTTTGGTTACCCTTGGTTGGCAGCATCATTTTGCCTCAGGAAAATTTCTTAGCAATAGCTGGAGGCATGGCGGTGTTACCTTATTTATTTGGAGGCCACTGTGCAGTTATTGCTTGCCTTGCATTTGGTTAATGGTCTACACTTTGTTTTGCTTTTGACATTCAGGTCTCTCTTTAGCGTGAATTTATTTGTCTTTGTTAACCTGGAGCCCGATTTAATTCCATACCACTGTCTCACATCTTCATTCTGGAGTATGAAGGCAATGCATACCATAAAACTCGGTGCTATGGCAGTAAAGTTCTGCCCTCTAGATTAATCTTTTCTTAGTTATTTGATTTTTTTTCCTTTTATTAATATCAATGCCCTCTGTTTATGACATCTTGTAGTCTGTACATAGTCAACAATGGAAATGAGGGTTTTTTCCCCCCTATATCCTTCATTTCAGTAAACAAAAATTGGCTATTTCCATACTACAGTGTAATAGTGCTATTATTCTACTTTCAACATCCTGTGGATGCAGTTTGCAGTTTAGGGAGGGGACTTTAGAGTTCTCAGCCAGAGAGCTCTCTGGCCTCAGTAAACTGCAAATCCCAGAATTCCACAGGATGTTGAAAGCGGAATAATAGCACTATAGTAGTGTAGTGAAGAAATGGCCATTGTTTTTCTAAAATTGTAAAACACTGATTTATTCACCAATGCTGAACTATTATTCACATGTCTAGAATATGCATCCTGAAATCTCTGTCCAATGTACCAGATGGGTAGAATTTGGATGAATTGCTTTGTTGGATTACTTCTTCCATGATCACTCCCCAACCGTGTCAGCTCAGGAATTCTGGGGGTTGTAGTTAATGAAGTAATTTTTCTGACCTCAGAAGATTCCATGAAGAGCAAAACAGCCTACTTGTACTTGAAGTCATTAAAATGCAATTGAAAGAAAGGAAATTACAGTCTCATCGAAAGAATTATAGTGCCAGGACAAGGATGCAATCATTTGCAAGGGTATTGGCCCCTGATTACTAGAACACTGCTGTATTGCTGTTATTCCTCTTTCTTTGCTTTGTACAATTGTATTAAGCAGTTTACTTAGGGCTTGGCTACTAATGTGTCAAGGACCATTATAACAACGTATGAGAAGTTGGAAACACTTTTAGTGTAATGAAACTAGTGTAAAATTTGCTTTTTAAAAGAAACAATTCAAAGCAACCTGATTCTGTCTCATCTCTGGATACAACACTTGTATAGGTGCAAAGCCTTGTTAATAACTTAGAAGTTAAAGTAATCACCAAGAAAATTTAGGGGCTACATGCCAGCATGTACAAATTGTAGAGTCAGAATGTTGTAGTGGTTTAAGTTTTGGATTATGATTCTGGACAACAAGGTTCAGATCCTTGCTTGGCCATAGAAGTGCACTGGGTGACCTTGAACAAGTCATACTCTTTCAGCCTCAGAGGAAGGCAAAAGGCAAACTCCATCTGAACAAATTTTGCCAAGTGCATTTTCATGGCTATGATAGGTTCATCTTACTGTAGTTATAGGTTGGAAATGATTTGAAGGCACACAACAGGAACTAAATTATTTGTGGATTACAGATACAGTTTTAATGAACACACAAGAACAGACATCTGTTTTGGCAGGAATGGTGGGTTGTACACCTGTTTCCTAGGTGTAAAATCAAAGTAGCCATGTTACTGGAAAATTGGTGGGAGCTGTCTTTCTCTAAAGAGAGAAGAGATGGACTGTGAAGTTTAGCAAGAGTAGGAGATTTAATGAAACCTCATTAAAACTGACCTTTGAGCCTCTTGGATCTTGCACATGAGTACTGCCTGGGCATATGAAAGCTTGTGTTGACAACAGAGTTAGTGAACAATAGAAAAATCATTCTTTTTTTTTCTTTTTTTTTTGGTGGTATCATCATGAAGAACCCTGTTATTAAAGAAAACTACATAGGGGGTAAGTTGACATTAGTCACGGATGATTTAAAGATCAAAAGACAGTAACTCTCTGTCAAGTTCTCCAGCTGTTGTCTGCAGATGCCCACCATTGTTACTACATCAGAGGCCAGAATCAAACACACAAATCGAAAGGAAAGCTTTGCTATCCCAAGAATGACAGTCAGATTGTATTCTGATTGAAACCTCATAATTAAAGGAGAAAGGAAAAAATCTGGAGAAATAATAATAACGATGATGATGATGATGATGATGATGATGATGATGATGATAATGAAAATTCTATGGGAGCAGTATCAGGTGAAGAACAGACATTGCAAAAATCATCTCCAAAATGGTTATCTCAACAATGAATGTGGAATGTTTTCTCTTTGTTAGGAGGGAGGAGTCCAAGCATTCATGCAAAATTCTACCAGAGATGGTGAACGAAATTTGAGACACATCTCAAGGACAAGTATAGTAACAAAGAGTAATTTCAATTTCTCTAACACAGACAGAATAAATTTATGTTCCATTCCTCCCCCCGCTCAAAAAAAAAATAAGTGTAGATGTCTGAGATGTCTGAAAAAGCTGATTATAGCACTCACCAAACAGAAAGTGATGCTGGATTTAATCTTGGTGGTGCTCACAACTGGTGTGAATGTTGGGGCTGTAAAACCATGTAGACATAGGCCCTTTCTGCAGCACTCTCCCATCCTGCCATGGAGACAGTAAAAGGGCAAGACCACGACTGTGCTTCTGCATGATGTCATTGTGGTCCCATCCCCAGGCAGTGTGATCATAGGTTAAATCACTGATGGGTTAAATCACTGATGGGAAAGCCCATCAATGACATGCAGCTGTGCCACCATCACATACTCACCTGTCCTGTAGAAGCCCTGGAAGCACGATGGCTGTACTTTCTGACCCAGCACAGCCTGGGAAAGTACCCAGCTGTGCTATGGAAGGAAGAGGTGTGGTCATTGCACTCCCGCCCATTTACTTCCTGTTTTAGAAAAGCCTTTCCTTGTCTTAAAATGGCCAATGGAGGCCTCAAAACATGGCATTTAGTTGAAAAATAAGCAGCTTTTTTTAAACTTCTGGAGGCCCTAAATCCCCCCAATCTGCCCCAGTGACTACACATGTTCCTCAGGGTACATTTTTTTGTACACTTTCAAGTGTATGCATTTTTAGTATGCATAAAAATAATGTGAAATTCATGGTTTCCTCCAAAAAGTGATAAACTAAAAGATATGCATAGTTTCCATTAAGTGTCTCCTAAACCAGATTTGAGGCAAATCTGTAAAACATCTCAGTTACTGCAGAGTGACCATACTTTGGAAACAAGACAGTGCATATGCTATAATTATGCTTCTAAAGCATGCAGCATAGTTTATTAGCATGTGGAGTGAAACTTACATGCACCCCAGTGGATGTGTGTAAGCCAATGATAGACAACTGCCAAGGGAACAGGGGCCATTTTCCAGCAAATGTATTGTACTGCTTCTGCCAGAGTAGCTGGAGGTAATGTTGCACTGCTTTCTATTTTAGGTGTCTGCAAAATATGGTCAATTTCCATGATTTGGGGAGATGAGTTAGTGGCCTGCCTTCTCTTTTTCAATTGTAGAAAGATACCAGAGAAAGGCCATTTCCGCACTACAGCGTTATAGCGTGATCATTCCACTGTCAACATCCTATGGAATCCTGGGGTTTGCAGTTTCAGGAGGGGCCACTTGGCCCCTCCCAAAACTGCAAACCCCAGGATTCCATAGGATGTTGAAAGTGGAGTGATTACGCTATAACACTGTAGTGTGGAAATGACCAAAGAGGAACAGATAATGGCTAGGATTCCAGTCCACAATGTCAAAACATAAAACATCATCCGGGCACCAGAGGTCATGAATGATGGAGCTATTAAATACCTCCATCTGCAGTGATGATTAAAAGTCATACATAAGAGTAATTTAATATTATGACTGCATAGAGCACCTACAGAATTCTGACCAATGTATGGCAAAGCAGTAGCTTTCTTTTGGTTGACAGACATTCCCCAATATCCCTTTAGCCCTCTCTTACTACCTGAAGTAAGTAGAATCAGCATCAACCACAAGCATGTTCTTTTCCATGCTGGTAAATGATCCTTGGCATTATTTTCCTGGGACATCTTGAAAGTACTGTATATACGTTAAGCAAGCTACAAACACTTGTTTTTAGAAGAGCATTTGTGTCTTTCTTTTCTCATTTTTGTAGCCAATGATACTGAGTAGGGAAATGTTTCTCAAATAATGCAATCTATTTCAAATTAATTGGGGAAATTAATTGGGGTAAAGACAGTTTAGAAACATTTTGTTACATACATTTAGTAAAACTAGGCAAAGCTGTCAAAACTCCCATGAAAGCCAAATAATTGAAAAATTCTGTCCCCCTAAATATTTTTTTCTCATTTCTGTATAACAGTATAATCATGCAAATACACAGTGAAAAGAAACTGTCTCATTAAGTAAATCTTTTGGTTGCTTTTCTGTTAATTTCTGTTAAATTCAAGGAAAAAACAAAATAGTAGATCCACTGGGTGATCCTCAAAAAAAGTGTTCGTTTTGGGTCTTTAATCGGATGAGAATGCTTTTTAAAATGCGGATTTCACATTCGCCTTCCAAGTCCAGGAAAGAAAAATCAAAAGCTTTTCAAGATCATTAAAATGTAGTTGCATCTCTTTTTGCCCAGTAGGAAAACGAAGTTTTCTGAAGTAAAGTAGCTTCAGAAGAATTTTATTCTTTCTCCAAAAGCTGATCAAACTTTGAGTAACCTTCCAAACCAAAATACTAATTATATTTCTTATTCTAAATGTACTGTTTTGCTATAAGCTGCACACCACAGCCAGGAAGCTTGGTAATTATCATGCTACTATAGCAGGAGACTCTGCAAGAATATAAACTTTTTTTATTTTCTATGTCTATCTCACCTATTTCCAGATTCCTTTTACTTTTCTGTTTAAAAGAATAAAGCTTCATTATCTATGGCCAACATCAATATTTAATTGACCAAATTTCTGCTCTACCCTCACAAGTAATATAAGTGGGACTGGATCTAGGCTCAAGTCATGGTTTAAGGCTCTTTGGTAGTTAAACAATTCCTCTCATCTAGTTAAACAATGTCTACTTAAACAATTCCTCTCATTTCCATCTTGTGTCATTTTGTTGTTCTATATAAAAGGTCATTAGTGTTGACTGAATCCCATAGTTGACTTCATTTACTGATAATTAGACAAAGAGAATCAATGCTCCAGTCCAATACAATATGCTTGTCTTGGGGACATCAATGTTTAACCTGCCTGTACTTGAGGGACATCTGCCTGTATATGAACACCGCTAATCCTCAGAGCTTCTATCTTATTGGGATTCGACTTTAGTTTATTGGCCCCGATCCAGCCCATTACAGCATCCAGGCACTGTTCCAGCAGTTGCACAGCCCCTGATTCCAAAAACAAGGAAATGTAGAGCTGAGTATCATCAACATACTGATAGTACCCCATTGAAAATCTCCTTATGATCTTCTCAGCAGCTTCATATAGACATTGTACAGCATGGAAAACCAGACGGTACCCACAGTTTAATTTTGTAAGAGCACTGCTATTGTGCCCCATGGCTCAATTGCCAGAAGGCTGAACAGGAATGCCCCAGTGCTACTTTCTTGGAAAGCCTCCTCTCATAGGAGTAAAATTACTGCAGCAATTGGTACTAAAAGCTGTTGAGAGATCCAGGAAGATCAATAGAATAGTAATCTTGTCTTTCACCTTACATGGGTCATCAGTCACAGTGACTAAGGCTGTTTCAGTATCATGCTCTAGTCTGAAAACAGACTGAAATGGGGTCCAAATAATCTGCTTCTTTCAGGAACACCTGATGTTTCCCAGCTACCACATACTTGTCCAGAAAGGACACATTAACACTGGAATGGTAGTTCTAACAAACTTCTATGTTCAGGGAGATCCTTTTCAGAACTGGGTGCACTACAACCTCCTTGAAGATAGTAGTTGTATCTACTTTGATGGAAAGAGAAATTCACCTCCCCCTGGACTCACCTCGTCAATCCACCTCTGCTACTTGTTGGACAGATACTAGTGGAATTTTCTGTTATATGATAGCTGGTTTTAGGTACTACATTATTTGAATTAGGCAAATGGGAGGGTGCAATTTCCTTCTTTGATTCAGGGAGCAACATACCTTGCTCTAGCTATGATAATAACAGTTGCAAATAGGAAAAACACTGAATTGCTTGTGACAATCCTGAGACTTCCTCTGAAGAAAGAAGGGAGATCATATACAAACCAATTAAAATACACAGTTCCAAGTGGCATGTTAATATATGTACATAGAAAGAGACTAACATTGCTCTAAAGGAGATTCTCTCACTCTCTCTCTCTCTCATTCTCTCTCTCTCTCTCTCTCTTATATATATATATGTATATATGGTGTTGCAAGTCTTCACAAGGAGCAAAAACAAATTTCTGTTTGGCTTTGTAGATGAAAATCTATGTAGACGACTAGGATAGCTTGCCCAGCTACAATAAAAGGATACTAATTTCACTGTCAGTGGCAATACATTCTTTCATTATTTAGATAAATGCACTTCTGTGCAGTATGTCTAACTCAATAATGGCATGAACCTAAAAAGATGAAAAACTGGAACCTCTTCAAAAACATAAAAGTAATAAGATACAGCAGATGTACCGTTCTCGTGACTGAGGAGCTTTTGAGACGACTTCTAGCCGAAATGTGAGCAAATAGGCTGTGTGAAATCTGGGTTAAAAGTCCAAAAATTCATAAACTTGCAAATGAGAATAGCACTGGTATGCGAATTAACAGGGGAAAATGAAAAGCCTATTCTAATTATCACCTCTCTATTCTAATCGTCTCTGGCTGCCTCATTTTAATCATTCCCTATTTTTAAAATCTATCTTTTGATCATCTAAGCAATATTTTTTTTTGCCCTCTGATTACTTTCTTTTCCCTCTTTCTCTGCAGGCAGTCTGACAATCTCACCAACTAATTCCCTGTGTTTTTTAAAAAAATATTCTGAGAATATATAGCATGTTTTTTCTCTTTCATCTTCAAGTATGGGCTGTTCCACTGTTCTTCGTCCATCCAACCCTTATCTTCCAAAGCCCAAGGCAAGCCTCATCATGAAAATGTCATCTCTAATCTGCTTTCTCATCTTTAGCTCTGATTTACTTAGTTGCCTTGCATCATCATCGTCGTCATCATCATCATCAGTGTTATTATTACTTATTATTTTGTTTTGCCATGCCTACATTGACACAAGTGTTATTCTTTGCTTAAGTTGCAACATCATCAGGTCTGAACACTACTAACAAATAGCCAATCTGATCCATTCAGTGCAAAATAAAATTACAGCAATAATGTGAAATCACTATGACTAGGCAGGAATGAGATAGCAGTTGTAGCAGTTACATTTCTATACCACTTATCAGTGCAAAGCACTCCCTAAGCAGTTTACAATGAGTTTAGCTAATTGCCTCCAACAAGCTGTGTACTCATTTTACCGACCTATGGAAGGAGGGAAAGCTGAGTCAACCGGGAGCCCTGCAGGATCAAACTCACAATGTTGTGGCTGCAGTATTGGCATTTAACCACTGCGTCACCAGGACTTTTTTATTCTAGCGGTGCCAAAAATAGTCTACCTTTTTTTTTTAAAAAAAAAAATCATTTAATCTTTGTGAAAGGAGAATGGAATGACATTGTAATGACATGAAAAGCCTTGTTAGGCATACATGTGGGACGTGGCTACATGCTGGCCTCGGTCCTTGTGTCTCTGGCCTACGCTTTCTCCCTCAGTCCCCCAGTTTCCCCCCAGTGAGCAGGAAGGTCTGAGGGGATGCTTATTCCATAATGACCTGAACATGAATAGAATACTCCAAGTAATCAAGTGCCCTGGTTTATCAGGATCCTTGATTACATGGAGCATTCTACTCACAGTCCAGTGAATGTGAGTAGAATGTCCTTTTGCTCTTACACAGCAAGACCAGGTATTAAATTTTAACTGAAATATGTGATAATGATGATGGAATAGCAGCATATTTGAAGAAAATTTGCCCTTTTTTAAATATTATTACACTAACAAACCAACCAATGAGATTCACTGATGCAGTGTGTGTGTGTGTGTCTCTGTGTGTGAGTGATGGCTATGTTTTATTTTTACCAGTATCCAAATGATGAGACCCTCCTGATGATTCCTCTGATGCCCCTTTAATCAACTGGCATATAGGGCCTTTCCACACTACACTGTCATAATGCTATTGTTCTACTTTCAACATCCTGTGGAATTCTGGGGTTTGTAGTTTGTTGAGGCCAAAGAACTCTCTGGCTAAAGTGCAAACCCCAGGATTCCATAGGATGTTGAAAGTGCAATAATAGCACTATAACTGTGTAGCGCAGAAAGGCCCATAGTCCCAACCCCACAAGAACCGTGAATGGAGAGAACTGATGAGATTCTTCCCTCAACTTGCGTGATAGAGCTGCTAATAAGCAAAATTTTGTTCTTCTCATTCTCTTCTGGTCATGCAACTTGGTGTTTTCCTTATAAGCTGATATTGCAACTGCATTGCCTGGCTATTTCCTGCTTATTTGTAAAAGCTGGGTCTCCAGATTTATCCAAAGCACTTCAAGTTCTGTTGTTGTACTCCAAAACCCAATTGGGTGAATTTGTTCCAATCTAAACCTGGTACAGATTGGTCCAAGTTACCTTAATTTGTGTTGCTATTATGATTTGGCTGAGTCACTTGCAGAGCTTTAGTATCAAATGTTGCCTCTACATAATGTGAATTATTATCAACACAGTGTAACTTATATGTCATTTTCAAATTGTGCTCAAAATACTGTGTAGTAATAAAAAAACAACTAAAAGCAAACATTAAATAAAAGCAACTATTTCAATATTTTTCAGTAGCAAAACAAATAACATAATCTGTATTTCATTCACCTAATCACTTTTTCTCATAGTGAATTTAGCTGGCAAGTATTAGCAATAACAACTGATTGACGATCACACACATATAATGTCAGGAGTGAGACTTGTTGCATAGGTCTTTCCCCCCTTATTAGCACCTTGCCAAAAGGATAAGTGACACTAGGGCCATTTCCGCACTTACATTCTATGATTCCACTTTCAACCTCCTGTGGACTTTGTAGTTTCCTGAGGCCAAACAGCTCTCTGGCTGAGAAGTCTAAATGCCCCTCCCTAAACTGCAAACCTCAGCATTCCCTAGGATGTTGAAAGTGGAATAATAGTGCTATAAGAGTGTAGTGCGGAAATGGCCTGGGTTAGAAGGATCTGTGTGATTGGTCCACTCATATAAGAATACAGGAACTTGTCTTAATCCAGGTCATGTTATTTATCCATCTAACCAACAGCAACTTTCTAATAGGCAGCTTTCCACCTACCTGCCATCTGATCCTTCTAAATGTATGTATCAGGGATATATCTGGACCTTCTCCATGTACCAAAACATCTACTTTGTCACTAACCAATAACCTTTCTCTTATGGTGAACATAATCAAATATGCACTGCAATCCTGTGAGAAACCATCACTCCAATGTGACTGTGTTAAGAATGTGAAGATATGCTATACACCTAGGGCATGATACTTTCTTTACTCTCACTGTGTTTCATCTTAGTCCACGTACCTAACCCTTAGGTCTCCCTTGACAAATGGACTCTTTCATACAACTGTGTGGTATCATTACTCTCAGGAAAGGAGTAGTGAACATTGCTTTCTTTAAAAGAATTATCTATGTAAAACTAAGAGGATGGTGTAACACACAAATTCTTCTCCCTTTTTTTTTGCAAGAAATGTAATAGGCTATTACATGAGATTTATGAAATTATAATCACTCAAAAGAAACTGTTCATCATGATACATCGATGCTTTTACTGCGGCTGAATAAAGACTAATGTTTTAATGCAGATGAAATAATCTATCTATAATTCATTCTTGCACCAAATATCTCTAGTTTTTGTCATTAGTCTTATTCAAGCAAGGAGATCATTAAAGATGGGATAAATTGCTCAAAAATAATCTGAATGCAGATTAAGAAGGCTGATGATGACAAGTTCAAGTCTTTCTTACTTTATATTTGACACTTCAGAACATGGTGTTACAGTGCAGGGTGTGTGTGTGACAGTATATGGTTTTCCAGATATTATTGGGTTCTACCTTTCATCAGCCCCAACCAGCGTAGCCAGTGGTGAGGATTTATGAGAGTTGCAGTCAAAGAAAAACTAAAAGATCATTAGTTACCCCATCCAGCTATTATACTACTACTCTTTTCTTGTTTCTTCTTCTCCATCTCCTCCTCTCTTTTGTTTTCCTATTCCTCCTTCCTTGAGCCCAGATGAAGCAATCATGATTTATTTTATTAGAAGTTACTAAAAAAAGAGACAAATTAGAGAAAATTGCAACATTCTAAACTCCTGATAGTCTTTTAAAGTTGAAATTGTAACATCATGGGTACAAAAGTAGCTACAACCAATGATGTATGTAAGTCTTTTACTCCAAGTCTCAAGTCTGGGAGCCAACTTTATACCCTGACCTATGTTCCAGAATTTCTGGACAGAGTTGAATAAAGTCAGTTTTAACAATTTAAGCAGAGTTGGCCCTCCACATTTGTGATTTTGCCATCTTCAGCTTCAGAGATGAGGAATAGGATCCTTCTTATCCCCTCTTGCTGAAGCTGGAGGCTTTTGTGCCAGTGGGCATAAAAGAGTCTGCAGCTTTAAAAGCAGGGATAGGATCTTTCTTATTCCCCATTACTAAAGCTTCAAAAGCTGTAGAAGGAAGGATCCTTCCTCCTCAAGCCCACTGCATAACACACTTGCTGTTCTCTGAGAAACATGTCCTGTGTTTTGGGGAAAAGTCTTGCCTTCTGCTCTTAGGAAAAGTTTTAGAAGGCTCCTCCAATATGCAGTGGGGACAGGCTGCTGAACAGACCTGAGCCTGTCTCAAGCCCATTGCTTAGCCTATTTGCTGTTCCCCTCCGAGAAATGTGCTCACACTATGGGCTTGAGACAGATTGTCATATGATCAGTAGACAAGAAGAGATGGAAGCATTCTTCAAAGTAGTCAGGTTTCTGGATGAATATGTTATGTTACTGAACCAAAGGCATCAAGTCAATCACTAAAATTATACAAGTCTCGAGTCAAGTTGAGTCAGTGCATCTTTGCTGCTGAGTCGAGTCTGAGTTGAGTCACTGAGGAGTCTTAAGTCCAACTTGAGTCTGAGTCAGTCAACTCAAGTCTACATCACTGACTACAACGTATTCAGTGTTTCTCTATGAAAATGACACCTGCTAGAGTGCATGGTTGTGAAATCATGCCATGATCTTTTGTTGTTTCATCAATGTATAGGATGCCAAAACCTATATCCAAATACTGGAGGCTCATTGATTTACATAGTGATCTTAGGTAGTGTTGACTAACCATTCAGCAATGTCTTCAATGGATTTATTTTAACTGAGACTACCAGTTGGGTTTAGGCTAAGAATGTGGATCATATGGTTCTCCAGAAGTTATTGCAATGCATGCCTGGCCAACCCCAAACCAGCATAGCTACTGGTAAGGACTTCAGGGACCTGCAGTACAATAATATTTGGATGGCCACATGATTCCCACTTCTGATTTAGGTCCAGGAGTTTCAAAATATGTCATGCTATTCATTTTTTTATATAAAGTAAGAAGTAGAATCTGCTACAGTGGAGAATGTCATGTCCTACCATGCCATCTTCTAATCTGCTGCATTCCATTTTCTATTCCCTCTCCCCAAACAATCAGCATTCAGTGATCATGGAACATGGTCAGCCCTTATTGTACTCTTTTGAGTACAACCAATTGTTTCAAAAGAAGGTGTTATATACACATGTATATATATATATATATATATATATATATATATATATATACACGCACACACATACATCTGTAAGTTTCAGGTCTGTCTGAGACTTCTTGTATGTCCCCCATGGATTGCCATGTCAGCAACATTGAAATTTGAGGAGCAAAACCAGAGACCAGAGGGCAGGTCATTTTGATCTCACAAATGGGGGGGGGTACTTGTGATGTCAATGTTTCCTAGGTCAGCTGATTGTGGAAATGGCATGAGGGCAAAGGGCCCAGAATTTGGGCATGAAAAGCTGTGAAAACTAGAGCCTGGGAAAAAATGATAAAGCATTTTTCAATGACCAGGCAAACAGCAAAAAGCACTCAGTAAGTTCACCATTAGCCTCTACCCATCCCCTCCACTCACTCCTGGATTTGGGTGCACCAACATTTCACAACACAACATATCTTTGCAGCAGGTCAGAGAACCTTTGGACCCATCTGAAAATGGGTGGACATGGGTGAGCATGCTCACCATACAAATGTCATTCTTTTCTTCCTTTGCTGCCATCTGTTCTGAGATTTTTCTCTCTGCTTGAAGACCTGCAGAAGCATAGCAGTTCCCTGAGATTTAGTGAGTGCCCTGAAATATGGCCACCCTAGTCGTGTGTGTGTGTGTGTGTTGGGGGAGGGATATTTTGGTTACATAAGGCTGCAAACTGAGAGAATGAGCTCATATTGTGCCTGGATCTCTTGTCTACAACTCAGCTCCAGTCTTTCTCCATTTAGGAATATTTGGTATCTATGTCAAGTAGAGTGTAGTGTGGTCAGTGAAGTAACAGCTTGTAGTAGAAAACAGGAGAAAATACTCAGGAGGATCTTGTAAGGCTGAAAAAAAAGGAAAACTTACATTTATTGTTTCAGGAAATCCATCTGGGGATAGGAAAGGAAATAGACAAAAGATTAACTTAATTTCAGTGGAAGAGCCCCTAAGGCTGGCTTTCGTGTGTGGGTGTTTGGCTAGTGTACATCTCGAGGCAGGAGCCTCTTTGCAGATATAGGAGACAAAGGGCTAACTAACTTTTTGGAAGAAGGAGGAAGTGACCTCCATAGGCAGGAAGGAAGCTAAAGGCTTCTGCCATTTCTCTCAGCATCGGTGCCCCAGTTATATCAACTTTACATCTGTATCACACCATAAGACAGACCTACATAGAGGCAATCATTTCCTCCTTCTGATAACACATGCTAAAACTTTCATACATTCAAATTCATTTGAATTTACAGATAAGGAACAAACACACATGCAGAGGAAGGGGTGAAATGCTACTCACAGTTCTTTGGGAATCTTTGCACATTGCTTTAGAAATCAGAAATGTCTGAATACAGATTGTATGTATACAGTTTGGTGAGTAGTTTTGGGAGCCATAGTTCCTGTCCAGGTATATAGTTGCTGATCATGCATAGTTCCTGGCAAGCACATCACAGATATCCAAATAAATGTCTATATGGAAAGCACAGAGTTTGCTCCCTGGCTCAGACAACTGGGGGGGTTCTGGTCCTGTGGTCAGGTAAGCCACTTGATGGTCTGCCTGTTCCATTTCATCTTGGAATGGTTCTGATAGCCTTCCTGTCTAGCTGCTTATGCTGTGGTAAGCAAGCAAAAGGAGGAGGCGAACAGCCTTGTAAGGCTAGTGACTTCTAACCTCCGGCAAAGTGTGCTGACAGAAACAGCAGCTATTCAGTTAATGAATGCATGAGATGGAGGCAGAGGGAGCAGGTGCATTAGCTGCAGTTTCTGAATCAGTCTTGTATATGCATAGGTCCATGAAGGAAAGCCCCATTGAATTTTGAGGCTATCACTTAACATGAGGAAGATCAAGCTGAAACTTTCACTAACCCACCAAAATGGTGATGATCCTTCCTTATTAGGGCCATTTCCGCACTACACTCTTATAGCACTATTATTCCACTTGCAACATCCTATGGAATCCTGGGGTTTGCAGTTTCAGGAGGGGCCGGCCAGCCGCTCCCAAAACTGCAAACCCCAGAATTCCATAGGATGTTGAAAGTGGAATAATCGTGCTATAAGAGTGTAGTGCAGAAATGACCTAGGTCTCATTTATAATTTCTCCTGATATTACTGTATATATGTTCTTTTCTCCCTCTTCTCTCTGCATTCCTTGGGATGGAAAGACGATTTGAAGATATTCTTTCCTATGTTGAAAAATGGGTTTCCTGACAGTCAGGAACCCCCGTCAGAAAGAATAATAGACCCAGGAGAATCTTGAATCTTGAACAATTTTCCCCTGGAATTTGACATCTCGAAGTGTTGCATCAGAATTGTGTTGGAAAAAATGTGTTTCACAGAATTTCTCCTGTTTTCTTTGCAGAAAATGCTGGCTGACTTTCTGTATTACAGTTTTGGATTTGTGACCTAGAATAATAGATCCATAACTGCTCTGTCCCCATTCAGCAAGACTATATAGTCTTATGGTAAGATTATGTGAATGCCCTTGATCAGCCCATCTTACGGCTACATTGGGCAAAGGAGATTCTTTCAGCTGCTGGTCATGATGCAAGGAAGATAACATTTCAGGCTCCCCCCATGAACAAGTGAGGCTACAACAATTCAGACCCCCGTTGCAATTCTTCATGGCAGTCTTGCTTACTGGTGGAAGCAGGCTGGAAATGTGATTCTTCTTGTGCCCCAATTGGCATCTGAACAGATTTCTTTTGCCTGACGAAGCTGCTGATTGGCTTGAGAGGTGAGGCTAGGTAAAGTTAACAATGCATAACTAAATAGTTAACATAAAATATTGGCAGCTGTTTCCTGAGCTGGAACCTTGCTCTCTGTGCAGAAAATGGGTATTTTGAACAAGAAAATAGGGGTTTTTCTTTGCAGAATAATTATTGTACAACACTTTGGCATGTTCAATAGAAAGTATTGTGAAAGAATATTAGTGTTTCCCCTCAACAGGGAGGAAATTATATTCATTATTTTTTTCCTCACAGACAAGAACAAAATAGTCACAGATTTACATTCCAACCCCTTACTAGCTTTCTTGGTTCCTCCTCTATACCATATTGCCCATATGTGGAATTACTTATCCCTCCTCTTCATCAGATTACTTCCTTCATGCTCTACTAAAGACTAATTTAATAATACCATGTAAAGAAGGTGACCTCCCTCTTTTACTGTAACTGCTTCTTTTGATTCCTGATTTAATTCCCAATAAGTTTCTAATTGATTCTGAAGAATTTACACAATTATAGCTGGTGAATGGAGTCAATTCACCAATTCCCGACAGGCTGTAATTTATTTTGAGAGAGAGAAAAGGGGCGCCCAGTGAGAACAAGTGTCTTTTATTAAGCCATATAACCAACAAATGTCAAACAGTAGCACAGACTGTAAAGGCATTCCCAAAGCAATAGAAGTTACAATTACAGATGCCGTACATCAAAGCAAGGAACAGGCAGTAGATAAAGAACAGAAAGAATCCAAAACCTAAACAAAACAATGATACTCCTGTTGGAGAATGGAGGCAACTGAACACCCAGCAGCTGTAGCAGCAATTTAACAATCAGGAAAATAAGATAGTCACCTTCTAGGTCTGAATTTGCCATACAACTAGTCTAGGATGTCTATATCATCTTTCAATAGAAATTCCTAAAGCATCTACTCAGCATTATTTTAGGTAATGCATTCATGAACCAACAGGTGCAAAGGAATTCATGTCACATCTGGAAAGGCTTCACCCTCCTCATTTTTAGTGCAAACTATCAGAAAGGTGTTGTTCACTGTGTCAATCATTTTCTTCACAATTTTTTTTCCATTTAATTCTCCAAGTCAACATACTATGAAGCATTATATAACACATTCTTCACAGGACTAGTGCAACTAATACAATTGTTACAACACCTCTATAGGATATTTAGAAAGTAACGCGGTAATCACGAGAAGTCAACATGGATTTCTCAAAAATAAGTCATGCCAGACTAATCTTATCTCTTTTTATGATAGAGTTACTAGCTTGATAGATGAAGGGAATGCTGTGGATGTAGCATATCTCGATTTCAGTAAGGCCTTCGACAAAGTTCCCCATGACATTCTTGCAACGAAGCTAGTAAAATGTGGGCTGGACAGGGCTACCGTTAGTTGGATTTGTAATTGGTTGACCGACCGAACCCAAAGGGTGATCACGAATGGCTGCTTTTCGTCCTGGAGAGAAGTGACTAGCGGGGTGCCACAGGGTTCTGTCCTAGGCCCAGTGCTGTTCAATATTTTTATCAATGACTTGGATGAAGGAATAGAGGGCATGCTGATCAAATTTGCAGATGACACCAAATTGGGAGGGGTTGCTAATACGCCAGAGGACAGGATCAAAATTCAAAATGACCTGGATAGATTGGAGAGCTGGGCCAGGGCGAACAAAATGAAATTCAACAGAGAGAAATGTAAGGTCCTACACTTAGGCAGAAATAATGGAATACAGAAATATAGGATGGGGGACACGTGGCTGGATAGCAGTACGTGTGAAAGGGATCTAGGAGTCTTCATAGACCACAAGCTGAACATGAGTCAGCAGTGTGATGCGGCAGCCAAGAAAGCCAATGCAATTCTCGGCTGCATCAATAGGAGTATGGTGTCTAGATCAAGGGAGGTACTGGTACCACTCTACTCTGTTTTGGTTAGACCCCATCTTGAATACTGTGTCCAGTTCTGGGCACCCCAATACAAGAAGGATATTGACAAGCTGGAGCAAGTCCAGAGGAGGGCGACCAAAATGGTGAGAGGCCTGGAAGCCATGCCCTATGAGGATAGACTTAGAGAGCTGGGTATGTTTAGTCTACAGAAGAGGAGGTTAAGAGGGGACATGATAGCCATGTTTAAATATTTGAAGGGATGCCACGTAGAGGAAGGAGGGGTCTTGTTTTCTGCTGCTCCAGAGACCAGGACAAGGAGCAATGGATTCAAGCTGCAGGAAAGGAGATTCCACCTGAACCTCAGGAAGAACTTCCTGACAGTCAGGGCTGTCCGGCAGTGGAATATGCTGCCTCAGAGTGTAGTGGAGTCTCCTTCCTTGGAGGTTTTTAAGCAGAGGCTTGATGGCCATCTGTCGGGATTGATTTGAGGGTGTTCCTGCATGGCAGGGGGTTGGACTGGATGGCCTGTGTGGTCTCTTCTAACTCTGAATTTCTATGATTCTATGATTCTATGATATTTCAATATTATTATCCTCTTCTTGTATTTGAAGATGGGAGCAAAGTTATTTAATGGTGAGGGGAAATGCTTTGCTTAAAGCTACACAGTGATTTCATGGCAAAGATAAGATTTAAAGCAGGCCATTTTGATTCATAGGTCACTCTATTTTGCGGTAATAGCTCTTCTATATGTTTCAGCAAGTATTATATGAATATTTGTCCCCATTAGTATTAATACCATTAACACTAGTAATTAAAATCAGCTACCATTCCAGTAGATGCTAGTTTATTTTTAACTGACGGCTTGTGGAGACCTGTAATTCAAATGAAGCAGAAAAAATTCAAACATATCAGTCCTATTAGTACAAACTAGGGTAGATCCATTTAATAACTGAAATTCATGTAATTATGAACTCACTATTAAACAATTGATTCAAAGAGTTTACTCTAGTTTGGACTAACAATAGCTGTGTAAAGTGCAAAAATACAGGCAAAAGCACAAGGGGTGTGTGTGTTGCTTTTTTTATTTAAATGATTAGTCCTATATTAATATATCAAAATGTACACAAAAAGCCCATTTTGACAAATCATAGTGAAATTTCTGTGTAATTTATTCAAAGTGCTGTGAATATTCACCGTAGGGCTTGTGTGAATATACGAATACATATAAACCTAGATTCTTTGTCATTTCAGCATAGCATAAATAATCCATTGGCAGAGTTATGTAAGTTTGTGTGATGTAGCCCCTGTACTGAATTCCAGTGTAGTCCATCAATGGTCACTGCACATGACTAACAGCCCATTGTGCAATTGCAATGCACAGTGTGCATTGCCTTACAACAATGCACATTTGCATGCTACCTTATGCACTTCAGTGTGCTCATGCCTGCACAACTGTGCCTCATGTGCAACTCCACTTTTTTTTTTATTATTGTTTATTTGTATCCCGCCTCTCCATATGGATCGAGGTGGCGAACAACTTACAAATAGCATGTATTTCGAAACATTTCTATACATGCCCCCAACAAGCTGGGTACTCATTTTACTGACCTGCGAGGATGGAAGGCTGAGTCAACCTTGGAGCCTGGCAGGATCGAACTCACAACCTTGTGCTTGCGGTACTGGCATTTAACCACTGCACCACCAGGGCTCCTTATGCTGGATGTGACCCATTGTCCATGAGCTAGATATGGCCATTGCACATTTATGCTGCTTTATTTTTCATTATTAAAACACTTCTGTCCCACTCTTTATCATGGGAGCTGAGGGAGGGAATACAATATAACCATTCAAACATTTCCATATTAAAACCATACATAATTTAAATGAGACAAAAAACATATTAAGCAAATCAACAGTTAAAACCATTTAAAATCTACAACAATTTAAACTGTGTAAATGTACACTTGGAAATAAATTCATTCTTGAAGGCTTCTTTTTAAAAAGCCATGTTTTGGCTTGACACGTGAAAAGAAAACTAATGTCATTATCAGTCAGGCTTCCAAAGGGAGTACATTCTACATTTGAAGTGCCACAGCTGAGAAGATCCTGTCTCGTCTCCTCCCATTTCACATTGGCCTCATTCTTGGGCATTTATATGTAAAGAGAAGCACTCTTTCAAGTTTTGGCATCCAAGCCAGTGCACTGAATTCAGATTGGACATTTACTGGCAGCCAGTGCAGCTCCTTGACTGTTGTTATATGCCTTTTTCAATTTTGCAAGAGTAATTTAAATTATTTTTATCAGCTAAATAGCAATACCTACAACTGAAACATTTGCTACATTCCAAATTATAGAATCTTACAATTAATATGATTAGTTTTCCTCCTTTTGCATTTTTTATTTTTCTGCTTCTGTTATATAAGAACATTACTGTATGTAACTGAGATCCCTTTTGAATGCAAATAAAATAAAGAATGAAAATAAAATAAATAAAATGATCTTAAGCCAGCACATTGAATTCAGATTGGAAATGCATTGATAGGCAGTGCAGCTCTTTTAAAACTGTTGCAATGTGCTGTCTATACAGTTCTTAGGTCAGCTGTCTTACTGATGCATTTTTCATTAGCTGTAGCTTCCAATTTATCTTCAAGGGTAGCCCCACATAGAGTGCATTGTAGTAGTCTAATTTTAAAAAAATTACTCTGCATACATAATACAACTTATGTCTCTAACAGAATGCTGTCCAGTGTTACTTTGTCTATAGGCTTAAGGACAGGCAGACAGACAGGCACATGTATGCTCACATCTCTCTGGAGCCATTGTTAAGGCTCTTTTAAAATCTATATTGACTTCAGAGAGGCAATTGCTTCAACCTGGGGATACTGAAGTGAAGAAACGTCATATTTGGTCTTTTGTTTAGCACTACCTAGTGCATAAGATTTCATTTTTCTCATAGACATTTTATATAAGGTTTGGTGGTTAATTTTTGATGGCTAATCTAAGCCAAAGAAATACAGGTATAACACATCTATAAATACAGGCATAATGTTTAGCAAATTAGTATAAAAGTTCATGTGTTGTCATTGCCAGTTCAAAATAAATCCATGATGGATTTTGACCCTAAGATTCCAATCAAATCATGAGTTAAATCATGCCATTTATGAGAGGAAAAGTGAACATACAAACAATAACTGAGGAACTAAAATGAAAGACTAGTGTTTATATATAAAATGTGTACTCCCCAATATAGGAATTCATGAACACAACAGAAGGTTGTGCTTGCAATGCTGTGTTTTCAAGGAACACAGGGTGAATACAGATATCATTTCCCAAGTAGTAATTTTCACAGTATGTATGTAATCAAATGGAAAGTTGTTCTTCTGAAATATCCTGCCAAATTCCGAGGAAAACATTATCTCATGCCTGCGCCTAATTAGAAATCAGAAGAAGCAAGGGAGTAGTACAATCACATCACTTGGCAGGACTTTACAGACTACTAGTTTCTCAAGAGACTATGTATGCGCCATAGCAAGAGCCACTACTGAGTAAATGGATGTTTATAGTATCTGTATGATTAATCTACACAGCTTGTGTATTGCAAGGTTACGACGGGGAATGTGTAAGCAATTTGCCCAGCTGAATTTTTTTTCCTTTAAAAAAAAGAAATAAATGCCTGATCAGTACCTCCCAAACTAAATATGAAAACAGATGCAGCTTTTGGTCAGAAAACTGTACCTTGCCAGGCTTGCAGTCCACTGTATAAAAGAAAGATAAGGGGAAAAAATATTCAGTAACATGCAGATATTTGAAAAATGTGCAAAACGCTGCATACATTTCCAAAATTCAATTGTTGTAAGCTGCTTTGAGTCCCAACCTGGGAAAAAAGCTGAGTGTAAATAAAGATGGTGATGATGGTGATGATGGTGGTGATGATGATGATGATGATGGAACAACAGCAGCAACAACAACAACACATTTTAGGCAATGTGTCCATTAGTGCTGATTTGAAAAATATGCACAAAAATACATTGGGATCATCTGTTAAAGACACATGCACATAAAACCAGTACAGAATGAACATAAAAATGGGATAAGGAGAAACTTTGTGGAAATGGATTCCTATTACAGTCAGCCCTCCATATCTGCACTTGTTGTAACCACAGAGTCAACCAACCATCACTTGAAAATATTTTTAAAAAATCCAAAAAGAAAACTTTGATTTTGCCAATTTATACAAGGGATGTAATTTTACTACACCACTGTACATAATGGGGCATGGGTATCCACAAATTTTGGTGCATCCCGGAAACAAATGCTAGTGGATACCGAGGTCCCATTGTATAGGCAGGGAGGTCTAAGACACTGATTGAGACACCAATGAAAGTGTGGTTCATAGAACATGGAAATGGGGTTCCACCAAAGACAGCCAAATTCAGTTAATAGTCTGCTTAATATTTTGTGCCATTTCTAGATAGAATCAGATTGGCCCAATTTGGTTCCAAAGTAGAATGACACAATGTGATTTGGACTAATCCAGAAATTTGCATAAGATGGACTAGGTCTTCAGTGTAACTATAGAAAAAAGCAGCAAGGTGGCGTGATGTGAAGGGGGAAGAAAGAAGCTGGACTTTGCTCACTGACGCCTCCAACATGCAGTCTGTGGCAAGAATCTCTTCAATCCCCTTGTCTCTTAGAGTGTGGGCAAAATTTTCCCCTTGTTTTTCCCTTTCAGTCTGAGAGACCTTTTTCAAATCAGAAAGTAAACTGAAAATTGAAATTCAGTTTACTTCCTGGATAAGAACAAAATCCAAAATGTGGGGCATTCAGCTGAATGCATATGTGTTTAAAAACTTTTGTTTTTTGTTTTTATTCTTCCTAGTACAAAAAGGCCAACTCTTAAACTTTTTTCCTTCAAATTTCTAAGGTTAATTCCATCTTTTGAGTCTATTGTGTCTCAAAATTTCACACACCTATATGAAAACAACAACAACAAAAAGTTGTAACCATTATAGGTCAACTCAAATTTCTGAAGCTTGATTCAAATTTGCGTCCAGATCAGATGGGGTGAATCTGAATTGTCCCAGATGACATTGTGGCTTGATTTAAGTTTCTCTGAATGAAGTGATGTCCCTTTTCAATACTCTAATCAAAAAAGTGCACACCTTCCCATAATAACTCCATTGAAATAAATGCAATGGAAGACAATAAGCTGCCCTTTCACCTCAAAGTCTGCACCCCAGTTCTAACCTTACCTCACCTTATGTTGTTTGAACACCACATAAAGCTGCTTTCTTTGAGGAGACTTCAAGGCCTTTCACATACACAGTTATAGCAATATTGTTCCAATTTTAGTTTTATGGCTGCATCCTGTAGATAATATATAGGTTCGGGAAGATATTTAGAATTCTCAGCCAGGAAGCTCTAGCACTAAATCCCAGGACCTAGGATTCCACAGGATGTAGCATATGGGCAATTTAAGTGGATTCACAGTGCTTTAATTGTACAGTGTCAAAGGGCTTCTGGTGGTTAAATTTTTCCACCGTTGCTTGACAATCTGTAAACCTAGTACCTGTTTGTAAATGTAAAGAGATTTTAATCAAAGAGACATTATAAATATTTTCATGTTTACATAGTGTCAGGCAGGACTTTGGTTAGAAATACACATTTCATGAACGAGTTGGCTTCAGAGTCAAAAGCATGGTTGCAGACTTTCTCTCTCTATTTCTCTCTCTCTTTTTCAAAAGCACCGTTTTCTGCTTCTGCCCATGTGTCACATACCATAATGCTTTAATCAGTCATGCCATTGCCATCTTTAAAAGAGTACATCAATATTCTAGCCTGCACCAGCTGTGTTTTCCTCCAGTGCTGTCCTAAGGTGTGCAGAGTAACAGCAATTAAATCAAATTACTTGGCTCAAAATTCCTATGAAGAAAGTCTAAGAACCAGAGTGGGAATTCCCAAGAATGGAAGCAGATCGTTATATAACTCTAAGAAGTGTGATTTAATCGGAACTAATAACAGCTTCTCAGTTGGGCTTCTGGCATTCTTTTGTAAGAACTTTATAAAGCTGGAACTTTCTGCTTTGAACTGTCACACATGCTGATAGGCTCAATGGTTATCATAAGGAAGAACCCATCAGGAAAGAGGAACTGCCACAAATTGGAAGACTATATTTAACTTTTTGAATATCCATAAAAGAAGGCACACTTCTTTAATTGCAATATGTCAGGATGTGTAGCCCCTGTCATAAGAGGATCTGCTGGATATATATTGAAACAGTGTATGGTAGACAGCATAGGAGCAATGCTAGAGTTTAGTTAGAGAGCTACAGATATCGAGTGTGAATTGTTGATCGCAACAATATATCTGTTTGAAGCTTGTTTGTGCATTCCAATGTATCAGATGGTTAATTGCTTTCTTGCCCTTGGCTACAATGTATCCAATGAAGGGGGAGAAGATTGGAGTGGGAGAAAGTAAAAGTATCAAAAGGTGTTTTGGGAACTTGAAGTGTCTAAAGATAAGAAAATATGTCCCTGCCCCAAGGATTAAAGAAGGGTAAACAACTGTGAGCCTGGGAAATGTTTAAAGATATGGGATGATATTAAGTTTATTGTCCTCTCTAATCACAGCTTTGCACATGTAAAATCTGTAAGTGTAGGCATAAAAATCATGTATGCCTTAGTCTCAGCAACTTCACAATTGTGCTATATAGAATCATAGAATCATAGAAATGTAGAGTTGGAAGAGACCACAGGGGCCATCCAGTCCAACCCCCTGCCATGCAGGAACACCCTCAAAGCACTCCCGACAGATGGCCATCAAGCCTCTGCTTAAAAACCTCCAAGAAAGGAGACTCCACTACACTCCGAGGTAGCATATTCCACTGCCGGACAGCCCTGACTGTCAGGAAGTTCTTCCTGAGGTTCAGGTGGAATCTCCTTTCCTTTCTGTCTACCTCAGAGTGAAGTTTGTGCATTGTGAGTTATCCAGTGTCATGCCCGGCTTCAGAAACCCCGATAGAGAGGAGGAGAGTTCTGATTCAGAGGCAGAGGATAGCCCAGAGGAACAGAACAACCAGCAGGAGCCAGAGCAAGAGGAACAGAATGACCAGCAGCAACAGAGGAAGAATCAGCACAGGCACCTACCTGGGCCGAATGATGGCAAGAGAAGGAAGGACTCAGATGTTCAGCTTGTTTATATACCAAACAAGCCGTAATGAGAGAACATTTGCATCAGACTGTAAATGAGAAGCATCTTTTCTCACTAGGGTCAACGACTTCTCTTCTTGGTGGTTGAAAACCTGTGTCTGTCCCTTGCTTCCTTGCCCAGAACTCTGTCTCCAGTTGGACCTTCACTTGCCATGTGACTATGAGACTGGTTAGCCCTTTGGATTGGATATTTTGGAACTCTGGACTTTTGGTTCTAATTTGGACTGGACCTGAACTGCTCTCTCTCACTCTCTGTCATGAGTAGGAACCCTGTTCCTACAGCCTGCTAATTTCTATTAGCTCTTGAAACCTCTGCCCAGCCACCTAGCCTGTCTGAAACATGATATCCAGGGCATGACATAATAATACAGATAAAATAAAAGAGAAAAGGATCTTCAGTATATCTTTGTTTTGTTCTTTCCAACTGGCAAAGGGCAGTTTCAAATGATACTTTGGCCAAGAAGCTGGAGAAAGCAGAGGTTGCTACACTCATCAAGTCATTTCTAAGCACAGATGAGATCACTATATCATTCTTTACTTGGTACTGATTTAAAAAAGGTTGAAAGTTTTCTCTTGGTGCAGAATGCAGCTTTCCAAGCTGTTCACAGAATCTAGGTGATAAGACCATACAAAATGGAATCTGAACTAGGTGAACTGGTTGCCAATGCATTTCCAGGCCCAATTTAAAGTGTTAAAGATTCTCTTTAAAAATCCTCAAAGGTTCTCTTGGACCAGGTTGTTTGAAGAACCACATATACTCATGCAAAGTTGCTACAGAGGTCTGAGTGATATGACCCATGATAAGATGAATGAGATTGTGAAGCACAAGAAACAAAACCTTTACTGTGAGGGCACCATCTGTTTGCAATGTCCTATCATGAAATAGAATATAGGATTATCTTTTTACATCCTTTTTGTTATTCCTGAGGTTGGCTTTAGCATTTCATATTGACTTAACTAATTGCATTTTATATTGCATTGTTTCATATTTGTGAAGTATAAATGGTATAGAAATGGGCCAGAATCTTGTAACAGTTTTACTTAAGTATTTAAGTACCTTCTCCTGGTGTGATCCTTTCCTCTAAACCTGACGGAAACATCATATCTCTGATTATTGGCAGAATGGCTCAGGTCATCAGCAAAACAGCCCTCCTTCTCCCCATGAAGCTAATGTCTGGTAAAGTAGGTTGGGAAGTTAGTTATGATCATGGCAACAGCATCAAAATTGTGATAAAGCAGAGAATGTGAACATGAAAAGGGTATACTTCGGTGACTGTTTCATTGCTTAGTCATGATTTTGACACTACTGCCATGATCTTAACTCACTCCCCTTCAACCTGCTTCACCAGACATTAGCTGCATTGGGAGAAGGATGACCATTCTGCTGATGATTAGGTTTTTTGGAGTCAGACCAGAAAACACTACTTGTTAAGTATAAACTGACAAGGATTCCAGCCATTTTTTAAAAAATAAAGTTATAATTCAGAAGCAATAATTCAATCCCAATTTTAAGATATGACTATGACCTCTCTCTCTCCCTCCCTCTCTCTCTCTCTCTCTTTTTTTTTGCTATATACTTTTTAAAACCTCTCTCTCTCTCTCTCTCTCTCTCTCTCTCTCTCTCTCTTTTCCTCTCTGAAAGCTAACGATAATGGCACCTTTAACAGAAAGATCAAGCAAGATAAGAAGAATCCACATTAAGGAAAGATTAAAAGTGATCCCAGCCACAGAGAGAATTTAGAAGATTAAAAGCTATATAGAAGCAGATAACAAGATAAAAAGAAAACAGCAAAGAGACATCAAAAATATGACAACAAAGACAGAAAGGAAAATAGACAAGGATTAAATGAAACTAGTGTGAAAGAGTCCTTTTCAGTCTATGTATCTGAAGTGGGAGAGAACTGGGGGATGTCAGCTAATAATAAAAAGATGGATCAAAGGGGGTTATAGTAGGTGTATAATAGAGATGAAAGAGAAGAGTGGCAACTAAGTCTTATCAAAACAGGAAACCTCATTTTCAGATGATCATAGCAAATTATATACATATGTCATCAAATGAGCATAAAATAATTACTCTATAATTTGGAATGCATGTGACTTAACAGCTATCTGCCTAGGGGCATGTAGTGTAAATTATAGTTTTCACAACAGAATGTTGTTAAAGCTATCAAATACTAACTGGTTCATTGTGGCATAAGCTTCTCACTGGCAGCCAACAACTTTAATAGACAGATGAATTGGCTGGAGAAATGGCTAGGTCACAGGTGTTGAAGTACAATAAAGAATAAATCAAATAAGCTGAACAACAATACAAAATAAATTTCCTGGCACCAATTGGCTGAGATGTGGTAACACAATAAGCATTTGCAAACATTCTAATAACCCAGAAAATGTAGCACTTGAGAATCCATGCCCAAAATGAAAAGGAAAGTCGGTCTTGTGGATGGAAATTTCTCACACAGACTTAGTTGCTGGGAATAAAGTTGTGGATAGAAATGTAAATTGGAAAACATTTGAGAAAGGGAGCTTTACTTTTTAAGAAAAAAGGGGTTACCACCGAAAATGATGTCTTTTTGTCTCCAGATTACTGAATATTCTGATGTCTTTACAATGAATGTTTCCACGTTCTTTGAGAGAGACTAACATTGTAAAGGAGGAGAAAGACTGTGTAATGATACAAGGTCACAAGATAAATTGTACTAGGAATTACAGAAGGGTAAAGGGAAACTTGTTATGTAGCAAACATTATATAAGTAGAAATAACACAGTAAAAATAATGATAGTGATTAATCTGAGACATATTTTTCAGGGGCTCAGCAAAAACATGGAGGAATTCAAGCCCAATCAGAGAACAGGTTAAAATTAAGCTCTCTTGCTTGATTTTGATTTTTGATGAAGTTATGCACAGTGTACTAATTTACACATTAAATTATGATTCTGAATTTGCATCCCCACTATTGATGTAAACCCACTGGGTGACCTTCTGTAAGTCACAGTCTCTCAACCTCAGAGAAAGGCAAGCCCTCTCTGAGCAAATCTTGTCAAGAAAATGGTGTGACAGGTTTGCCTTAGAGTCACCATAAGTTGGAAAGAACTTGAAGGGAAACATCAACAAATTAGTGGAAATATTCCCTCTGCTTTAAGTTGTTTTTTTTTAAAAAAAAAATTAAAGAATCCCCATTCCAATGTCATGCCAATGACTGTGGAATAGAGATCTCCCTGTGCTATCATACCAGCTACACTTGTTGGAATGCCCTCAGCACAATATATTGTTACTCCAAAATGCGGCTGACTCAGGGGTCCACCCATGATGGCAGTGCCTCTGTGAAATGGTGGGGAATATTAGCTCAAAAGCAGGGGGCTGCAAGAGGGAGGTAACATTACACAATCTTTTACATCTGTGTATACTGGTACTAATGCAGGAAAGAACCACCTGGAGATTTGTTTGCTTTATTGGGGGAATTAACAATCACAGACACACAAGATCCAAGCAGTCTTGCAATCTCACAAGGCTAACTGAAAGAAAAGGGAGGAAAGGTTTAGACAGTGAGAGTTAAGGGTGAAGTGGATGATATTTACCTACCCAGAAATGAAAAGGCAAGGTGTTGTGGCTCAGAGCAAAGGTCCAAGGGTAATAGCAGAATGGGAATCAGAGAGGCAGAATAATAGCCAGCAAGCAGAAGTACTATTGCACTACCAGTCAGCCGGCTCAGAGCTCTTTTTCCAATACTCTGTTTCCACCCTGAGGGGGAAGGTGTTAATGGCTCTCTGGCAGAGCAGACAATGGGCTCCAGAATGAGCTAATGGCCTTAGCATTAAGTGACAAAGGACTGATGGGGATTGTGGTAGCTCCTTAATGGTGGGACAGGTGAGGGGACAAAAAGAGAGTTTCTGTGGACAAAAGGAGAAGGTTAAAGACAATCAGTCATTCTATGGAAACAGTTTCAGGTGCTATTGTTCCTAAAGGTTGAGTCACTGAGGGACATTTGCAAGTCCATTATCTCTGGACTTTCCCTGGTTATGCCCTAGCCATGCCCTGAAGTCTTGATCTGACCTAGTTTTGCGACACACACGTGCAGCAAGTTCCTCTTTTCCAGAAAGTTTCCCAGCCATAACATGACAGAATTTATATTTCATGCCAATTAAACATTTTGTCAACTAAACCATATCATGGAGTAGAGGTGTACAGTCTGGTAACAATGTCTCCACAGTTCTTCTGGTAGATTTCTCTGCTAACAGATCCCTAAGACCAACCAGCAGAAGGCAGTTCTGCTTGCAGAAGAGGGCATTCAAACAGGAGGAACAGATTCCCACTGGGAGAATATGTGTATGCGGAATCCCCTTAGAATGGGTATACCTCTGATTTAAAATGTCTTTCATTCTAGAGCCCCTTTTTAGTGTGAGGGAAAAAAGCAGTGTTTGTTATGTTAGTTAATGTCAAGTAATAATAGCTATGCTGTTTTTCTTACCACTGGAGAGCCAGAACCAACAAACATCCATTTGAGCTGGAAGTCAAGGGCTACTAGAGATCTATATAGGCAGATTGTCTCTTCATGTTATATAAGCTCCTTCCACATCCTGACTAAATGATTAATGACATAAAATGTTTTGTATGAAATCTGCCTATATAGATATCTTGACCTCTAGAAGCTGTTGGTGAGTTATATAAGCTCCTTCAACATCCTGACTAAATGATTAATGACATAAAATGTTTTGTATGAAAACTCACCAACAGAAAAGAGAGGGTATTGAAAAGATTATTGGCTATGACATCTTAAATGCAAGAAGGAGGATGAGAGAAAACTAGAATCAGTCAATCAGTCATCACAAGGGAAGACTAATGAACCTCTGCCCCACCCCGGAAGAAAAAGCCCATGTTCTACACTGAATAACTAAGAAGGAGCATTATTTAAGTGGTGCTTGTAAGTAGCCCAGCTTTTTAAACAGATTAGATTTCATGACCAGAATGCACATTTCCACTTACTCAGGAAGAAACATGATTTATGCTTCATTGCATGTTAGAACAGGGATTTATATTCACACTTTCAACAATGTTTTTACACATTACACCATCAATTACAAACAGTAATTCTCAGTTCCTACTTAAAGATATGAAAAAAAAAATTCAAAATAACCCTGGGGAAATCTTTCTCTTGCTCTGTGTGTGTGTGTGTGTGTGTGTGCACGCATGTGTAGCAGTGAGACTAATGGGGGGGTTGCACCAAATGTACTGGCTCATTTTTTCATGAAATGATCAGAGTAACTGCTGGACCATTTATTTTGTTCTATCCATATGAAAAATAATCAATGGATGCTTATAGGTACAGAGTACATGAAATCAATCTCCTAATGCTGTCCATTCTGAAAGCTGATATACAATATGTGTTTTGTTTTTGAAACTACTTGTTTATTTGTGATGAACAGGTTTCCTGCTTGTGAGGAACGGGCTGATCAATTTCCATGACATGACCAGATACCAAGATTCTGTTATCATCAATCTTCAATCTACATAAGGAAGGTTCCTTTGTTATTGTTGTTATGGGCCTTCAAGTTATTTCTGACTTAAAGCAACCTTAAGGTGAACCTATCATGGGGTTTTCTTTGCAAGATTTATTCAGAAGAGGTTTGTCATCGCCATTCTCGAGACTGAGAAAGTGTAAAGTTTCCCAGAGTCACCCAGTGGGTTTCCATGTCCAACCTGGCATTTGAACTTGTGTCTCCCATAGTCCTAGTCCAATGCTGGTCCATGACCGTAATAATAAAGATTCAGGTAGTCCTAGTCTAGCACTCAAACTACTACAGCATGCTAACTCAAGGTTTGTTTTAGTAAACATGATTCTCCTTGTAGCAAAGAACAAGTGGCAAAGAAAACAGGTTAGCAAAAAAGCACACACTAAAACAATGAATATCATGAGCAGAATGATTTTGTGTTTTGTCTCTTATTCATAATTCCTTCAAATATAAAGTTAATTGGGGAGATACAGCTGAAATCCTAGAGATGGGAACTGCAAAGTACTTGCCCTATTTTAGAGCCATCTCCAGCTTTTATGGGTCCCCCCCCCAGTTTTCCAAAACTGGAAGTAAGCAGATGAGTTTTGGAAAAGTTGCTATTTGGGCTCTAGGATATTTCCAGGATGGCAATTGTGCAAGTAAACTCAAACATAGGTACCACACCAATAGGATTTGTGTTATAGTATTATTATTATTTTTTTAAAAAGAAATATATCGGCCTAGCTTAGTACATAGGAGAGATTATTTTGACACACCTAGATATTCTGTTATGAAAATAACCTGCTTCCATAAGATTTCTCATGACTTGGGGTTTTTCCCCCCAAAAAAATGTATTAACACAAAGACATTTTTATACAAAGAAGTACATTTTCTACAAAATTCAGATTTTGCACATAACTTTAGGTAATGTCATTACACTTGCAAAAAACCAGGTTCTTTTTCCCCTGCAAATTACAGAAAATGCAAAAATTTGAATCTGCAAAGCGAAAATGCTGAAAAATAATCCCTATAATCTTGCCCAGAAGGGAGAACATTTTTTAAATTATACATTTTTGCAAGCAAAATGCACATAAAGATTTATACCACTACTCCAATGCTAAAACTACAGAAATAACAAGGAAAATATAATTAAGTAAAATATTTTTGCTAAAAATTATCAATACAATACAGGCATTTCATTTATTTTTAAATTTTCTTTATTTTTTAATAGTCTAGTCTATGAAGGATGCACATGCTGGGCATAGTTGCTTTATCTCTAAGTACAGAGGAAAATCTAACAATGCCTTCCTCCTGTGTAACAGAAAATCAATGTGTTTATTAATACCACTTTTTCTGAACTCAGTGGGATATCTGACTCCTACACAAGTTTTTGAAATGTACAGTCAAGTGAAGGGGCAGTGAAAGAGGATGACAGATTGTGCCCTGAAAAAACAAACTAATGAATAAAAAAGAAAAAAAAAGGATAAAAGTGTATTTTTAAGTGGAATGTACCTGAATCTGATTTTGGAACAATACAAACCATGGCAAGGATACATACATACTGTGAGTACACCAATTATTTAATAATTCCTGTGCTGTTATTTTGTGTGTGTGTATGCATGCGAGCATACCCACACCCACACACTTTGATACACATTTCTATAGTTATATTTATACTTCTATGCTGATGTACACCTACACATGATACATGCCACCATCTTTCTCTTGAGAGATATAAATCAGTGTGAACTTGTTCTAGGACATCCTTGTTAGTAGACAGTTTGCTTTTTTCCTCTATACTAGTCCTAGATAATCCACGGCATGATTTGTACAATGTGAACCTTCAGCTTTAAAGTCAGTTAAGTCTCAGCTCCAAGTGTGTGTGTGTGTGTGTGTATTCAAGTAACCTGACAAGGTATGGCAACTTCATGAATTTCATTGGGTTTTCTTAGGCAAGAAATATTCAGAGGTGGTTTTGCTGGTTTCTTCCTCTAAATTATAGTCTACAGCACTCAGCAATCAATCTTCCATTCAAAGGCAGGCCCTGCTCGGCTTCTACAATCAGATAGGATCTGGTGCCTTCAGAGTATTTAGGCTAACTGGACTGGACTATATTTAACATTACAGAAACAAATGTCCACCTACACAATGGAATATTACCATTCATTCATCTTTCTTGCAGCCTCTTGTATCTCCACTAAATCTGCTCCAGAGGGGTTCACCAGTACTTCAGAATAGATTTGGGAGGTGTACAAGGAGGCTAGGAGAAGGGGATTATGTTAAAGCATTTATCTCTTCAGTCAGATGTGTGTGTTTTTGTGGACCAGTCCATATAACTCAATGGATTTCTGAAAACTAAAATTTGTTTCATAAGAAGACAAGTTGTGTTCATCTTTAGTTTATTTTTGAAAACACATTGCTACCTACAGTACGTCTCCCTCCCCACCAAAGAACCAGGATGGAAATATATTTCTTTGCTTTTGTCCTGCTTCTGCTTCAAAATGGCTTGATGTTATTTTATTATCTGTGAGCAGCCTTGAAGACATTTTTTGTTCTTGTTGTTCTCTTTGAAAGTGGCATATGATTTGAGGTTTCTTGTTCTGTTAAAAGATGGCCAAAAAGATGCCCCCCCAAAAAAGATAAAAAAATGGAAACAAAGAAATATTATAGTACATGGCTATAATATTAGTGGCTATGTAATGTCTGGGGGACAGGTAGGAGAAAGAGAAAAATTTAACTCCAGCATTAAATCCTCAACATTAGCAAGCAATGGGAGAAATCACTTGTCATGATATTTGTGCTATTGATCAGAGATGTATGTCCTCTGCTATTTCATTGTCACAGGCAAAGATTAATAATAACCGTTGACCCATATTCTGTAACACCTACTTAGTTATGTATATATAACTGTTTCTTGGCTTGACCCTTCCCACCACCACTGCCATAACCTGCTTTATCCGCAGCCATTCTGAGAGATGGAAGTCTGTTCAGCTGGTAATCAGGGTGCATGAGGTTGACATTTCTGTCCTCTCCCACCAATAAGCAAAGAATTGTGCCAAGGACCCTCCTAATTGTTGCAGTCTCACTTACTGACATGGGAATGTCATCTTCCTGCACCCTGATTGGCAACTGAAGTAATCTCCATCTCTTGGGGAGGTTATTGACATATAATGAAGGTTTGGGAGGGTGTTTATGATAGTAGCAATAGTGAATACAGAGCAGTTACAGATCTGTAACTCAAGGCTTTGAATTTGTAATTGCAATACAGAATGACAACCAGTTTTTTTCCCTCTATGGGAGAAGATGAATTCTTATCCTCATTTAAAAAAAAGAAAAGAGAAGAAGAGAAGAAAAAAGAGTTCATTGCATAGTAAAAATGTGATCTGCACAGGAAACACTTTCTTTTTTGGGGGGAGGGGGCACAAATTCCCCTGTATTCCTCTTAAGAAAAGAACATTATGGGACATTATGGGAGAAAACTGTACAAAAATCTGGTTGCTCTATGATTGTTCATGCTGTAATTTCCCAACTGTTGGGAAACTCATTTTTCAACCAGAAAATGAATAATTGAAAATATTCTTTCCAGCTCTATTGAAGATTAATGGATAATTTGCACAAGGGGAAAAAAAGATGACAGAGCAATTTATTCATGAGGACTCCATGTTATTGAAAAAATGCCAAGCAGTTACCACTGCAGTCCAGCCAACATGGTGCACTGATCAAACATTTTAGCAGCCTGATATTTCTCCTCTCAACAGGAATAATTAAATTAAAAAAAAATCTGTTTTAACTCTTCATTCTGCCTCTGCCAATATATATTTCCTGAGCTCACTACTGTGAGACACCAAAGTATCAACTATTCCCTGTCTCTGAATGACTAAATCATTTTAATATATAGCATAAACATTAGACACTGTCCTAATTATCTTTGATAATATTTGCATTTTATTTTTTAGTTTTTCATTTCAATTTTATTGCTTTCAGATGTCTAGGTGAAGAAGTGCTATATGAATATAAGAACTAAATTAAAATTAAAACTAAACTAACATTAAAATATTTAAAAATTTGTTTGAAATAATAAAGAACCTTACATATTATTTGATATGGCATTACTATCTGGGGATATGGTGTGCCTTTCTTTTTGGCTAAATTTGTTTCATACAAAACTGCAGTAAGCAAGAAAACCAATGGTATTGGTCATTATTTTTCTTTTCATTTCTTTATTAAAATGTTTATACCCACATGATATCAGCTACTCTCAGGATGACATACAATAACATCAATCAAAGCAATTTTTAAAATATTAAACTTGTAAGGCACTAAAAGGTAATGTAAATGTTCTAAAAACATATTAAGCAAAGCGTCAATGTAAAACAAGTTTTAAAAGTCTAAAACTATAGGCCTGCACAAATTGGATTGAATTGTTAGACGGAAAAAGCTTTAGTAAAACACAATGTTTTTACTTGTACCAGAATGCATTGGAACCAATTGATCTCCAAGGGTAGGTGTGGCAGAGAGTATAGCCAGAGGGCCTGTCCAAGTTATGTAACCAACCAAGCACCTTTAGAAAGCTGTGAAGGAAGATGTGAGGGAGAAAAGAAGAGCTTGGAAATTTAAATGACAGTTCGAAGTAATTGAGAGAGAGTGAGATGGAGCTGGATTAGTATTTGAAGGATCTGAGAGAAAGCAAAAAGACAGCAGAAGGTGTGAGAGTTCAGGAGAGTCTGAACACTGGATGCAGTTGTAACGTTAACAGAAATTAATGTTAGAGTAACACATCAAACAGATTCTATGGGGAAAAAATGCATCCCAGATTCCTTTTACAGTTGATTGGAAAGAACAGTGCCTGTTAAAAACCATGGAGGAGGAAAAATTGTTTTTAAAATGGGAAACCTCTGCATAGAGACAAAGAAATGTTTCCAACACAGATAATGGACTTCAGGAACACTTGGGAGACATAACAGGACTCTTAAAGTTTTGGCAAATAATCTGAGCACATGTGAAAAAAAGATCTACCATAGGGCAATTTCTTTTTCAGAATCAATAAAACCACTACAAATATATAATGGTTTCTGCATTCTCCTGAAGTTTTCATCATGCTGTGTGGTACAAAAACATTAGGGGATGGGATAACAACAAAAACGACACAAAAAATGGGCCACAGGTTGCAGACAGCTAAACTCAATCTCAAGATGAAAAACAGAGACTGAATGAATCATTGATCAGGTAAGAGCACAGGTGTCAGGTTACTCCAAGAGATACATACTCCGATAAATAATCAATGGTTGATGTCCATATCTGAGAATAGAAGTTTGGCACAAAGCTCTGTTCTTTGTGCTGGGTGAAACATAGTACAGAAGCCTGTTGGGGATTTACTTATGTATAAACGCTATAATTATGGTGCTACACATTAATTGCTGTCCTGATTCTCCCAATCCAACTTACAAGGAAGCTGTCACTGTGATTGTCTGTTCCTCTGTTTCTTGGAAAGCAGATAAGTGACAGTGCCACCCCCTTCAGGAGTGATCTCTGGTGCAACAGGCAGAAACAAGGCCTCTGTCACAATTCCCTCTCATGCTGGAAATCTCTCATGCAAAGAGGTTACGTGGGAACATCAGCCAGCCGGTTCCAAGCCAACAGGGGAAAAGACCCACATTGATCACAGTGGCTGCTTCCTGGTACGTGGTAACTGAGAGATTTTCATGGTCCTCGTGTATCCCCAAAACTAGGGGCTATGTAGGGATCATGAATACGTATGAGTACATAATTCAAGTTGTGCATTTATCACAATTACACAGTTCTGGATTATACTTTCATAACTGGCCAATAGGATTCTGGCCATGGAATTTGTCCTGGCATATTGAAGAAACAGAAAGCAATGTGACAGTTGTTAAATAAGCAAAGTTGAGCATTAAGGCAATTTCCGCACTACACTTTCATCATGACAAGCCATAAGCCAAAAGAGATTTGATTCTATGAGGAACTTGTGCCCTTGCTGATTTACTGATTACCACATCTTTTCCTTTTCATTCACAGTTGGGTACTTTCTTATGCTCATGGATAAAGGTATTTAAAAAAAAATACTTGGTCTGAGATCTAGGAATAGAAAAGGAATGTTTTTGCTTGAGATTTTTGTTCAGGGAGCTTTCACAGTTATCAAGTTCATACGGATGTCCATGAGGACAATGAACATATACACTATGAGCTCAGAGAAAGAACTTTATAAATAATATATTTCATCCATGATGAGCTGTAGGCAGTTCTGAAGTAGTAACCAGGAATGGCTGCTCTTGAGAAACAGATTATTGGGCAGGCAAGTACACTTTAATTTCCATATTAACTCATGCGGAAATATCTACAAATGATAACAGAATGACGAGACAATATTCTTTGTTTGTGAGTGATGGATCTATGTTTGTACAGACAGTATAACTGTATTCCAGTTGAATAATACTCTCATCATTTTGAAATGTTTCCACATGACTTAGTATAATAAAATATATATTGAGAAAATGGGGTTCATATAGGTTAGGTGAACTAATTATAGCTACAAAAAACAAATCCTATTCCTCTTTTGCTGCTGTTTCTCTTTTTCTTGATGTAAGGATCTCAGAATTCTTGCAGGATGATGGAGAGTTCTAACCTTTGGATATCAAAAAACCTGTCAGTCAAAGCTGAGTTCTATACAGCTACACAAAACTCAAGTAACCTTATGGAATTACCAGGCAATCAAATCAACACAATGTAATTGCAACTGTTTGGTGGAAGGGAACAGGGCTTTTAGAAAACTGTTGTAAGCTTCTGAGAAAAAAAAAAAAAGTTTCTGTGCAAAGAGTGTTTCTTATGCCCAAAATTCAGACCAAGTCTTCTAAGTATGTGAATAGTACTGTTTGCCCAAAATTGTTTGGAAAGTTTGGGAAGGACTTATCCCATCCACTAGATTTTCCACCTGTTAGCACAAAAAAGCATAAAGATTAATAATCATAACAGCTAAGGCAATTCTTTTCAAGCCAGAACTGAATTTGGAGAATCCGAGGTGGGTTTGAACTGCTGCAGATTGCTTCCTAGTTATTTTGAAGACCTAGTTATTTTGAAGATCAAACCTATTCAGTGATCTGGAACATGAAACTGCTATATGTTAAAGGCAGATTGTATGCTTCCAAAATGTTACAAAACCTCATCTCAGCCATCTGCTCAGGCCAATATAATAGATACAGCTCTTCCTAATGAAGAAAACTGCCGTGGTGAACCTGCCTATCATTTAACTGTTAAGATAAGGAGCTTGTCAGAAAAGGAGGTTAAAAACCCTAAGTCACCATCACAAACACTGTTGAATACACAGAGATTCAAACTTAAACTTTTATTTTATTTACTTTTATTTATTCAGTATTTAGACTCATAGCTGAAAGGCAAATCTATTATCTTCTCCAACACTCAGTTCTGTCCATCATGCCCACAAAGTCTTAATCTTGGAATGTTTTTATTTAAAGATAAACCATATAAAATCCCCATCTCCATCCCTCATTACCTCTGCATAAATCAGGTTGAAATAAACAAATATTTTTATAGCTTAAAATAGAAGAAAAACATTTATTCTAGTTTCTTAACATATATAACATTATTTTCTATATAAAATATTATTTTCAATACATTATTGTGTCTGCTAATAATGCATTATAATGATTACTAGAAACTGCAGGATGCCTGTCCATTGACCTTCAATATATCCAATGTTTTAAACTTCTAGGCTTCTCATCCTCCATCTATTACTTCTGTGAAGAAATAACTATTAACAGGAATGGACAATTTTTGTTTGGATAGGGTATGTACAAGTTCAAACCTGTTCAGTGAGAAACATTCTGCATATTATAAAGTCACTGCACAGGGTATTCAAAAGACTAAAAACTGGAAGGATTTGTAGAAAATAAGTTGAAAGGATAAGTCAAGAGCCAAATCTCTTCTGAACACCTGGGAATTACACAAAGCCAAATAAGAGAAACTCAACTAGAATGTATAGTGTAGGTCAAGGAAGGTGGCATCCTCTTCCCAAAGTGCTAATATAGAATTGGTCTGGTCCTGGGGCTAAAGACCAGTTCCCTCCCTGACTTGGCTTGACTTGCTTATATATCTTACTATTTTACGAGGTCATATTTCCACTACAATCTTTCAGTGAGAAAATGGATAAATTCTGACTAGTTTTTTTCTCATGCATAAACTCTAAATGACCCAATTTGTTAGGAACGGTTAATCCTCTTTTGTTTATTTTTAAAAGTTGATTTTGATGTTGTTCAAATCTTTTTATTCAATTGGTGCAATAATAATATAAATTAATTGTAAATTAATTATAAAGTACAGAAAAAAAAACCAAAAGAAAAGAACAAAACCTAAAAAATACAAAAAATACAAAAACATATAGTTATTTACAATCGTACTAGGTTGTTATTTCTAAAACTTTATGTTGTTTCTAATTTTCTCATATTATCGTTTAGTTTCTAATATCCTATCTTAGTTATTTACACAGTTGTTCAGTTGCCATACCATAGGTATGAGTACCATTTGAAGTATCCCAGTTGCTCTCTGTTCCTCCCACTTTCTCCCTTCATCCTACGCTTAGTTCATAAGCCATTTCCACACTACACTGTTACAGTGCTATTATTCCACTTTCAACATCCTAGGGAATCCTGGGGTTTTCAGTTTAGGGAGGAGCCTCTAGAATTCTCAGCCGGATAGCTCTTTGGCCTCAGCAAACTGCAAACCGCAGAATTCTACAGGATCTTAAGTGGAATAATAGCACTATTACAGTGTACTGTGGAAATGGCCATAGAATCATAGGATTATACAGTTGGGAGATACCACAGGGGTCTCCAAGTCCAACCTCCTGCTATGCAGGAATACACCATTTGAAGTTTTCCCAACAGATGGCCATCCAGCCTCTGTTTAAAAACCTCCAAAGAAGGAGACTCCACAATCCAAAGCAGCGTATTCAACTGTCAAACTGTTTTTGCTGCCAGGAAATTCTTCCTAATATTTAGATGGAATCTTTTTTCCTGAAATTTGAAGCAAGTGCTTTGCTCTGTGTCCTAATCTCTGAAGCATCAGAAAACAGGTTTGCTCCATCCTCTGTAAGACATCCCTTTAAATTTTTAAAGATAGCTATCATGTCACTTCTTACCCTTCTCTTCTCCAGGCTAGACATACTCAGCTCCCTCAGCCACTTCTCATAGGGCATTGTTTCCAGGCTTTTTGGTTGCCCAGGCTTTTTGTACCATATTTTTAAATTATTTATTTGTATCCCGCCTCTCCATATGGATCGAGGCAGCGAACAACTTACAAATAGCATGTATTTCGATACATTTCTATACATGCCCCCAACAAGCTGGGTACTCATTTTACCGACCTGCGGAAGGATGGAAGGCTGAGTCAACCTTGGAGCCTGGCAGGATCGAACTCACAACCTTGTGGCTTGCAGTACTGGCATTTAACCACTGCGCCACCAGGGCTCTCCTCTGGACATGTTACAGCTTGTCAATATCATTCTTGAGCTGTGGTGCCCAGAATGGACACAGCATTCTAGGCAGGGTCTGATCGATGAAGAATACAGTGATAACTTCAGTTGGTGCAAACTGAGGCCATTTCCGCCTTACTCTGTTATAGTGCTACTATTCCACTTTCAACATCCTATGGAATATTGGGGTTTGCTGTTTAGGAACAGGCATTTAGAATTCTCAGCCAGAGGGCTTCTTGGCCTTAGTAAACTACAAACCCCAGAATTCCACAGGATGTGGAAAGTAGAATAATAGCACTATAACAGAGTAAAGCAGAAATGGCCACAGAGGTTATTTGTGAGGAAATTTGACATGGAAGATGAATGTCCTAAGACTAGATCCTCCCAACCCAATTCTTTTAACAGCAAGAAACAAGTAAAACATCAGAAGGGTCCTTTGAAGATGTTTGAGACCTAAAGGATGAAGGCATGTCATCAAATCCCAACCTTATGTATTTTTTGAAAGAGAGGGGAGCCCCTTTTCTCTATTGAGAAGATTGTCAAGAGGCAGATTAGGATCAGAAAATATGGCAGCTGTGCCCAAATGGTCTTTTGAAATGCTCTATGCTATTTATTGGGTAAGAAACTGACCATTTCTATTTTACTGAATTGCTCTAAGAAGAAAAAGGGGGATGGTGCTCTCCATTAGCAGTAAACCACCCTTTCTTTGTTTGTTTTAGCAAAAACTGCATAAGTAGTTCAGCCACCATTTTTTCACAATACATTGGAGGATCTTGCACACTTCCAGAAGTTGGAAGGGGGAGGGAGAGGAAATTTTTTTTTTCAAGGCAGAAGAGGAAAAAAAAGACAGATGATTTACCAGAAAAAGATATTATCATTTAAGAAATGAAATCAAGTCAGCTTTAGAGAACATTAATTTCAATTCTTAGATATTAATTTTCCTCATCATCTCTTCATTGTTAGAGAGGCATTCCCTTTTACTAAAATAATAAAACAATAAAAACATTATTTGTCTCTATGTATCTGTCTGGAGAAATTGAGTTGTAACATGTGTTCCTCAGAGTCCATGTTCCTTTACATACAACTTATGGGTTAACATCTATGCACTATGTGCTGCTAATTCTTGTCTGGTTTGGGGGCCCTGGGTGAAGATGAGTCTGTTTTTCTCTTTCATCTATTTTCTGTGAAGATGGGATCTCTACCGTTGTTTCAGACATTTTCTATCCTTCCTTCCCTTCATTTTGGCTCCCAAGAGCCCACACAGAACACTGACATCCTTTTACTCATAAAGTGATTCAGGTCACTGTAGGCTTGGGGATGATTTACAATGTTTTGCAATGGTTTGCAGAAGTCATATTTTAAAGAGTTCCGTTTTTTAAGCAGCTGTATCGGATCTCGTTTGATATGAGAAATTGGAAAGCATTTTTGACACTTCAATTTTGTAACAAATTTATATCAAGTACGTGTTTAGACTCTGACCAGGTGTAGACAGTATCTCAAAATGAAAGGATCATTCAGATCCAAAGTGTCACCTGTGTTGTCATAAGGAAATAATAAAGATGTGCAGGTACAGTTCATATCATCAGTAGCTCTACTGTAAAAAGCAAAAGGCAATCTGAAGAGGTTCCCAGTACAACACATAGCCCCAAAATGGAAAATATAACTTAGCCTTCCATTGCATAGGAGTCCCTAATCTTGTATGGTCAGAGTGTGTGTGTGTGTGTGTGGAATAACTGAAGGCAATAGACATGGAGGCAGAGAGAGGAGCATAGATAAAGTGATGTTCAGGTAAGATCTCATATAGCTTATAAATTTAACTTTTGAACCTTTTGGGAAGAGATTTACCTTGAGAGAAAACTGATTGGAAGGAAGGATTACTTCAAACTATAAAGATACTTACCCTTTACTTTTCTAGACAGTTGCTTGCTTAAGGATAAGAATTTCCATACATGTTGCTGAAAGCTGTTCAGATGTTTAACTCCATTTCTAACCATTATCCAAATGAATTTTTTACATAACAAAATTTTCAGAAGCATATAGATTTAATATGGAAAAGCAACTAGAGGTAACATATAAATTTGGATTTAAATACTTCAAAAATTCTTCCTAGAACAAGCACCCATAAAATTAATTTCATTTCACTGTTGATGTACTTGAGTTACTATGCTAGTAACAAAAGTGTTTTTCGGCATCTGGCAATAACTAGATTTTCTAGGAATTTAAGATCTCAGATACTAAGATATGTCAAATATGTCAAACTGGGGTGGGCAGATGTCCAGGGATATGGACCATATGCGGATCATACCAGAATGTCCTGGTGCACCAGAAGTGAAATGCCACCTTTAGGCCATTTCCGCACTACAGTCTTATAGCACAATGATTCCACTTTCAACAACTTATAGCACAATTATTCCACTTTCCACTGGAGTTTGCAGTTTAGAGAGGGACCGGCTAGCCCCTCTCTGAACTGCTAACCCCAGGATTCCATAAGATGTTGAAAGTGGAATCATTGTGCTATAAGACTGTAGTGCGGAAGTGGCCTAAGAATTTTTTTGCTGCTTTTGAACAACCACCACCTTAAACAGCAACAAGGCTTGGGAGAGCAAGCAAGCAAGTTTTGTCTTTTCATGTAGAAAACCATAAAAAATCTGATTTATTTTTAAATGGAGGGTTGTGTACTTTAGGGCCCTCAAAAGCAGATTCATGGGCCTTGGGTGACTGTGACACTTCACATCCTCCACCCTTGTTTTAGTGGCAACAGATCCCATGAGACTGAAATACAGTAATAGTTACTGTAAAGAATATGTTATGCAAGTAATCAACATTTGCCATCTTTTTGTTAAAATGTTAAAAAGTAACAGCATTCCCTATTTAAAAATAAGTAATGAGAAAAAACATAAGTTATGGCTCTGATAGCAAAACATGAGTGATAGAAATATACCATACGGATGAAATCTGTAGTTGTGGCTTTATATGGAAACAGTCACTTGTCTTTTTCAGTAATAAATGAACCAATTATTTTAATAATTATGTTATTTGTTTATTTATTTATCTCTTGAGGACTGTTTTATAAACACTTTTTTATCTAAGTTGTAAAGGTTCTGAAAAAATATAAGGCAGGTGCAAAAAAACAGTCACAGTTGGCTGTAACTGTCTCTGTGAAGAATTTTAAGACCATAATTAATGGTAAGTAGCATTTTTCTTGCAATATGCTTCTACTTCATTAAATCCATCATGGACTAGTAGTGTCCTGTTCTCCAAACTGAAGATAGGAAAATCAAAATCAAATATTCTTGTTCCTTTTTTCCTTCTTGCTTTCCTGTTGCTGACAATTGGAAGTCTTTTTTCACTCTACTTGCCTCAGCCAAATAGCCTTAACACTCCCTGGATTGGCTATCTACTCATGGGGAGAGTGGTTACTTTATTAGATGTATAGCAGATACCATGAGAAAATGGGACCACAATGTTTCAAATAACAAAGTTTTAAGTTTACCAAAGACACAAATCTGCAGGAGAAGATGTTAAAATCTAACTCTCTTGTTACTACGGTTCAGGCCTACCCAGTGATAGCACTAGATATCTCTTTTGATATCAAATAATTCGGTCTTCCTCTGCCACCCTGCTCCACGTGTTTGCGAGGCCTCCGGACAAGCACGTACACAGGTGTGGCCGGTAAGCGCTGGACATTCTATTCTCCACCTAGGCAGGCAGAACAAAGCCACTCCGTTGCTTCAGGGACCTCATGCAGACACCTCTTGCTTAAGCGCGACTCTAAACAAAGATGCCCGGTCTCGCACCTAAAGTCTGACAATGCCAAGCCATTTGCATACTGGCTATACTGTTGTTAAACCTGCGCTAAGCCCATCATATTAAACTTGACCTTTGCCAAAGCTTTGTCCCGCTCCAAACTCGCATCGTTCTCGCTGAGTATGGCATGGCCTATAGGCACAATTCACCCTATAAAAACTCCCCAATTCCAAGAGCACCTTGGATTGCTCCTGAGTTCCATCCAGCCTTGCTGTCGCTTTGTCCAGAGAGCTCCCCTCAACCTCCACACTGAGTTTCTTCCCAACCAACTTCAGTCTCTCCAGGACTACGAGAAAAGGTGTCATATCACCCATTTCCCCAAAAAACTCTTATTTCTAATTCCTAGTTAGCTGTGTGCTTGTGGTGTCTTTTCTGTTGTTCATCCTTTAATAAAGATATCATTTTTGCCATTTTAAAACTGTCTGACTGCTTGACTGACCTGACCCCGTAGACATTGGGTTACAAGATCCCTGCTAAGTTACCTTGCCTCTCGCTAGCTTAAGAGAGTGCTCAAGTTAATTTCCCCATCTTGTTTGGTTATTTGGGCGCCCCTCCCAGGACCCCCAGAGAACAGGGTAACACTCTCTTTGACACACATTGTGAGCAACAAGGTAGCAAAACAATTGAGTTTATATATAATCAGCTGATTATACTGTATTATAATCCTCATGTTGTCCTGTTCCCCAATACCTGCTATCTATCACTCTCCTCAGTCTATCGTTCTTAATTGGTGCTTTGTTCCAGCTGTCTCAACTCTTTTTTACTGCTGTAATTCTGCTCTTCTCTCCTTCATTGTATCTTTTTCTTTTCTTCTTTGAATTTCTGCCTCTGGCTTTTATTTTCTTTGAAAAGTTTTTCTCAGTCCTCAGCTTAGTCGTTTCTTATTTGTCTCTGCCAATGGGGTTCCACTTACCTGAGTTCTTTTTGTCCACTTATTGACTTTTATAGCAACTATTACTTTTCTCTACCTTTTTTTTTTTTTTTTGCCTTTGCTGGTTTTAATTTAATGGCCAACCATGAAATATTGAGATCAGATACAGAAAAATGGGGTTAAATAAGGGTCATTTTATTGACCTAAGCTATTAAATTCCATTGGCCTGGAAATGGAGCAAGATGGGGAGAAATCTGAAGTGGATCTAGCTGAGGCCTGGTGTCTAGTGGATTTAGCTGAGGCCCTTTGATGGCCTCCTCAGCCTTCCCTTGTTTTATATACGCACATAAAAGCTCAGCCTCTGAGGGCAGTCCAAATGTTTGCTTGCCAGTTGACTTGCCAGCTGGCCATAATTGAACAAGCTTTCTTTTTCCTCCCTCAAGAGCTCCCTTCTTTCCCTTCCCATGCAAAAGGGTGTCAGGGTCTGAGGTGTGGGTGACTGGAGCTGACTGGAACAGTGCCAGGGCTGGGCCAAAGGACAGGTGCTAGATCAGGAAGCTAAGGGTCAGGGCACAATGAGAGTCCAAGGCAGCAGTCCGTCAGGTAGCCAGAGTTCACAGGGCCAGAGGCAAGAAGCAGGTCCAGGAAACAGGTAGGAGATCAGAGCACAATGAGAGTACAAGGCAACAGGAGCCTTCTGGGCAACAGAAGTTCCCAGGGCCAGAGGTAAAGGGCAGATCCAAGAAACAGGCAGAAAGTCAAGACACAACAAGGGTTCAAGGCAGTAGAAACCTACTAGGCAACAAGAGTCCACGGGGCCAGAGGCAAGAGGCAGGTTTGCAAAACAGGGGTCCAAGTCCAGGAATCAGAAGGGTCAGGAACACTGGAGAGTCAAGAGAGGCTACAGATAGTACTGGAGACTGTGTTGCTGTGGCAAAGGCTGCATAGTAATCTCAGCCCTTATCTAGCTAGCTGCTGGCTACTCTAGCTGCCCTGCATCAGAGCAGGGAGCTGGGTCTGAGGTACTGGGTAGGATCCTGCAAGGACTTAGCCACAGACCAGAACCCTTACAAAGGGAAGGCGGAGTGGGGGAAGCCTTGTGTGAGGGTTCTTTTCCCCCTCCAGAGTTCCCCCTCCCTTTCCAAATGCATTTTGCCCTGGCGCAGAGAACTTGTGCTGAGACAAAATGGAAGGGAAGTGGAGTAAGAGAAGCCTTGTGCAAGGGTTCCTTTCCCCCTCAGGAGCTTCCCTTCTCTTTCCCATTCATTTTACCCCAGTGTGAGTTCTTATGAGCCGGTATATAAGACTCACCCCATTTTCCAAAGGGATTTTTCAGGAAAAAATGTGTTTCTTATACACTGACAGGTATGGTAAATGGTATACTGTCTGCCCCATCCCTTGCAGTGATCATACTGCCAGTCACAAAGCACCCTGGTCTCTCTCATGGAGTGCATTAACTTAGTACCCTTCCCTGCAGCCACCGTCTGTGATGTGGGTCCAAGTAAACATTTTATATCATGCTGTTTCCCAAGTTCTGCATTCTACTGAGACTTTTGAACACTAAACAATTACCCTTCATCTGAAACAAATATCCACACATGCTACCACATGCCTTCACCCACATGCCCACATGGAGAAGTCACAAGTCAAATCATAGGGGGTGATCAACTGCACTTTTAAATAAATTTCATAGTAATAGCAAAGCAGATATGTGCCACTCACAGCCTCTGTTACTCCTGAAAACACTATTACTTGGCCAGCTGGGATGAAATCCATCCCACGTGTTCTTTGAAGAAGGACAAGCCCTGATTCTATACCAGCAATATTTAATACAAAATGTGCAGTAGTCAGAGAAATGGTGCTCGCACTTTGTTGATGTTCTCATGTGGGTACCATATGCTATAGCCTGTGGAGTAAATTATTTGTGCACATAAAGTCCCACTGCCTCAACTAGAAAGTGAGCCAGCATGATGAAATAAAATAATTCTGGATTTGCTTTAGACCTAATTCTTACCAGATTACAAGATTTGTTCATTTTCACAATATTTGCATTATGACAATCTTATGGCCTTCGTACGCCAAACTACTTCCTATATTTTGTGCCAAGAAACGTAATTCCAAAGCCTTAAATTCTGATATGAATACTAGAATCTAGCGATGAAGTGTGCTCTGATATGCAAAACATGGAATACCATAATTGCATATTCATAATAATATTTCTTCTGAACTCCAATCTAGCTCTAAAAACTTCAGAAGAAATGCCATTCAGTGGATATTTGTGATATGAATGTCTAAACCAACACTTCCCATGTTATCTTTATTAGAAAATATGTCATCCTATATTTAACCCTCAACAGAGCTGGGTAATGTTTCAAACATTTTACAAATTTGCTGTTATTAATTAGTTTTGAGGATAAATAATATTTAGGAATCATCTATAAAAACTGCCAGCACATTTGAAATTATGAAAAAATAAGGCTCTATTAATATCACTTTTACAGATCTAATGACATGTCTTCAGTATAAATAATGATCTCTTTTCACTAACATCATTTTTTTAAAAAGCTCAGTTTAAATTAAAGTAAGGAAAAAGCAGCAGTGAATCAGTTGGAAATATAATACTTCCATTAATCAATCCTTTTTTTAAGTAAAGACATAACTGAAAATAAGCATGAAATTGATATCTTCAAATTGAGTAAGACCATAACTTGAAAACAAGAAAACACTGGAACAGAAATTAAATTAATTTGCCATAAAATTACTCTTTAAAAAAGTATTAACATATTGAGATACCTAATATTGTCTATTTAATTCCTAGAATTTAGAATATTTGTTAACTGTTAGAATAATAGGAACACAGAGTTGGAAGAGACCACAATGGCCATTGAGTCCCTATCTGTTCCCTGTGTTCTAGCTGTAATTCACACTCAATAGTATTTTATTTTTTTTAAAAAAAAATCAATATTTTCTGTAAATTTCATAGTTTGTGGTATTAGCATCTGACAGGATTAGCTTTGAGCGACTTCTTCTTATAAGATTTCATGCTTGATGCCTACATACACACATACAAAAAAAACCAGCAGAGCACAGTAGCTCTAGAACGTTTAAATGTCAAACATCAGCAGAACACAGCAACTAAAGATTACTTGAATTTCAAATTTTGATTTAAAACTACCACAGAAAAAAATGAGAACTCAAACCTGAATTTAAAATACTGTCCACGGAAATAGCAGAAACTGGCCCTTACTTTTAATTTTTGTGAATAATTATTTCAACCTTAAATAGAAGAAAAATTACTGACAATTAAATGATGTCCTAGGCCAATTCTGCATTAGACTGTTATAGCGCTATTATTCCACTTTCAACATCTTATGGAATCCTGGAGTTTGCAGTTTAGGGAGGGGCATTTAGAATTCTCAACCAGGGACCTCTTTGGCCTACAAACTCCAGAATTCCACAGGATGTTGGAAGTGGAATAATAACACTATAACAGTGTAGTGCAAATGTGGCCTATGAAAGCCACAAAAGAGTTGGGAATGCTCAGTGCAGACCTGGTCGCCTGGTAAGGATGCTACACATTTATGACTTGAGGAAATTCTGCTGCTGTCTCCAAGGCTCCCAGCAGCTGAATGAATGTAAGTGTTCTTAGCAAGGTTTAGAAGGCTTTGCAATTTTAGTATCTTATTTTTAAGATCTGTACCTGCTGTAGCTATTAACCTTTTCACCCACTGAAGTGTCCAGTATCTCCAAACTGTAAAATAACTACTTGCCTTGACTCTTTAGTAGAGACTACTGCTGTGAATGGAGAGCCAACTGTTTTTTTTATAGTACACTTCCCTGTTCAGCATAGCCTATGCTACCGGGCAAATGAGTTTCAGAGCCCTTTTCAGCATCACTGCTAAATGTTGACGACTGTCAACTATTGCTATTTCATAGCAATAGTTGGCTTATATTTAGTAAGCTCTGCTAGATAGTTTCTTTAGCTTGACAGTTCATTGCTTGGAATGGACTGGTAATTGAGAATGGGCTGAGGGAGTAAACTTTCATGTTAGAAACTTGCTTGCACAATTCATGCAACTATTAGCATGGAGAAATGGGTCATGCCTGAACACTTCAATTTGTTTTGTTTGCTCTCATACTATATAAACCTCAGGAGATCATTGTCCAGGGCCCTTGCCAAAGAACAGGGAGCACCTAGACCAGGGGTGCCCACCAGCTAGTCATGGAGGACTGGAGTGCTGGCCATGACATAGTTTGGGTACAATTAGCAACTTATGGACCCTATTCTACCACTTGCTGAGAGGAAGTAATGGAACCTATCAGCTAAGGGAATATGATACTTCCTCTGTGGTAGGTATGATAAATCATTTACCACCAATAAAGCTTACTTCATAGCAATTATTTCTGTCTGAAATGGCAGCCAGCTACTGCTTAGAGCAGCACACTGTGACAGAGCTCAAAGAGTTCAGATGTTTCACCTATCACCAAGTTTTTCTTTCAGAGACAGAGCAGGATGGATGCAACTCCTGGAAACTGAGACATGAGATAGTCCACTCCTGGACATTTCCTTCCTTAGGGGTTTTCCAGTATCCTAGCCTGAGGATAAAATGTAATTAAATCAAATGAAATATTAGTGGTGTTAGAAGTATGTTCAATAGCATGCAAACTCTTACAAAGTATTCACAACTCTTAGGTGCATATGGTGAGAAGATTTTGCATTCTTTAGCTGGGAGGAAACTAAAGACTAGTTTATCCTTGTTTAAACTTTCCATCTGATATGACTTCTTCCAAGGGACCCATCTCTCTTCATCTTGACCCTTGTGAATATGTGCAAAAAATGACATTTCCAGAAATTGTTTTATCATTATAACTTTGAGCAGTGTAGTTGTGTTTTCTTTCTTGGCCCTGTTTTCAGACTTTGTTGAAAAACATTAATAATGTCATCTAGAAGAATTTAGGTTTTATACAATCCCTAGCTTTGAAATATCCAAGGGCACTTTAGTTTTATCTTTTAATAAAACTGGACCCAAACAAACTTTTCAGCAAATAATTTAAGAGCAACTGTCATATTTTCAAATCTTTCTTCTTTCCCAGGTATTCAAGGTCCATCAATTATATCAGGCAAGAAAGTTCTTCTGTATAGTAAATAGTATTTTAATACTTAGGCTCCAATCCAATCTGCACCTATCTGGGAATGTCACTAAACTCAGTGGGGCTTACTTCTGAACAGACATGAATACAGTTGCAACGTTGGTCTTGCACACACTCAAACTTTTTGCAAACTTTGCAGCAAGTTCAAGTAGAATCCTTATTAACTTTCCAAGACAGAGACAATGTGATAGATATAACAGTACATTATTATAGATGAATAAATTTCTATAGGTTCATTAAAATGTAATATCATCATGGTGGCGCCCACATTATAAGCAGGCTATAGAATAGTCTCTGTCAAGTACAAATTTAGCAATTCAAATTGCTTTTTTTTGATTTCTCATTACAGATGCCCTTGTCCATTGTTCTATGCACCACAGTTGTTCAATAGATCCTAGAAATAGAAGTATGGGGTTTTTTAAGGCTAATGTGTGATTATTTTTAAAAAATTGGCATTTTATCAGGAAGAGTGAAAGATCAGAGCACTAAATCAATCAGTCCCAAAAGGACAAGTTTAGATGATATCCAGTAACTAGTTTCCGTATAAAAGTAAGAATATACAATGCAGAGAATGCAAAAACACTTAGAGGCATGATTGCTCTAATCCAGAAATATTTGTACATGGCAGCAGTATTAGCATGTATTGGTGTGCTTATTCAACTGCATGGTGAGACTTGTGCGCACTAACCAAGAGAAAATGTCTTGACTTGCTTGTGAGCTTTCAACGCAGCTAGTTTTGCAAATGAAGTTCCTACTAGAGGCACAAGAGCAGAGGCAGTAAAATTTGCAATCTCGTTGTATGGCTGCCAATGAGATAACTGGTGTCCTCAAAACTGACAACACCAATGTTCTGTTGTCATGAAAAAGAAGAAAAATATCTGAGTTACAAATTTATCACCTTAAACATCTCCCTTTGGCATACATTGAACTTACCATCCAAAGGGAATCCTAGACTGGGACACATTATAGGCTAATTAGGAATTTAATTTTTTACTAATTTCCTTCTTGAAAGAAGCAAAAAAATAATTTTTAAAATTACTCCCTACTGAGAGAAAGTCTTTGAAAAACCACACAGTTTTCAAAAACTATTCACAGTTCAGGGCATATTCTGTGCAAAATTTGCATGTGGTTGTTTTACACAGGAAATAGCAGTTTCTGTGCAGAAAACAGCCTTTTTATGATCAGAAAATAATCTTTCTATGAAGATTTATCCAGTGTGGTAAATCAGCCTCCAGTGTAGTACCTATAAGGAATGAAAGGTTTATTTTCAAAAATAATATCCAAGTGATGTCCCAATTTATTCTCTGTGAATTTACAGAACAGCCAGGGCTTTTGAAATTTAGAACTGGGATCTTCTGGGAGATCCCAACATCAGCAGGTGTAGCTTCCCACATGAAGGTCCATTGTCTCTGCTCTTTCTGTACCTTTGGGCATCCTAAGGAAAGGAAAGAAGCCCTGTCCACTGTTTACCATACTTCTAGCAGGATACAAAATCCAGTATATTTACTGCATGATAGGATGGGGATGGGACAGAAAAACCACTATGAGATACACAATCCAGGAACATACTAGGTCAATATTTACTGGGATTATCACTATCTGAAGGAGTCCCTTTCTGAATTCCACAGCTTTGAGAAATTTGTTGATTGATCTGGTTTACTTGCTATTCTTCAAGAGGTTCTCATGATGGCTGTGAACATTTAAAATATTAAAATTCAGTTTCCAGATGGATAGCATGAGGCAAAGCTCTAGCAACACAGAACCTCAAAGAACCTTGAAGATTTAGTATGACACAGACTTCCATGAATAGGCTTGACTTCATCAAGTGCATGATGGCTCTCCTCAAGGAGAATCAACCTAAGAATCATCATACAATTGCTAGTATGTCTCAAGCAGCATCTTCCTAGACTCGCCTTGATAGGATATAATGACTGAATATCCTCTATGAAAATTCCAGGAATGACAGAATGGGATGGAATATGAGAAATTTTAAAAATAAAAGAAAAAGCTACCTCATAACATTAAAGTAGGCACCAAGCAAAAAGTACAACTGTTTCACCAAAATTTCTTCCATTTCATTCCAACTTAGGGAGACAATTTCTCTTTACTTCTTCTATCATGAATGGCTGCATTAAATCTGCCAAAAGCATTGACAGAACAAGAACACATACTGTGTTAAATGGCACAATATTTGTGAGAAATTAGATGATACATGATGGTTTATCTAATTACCACCTTTTAGAAAACAATGCTTAAATCATTTTGCTATTAACACACACCTTGAAAACATATTGCAAACACATTGGAGACCATGTGTCATTAAAAAAAATCAATAACTCTGAACAGAATTTACAAAGAAGACAATAAGCATTAATCTGCTACATACACAGGGTCATTATAGAAAGGCCAGAAATGATCTTTTCCATTTACCATGAATCTAAAATAGACTATCCATTTCACTTACTTAAGGATTTTTTGTTTTAATACATTGTTGAGGCACATGCAAGTAGCAAAAGTATGTTCTGTCACTTTTGGCACAAACGAGAAGGAAAGGGAGGAGGTACCCTGTTTATTGATCCCGAAGCAGAAATGTATTATCCTTCAGTGTGAGGCACTCATTTTGCTCAACAAGGGGAAATTAAGAAGCAGCATGTTTTTGTGTGGGTGTGTTACACATATAATCCAAAGAAAGAACAAAAGGGAATAGTAAAATTTGATTTCAAAAGTTGTTTTAGGCAATTACATGTCATAATGGGTTATTCATATTAAAAGGAAGAATGTAAGCAGGCCTAATTTAAAACAAAGCCTAGAGGAAATCACAGATATAAGATACCCTTGCCAAACTATTGACAGTGAAAATAGGTTTACCATTTTGGTTATAAAACAGTCCCTCTTGCTGAAAAATACAAAACATGCAGGAAGTATTAATAAGTCAGAATAATTATCTATGCTAATAAAACAAAATCAGTGTCGCTCTTTGATTCAAAGATACTGTGGATTTCTTCCAAATCACTTTGATACAGCATAAATTGTGATTCATGATTTATTTATTTATTCATTTATACTTGGGTGCTGCTTTGCTTTTTTTGTTTTACATTGTGGTAAGAAAATAGATGTAAGTAACCCATAAAAAAGATCAGATCACCTTTGGAGAGGTCAGTGATTTTATAAGCAAGATATGCTTGCCCAGTGGGTTGTTCCAGCTATCACATCAGAATACTGAAACAATATTTACATCAATCTGTGATTGGGCAAACGGGCATGGATTACTTAGAAGGATATGAGATGTCATCCCTTCTAGTCCATAAATGAGATCGTCATATATTTTTGTCATCTGAAACCCATTCTCTTAGATGCTGCCCCAGTGTTTGTGCTATGGAAGTGTTCTCCCATAGCAATTCCGTTCTAAAACTTGAACTGGATACCATGCTATTGTTTTTGAGACACAAGGTGATCAGGGATGCTTGTGGACATGATTAGCTACTGCATGATCCAGTATGTTCAATGAGCCTCTGAAATACCACTCAAAGAACCCATGGCTCCAAAACAGCCTGGAAGTCTGAAATCTGCCAGAACTGCTTGTGCAACATTTCTTAGAGGAAAGTCTTTATAATCACACAAGACAGCCCAATGGGATGTTACCACAAAGAAGTAGCTCACACAAAGCAAGGGGAGCAGCTCTTAAAAACTTAAAATCAGTTGGATTGTGTGAAGAATTGCTTAAGAAGCAATAAATATCTACTATTAACCAACCAAGATGGGCATTGCATTTGATATATCAAAAAGAGGTATAAGGTAGTCAGGTGATGTGGGAAACGTTTGCTGTTACTACTCTTCAGATGTATCAGAAGTTATAAAGAATTTGAAAATGAACACATGAGTTGGGATTGCAATACATATACTCCTTCTCCTCCACCAGTGTGGCATATGGGATATGGAGTCTTCCCATTTGTGGAAGTAGTACACCTGCCTGTAAAACAGAGGTTGGTTCGCATATTTGTCACCAAGCCAAAACTTGGAATGATGACCTGAATCCTCTATCATGGTTCATGTTACATAACTTTAGGTATGCTTAGGAAGATAGCATAGACACTAAGAAACCTTGTAAATGAATTGTGAAGAGGCATAACAGGACACCAGCAAGAGTGTTTCAATAAGCACTGCCCTTTACTAAGGCATATCAGCACTCCCTATCTGGTACCCCAGGATCAATGATGCACATCAGTCACTTTGCCAACTTCTCTACATAGAAAATGACAAAAAGCCTTTACTAGATACAGATCTTATGGAACTGTCCCATCCTAATTCCCACAGATGTAAGTCAACTTTTGAAGATGCATGTCTCCAACAGGAGATTTCTGCTGATATTATTAAAAAAGAACTATTTCATTTACTTATTACTTGGATCACCTGACAGGTAGTAACTTTGTCACTCTTATTGCAGTCCAGAAAGGTAACTTGAAGAGTTACTCAGTACTAATGAGCTACTTTGCTCTTATTATTGTGCCCTTGAAAAATACCAGGAATAATTCTAATTCAATCATGTAGCCATTTCAGTTCTCAATTGTTGGAAATTCTGAGAAAAACACAACAGACCTTACCAGTTTCCTACCTTCCACATGCTTTGGACTAGGAGTCCCTCAGCCGGAGTCCTTTCACACAACAGAATTATAGCCCTATGCTTTAACTGCCATGGGTGTATAGTGAGCCCTCCACTTTCACAGGGGTAAGGGGTGCAACACCCCCTTCAAAGTAGGGGAAAGTGAAAAAAAAGTCAAAAATCAAAAACACTATTTAAAAAAAATAGAAAAAACTTCTCTAGGAATCTCTATGTCCTCCAGTGTGATCAATTTCCACCAGAAGTGTGCCATAAAGTTATGCTGGAGGACCTTGAAATGCCTAGCGGGTTCACTCTAGAAATCCATAGGTTCTCCAGCGTGATCATAGAATCACACTGGAGGACCTAGAGATTCACAGAAAGAACATATTTTTCCATGGAACGAGCAAATAGAATAAGTTTTTTTAAAAAAAAAATGATGAATGAAATAAACAAAATAAAATAACCAACAAATAATCATATGTGTGAGTGTTGAACCCACAAAAGTGAAGAGGTTGTGGTATTTTATGGAATCCTGGGGCTTATAGTTTGGTAAAGGAACTCTCTGGATGAGTATTCTGAATACACCTCCCTAAACTGCAAATCCCAGGATTTCATGGGATAGAAGTGTGCAATTACAGAGGAATCAAAGTGCTATGATTGTGTAGCATGAAAGGGCCCACAAACTAATTGTAGATGTTTTATGCACAATGTTAATTGGATACCTGGATCTTCAGATATTCGTTGGAGAAGTGGGGTGTATGGACCTCTTTGTCCAGCCTGTGACCATGCTTCCAAAGTAAGGGAGAAGCAGACAGCTTCACCCATGTTTCCATCACTCCAAAAGATCCTTCTTCACCTTGTGGCACTATGTTTTTGTAACTTCTCACCTTCAAAGCTACGAGAGATTTTCATATCTTTTTTCAAGCAGTTATCCCATTGCATGATTGTTCCCCATGATCTTCTGCAGAACCTATGTGATGCAAAGCCTAAATATAACCTGTTCTTAATATCATTAACCCTTTGGTTACCTGGAAGTGAACTCACATGCTTACAACTTAGCTGCCCAAGATCATGAGGTGTGTGATAACAGGTTCAATATTTGCATGGAAGGGGCCCTTTACTCTTTCTTTCCTCATGCTGAAGTCTTAAAGAAAATGCCATTTCTAAGCCTACTCAACACTGGTGGCAAGCCCCTTTCCACAAAGCAAGTGCTAACTTTCAAAGAATAATCTTTCAGAGGATGTCTACAACAAAAGAAAGGTTTTGTTGCTATTTCCACACTTGTTCTTAGCTTGATAATCACCCCTCTTCCACTGTTGACTCAATTTAGATATAACCGCCATCCAACAGCGACACAATAGGTGCTATGTGTAAAATACATATGGCATGACACATCTCTTTTGTTTTTAAGGAAGGCTAAGGTAGAACATACGCCACACAGAAACTCCAAAGAAACTCACCAAATATGGCTTTCTAAAACATTCTTCACTTTCAGGGCCCCCAGGCAAGCTAGCTATCAACACATGTGGAGACTTTTACATATAACGATAAATTGAGTGGGAGTTGGTAGCTTCTGCATCAGTAGTAGAATGGAAATGGTTTGGCTTTTAGTCCCAACATTAAAGAACTTGCCCAATGTGCTCCTATTTGGTGGATAGAGTTCAGCACTTTGGATAACTCCTCTAAAGTTTAGATTAAATCCCAGAGAGGAGTCACTGTCTCACATGAAAGTAAATTGCCACCACTGAACAAATTACTACTGCAAAGCGTCAGATTGTTTTTCTTCCCAGCATGCATCTCTCTCTCTCTCTCTCTCTCTCCCCCCTTCATCTTTTCTCTCCCCTGCTTCCTTTTTTCAGTGCCTGGGTCTACCCTTCTCATACACTGCAAAAAAGAAAGGAAAGCTAGGCATGGCCAGGAGTGATACGAAACAGCTCTAAAAAGCAGTACATTCTTCCTAATTAACTTTGGAAGGGATCTTTGGCATCCCTACTGTGAGATCTTAGATAGCAGGGTTTGGAATGTCTGCAACCTTCAATGCAGGATGGCTAATTTAAAACACTACCAGTCAACACTGCCAGCATTACACAAGAGAGAGCTGTAGAGCTGAGTATATAAAGTCATTCTTTATATCCTCAACCTTAACCTTCAAGTCACGTTGGCCCTAAACCAAAATTCCAGTTTTCCTGTTTACTCCTTCATGGCAAGAAACATCTTCAGAATATATTAGAACAATTTCTGGATGCATATGTTGTTAGAGGGAGGGGAATCTATCAATCTAAAATGCTATTAATTAATTGAAGGATTTCATGCTCTGAAGCATATGAAATTAATTTGTTTCTTATATAAGCTAGTGGATTTATGATAAGGGATTATTAATTGTTAGAGAGTTTGCAGTAGGAACAACTGGAGCACTGCGATCACCTATAGCAAGACCAGCCCAATCCACTAGGCGGTGTGAACTTCTGCAGGATAATTTCAACCTAGCTTGAGAATCCTATGTGTAAAATGCAAACCTCTCTACACAGCTCAAATCTGAACAACAAAATCTGGGGTTGGGTAGCAAATGTTAGCCCTGGCCAGAGCCCAATCTACTGCTGCATTTTACCATTGCTCTTGCCTCAAGTGCTCTGAGCTAAATGAATCCTTTACTGTGCTGAACTTCTGATTTGGGGTCCAGCTAATCCGAGATGGGGTTCTGAAGAAAGAGGATCCAACTGCTCCAAGCTGAACAGGAGTTCCCTCTCCCTCTCCCTCTCTCTCTTCCTGAGTGCACTTTCCCCTTTCCATCACTCCACATAAAGATAAGATGAAATATCTTTCAGTAGAAACACAATAGCATGCCCTCCCCTGTGTACAAGAAGACATGAAGGGGGACAAAAGCAACATTAATATTTATCCACTGTGGCAAAATAACAGTATTGAACCTGGCAATAATCTAGAACATCAATCTAGAACAAAGACATACTTCAGTTGTCTTCCTTCACATAACTATGTCAGAAAATGCCGTTCAAAGAAAGGATATTGGTGATGGTTTGATTTGTGGTGGCGGTTGGCTATGGGAACTGGTAGGTTGGAGAGAAGGAAGGCCAAAGTAAGAAGCCACTGTTAGGAGGGGTTTAGTTTTGGATTTATCCCATCTCCCTCATTTACAACAAAACCTAAGCACTGTAGTACATATCTTCTCAAAGTAGTATTTTATTAAGATGTATCATACTACATTTTGTTCAGTCTAACCTTAGCTAATAAGCTACCATAAATATAATCAGAAGAATACATGTTAAAATGAAAACTATCGTTCTGCTGCACCATCAGCAGGGTAAATGTGCTTCCCTTTACATGTTCTTGCTCTGTTTTTTTTCTATAAGGAGGTCACAAATGTCAGGAAAACTAATTAACAAGAGGCTATTACAGGTTGAAATGAAAATAGCCTTACTTTAATCTCCTTCAAATGCTCAATATGCAGACTCAGAAAATTCAATGAAAAGCATTAAAAAAAATGATAGTAAGTTGAAAAAAAAGAAAGGAAAGTTTTTGTCTTCCAGCTATGACTATGATTTGATTAAACTGGTCTGATGATAATAAACATAATTAGTCATATTGTCCTTATTGGATCACTTTTCATAGCACTATATTTGAAGACTGATGCAAAGCCAGATACTTTATAAATTGTGAAAGACACCCATTCATCATGGCTAATTTCACCTAAATAAACCACAAACTGAAGTTAACAATGTAACCATGTCACTGGAGATCTATTATTGAAGTCTGCAAATTGCTAGACAGTTTTTTCTCATTTCAAAAGATTAAGGCTATTAACTACCTCCCAGAAAGGTGAAAGGTTTATTCAGATTGGATGGACCTACACAAAACAGTTTTTAAAGGGTACTATTTCCCATAATTGAAGACTGTGAAAGAAAAGTATACCCTCCCAACACACATGCCAACTTTATGCAACGCTGTTACATTTTGTGAGAAACTGCCCCCCTTGCCAGCACTGGTTAAATAATATAGCACCAAAAGAATTACACAGATTTGAATACAATCATTTTAAATTTAGAGCCTGAAACTGGTATATTGCTTTATAGGGTAAAAATAGTCCTGCCACAACACTTATCTTTTCCAAAGAATTTTTCCATAGAATGAAATGTTTTTATCCATCTTCTTCAATTTACTCGTTCCCAAGTCCAGTTTTATTTTAATTATATTCACTGAACTTGGCAGTCCAAGGTCCTGTCCTTTATCCTAGCTTTTATCTTTTCCTGTTTTAGTTCACTATAGACTGTATCTAGCAATGTGCTTTTAACCCTGCACGTCACATTTGGAATATAAATTTTGAGTATGAACACACGAGGGATGGGAACTGTGCAGTTCAAATGTTGCTGGAGTTCAGCTCTCCACAGCCTTGCTATCATAGCCAGTAGTTAAGATTGGCAGGAGTTGCAGTTCAGCAACATCTGGAAGGCTGCATCATTGTCAACTTATATGTACAAAAGGATAGTATATAAGGAAAATCACATCCATCTTCATATGATTGACATGTTGTTGTTGTTGTTGTTGTTGTTGTCTACCTTCAAGTCATTCTGACTTATGGTGACCCTAAGGTGCACCTATCATGGGGTTTTATGGGACTGAGAGTGTGTGACCTGCCCAAGATCACCCAGTGAGTTTCTATGGCCAAGTGGGGAACTGAACCCTGTTCTCCAGGGTTGTAATCCAATGCTTAAAACACTATCTAAATCCTCACTTATGTCATCCTCATATGTGAGGAACAGTAATTAAAGTAATTTTCCCTTTGCTGTATGAGAAAATGAATGTTTCTTCCAAAGAAGACCCCCATATTTGAATGTCCTCAAAAGTTGTACAGGAATCATTACAACAACCTCTTGATTTCCTTTTTTTCCTCCCTTGTAATCTTATATCCTATACCTCCCACTTGCTTTGGAATCGATGAGGAGTCTCTAGCATTGGCCTCACTTGGATGCAATAAAGATCAGCCCCTTTCTCAGCTGCACTTACTACATGTTCATTTGAAATAATCTCACCTTGGAACTAACTTAGCTATCATGAACAAAAATAAGTTGAGATTCTTATAGTCATCTGCATTAATTAAAGAACTAGCTGACAAATGTAAAACACTGTTGGCTCTTTAGCATAGTTACTCATTTAATTAATAGCAAAATTAATACCTTAAATCTGGAATCAATGCCAAAAGTCCAACTTAAGTCAATCAGTTAAATTAAAAATAAATTTAATTATGTTAGCATTTTTTGTCAGAAAATTTCTAATCTCAGTAGTTTAAATTAGTGCTCCTTATCCTTGGCATGGTCCCATTCATCTACCCCCATAACGCCTTCACATATTCAGAAAAATTCTTGAACTGAGCTATAAAAAAGCAGCAGTTTCAAACTAAATAATGTATATTCTTTAAGCCTGGAACCATACTGGCAGCACAATCAAGAGTTTTGACCTGTCAGATAAAAGGTACTGAAAGAGTCAAGTTTACTTAAAGTAGAATTGTTTACAGAGGAGTCATGTTCTTGTCAGATTGATTCCACCTTGTCATTTCATTAAAGAAATAGATAGAATAACTTTCCCTTCCCTGCATTCCTTCTATATGCACATTTGATCTGATTTTGAGTTTCATGTACACTCTATTGGATTTAAATCAGGCTGTATGGATGTAAAAGCAAGGCATATGGCATAAAGCATATCACATATGGATGCACAATTTGATAAGACATACTAATCAAGAGCACCAATAAGAAAAAGAAAAGAGACAGCTTATGTAACCATCTCCATTTTTGAAAAAGCAAAGATATGGCTTTTCTAATGGAGCAGAAAAATATATATATTTGAGCAGACATTCTTTAATACATACTGGCGTCAGCACATTTATAACTTTTAGGGCTTTGGTGCTTCCAGGGGTCTGTCCTCCCATTGCTGATGCCAATGTCAGTTTTCTTTCCATGGTAACTGTATCTGACTAAAACTAATTCGTCCCCCGCCGTCTAGCTAGCGATGGCGGGGGGGGATGGCCTTTGCCGCCCTCCCGCGATGCGAGATCACGCGGGATTGGCCGTCGGGACGAGGAGGGGCGGGGCGCAGGAGTTTGGAGCTTGCGCCTCCTCCCCGACGGCCATTCTCGGCGATCCAGGCAAAGGAGGAGGTCGCTCTTGTGAGCTTTAGCCCACGTGGCCTATTAGAGGCCTGTGCTCCCTTCCTCCTTCACCTTGAATCTCGGCGGTAGCAGTGGTGGTGAATCGATCGTCGCTTGGCGGTGGCGGCGGCGGCGGCTTCCTAAGCATCCGGCTGGGCAGCAAGGAGTTCGGGCGTCGCGTAGCCGTTTGGCGGCGCAGGTGGCTCTCCTGCGGCCTGGCCTAGTCTTTTGGATGCGTGAGGTGCCGCGAGGGGGAAAGCAGCGGTCGCTTCTGCGGCCACTCGGGTAGGGCCTCGGCTACTGTACAGTGGCTGCGGCAGTGGCAGTGCGGGCAGCAAGATCTGGCTTTAGGCCTTAGGCCTGCGTTTGGAAATATGGGCTCTGAGGCCTGCGCTGGGCTTAGCCACCTTGGTAAAGGGGCAAGCAGTCCCCAGTTTGGGCCCAGCGGGAGGGGATAGTAGCCTTCGGACCCCCCTTTAAAGCCTCAGACGGCGGCTTTGGGCCTTAGGCCTGTGTCTAGGAATAAGGGCTCTGAGGCTTGCGCTGGGCCCAGTAATCTGCGAGGCAGCCGGTGGTGTCCTGTGAAAAGAGGCCTTAGTAGCCTGTCTTGTGGTGGAGGGGTGGCCCCCAGCTGTGGAGATAGAGGAGTCAGGTGGCTCTTGTCCCAGTTTAAAAAATAAATAAATAAATAAATAAATAAATAAATAAATAAATAAATAAATTGGCAGAACCTGGTGCCTGGCATTTGCTGCATCATGGCTTCCAGGAGGCAAGCAGCGGCCTCTAGAGGCCGATTAGCTGGCAAGAATCCCATGCCTGCGAAAGGGGCAGCCTCAGGCAAAGGGGCCTCCCCAGCTAAGAGGCAAAAGACAGCCAGGACTGTAGTTGCATCAAGCTCATTAGCTGTTCCAGCGGACAAGCCTGATGCTAATGAGAGTGGATGTCAGGAGATGGGTCAAAGCAACAGGGAAGGGGGTGAAACGGTTACTTTGAAATCACATGATTTTGACCGCCTTATAGCTCGACTAGATGCCCTTGAAAAGCGGATGGGCGAAAGGGAGAGGACAGAATGGTCTCTGATATCCTAGGCAGACAGCCTGAATTCTAGGAGGACCATTATGGGAATAGGGACAGGAGTTATTTGATAATGGATTTGATAATGGAAAAAATAGCCAAAAGAATCTGCTCTGAAGGAAAGGAGTCCTAAGCAGAGAAGAGAAGCAGCCCGGTACAGAGTATCCTTCCCTTTTCTTTTGTCTGATACCTGTGCCTCTAAGACTTTTTGCCAGAACAATATAAAATATATATATATATCATGGAACATATGATCAGAAGGTGGTAGAAAAGTGTTACAATGAATGACTGATGGCCATCTCAAAAGAGAAACATCATTTTCTACAGCACAGATGCATTTGGCTTTCTTTGAGTTAAACCAAATTAACCATCAGGGTTGATATCCAAAGGTGCCTGGCAACAGCAGAAAAACTATTCCCCCTGGACAGATTACCTCAGTTTTATTCAGCCAATTGTCTCTACTCACCATATCCCATCTCCATATCCCATTCCAATCCAGCCAAGCTCCTGCCCCCCAGTAGGTGCTTTGCATTGGGATCCTGACAGTTGCAACAGGGAAGGGAGAAGTGAAAGCTTCATTGCATGAATAGAGTTGTATTCATGCTCCTTCAGATCTGAGCCTTGTTAACAAACTTGCTGCAAAACTTGCCTCATAAAACTGAGTGTTTGGTGGAACTCCCAAAACACACACAGAGAGAACAAACAAAACTTGTTACTTTAAATAAGAAACATACTTAAAACATATATATAACAATGAACAGAAATAATTAAAGAGAATTGAAAGGTAACTTATTGAGACAAACTGATCTTTTACTGATTTTGTTTTTGTCCCATACTTTGCAGTTAAGAGTATATGTAAAAATATCTTCCTAAGATATGCTTATCAGTGTTTTGATCCTATAACCTTTTAAGTGAAGGGAGTGTCCCAATAAGACCTCCAGCAACTGTTCCATTGGTGTGTTCTTTGTACTCAGTTAGGTTTTAGAATTCCTAGTTTTGGACCCCATAAGTTTTACATGGCTAATAATCTTAAGTCTGTTATAGGTAGTGAAGATGTAGTATGTCAGAAGATAGGTAAGGAGGTGGCGGAGGGCAGAGTGCTGGGCCCCTTTGACTACCCTCCTACACCTAATGTTAGAATTTCTCCACTGGGTATAGTTCCTAAAAAGGTACCTGGCGAGTTTAGGTTGATATACCATTTATCATATCCCAAAGGGGAATCCGTTAACGATGCCATCCTGGAGGAGCTATGCTCTGTGAGGTATACCTCCTTTGATGCAGCGGTTAGAGTTGTACGCAGGCAAGGGGTTGGAGCTGAGCTGGCAAAGGCAGACATTAAGTCAGCCTTTCACCTTTTGCCCGTTCACCCATCTGATTTTGAGCTTCTTGGTTTCGCCTTTGAGGGCAAATTTTATCTGGACCGATCTCTCCCAATGGGATGTTCGGTCTCGTGTTCTGCCTTCGAGACTTTCAGTACCTTCTTGGAATGGGCTGTCAAGAAAAAATCAGGCATGAAAGGGGTAGTACATTATCTTGACAATTTTTTGTTTGTGGGACGTGGGGGTTCGGGGCAATGCTCTTTTTTTGTTGTTGTCAGAATTTACAACATTGATGGAAGAGCTGGGAGTGCCTTTGGCACACGAGAAAAGAGAAGGCCCCGCACAATGGCTCACGTTTCTAGGAATCGAATTGGATATCATTAATCAGACTAGTAAATTGCCGCCAGTTAAGGTTCAAGACCTTCGTTTAAGGGTGGCATCCTTTTTGAGCAGACGTAACGTGACCCTTAGGGAATTTCAGGAGATCCTGGGGCATCTTAATTTTGCTTGCAGGGTGATAGCTCCCGGCAGGGCTTTTCTTAGGCGGCTTTGTGATGCCACCAAAGGCGTCAACAAGCCTCACCATCGAATTAGGATCACCAGGGATATGAAGATGGATCTTGAAGTTTGGCAAGCGTTTTTTACGGATTTCAATGGGATTTCCTTTTGGTTGGAAGAGCTCAGGGTAAGGGACGCCTTGCAGATATCTTCCGACGCAGCTGGTTCCATAGGCTTTGGTATCTTCTTCAGAGGTAAATGGTGTGCCCAGAGGTGGTCCCAGAGCTGCGGGGATGAGGGGATCACATCGGATCTCACATTCTTGGAATTTTTCCCGATATTGGTAGCTGTTCACCTTTGGCCGCATGAATTAGCTAATAATGCAGTTCATTTTTGGTGCGATAACCAGGCCACAGTCAGGGTGATCAATAAACTTTCTTTGAAGTCACAGCGGGTCATGAGATTAGCGTGGGCGTCCACACTACAATGTTTATGCTTTAACATTTTTTTTTCAAGGCTGTGCATGTGGCAGGTGTGGACAATCCCTTGGCTGACTCTCTTTCCCGTATGCAGATGGATCGCTTCAGGGAACTGGCCCCCAATGCTGCGCTTCTACCAGAACTGATGCCCACGGGACTGTGGACCCTTGGCGGGGTGAGGTAACAAGGATGATAGGTATGTCTATTGCGCCCAGCACCATGAAGAGCTATAGTAGAGCGGCTAGAGTATTCACCAGTTTCCGTAAGTCCAAAGGGCTATGGGACACCTGGCCAATTCCAGTGGACCACTTATTACAGTTTTGTGTCACTCTCAAACAGGCAGGTCTTTCCCCTCACTACATTAGGTCAAAAATGTCGGCCTTGGCCTTTTGGTCCAAGGCACGGGACCTGTCGGATTACACAGGTGATTTTAGAATACGCAAGTTCATTGAGGGTTGTGTCAGGCAGCAGGGAACAGTCTGCGACAGCAGGCAGCCGCTTTCTCCAGACATTCTTAGGGGTCTGGGTGAGGCATGGAAGTGCGTGTGTGCATCACCATATGAAGCTCTTTTGTTTCATGCAGCGGCCCTCATTGCATTTTTGGGGGCATTACGAGTAAGCGAATTGGTGGTTCAGAGTAGAACTGACAGGTCGGGCAGGGTCCTTGAATTCCGGGACCTGTCATGGGGAGAACGACATTTCACTTTGGTCTTAAGGAGTTCTAAGATGGATCAGGCCAAGAGGGGCACTGGGGTGACCTTAAAGGAAGGCAATGATGCAGCACTGCGTCCGGTGAAGGCACTTAGAGCTTACATGGGTCACAGGGGAACCCACACGGGCCCACTTTTTTGTCATGCGAACACAACTCCTCTCACCAGGTATCAATTTTGGACAGTTACCAAAAAGGCCCTGCTACGTTTGGGTTTGCATGGAGTCAATTTCGGCACACACTCCTTTCGCATCGGTGCAGCCTCTACCGCAGCACTCTTGGGCATGAAGGCTGATGACATTAAGAGGATTGGTAGGTGGAAGTCCTCGGCGTTCCGGCACTATGTCCGGCCCAATGGATTTGCATTAACAATTTTGATTCTCTTACAGATCAACCTGCTGCGGAGGTGAGGAAGCGGGTGTTGATCTGCGGCCACAGTTTCATTTTTTGGGCTGAGCAGCAGGCTTGCAATGGTCTTATGGGCTCGAACCTGGGATTGGGTGATCGGACATCCATATGTTGGTCTGGAAAGAGAGGATTACGGTGGCATGGCTTGCTACCTTTGTTGTTTAGGGAGTGCGGTGATCCTCCCCCGGATGTGCTGATCATTCACCTGGGTGGTAATGACCTTGGATTGCTGAAGGGAAAGGCCTTAGTGATTCAGGTCATCCATGATATGTGGTTCATTCAAGAGGCGTGGCCTCACACTCTTATTGCATGGTCTGCATTGGTACAAAGAAGGACATGGGGTGGGGGTGCTGATCCCCGGCGTATAGAAAGAGCACGCTGGTTGGCGAATAGGGAATTCGTGTTGCTTTGAGACAGGGCTTGGGTTACTACATCCCTCACGATGATATTGTTTTTAGTAAACCAGAAGTCTATTGGCATGATGGAGTACATTTATCACCTGAGGGTAATTGGATATTCCTACGGGATCTACAAAAGGGGTTGGACTTGATTCTGAGGGGATGGGGGGATAAGGACTAAGCAGACGCTTGCCCTTATCCATGGCCGGCAGGGGGGGGATTTAGGTTCGGTGTGTACCTATGGCACCCCCCCTTGTGGGGTGTTGGATAAAACATATCCTTGGGGAGGGCCCTGGGATCACCCCACTTGCTGCGCAGCGGGGGGTGGGCCTCGGGGCTCGCCTTCCAGATAAGGGCTGGCCAAAAGCCATCATGCAACTTTAGCGGTTGGCTTTGGGGCCTGGTATTTCGCTCAACGGGCTAGGGGAGATGGTCAGGAGCGGCCTCTTGACCCTAGTCCGAGGATGCTGTATGCCCCCCTTTTTCCCCTCAGGTCTTTAAATGCAAGTTCAAGTTCATGTGCAAGTTGAAATTTAAGTTTAAGTTCAACCCTTGTTAAATAGGCATATTAATAAATTGCCCTAGTTCAACCCAAGCTCTGTCTGTGATCTCGTTATTTCGTGGGTTGGGCGGCAAAAGGTATACCAGCAACCAGAATTGGCTGCACCCTTCAAAGGATTCCAGAAACATGATTTACCATGAAATTAGGCAAACACATGCTTTGTCTCAATATGAAAATCATCACCAAGGGAAGTGGTACTGCAAAAGTGGCTGTGGGTGCATGTTTTAGAGGCATCCAATGACACTATGAACTTAGCCTAGAAACAAACAAGGCAGTTGGAATCTGATAGGAATAGTATGCCTTCCGTATCTTATCCTTCTGCACTAACCACAGTTTCTGAAGTGTATTTTAGGAGAATCCCATATGAAAAAGAGTGATCTAAAGGGAAGGCAACTATAACATGGCTCATTGAGAAATCAGGAGATATGGCCAGTGCTGGGTCACCAAACCTGGCTGGTACTGCTTCTACTTCTACTTCTTCTTGGCAAACCAGGAAGAAAACATTATCTAAAAGATCCCCTTAAAAACCTTGATCTTCAAAAAGAATGGAGCCCTTCTAGGACATACAAAACAATGATCCTCCACATTTGGAGTCTGGGTCTGATCCATCACTCTCACTCTTACCTTGTTTAACTTACAATCAGTTTGCTAGTTCTCTTGCAATGTATAGCCCAGTGATGGGCAAATTGTGTGTCCATTCAAATGTTGTTGGACTGCAACTTTCATAATTCTTCACCATTGTCTAGGGCTGATGAGAGTTGCAGACCAACAGCATCAGAAGGACTACCTCTACTCACAAATAAATTTGTTGAGGGGAGACATCCCTGCATTTGAATTTGATTGGAGGAAAAACAGAGTTGAGTTTCATCACCATTTGATTCAGTGTCCTCTTTCGTTAAACACAACTGGCACAGATGCTGAAGAAACATAAGAGAGAGAACAGATTCTTATGAAACTCTATCTCTAGTCTCCTAGGGAAAAGGAAGAGCCATTCAGTTTCAGTCCAGCTAGGAAATGAACTATTGGAGTCACTGGAACTGAACGAGTTTCCGCAGTTCCTGATTATCTTGGGTAGGCCAGGATTTGATGGTCAATATCAGCAGTTCTTAATCTTATCTTTACCATGTACCCCCTTTAAATATATCTTGCTGCTGCGGATGACAAACATTTAACTCAAGATTTAAAACTCTAAAGTGCACCAAATATTTATTTAAAATTGCCCATCAAGGGCCTTCAGATTTGGAGAGAAAGGAGAAATAAATAAATGCATACACTTCTATTTTTTATTTATTTATTTTATTACACTTCTATTTTTATTTAATATTTTTATTGGAAAGATTCTATACAAATCTTCCTTCCTTCCTTCCTTCCTTCCTTCCTTCCTTCCTTCCTTCCTTCCTTCCTTCCTTCCTTCCTTCCTTTTTTTATTTTATTTTAAATGAAAAACTATTTTCTTCAAGCCTTTACAGACCTCCTGTGAGAACATTGCAGACCTACAGGGGGTCCCTGGAGCACTGGTTAAGAACCACTGGTCTAAATGATTAAAAATACCATCTAAAGTTCTAGCATGAGCAGTTTTCTAACTCTTGTGATTAAATGAATCAAGAAAGGTAAGGGCACTTGAACCTTCCTTGGGCAGTGGGTAAATAGTCCATTTGAACTTCATAACTGGAGATTTAAGTCCAATTATACTTGTTTACTTGACAAAATTTGTAGCAGATAAGTGGTAGATGAATGATCATAATAGGAATTTTGACTCTGTTACTTGAGAGGAGTGCCCTACATTTTGAGTAATTTTAAATTTGGTTTCTATAAATTTCAGCATTTGATATGATCATTATGATGATGGTAGTGATGATAACAACAATAGCTACAACAATGATGATTGTTGTTGTTGATGATAATGACGGTGATGTTTTCCAGAAAGAAAAAACATTTGGGACTGTGGACTATTTTTTACATTTTTTTAAATATTGTAATAATAACAAATAATACCATAACAATAGCAAATAATATTGCAGACTATATTTTTAACCTTTGGGAGTGAAATTGACATAATCAGCATTATGGATTCAGTAAAGCGTCTGCAATTGGATTCTGCTTTGAATGTCTACCAGATGCTTTACAAAAGTATAAAGTTAAAATGACATCATACGTGATCAATGCAAACATTTCTTTTTGAAAGAAAATCTCTCTATTTTTTTTCACCATGGCTTTGGGTTAAATGCTGTAATATATATGATAAAATAGATACAAGATGGATCATGTTAAAAAGAAGTGCCAAATATTAAGAGAACCTTTTGTCTTTCTAAGTGTTTTTCCATCTTAAGGGACCCATCAAAATGTCAGAAAAAAGCCAAATGTGAAGTAATTTTTCAAGATACACAGCTGAATAAGATCTGCTTGATCATGAAGCTGCAGAAGTAATGGTTCATATTTCTGGCAGCCTGTACATTTTGATTGTCCAGACAGCGACAGAAACAATTTACATTTCCATATGAATAAGTAGTCTTTATTCAGCAGCTCGAGCAATAGGAAGTATTCCCATGGCAACAGTCAGAAGGCCACTTGTTAAAGTCATACTCATAGTGGTATGATGACCTTCAGCATAGTTGTTTGTCACACGTGCATTGATTGGTACTATGAAATATCTAGGTTTAGAGATCCACACTGCCCCCCCCCCCCCATCTTTTTAAAAGAGCTTCATACATTTATGGAAATTTTTGTGATCCTCAGTCTGATACCATGTGTTCCCTAAAGTCTTGTGCATCTCTCTCTGTTTTTTTAAAGAATCACAAATAGACACAGCAGCTGAAGAATTCAGAACAAGGGCCCATTGAGAATCAATGAGGTATAATTTAGAGTGATGACCTAGGACTAGGAGACCCAGCCATGAAGCTTACCAGATTACCTTGATCCTGCCACTACTTCTTAGCATCAAGCCAGCTCACAAGGTATGTATAAGACAATATTTGATAGGGATAGTCTTGCCAGGTTTTCAAAATAGCATGGGATATTCAACATTTGTGATACATTTGTGATTGTGGGGTGACAATCAGGAAGTACATATTAACAATTTTGTATTTTACTTAAATATTGAATGGAAGTGTTGATTCCTATTAACCTCAGCCATCTACTCCTCTGCAAAATTAACATATTGTCCACAATCATGAATTAAATGATTTTCTGTATTTGTATAAGAGCCATACCTGAAAATACATAATTTTTTTATCATCTTGTTTAGTCTACATAAAAGGAAAAGCTTTATAACCATCAAAAAGAGGATACCTGTCAGCTCTATAAGGGGCAAGTTTTCTGGCCCACAAATGAGATATACACCTTATAATAAGGAACCTTAGCAGTCCTAGGTAGGAAAGAAACATGGAACATTGCCTTGATCTCCCTGGAGGGAGAAAATACAAAGTATGTTGTGTACAACCAGTGCCTGAAGACCAGGGATATAGTGAGTCAATTTTCAATATATGTGTGCGTGTGCGGGGGAGGGAGACTTTCTGCATTACACTCTAAAAGAGGTTTCTGTAGGAAAAAAAGTTTCCCTATTTATTGACAAAAATAACCCCAATGAGTGCATTTTAATTAGAAAATAAGTTGTGAAGCTTCCGATTAAAAATATAATTGCTGGAATATTATATGACCATTGAGTACTATGTAGAACCATAATGATGTTGCTATACCTTGTGGTCTAACCCCCCACCCCAAGCCCAACTTACCAGTAAGCAGCCACTGGCATTGACGGGGATCCATTCAGCTGCCTGAGGTTTCCAGTCCCTCCTATGAGTGATGTCTAGTGTGACATGCAGAAAAAGGACCTCTGTCACTGTACATCACTCATGTGAGATGGGGTTGGAATGCCAGGCAGCTGCTTCCCAAATGAAAGGTGAATGGACTACCATTGATCCCAGTGTCTGTCTATGTTGGGATCATGAATGCATTAGTTGTTAATGTGTAACTGTGGGTTGCATATTTGCAGTTACCTAACAGGATTCCAGCCAGTACTTTGCACATATAAAATAGTTCTGTAAACTAAATAACAGTGGCTAGGAAGTAAATATGCACTGCGCAAGTCATCCTACCATAATGATCTGTACTGTTGATAAATTCTAATAAGCCATGATTTCTTTGTAAATGTATGGAAAAACTGTCCACTTGAAAATTCCTTCAAATACATTACTCTTAAAAAAATCAATATTATTAAAATTGCAATTTTCTAATGAGACACTAATTACCTTTAAAGCATGCACACATGTGTCATAGCTGAGAATGTATTTTCACATACAGTTGTAGATGCACCAAAGGTGAGTCCTTCAGCATACAAGAATAAAGGCTTTCTTACGCTCATACAATGTTTTAGTAGGTTCATGCAGTGTTAGGACTGTACTTTGGTAGGACTCTATGACACTCTTTTTTTAATGCCTTAAATTGCATTTCTGATGCTCCATATCTGAAAATGAGAATTTAAGGATGAACTGCATTTAGAAATATAATTTGAGAAAGAATACTTTTAGAAATGTGTGTTTTAAAAGGAAATGCATTCATTCATGTGTGTGTGTAGTCCAATGCTGAAATACATATTTGCAAATATATGTCTGTGTTAAAATATGGATTAATCTGGAAATAGGGCATTGCAGACTTTTCAATGAACACATGGAATACAGTTATTGAGCAAAATGGACAAACTCATCAATTCCTGCTAGCAAGTAAAATTGTGACCCAAAGTGGCCTCTGTATGGTAATACAAGACCCAGCTTGAACAGAAACCTATCTTATTCTCTTTCTTGTCACATAGGTAGAGTCTTGTCACATAGGCTGATCCTAAAGATATTGCACCAAGTAGCTACCTAATGCATTTCAATGGTTTAGACATGGGAGAGAGGCATAGAGATGCCCTGCTTCCTCTTGGATCTCCAGTAAATACTGCGTAGATGATACACTTCTTTATCATTTATGTGTGTTCATCAGACATTCAACAGAAACATCTATGAATTTTAAAAGATAAAAGACATTTCAATTCAAATTTGTGTGATTTAGATTATTATGTTCAAGATTGTTGTGCACATTAAGAGTTAAACCACAGCATGCTAGATATATATAATAAAGCTGGAATCTAGAACATTTTGGAAACAAGTTATTGCTTTTCAATTTAAAGCTTGCTTCACTGATAACAGGTTTCAGTGAATTCTGCCTAGATCCTCAGTTTTTCATCCTGCTGAAACTGCAGTGGTTAAAATTGGTAGCAATCAGTTTTACCTCTTGCTTTTAGATTATTGTTAGCCATAATTGCAATTTGATTTTGTCTCTCCCAGTGGCGTGAATCATGGCTGACCCTAGGTCCTTTGAGCCACCTTGTGTAATTTCCTGTGGACCTGTAACATATGGCTGTCTGTTTCAAACTTTCATTTCAATAGAACAACCAGTCACTTGCAACGGGGCCTAGAATCTGAACAGCTCTGTGCATTCTAGCAATTCACAGTGTTTTGAAGATAGATATGATCATACTGCTGTTGTCACTGCTGTTTCTCATGGTGGCACTTGATCAAGATTTTCGTCCCTTGCCTGGAAGTAGAGAGTTATTCTTCTGTCAGATTTTCCTGACAAACAGAAGTAAAACAACATAGGCATGTGTTCAAGATAGAAAACTGTATCTCACCACATCCTTATACTAAATCTACAAAACAGGAGTTCAGAAAGCTCTGTTTGTACCCAGTAAGTTGACTCAGATTGACTTTACAAAAGGCATTCATGTGTATTTTGATATTATTAAGTTTACACTTATTTGTAATGATACATTTTTTGGTTTGCAATGATGCTCTTTTTCTTAAAAAAAGGCCAAGAATGTCTAAATATATAAAGAAAAACCATTGCAGAGATTGCAATCTAACTAGTGAACTCACAGTAATCACTTTGTGATGCTGGTCTCATTCATTTATGATTTGCTATATAGTACCTCAGAAGTTTAAATAGTAAAATAAGAATAAGAAATAACAATAGATTGAAATTTGATGATTTGATGATTAGAGAAAAGCAGAATGGCTAAAAATGGGTAATAGGTGGGAACTGTCAAGTGAAAATGACTGTATTATGATGGTGGAAATGACAGTGGGATAACAGTAACATAACATCGAATGGGAGAGGGAAAAGCATGTTCAAACATGAGAGATAAACACTGTACTGTGATACATAAATGTAATAAGTAGAGTGAATTTCAGGAAATGAAGACCAGATCAGAGTGGAAGACCAGAAATAATTCACGTAAAACTACAGGCTAAAGAATCTTTTTTTTATTTTGTGAAACTTAATAAAATCATTATAAAAAAAGAAAGAAAGAAGTTTAAATAGTAATAAAATAATAATAATAATGATAACAACAGCAGCAACAATAATAATAAGAAGAAGAATAGGAGGAGGAGGAGGAGAGTAGGAAGAAGGTCATGATTCCAGATTTCACAAATGAGGATATGGCCTCAAGATATGTTTCTTCAGTGCCACAGTCCTATGCCCAGTTTCTTGGTGGTAAACTACTTTTAAGGAGATATGTATAGAAACAATAGTTCATGCCAATAGGAAATTTCACACATTCTTTCACACACTAAATGAGATAGTGAACTGGTGAGAGTAATTTCTCTTGCATAGATGGTAGGAAAGCTTAGATAGCTAAGGCCTGGAGGTGCCAAGTCAAGTCTATACCAGGGCCTGAAATTTCAGGGTCAGAGCCTGAGACATGGGGCAGATCCTTGTGATAACACAGTGAGCCAGAGCTGGGGCCCTTTTACACTACATAGTTAAAGTGTTGGGATTCAACTTTAACTGCCATGGCTGCATCTTACTGAATCCTGAGGCTTGTAGTTTGATGGGGCACTAGAGTTCCTTGGTTGAGAATTGCAAATATCTATCCCTAAAATGCAAATTCAAGAACTGCACAGGATATATTCAAGGAAGTTGGCAGGAACATACTACTATAATTGTATAGTGTGAAAAGATCCCTGGTAAATAACATACATTGGGTAGTCCCAATGATTTAATTGAGTATGATGCATTTAGCACAAATTAAGTTGTAGGGTATGCTATTCAAATAAATAACCCCACAAAGTCTAACTAGAAATAAGTTACCTGTTTTGTTGGCATAAAGGATGCACCCATGTATAAGATGCACCCCGTTTACACACTGGCAAATACTATTTGCTGATGTATAAGGCCCTTTTCACATGCCATTTCTCATGTGAAATGGCCTCCGGAGTGTCGCAGGATTGCGAAGACCGTTTCACATTATGTCCTCGCAATTGCACAACACTGCCGAGGCCAGTAGGTGGTGACCGTGCACTATATCGTTTTTGGCTTCTTGCCGAAAATGATGTGTGATCGCATGTCGCTTCTGGGCCCCACATGCACTTACCTTGTGTGCGAAGCCTCCAGAGAGGCAGCCATTGCACTTCCTCCACCAGCACAGCCTGGGAAAGTACCCAGCTAGGCTGCGGAAGGAAGGGGTGGAGCTCTCATGCTTCTTTCTGGCCAGCAGGGAGCTGCTGTGGAGAAGAAGCAGAGGGGATGCGAGTGCCTCTCTCAAGAGGCTTCTTGCGTGATCCCTGTGTGCCCACGTCAGGAACAGGTAAGGTGCAAAAAGGGCCTAAGACACGCCAGCATATAAAATGCACCCCATTTTCAAACAGTATTTTTTGGGGAAAAAAGTGAGTCTTATATGCCAGTAAATACAGTACACACACACATACACATGGTAGTGTGTGTGTGTGTGTGTGTGTGCATGCGTGCATGTGCACACAAGTTTTTCAAAACAGTGCTCTCATCCTGAGATTCCTCCTCTTGCTCTGCTTAGGAAGTGTAGCACACACTACCACATTTTCTGCCTCCTCTTCCTCCTTTTCATCCATAAGGGCCATTGGTGGGATCTTTGGAGGAATAGCTATATCCATCCATTTTTTCCCCTCTTGCCTGATCCTGTTGTTCTTCAGTGCCTTTTTCCTGTTGCAGAGATAAGGAAATCAGGTGGTTACATGACAGAACTAGAGGCTAAATCCAATTGTTAATCCTGACTAAAGTAGATTTATTTAATCAATAAGAGCTGAATAAGTCAATACTTATGTAAGTTCATATTGTTTCAAAGGATCTGTTCTAGCTTGAACTAAAAATTGTGCTTTACCTAAGGACACAGATGGGTATTAGAAGTTGTTGCTGCCTTATCTTTAAAATACTATGGCCAAGATCCTGCATCATCAGACATAACTACAATGATAGGTCTCCATTACTGTCACCACATCTGACTATGACAGACTCCCCAAAACCTGCCTTTTCAGCCAGACAACACCTCAACCAAAGGGTTCCAAAGTGCTGAAGAATGGGGCACTGGGAAATGACAACTACAGAGCTCATCTGGTCTCAGGGAACACTGAGAACCTTTAACTGGAAAGACTCCTTGAGGTCCTACTGCAACTGCTTCTCTCAGTACAGCCCACAACCTGGACAGTAGTGCAAATGTCATTTTCCAGCATCCTGTCTGCTGTGCCTTGGAAACCTTTCAGTTGGGGCAATGCCTGACTGAAACATTAGGTTCTGAGGAGTCACATTTGGTCCTTAATCACTGTAAATGCAGATCCCCAAAGTTACAAAATTGTAAGCCTTACTAACAATCTCATAACCCCACTAAACAGGATGGCACCCATATTTGCAAAGTGGCATGTGTCTCAATAGCTGAAAATGATCTCTTTGTAGCTGATATGTAAAGAATATTCACAATCCTTCTTGTCTACAATGAGAAATGGTGTGTCAGCTAGGGTGACCAGGTCAGGACTATCCCAAGCCATGGGATTTTTACTGGCCTCCCCTGCTTTTCAATGATTAATTTTTCAATTTTCTGCTATGACACATACTTTTCTTTAGACGTGGGATCTACTCTTTTGTCAGTTCTTCTCATCTTGCTTTGTAAGTTCTTCTCAGTTGCAAGCCTTCATAAATTCCTTCATATTCCTTACAGGATGAAGGCAAGAGGAGAAGAACTGATGAAAGACTGGGTTCCACTTTTCAACCAATTTCACTTTCTGACACTGCTCTAGTCCCTAGGCTGTTGGATAAGTGGAAAATGCCTGTACTTTTATGGCACCCCAAATTCCAGATTTTTCACCAATAGGGGAAAAAAAGTGGGAGTTTTTTATGTGCAGAAATGTTGCATATTATTCAACAATATTTTGCCGAAAAAATAAACTGTTCATGAATGTTAAAAAAAGTGCTGAAATGTGAAAGATAATTTTTAAAAATGCACTCTTGTAAACTTGCCTAAAAGGAATAAAACCTCATATATTTTTCATCTCATCCAAGAATGAAATAAGCAAAGATTTGCATTCCTCCTTAGTAATTGTAATCAACAAATAGTGTGTGTGTGTGTATGTGTGTATATTTGCATCGTATTCCAATATATATAGACAGAGAGAGAGAGGAATATGATGCAAATATTGCGCAAGTCACTATATTCTATGTTGTGATCAGTTCGCATGTACAAGCACAATATCTGAAAATTATCTCTATAGATTATTCCACCAATTACATTTTGTTTTTTGTTTTTCTGAAAACATGTATAATGGTGAATAAATGGAAAAAAAATGCACCATATATAATTCAGATCATTGTTTTTTTCTTTTAATGTGTCTTGTGCTGGTTGAAATCAGAAGTCACTTAAAAACTAAGAAATGTTCTATTTTCTTTGTTGTTTGTAGGTAGTGGGGATCCAGGTAATCTTCCTGTTTTACAGAAACTTAGCCTGAACTAGTTATAAAGTTTTATCTACACATTTATGTACGCACATACACACCCTAAAAATACGCAAGGGAAGTCCCTCCTCACCCAAGGATAAGCGATCAACAGCCTGTGTCTGGGCAAAATGCATTTGTGGAGATAACATTTCTCTGGGGACCTTATTACTTTTTGTGCAGCTATGACAGGCTTCCCTTCAAGAGCAGAAAGTGGTCTCCAGCTAATCAATACGGATTCTGATAAATCCAAAGAAATAGAGGAATAAGAACAATTTCAAAGTAATGAGCACCTGCAAAGAAAGTACTAGACTATTTCAGCCATTCTCTTTTGCAGCTGTGTTTTAAGTATTGAATCCTAAAGCCAGGCAAGATCTATCCATTTAGTAAGAGTCTCATTTCAGTTCTGCTGTGCTTCTGTATACTTCAGAAATACCATCAGCATATGTCCAGGTGAAAAGAATGAGAATAAATGCATTACCTTGGGATGGGGGAGAGAGACAGTAATTCTATTTCCTATATGTGGGAACACTGATTAGTGGGCATGTATATGTATGCAGTTTTGGAATGTCTTTAGATTTTTTTTTTAAAAAAAACCTCCCTATATCTTTGGTACCAAATCATACTGTTCTTTAACAATGGCAGTTCTTAGGAAGAACAGCTATTGGTTTGGATACTAGAGCAAGACTAATCTAACAGCTATGGTGCTAGTAATCTCCAGAATTGTATTGTTTTTAAATAAGTGATACCACTCAGACTAGAGTTAGGAATAATGTAGACTTCAAGGGGCTGTGGGCTAAGCAGCCCTAGCCATCTATCCTGTGCTGAAGGATGCTGGCAGCTTGGTCCAACCATACTCGGATGGCAATAACATTCCCACTGCTGACCTAAGCCCTTTTTGCAACTCACCTGTTTGCGAAGCTGGGATGGGGGGATCGTGTGAGCAGCCTCTTGTGAGAGACTCTCACATCCCCGTTGCTTCAGCTCCACAGCTGCTTCCTGCTTGCATGAGAGCCCTTCCTCTTCCATTTGCAGTGCAGCCTGGGATTTTCCCAGGCTGTGCTATGGCTCCGGAGCTCCCCACACATGGCAAGTGTGTACAGGACCCTGGAGTGATACACGATCGCGCACCATTTTCAGCTCAAAGCTGAAAATGAAATAGTGTGCAATTGGCGCCTGCCAGCCCCTGGAGTGTCGCACGATTGCGAGTGCATTGTGTGGACCACTCCTTGCAATCATGCAACGTTTCAGGGGCCCTTTCACATGGCAAATGCTGTGCAAAAAGGGCCCTAGACAATTGTTTCTTGTGATTCACATGATTATGCAGTTTTCCTAGAAAACCATCAATAGTGTAAGTTAAGAGATTGAGAGCACAAAATGATAGATGTCACAGTGAGCATGGAATATGAGTTCATTCTGCCCTGTTTCATACAGTTTGTATTATTTTTTTCCCCTTTAAAAATCTTCAGAAAAAATCTCATTCATTTTCTAGGCTTTTCTTCTAATACACATATTTTTGTTATGCATTTTGACTTAATATACAGATATAAGTTTAATGTTGAATTTCTCAATATATGTCTATGTGTAATTCTGTGGATGTACACTTTTTAAAATATAATTTCCTCTATATGTATGAATTTTTGGACCACAAAATTTAAGCACAATTTTTAGAGAAGTGTGAAAGCTAAATGATAATTGTACCCAGTTTACATACAAGTTTTGACTTATGTGTGACTTAGGTTGGTGCACATTAAAATATGAACTCGCCATTTCCTCTCCCCTGTTTTCAGCCTTATATAACTCATAGACAAAGCATTTTTCTGTTATTCCAGTGGGATTTTTTTTTAAAAAAATGATTGATGAGTAAGTATTTATTAATTAAGTGATTATCAAGTGTTAAAAGAGTAACTCATTAGACGCCTTCTTACATTACTTGTAACTTTTCATTATTTGGGGAGGAAAATAGAATGATAAGAGAGTGACAATACATTTAAAAAATCCATTCAGAAGCCCACTTTGTTTTTGGAATCAATCAAAGTAAACTCACACCCTAATTTTATTTTTTTTAAAAATTCCCTGATGAGTTTTCTGAACCATATAGAATGCATTCAAATTTTCTGTTCAAAATGAAAAGGTCATGAAAATTACCATGCTTAAACCATCCATATGAATAATCACACAGAAGGTGAATGAACTGGAATTATTTGGTTGAAAGGCTCAAGCTGCCTTCATAATTGCTGAAATCTCTTTCAATTATTTACAACTTCACATTTTCTTCCTGGCTACAATACAGAATTTTCCACTGACTTTCATTTGTTTCATTTCCCCCCTGTCTTCCTTCTTCTAATTAGACTCTAATATCCAGGGGAAAGATCCCATTCCTCTTTAAACTGAAAGGAACATGGGATAGATTTGGTGAACTTGTGCTTTGGTTAGCAAAGTTATTAAGTTAAAGAGACTCATATGATAGGGCTACTATGTGGAGAACAGTGGAAATTACATAGAAGCTATTTCCAAAAGTGGGTGAACCCGCACAGAAATATATACTTTTCTTAGTCACAAAAGCTCTTACAAAATTGTTTTATATTCAACATTACTTCTCTCAAAAGTTTCCTTTGTTGCTCTGACATAATTGCTTGCACCTTTCGTACTCTTTTTCAGTGATGTAGTTCTTTCAAAATGGCAGTGGTTAGAGGCATGAATATCCCTTTGTCATGACCCTGTAGATGTGTCACTATTAACATTTCCCACCTCTTTCCTCACTGAAATTATCATGATATCATATAGCCTTAATGATATTTTGACTTGGCATCAGATATTACCCACCAGCTGGAGCATGTAAACTCTCTTTTCCTTGTTTTTTTTTTTTGTCCTGTTGCATTTCTGTCATCACAGTGCTTGCAACAGTGATTGGTTTCATTTCTCCTCAACCCTCTTCCAGTTTCCTTTACACTTTTCATCAGGGTGAAATTATACATCTTGGCTTTATAGTAATTTACAATAAACGAGTGTATAGTTTCTATTGTTGCATTCCTCATCTGTACCATGAACCTGCTTATTCTTCTTCTTATAGCCATCTGAGATGTCCTTTTCTGGCAGTGCAGTACTATTGATCCCAAAGGGGCAAGATATAACTTGTAGTAACAAAAAAAAAAAGGGAGCCTAGTAGACAGGAATGCATGCCAGAAGCATCCATAATGTGGAACAGTAGCCATTATGGCAGCCTACAGTAGAATAAGGCAGCCAGAAAAAAATATCTATCTATGGATATGAGGGGAGGTAGGATTTTGCTAATGAGTTAAGTATGCACCATAGCACTATATTCTGAGCATGGAATGAAAGCTGTGCTCATCCAAGATGTAGCGTAACATATGTCAAAAACAAAACAAAACAAAAAGGCAACTACTGTTTGGGTTAAGTTAAACTGTCAGTTTTATCACATTAAGAAAAACAGTGCTGGTGGTGACAGGAATGCATTTGTTTGCATGTGTGTTTGTGCATCTTATGAACAGAGAATTAAAGGCAGGAGCAATCATCTACAGTCAGCCACTGCTAGAGTTACATTCACCCCTTATGAATTCACCCACTAATACATATATATGCAATACTTCACTGTGAAGTAAGACTTGTGCAGTACTTCACTGTGAATTTGGCTATCACAACAACAACAACAACAACAACAACAACAACAACAACAACAACAGGGTCTGACATGATATAGAAACAAAAACAAACTTCTCAATTTCTTTGGTGACTTAGCAGTGCATGAATAGTCTGACAAGGTGATTATTTTTACAGTAACAACCACTACTTGACTGCTTTGTGCAAACTGGTTGAAATCACACAAGCATCAGTTAAGTTCTTAGCCTCTCCTGCTCCACCAAAGATATGGTCTCAATCTAATTGTTAGTCCCAACTAGATTAGGCCTCCTGAATCAGTTTGGAACTTGATAAGAAAACACTCAAGTAAGGTCCATTTAACTGTGGTTCTTCTTCAGATAAAACTACCAATTGGATTTTGGACACAATTTGAGACATCATGAGAATTGGTTGTATACAAAGCTACCTATGGATTTCTTTCTTTCTTTCTTTCTTTCTTTCTTTCTTTCTTTCTTTCTTTCTTTCTTTCTTTCTTTGCAAATTGGGCCAATAATCTTAATTTTATTTAAAAAGGTAATATATTTTCATTAATATATTAACAAATAATTCAGTATATCTTTTGGGATTCCCTCACCACAACACAATAATCTGGTGACCCTATAGTGGAATAAAAAGGTTTGCTGACATTTTGACAAGTAGGATTGGACAAAAAAGAAGAATCTTCCAAGTAGAGCAACAAATAGTGTTGGGATCTAGTGCTGGCATGGGAAGCACAGCTTGTTCAAGTGCCAAATTAGTTCTGATTGGCACTTCTGACTGCCCCATTGTGACTCTGTTCTCTCTTTGGTTGAAAAATCCAGAAAGATTTTTTGTGTTTGGAGGTCCAGACTCTGAGATGACTCTTTGCATGAATGTAGAGAATGCACAACCACCTGTAGAACTGGAAGCTTCATGGTAGTTGTGCCCCCAGTAGGTAAGGCCTTTATTTCTATCAAAAATAAAGTTGGGTAGCAAAACATGGGAAGTATGTCACCTTGGGAGTAAGCATAGTAGAACTGAGCTATGATTTGTATACTTGGTGGGATAATGTCCAAATATGTGAAAAATATATCTGGCCCTATTTTCCCTTGGCCTTTTTTTATGAATGTGAACCACTAATAGAATCCCCAAGACAATTCCCAAAATGGAATTTGATAACTGGGCTGGAAAATCTCCTAGTCGATTGTAAAAAAATTGTACTTATTAACCTTGCATGTTTATGAATGACATTAATGTTGGTCATAAGCTGTTGGATGTTATTATTCTTTGCTTGTAAACAGACACAAAACCTTACACTTACTTATTATATGTACGATTTGTTCACATCCAAACCTTTAAACAGCTTATTGACACACTGCTAATAATAGAGTGCTACACATATTCTCTGTCTGGTAACCTTGTTCTGAGAATTGTGACTTGCTTCTATCTGTACTTTACCTCTGGATCAATGTATGCTCCCGTTCTGTAGGAAATTAACTCCAAATGCATGGCACTATAAGGACTGATTCCTTGGAATTTTCAATACCTTGTGAAAATGGTTAAAAGGAGACAAACAACTTCATTATTCTGCCTCTTTTCCTCAGTAAGAGAAGAAAGAAATATGCCTATCCCCCAGAAGAGAATAAACTGATTGATTTAGCAATGTTTCCCAGTGATTTTGATCACAGGGCCAAATTATTTTGATAGTAGAAGCATAAATAACCTTCAGCAGAATTGAAACTGCTGTCCTCAATCTAATTTAATTTACACCTGCTGCACCTACAGTGTGTTTCAGGCCCAAAGACTGATTCTATCTGCTTCAGTAATAGCATTCATTATCAATTATGTTCCGTGTATCCTTCCAGAAATGATAGCATCATTTCTATAAATGTCTATGAAATAAAACTTCTTTAAAATAAATAAAAATAAAATACAAATGGAAAAATCTTTCAAAATCTTCCTTATGTTCCATGTATTTCATATATTTTATGCACAATTTCAAAAACAGTATCCTTCATTTGGAATCATAGAGTATTAGCAGAATGTCACAGAAAAGGTAGGCGAGGTCCAATTGCTCATCCATTTCATGTTGACCTGTTGAATTAATAGGCTGCTTACTTATTTACTTACTAAGTCAACACTTATGCAAAGTACATTGTTTTAATGGGTTTACTCTAATTCAGAGGAGCACTTGGATGTAATGTGATAATAACATGCTGTGATTTTGAACTGAAAACCTAGAAGCTTGATAATTTTCCCTGGAATGGGAAGGCAAACGTAGTATGATCCTAAGAGAACTATATCATCAGACACACGGGCCAGACTAATTTGTGTCCTTCAAAATAGAAAGGGGATTTTCCTAGGTCTACTTGGAAAGTGAAGGTATGCCTTTCCACCCCATCCTACCTTGGATGTTATCTGTATTGTTAATGGAAATAAAAAGGGGGTGCACAATGGCTGTGGTCCTGTATGTGTCAGTGTAATGCAATACTTCCACATGCACTGAAGCATTTACCAATCCCAAATCTACTTTATAGCAGCTCAAGCTCTACAGTAGATCTGGTGGAGAGGGGAGGAGTGGAGAAACATCTGTGTATGTCCCTCTGGCCAGATGCAAAATGATTACATCATCCTCTGAGGTCTGCTAAGATCCTTTGGATTTCTCAGCGACTGATGTAATCTTTTCATATCCGATGGCATAGCTAGACACTGTTCCAGTTACCCCTGCTCCCAACCAGGCATAGAATGGCTGAGAGAGGGCTTCAACAGCTCTATGGTAGGTTGCGGGGGGCTTGGTAGTTGTAGTGGGAGAAAGGGAATACTCTGCAGCAGCAGCAATGGCAGCAAAGAAGACATATGGAGGCATAAGGTAGACATAGGCCATTTCCGCACTAGACTGTTATAGTGCTATTATCCCACTTTCAACATCCTATGGAATCCTGGGACTTGCGGTTTAGGGAGAGGCCTTTGGAATTATCAGCAAGGGAGCTCTCTGGCCTCAGGAAACTACAAACCTCAGAATTCCACAGGAGGTTGAAAGTGGAATAAAAGCACTATGGCCCTTTTCGCATGGGCTTTCTGTTGCGCGACAGCCCCCTGAGCCTCGCGGGAGTGGGAGTGTCGCTCTGCACGACGCACTCCCACTTCCGCCGTGCTCACGGGGCAGCAGCAGCGCGATCGCGGGTTTTTTTATTTTCGCCTCAAAGCAAAAATCACTCGCGCTCGCGCAACGCTCCTAGCGCCCGCATGCACTTACCTCCTGTGCGGAGCGTCGGGAAGGCGTCCGGGTTGCACTTCCTTCCCTCCGCCCCACGGAAGGAAGGGGCGGGGCGGGGCGCTAGCGCAACGGACACAACAGCCTCCTGCTTCGTGAGGGGGGGCGGACACGAGAGCCTTCTGCTTCGCCCGGGGGGAGGGCGGCTCGCGCGAGAAGCCTCCTCCGGTGCCGCTTCCCCCTCATTCCTTCGCCTGCGGAAGGAAGGAGGGGAAAACGGCAGCCTCCCGGAGGAGCCTTCTCGCGCGAGCCGCCCTCCCCCACTCACGCGAGAAGCCTCAATGCGAAAAGGACCTATAACAGTGGAGTGCAGAAATGGCCTTACAGCTGCTTGTATCACTGACACTCATTGCTTAACAGATTGCAAAAACTGGAGATAGAAAAATAATAAATATTAAAATTAAACAGTACCCTGAATTACAGTTCCCAATATAGCCAAGTGTCTGTGCTATGGATTTAAACTGTAACTAATTTTTTTCTTCTCAAGGTAACTTTGTACTTTATAAGTGCATCATCATACTACAAATCTCAGTTTTTCACAGGGTAGGCAGCAAGGTGAGTAGTAGATCCACTGTCCACAGAGATGGAAAACTCACTCTGGATTTTATTACTGCTCCTCCTGCAGTTAGTTTGAGTTGAATTAGAGCAATGCTAGTGCAAGACCCTACGTTGGCACTAGTAGAACTCATGTTCAAGTTGGATCAACTATGGGAGAAGTACAAAAATATCCAATAGATTTACCAGTTCCATGTCCTGATGGATACATGTCAATTTGTTATGTTAGGAAGTTATGAACAATCAATTATTTATAAATGAATTCCTTCCCCCAACAAGAAAGGCAAGTTTTACTATTTTATGCATTTACTAGCATATATACTTGGTGTTGCCTGGGATTTTATTTTCTCATTGGTAATACTTGTTGGAAAGATTTGAGAGTCTGTATCTCTAATTCCCCAAAGTGTCTTATCCAGTACCTGTAACTTTTCCCCATATTCCCCAATCCAATCTGTATCCAGAGTTATTAACATAGAGAGGTTGGGTTCCTGAAGGAATACACTGCCCTCCTCCTTGCTGCTAGGCCTTGTCTCCATAAAAAGCAGCCAGGCCCAAGAGCTGTCTGGCTGAGAATTCTAAAGGCCCTTCCCTGAAGTGCAAACCCCAGGATTCCATAGAATCTTCTCAGGCAGCTAATCATATGAGATCTTTGCCTGACACAGACCAAAAAAATAAAAAATAAAATAAAAATACAAACTTTGACTTTTATATAGTAGACTAGCGTATATACCTAGCATTGCCCAGGATTTTATTTTCTCATAGGTAATACTTGTTAGAAAGTTTTGAGACCCTGTGTCTCTTATTCCCCAAACTGCCTTGTCCAGTATCTGTAACTTTTTCCCATATTCCCCAATCCAATCTGTATTTAGAGTTATTAACATATGGAGGTCGAGTTCCTGAGAGAATACACTGTCCTCCTCTTTGCTGCTAGGCCTCATCTCCATAGCAACCAGCCTATTCAAGACAGACACAGTTGACTGAGGCCCAAGAGCTCTCTGGCTGAGAATTCTAAAGGCCCTTCCCTAGACTGCAAACCCCAGAATTCCATAGAATCTTCTTAGGCAGCCAATCATATGAGGTCTTCACCTGACACAGACAAACAAACTTTGACTTTTATATATTAAATTAACTTATTTATTTAATTTATATTCTACCTTTTTCCTGATGTGGGACCCAAGGCAGTTTGCAACACAGATTAAAACAATGTACCTCTAAAAATTGCACAATACGAAACAAGTGTAATTGTGCAATGCAGATATCACTGTTTCTTCAAATGAAATTTGAAACCCTCTGGAGAAGATAGAAATGTGATCATTGCTAAACATTTCACATCCCTGCTACCTAAGCTACACTTCATGACCAATCTCTCCAAACTATGATTTTGGCCTTTTAACTCAGACTTATCACTGGAAGTGACTAGAAAAATTAACCAAAAATAGCAAAAAATCAAACCAATTGTCAAAATGCAGTACATCCTATTCCTTCATAGTGCTTTTAGGAAATGTTTTATATGTTATCTGCATTTCTTCATGTATAGAAAAGCTGTACAATGTAGTCAATAGCAAATAAGGGAAAAGTGTTTCTTTTGCATCTAAACAAAGATTTATACTCACCCTCAAACTTGGCTAATGCCAAAGAAATTTACTTGCAGTTCTGACAATTGTAGCAATTGAGTTTTAAGTGAAAATTGGATATAATTGGAATAGATAGTAATTCAGCCTTTTCTATCCATTATCACATAACAGTAAGATTTTTCATAGAACAGGTCATTTCAAAAAGCAGTACTTAGTTTTCAATGGAATAATAGTTGTTTCCGTTTTTCCACTTCTTCTGACCACTTTGTACATCATTTTAAAAATTCTTTTTTCCCCACAGAAATGCATTCATCCTTTGTCATAGCTGTGACAAATAATGCCCATTATATATTAGAGATTCAGAAGACCTTTTATTATAAAATGTGCTATCATATTTATTATTTCAATAAATGTAAAGTTTATTTTAATTGTATTCAGAAATTTAGGACCAGAATTCCCACCGTTTCCCTATGTCTGCTCTTAATTCCTAGCATCATTGACTGCAATCAGCAACATAGTTTTTAGACGCATAACTCACTCATGCCAAGGGCCATAGCATGTACAGTGCAATATGTAGCATATGTATTTCACTGTACATTATGTAAAGTACTTTATGTACAGTGCTCATACAGTATAGTATTTAGCCTGTGCTGCTTTTTTCTTGGTGGACTACAGGACATGAAGGTCTGGCTCTCAGGGTGACTCTGTAAAGCATTTCATACCTTTCTCTGAGGCCATTTCCTCACCTTACCTGTCACTTTTGTTGTCCTGTTGAGTGTGATGTGAACACTCTCCTCCACACCCAGTTGGCTGCCTGTGGAAGGGTAGCGTGAGTGACATGTACCTTCTTTCCACAGTGTAGCTGGCCACTTCCTGTGCTGCACTGGGGAAGGAAGTGCCTAAATTGTGCCTCCTCCCTTTCCGCATGGAGTGTCACACAATTGGTGCCCATTACCAGATTTTTTTTCTGGTATCCTGTGATTGCAATGGGTGGAGATGTATTGGCAGCAGGACTGTGATGATGTCATGCAAAAGCACGACTTGCGGACTGCCAGCAACCTGTCCCCATCATGCCATGCAGAAATGGCCTGAGATAAAGTGGAGGAAACCAGAGCTTGAAAAAGCAAATGATGAACAATCAATTATTTATAAATGAATTCCTTCTCTCAACAATGAAACTACAAGTAAGTTACATTGTGATTGTGACCTAGGGCTCTTTCACACTCCAGAATTATAGTATCATCATTCTACTTTAGCTGCTACAACAGTGGAATACAGGAACCAGAACTCTCTGGGTAATAGCAAAGCCCAAGATTTTATTCACGTGACAGTTGAAGTAGAACCAAAGTGCTATGATTCTTTAGCATGAAAGGAGCTTTTATGAGGATGGCATCATTGCTTTGTTGCTGTAGTTGTAGCCTTTTAGTTTGTTCTATTGCAACAGGCCTGCGGCCTTATTAAATGGAGGAATATCATGGCATTCGAGTGCTAGCTCATTCTGTACCTTATGTGGTTACTGAAGTGGGTGGTAGGAGTATGTTTTCAACATAGGGCTTTTTTGAAGTTTGGGAAGAAAACGGGGCAGTCTGTTACTCACCGGACTGACGCGCTCCCTCCGACGATCCATGCTGATCCGGAACAGTGCGTGCCCATGCTACACACTGCTCCGGGGACGAAAATGGAGGCTTCCAGTTGGTGGAGGCTCTCCACCAACTGGAGAAGCTCACCAGCCAGAAGCCCGCCCCCAGAAGATCTGCAGCCTCGCGCTGGTGCGAGCCTGCAGATCTACACAAGAGCACAGCGATGGACTGGGATGTGCCGGGCTATTGAAAGACCTGCTTTAAGTGGTCGTTCAATAGCACGGTGAACCACCAGTTCTGGTCATTCCAGAGCGGGCTGAAATCCGAAACTACAGAAAGTAGTCCGGACCCAGTTCGCCCCTAAGTGCAAACATCCTCGCTGGAGGACGCGCTGCCCCATTTTAAAAACAAAATGCGGGAAAAGGTCATAGTCCTGAAGTTTGTAATATTCATTTAAAAATAAAAAAGAATAACAATTATCACTACTCTTGTATTCTTGAGACATGAAAAAGTAAAGAGTAACTATAAGAAAAATTGAATCCCTTTTGTTTTTAACTATGATCACAATGAATTACTTTGAAAAGTAACTTTCCAAGTGTTGAATATAACATTTACACAGACTTCAGTATGGAGAGAGGATACAGCTGCTTAGAGAGGCTGACAGCAAATACACCATGAAACTCCTTTGTATGTTTACATCTGTCTTTTGTTTTCACATCCCTAAACATGCTGTTTTGTTTTAGCTGGAAAGAAAAGCTGTCAACTGGACAGAAACTTGTCTTAGAATGTTGACTTCATTGTTCCATATAGCTTAAACAATTCTCTTTAGTTTCACTTCATTCTTGCTGTCCTCTCTCTTCTGCTTCAGCTTTACTTGCAATGTTTTCCTCCAAATTGTCATATGAAAAGATCCTGCTTATCCCAGACATGTTGACAGATATAAAAGATATAAAAGAAGGCAAGGAAGACTCTAAAGAGAAGGAATACAGTCCTATAGTGATAATTCTGAGTGGGAGCAACTTGCTTATTATAAGGGTGACCAGCCAAATTGAATGAAATACAATGCTTTTAATATAATTAATAGAGGTCTCATATTATCCAGCAGGGAATATATGTCCAAGGAGGCTCAGCCTGGTGAGATAAATGGACAGCCTGTCTCTGTGCTGAAAGGGAAGACCAAAGAGATATTTCAGGGCTGACCAGCCTCCTGTGCCAATCCATTTCATAAGCCTGGATGGATGTGAGCAAATGCATACTTGTTCAGCTGGATATGAGGATTTAGTTAAAATTAGGGTATACAACGATAAGGGTTTTCAGATGTAGGTGGCCACATTGGTTCCTTAGGGAACATTAAAGGGACTGCTGACCCACCATAGGTTCCACTTCTAGTTTTTTTTTTAAGTTTCTTAACTTCAAATTCCCCCAGGAAAATCCCCTAGGTGGGCAATTTCATAAAAAATTTAGGACCACCTCCAGGCCATTTTAGGTCTAAAGAGACCTTTCTTTAAAGATAAAGTGAAGTGGAGAGGCTTGCAGGTTTTATGGGTGCAATCCCCCTGAAAAAGAAAAGCTTTAAATTGGTGGGCTCCATCAAAAATAGTTTTGGAGACGTATGGGTTGTAGAACTATTTCCTTATCCCTGAGTTAAAGGCTCAATGGAAGACAGAATTAATATTGTCATCATTATCAAGAACTTAACATTGTCCTATAATTTAGCGGGTATTTTTCTGTTGAATCCACAAGCCCCTGGCTCTGTTCCTCTTTTTCATTCTTATTCCTAACTTGCCTGTTTTATGCACATAAGAAAATCATGATTACAGCAAGGAGGAGTAAAATCCACTGCTAGTTTCACCTTCTTTATCTGGCCAATTAGAACAACTATGTAGCAGCAAACACAGTGAAAAAAGAGATGGGTGAGCCAACAGAGAGAAACTTAAAAAGAAAAAACTTGAAGAAGCTGCTGCCACTGTAGTGACATAACCCTTCACTATGCTTCCTCTCAAAGACAACAATGATAATTTTTCTTCCCACTACAAGAAAGTCTTCAAACTACACACAGTCGTTGAAGGCTATTTGCAGTTCATGACTTATTCTATGCAAAATTTACATGTTCTTGTTTTGCATGGTAACAGCATTTTCTGCACAAGAAACATAATTTTTTGTATGGAAAATAATATTTCAACATAGGAATATTAATTCCTATGCATAGAATAAATTCCCAAATTACAGAATTTTTTTTGCAGAAAGCAGCATTTTCCGTACAGGAATTAAGATTTATACATTGAAATATTATTTTACATAGAGAAAATGATGTTTTCTGTGCAGAAAATGTTTTCTGCACAAAACAACCACATGTGAATTTTGTGTAAAATAAGCCCTAAACTGCAAAGATTCTCATCAGTCCAGAATTCTTCTCATCAACATTTCTTAACCCTTGAAAAACATGGGTTTTTTCCATTTTTGAATATTTTTGAATATTTTTTCCATCCCTACACCAGCACAACCAGGGCCAAATGTAAGAGGTGGGTTTAAGGAGAAGGTTGAAGGAAAAGTCATAGTAGGCTTCCCCAGGGTAGTGAGAGGAAATTCCAACTCTCAGCAGTGTGAAGAAAGAAAGTGTGAAAGAAAGAAAGAGAGAGAAAAATCAAGTGGTCAAGGTGTATGATATAGCTGTATAAACAATAATCATAAGCTGAAAGATATACAAAATGAGATTATATGTGTACACATGCATGTGAAGACATGTACAGAGGCACATATAATCTGCACAACTTGGAAGAAGGAACACAGTCTGAACAATAGATGATCTGAGCAGTTTTGATGATTGAAATACGTTTAAGTACAAAAAGACTTGTAGAAGAAGTTGTTGCTGCTGTTAAAAAATATACTACTATATACTACACTCTTTACACTTTGGTACCTTTTTTTAAAGGGAACTGCTGATAATATTGTTTTAAATTAAAATGGAAAAAATGAGGGAATTTTCAGGAATAATTGTCCCTTTGGAAAGTATCAGTTTGAAGAGTTTCAGAAGAATGGGTGCAGAGAGTTTTGTTCAAAGGAACCCTTTGCAGTGTTTAGGCTCCCTCGAAACTGCTTAACACCCTAGTTTTGTTGGAACAGCATTACTGTGCAACATTTTAGTATTTCAAATGTGGCTGAGCAACATCAAGTTAAGAAAAGTTTTTAATGAAGAAAAACACATAAGCCAAAATAGGACAAAAAAAGTCTCCTTTTGCTTTGGGACCTCTCCACCGGATGTTTTCATCCTGCCATGGGGATGGGAGAAGAATGGAACTGCAATGACGGTTACACATGATGTCATTGCAGTCCTAACCTTCTCCCATGCCCAGGCAGTGCAATCAAGGAATAAATCATTGGTGGATTTTCCCCATCAATGACCCTCAATCGTGTCACTATCATGGACTTACCTGGTCTACAGAAGATCTGAAATCACAAAGGCTGTGTTTCTTGCCTCTGTGCAGTCTGGGACAGTACCTGTTCTGCTCTGCAACAGGAAGAGGTGGGGCCATTATGCTTGCTTCATTTGTGGAGGCAGCCATTGCAGAAAGGAGTGCTCCTGTCATGTTCCCCTCTCAGCAAAGTCATTGCTGGGATCCCCATGGGAGGACATTGGAAGAAGGTAGGGAGTGAAAAGGGCCTCAGTCTATAAGAAACAGTAAGATTCCGGTTCTTTCTCTCTCCTGTTGAATTAATTGCATACCACCATGGGTATCAAATTACTTTTTCATTTTGGCCTCAGTTTGCAGCAATTGAAGTAAGCTGAGGACAAAAGTGGGAGGAAGAGAGAGAAACTGGGACTTTTAAAATTTATAACTCTGGCCCTTTCTGCACCTTACCTTCTTCTGGCACTGGGGTGTGGGGATCGCACAAGCAGCCTCCGGTAAGAGGCTCTCATGTCCGGGGTCCTTCAGCTCCGCACGAGCTGCCTGCTTGCACAAGAGCCTCGCTTCTTTCTTCTGCAGTGCAGTCTGGGAGTTTCCCAGGCTGCGCTGGGGCAGGAAGTGCGACCAGTGCAGCTCCAGAGTCTCCACAAGCCAGGTAAGTGCATGCGGGGCCCGGGAGCAATGAGTGATCACACACCATTTTTGGCTTCTAGCCAAAATTGAAAAGGTGCGTGATCGGCACCTGCTGGCCCCTGGAGTGTCCCACATTTGTGAGTGCATCATGCAGATTGCTCCTCACAATTGCGCGACGCTCCAGGTGCCCTTTCGCATGGCAAATACTGTGCGGAAAGGGCCTCACTGTAACACACTTCTCTCCAACACAACACTACATAACTATGTATCTACAGAACTGTTTCTACCCAACCACCATCCCCCATAACAACAACTATGAAAAAGAAAAATAGAAACATAAATAATGCAGACAAAACAGATTAACTTCCTCTAAAATTAGTTTCTACATCCCCCCATGTAGACTATATATCAAAATATTAAATCAACTTTGCTTAATCAAATACCCTCTAGAAAAATAACCTCCAATAATAATTTTACCATGTATTAATATTCAAAACCAATAGTTGATATGCTATCCTTCAAAACACATGTTAACAGATCTCAATCTTTAAAAACATCACCAATTTTTTTTCCTATCATGAAAGATGTTAATTTATCCATCTCTGCTAAGTTCATTGGCTTCTGTAGTTGGAACTGGCCACTGTTTTGTAGTTGGAATTTTGTTGATCGTCCACTGCTGTGTGTACACTACTCTTGGAGCTTTGTCTTGTATCAAAGGCCCTTTCCGCATCGAGCTATTAAAACAACACAGAGTGACCTCCGACGGAGGTCTTCTGCACCGTGGAGTGGACTGGGGCGGACTACTTTTTGTAGTTCTGCACCTCAGTCTGGTTCAGAGCGACCAGAACTGGTAATGCAGCGTGCTTTTTAAAAACCTCTTTTAAGAGGTTTTTAAAAAGCATGGCGTGCACTACTCCATGTCGCTCCGTCACTGCGCTCTGGTGCAGATTTGCAGGCGCGCACTAGGCTGGCAAGCTTCTCTGGTTGGTGGAGAGCCTCCACCAACTGGAAGCCGCCATTTTGGATGCGGGAGCAGTATGGAGCGATGAGCTCACACTGCTCCTCGTCCCGATGGACTCGCTTGGATGCTGAAGAAATCCGATGAGTCCCATTTTTTCATGGTTCCTTTCCCATGTGCAGAAAGGGCCAAAGGATTCTGCAAATTTTTTTCTACAGCGAAATGTCAATCAATCCTAACAAAATTTTTGTTCTTTGTGAAAATTTAATTTTAGAATCTTCTTCACCATGAGATGGACTTGAATCCAGATTTTTCTTGACCTTATCACAAATCCACCACATATGATAAAAATTTTCCCTTTGTTCATATTTCCAACCATTGTTTGAGGCCCCATATACATCTTGGCCAGGTTTTTTATTTATTTTGTGTGTGAATGTGTCAAATCCTTCTTGTGTTAACATTCAACTGATTCAGTATCCAATAGATTCTGGTAAGTCAGTCATTGTTCTTCAGGAGTCATCTCTTTTCTACAAAGTTTCTTGGGCTGATAATCACAGTGGCATTTTCAGATGAAGTTTCAATTTATGTCTATCCTCTATTTTCAACAAGATTCTCCTCACATATTAGTTGTTGAAAGTCACATTTACTTTTAAACCTGGACATTTTAAAATCAGATGGAAAAGTGGGACACAACAGTACAGTCCCTGTCAAGTCAGGATTGTTGGAGGGAATGAAACAGAGATGTCTGGAAAATTCTGGGGGAAAAATGAGTTCAATGCTTTTGTTTATTTTGTTTTTCATCTTTATTTTGTTTGTGTGAAAATTGTTTCTGTTTCTGAGGAAAAGAAAGAAAGTGTTACAGGAGTTTATAATTTTCCACTCATGATCAATGGAACATACATGGATTTGGATTTCCAAATCAAAATTTGTGTTTGGTCCAGAGCTGAACTGGATGTCTTTATATCAGGCCATTTTCCAAACTACTAAATCATGATCCACTCTTAATCTTAAGCTCGGTATACACTTCAGCATGTATGATTGTACTTCGGGTGAATTAGGCAAATTTTTAGGATATTTGGTGTTTATATTCCCTATATGTACTATGAGGAATAGAAATGTTAATCTTTGTTTTTCATTCTCCCATGTGAACATTTCAAACATTTCAAAAGGTACCTCAGTCATTGACAAGATTACAAGAGTTTTTGCATAATTTTAACTTTTATTTTCATTTTCATTTTAGGGCTTTTGTGAAAGCTTTATTAATTTACTTTATTTTCCTGATACTGATGAAAAAAATCCATCTTTTTATCCTCCAGTGGGGTCAAGAAATGTCATGGCTGTTTACTTTTTTTCCTCAGCAGGGTATTTTGACACATTCTCATCAAGGTTAAGAAAATTCATAAATAGTGTTTCTAACCCTAACTAGAATATAATGCCTGTACTTTTTCTTGCAGCAAACAAAAACATCCTCCTCAACAACATTATTTGCATGGTTTCAATAAATATTAGATTCACAATTTAGCATGAGAAACAGGAGTTTTGATATTGCCCACAAATCAACTTATCTCACTGCATTGCTACATTTTTCTGAACTTGTTTTGTTTACTTATATACTTATGTATACTGTTTAATATTTCAATATTGAGAAGAGCCACAGGCTCCTTGAAAAACAAATGTGTTGTCATTACAAGGAGAAATGGTCTTTTTTAATTTGTAGGAGTTTGGTGACCTTAAGTGAAGGAAGTCAACAGCATGAAAGACTTCATTTGGTGTTACTTTGGAAGACATAAAGACAGAGACACCATGGAAGTCTAACACTTAAGTACTTGCACACAAGTTCAATAAACATCTTTACTACTTTGGGTAAGTTGGGTATGCACTAGTTTTCATTGCTGCTGACTATATTTTAACTTTTTAGTCCTATTTGTTAACAAAGAGATTTGGGGATTTCTGAGGAATTCTCAGTGGTGCAGGTCCAAAGGAACATTTTTTTGTGGGCACACTACAAATTTGTTACACGAACTTCCCTTTGAGACATGTAGCTGTAACCCTCCCCCATGTACATGATTTCATGTCTCATGAAATAAAAATATCTGTTTTGACTCTTAAGCATCTTTTTCTACCTCGCTGAAATTACTCCTTGTCATGAACAACAGCAGTACATTGCTACTATGCTTGTGTAACATAATATCCAGCCTGAAAGATAAACCTGTCATACTTATTTCTAATGACTATGTAACTTCTTTGGTTGGGAGATCATAAATAACAAGTTAACTCCATATAGGAATGCTTGAGTATTGTTATCAAATTAGAAGTTCCAGTTGAACAGTTCAAGTGCTCTCTTTCTGAAATTGTAAGGCCTAAGGCTTTAATTCACAGTTCAAAATACTATGGGTTTCTGATTGGCAACAGAAAATCTTTCAAGGTGTGTCTGCACTGTACTGTTAGAGCAGTTTTATAGCACGTTGTCATTACTTGGGCCATTTCCACACCTTACCCTTTTCCGACGTTGTCTTAGTGTCATCCCAGGAAAACCTTTGCTGGGATAGGAGCATGTTACCAATGTTCCCCTCAGTACCTGGCCGGCTACTTGTGGATGGGAGCATGAGCGACATGCGTCTTCCTTCCACAGGGCGTCTGGCCTCATTCCTGTGCTGTGCTGGGTTAAGAAGTGCCCACATAGTGCTTCTACCCTTCCACATTACTGCTGGTGACAGGAGCGTCACATGATTTCATACCATTAATGGATTTTTTCTATTAATGGAATATCCTGCAATCATGATGGGTGAGGACATGTTTGCAGGGATACCACATTGTCTGAAATCATGACTTGCGGATTGCCAGCAACATGTCCCCATTGTGGGACAGCAACGCCCCTCAAAAATGGCTTTGTTTCCTGCTGCTGCATGAAACCAAAAAATTCAATTACTAAAAAAAAAAAAAAAAAAAAGATAGAGGGAGAGAGGGGGAGAGAGAGAGAGAGAGAGAAACTAACTAAACATTATGAATATCTAGTAGGAAATGTCTTAAAGGAATGTATAAACTGAATCCTTTAAAAAAAAAAAAAACCTCTTGCACCTCTTATAATTTTAACCTTTTTGCTTTACCCAGTATTTTAAGTTCTCTTGAATCCTATTTTGGGAGAAAGCTGGCATATAAATCAAATCAAATTAATAAGAGGGATAGATTGAGAGAGAGGTCAGAAGTCCTTGCCAAAGCAGCCTTCTGTGAGAGGGAGTTCCACAGTGTAGGAGCACCCAATGAAAATAATGGGCTATTAATAAACAAGAGATGATGTATTTTTTTCTTTTTCTTTGATATATTTTACATTTATTCTTAATGTAATGTTTATTTCATTATGATAACTTGTTTAATTAATTAATTTGGATTTCAATCAAAAGTGGTGAACTGCTATATACCAATTTTGGAGATGCAACTCCCCAAAACTGCCTGAAATTCAGCTAAAATCCAAACTGAATGTCAAGGGCAGCCAAAATGGTGATGCGTCTGGAAGCCATGCCTGATGAAGAACGCCTTAGGGAGCTGGGTATGTTTAGTCTGCAGAAGGAAGGTTAAGAGGGTACATGATAGACATGTTTAAATGTTTGAAGGGATGTCATGTTGAGGAGGGAGCAGGCTTGTTCTCTACCACTCCAGAGACTAGGAGAAGGAGCAATGGATTCAAGCTGCAGGAAAGGAGATTCCACTTGAACCTCAGGAAGAACTTCCTGATGGTCAGAGCTGTCTGGAAGTGGAATGTGCTGCCTCGGAGTGTGGTTGAGTCTCCTTCTCTGGAGGTTTTTAAGCAGAAGCTGGATGGCCATCTGTTGAGAATGCTTTGATGGGTGTTCCTGCAGAGCAGGGGGTTGGACTTGACGGCCCCTGGGGTCTCTTCCAACTCTATGATTCTATGATTTCCAGTTTCCATTCCTGCTTTTGTGGGAAGGTCTTATTTCAGGGGAGTTCAGAATTCTTGGAGCTGGTGGAGTATTATTCATTAATCTACTATTGCATCAGCAGGAATGGAATCTTTGAGTGACTTTTCACCAGAAAATAAACTTCAAAAATTGATCATGTGGGATCTTTTCCTGGATTGAGTATCTTTGGAGTGATTCAAAAAAAAAAGAAAAAGAGTTGATATTAAAGTCTGCAAATCCATCTCTGGGGCCATTTCCACACTACACAGTTATAGTGCTGTTATTCCACTTTCAACATCCTGTGGAATTCTGAGATTTGCAGTTTACTGAGGCCAAAGAGCTTCCCTAAACTGCAAACCCCAGGATTCCATATGATGTATAAAGTAGAATATATAGCACTATAAAGGTGTAGTGCAGAAATGGCCTGAGTCTCTAGGAAGGGTGAAAACCTAGAGTAGCACTAGATGAAGAAGAAGTTTGATTTTTGTATATGAATTATTTATATATCTCTAGCCATTTAGAGCTGGTGCTCTGGTTTTCTGAGTCTTCTGTGTGTTTTACAATAACCCTTTCTGCACGTTACCTGCTCGCGGAGGTGGGGGGTGCCGTTCGCGCAAGCAGCCTCTTGCACGAGGCACTCGCATCGCTCTTCTGTTCTCCCACAGCTGGCTTCCTGGTCACGCAACTGTCGCGCGAGCGCCCCTTCCCTTCCTTCTGCAGTGCAGCCTGGGAGCTGGAGGCTGCGCTGGGGGAGGAAGCGCAACCGCTCCGCTCGTCCAACGCACCGCAGGGCAGGTAAGTGCGCGAGGGCCCTGGGAGCCTTGTGCAACCGTGCAGCATTTTCGACTTTAAGCTGAAAATGAAAAGGTGTGTGCGTTGTCCACGTGAGGCCCTTGAGTAAATGGGACTGTGTCATACAGACTGCTCCTCCCACAAGGAAGAAACTGCATGCGAAAAGGGCCAATGTCAGTCTTCATAAAGCTTCTTGTCAAAGGTAGCAGTGAGGAATTTCAGCAATGTCCTTCCTTAGTCTTAGAAAGTCTTAGAAAATCAAATGATTTCAAAGACTATTCACAATTCAGGACCTAATATGTGAAAAAGTCCCACATGATTGTTTTCTGCAGAAGTCAGCATTTTCCTTACAGGAGACAGGAATTTCTGTGTGGAAAGTAATCTTTCCATTCAGAAATATTAGTTCCTGCACATAAAATTCTGTTTTATGCGGATAAAATTCTATAAATTGGTGATTTTATTCTATGTACAATTTGTACATGGTTGATTTACATAGAAAACAACATTTTCTGCAAATAACAAAGGTCCTCCTCCTCCTCCAGTGCCATCATCAATTAAAAAACTAAGTCTTGCTGAATGCCATTGCTGCAATTCATGAGCTACAAAGGGACAGAGATACAGGTCCAGAGGCTGCAGTATGCTTCCTCTGCCTTAAGCCATCTGTCCTTCCATAAATTCACAATTCACTTTGAGGTGCTGAAGTTATTATGCAGTGGAAGCATTCTTCTCTATGCTTAGTTATATAGAGATTTCTGCAGATGCAGGACACAAGTAAATAGTACCTCTCCATATCCACCAGGCCTACCCAACATGTGCGGGTGATCTTTTTGGAAAGGGGAATGGAGGGTTTGTGTTAAATTCCACATTTTTCCTCTCCCCAAAACAGGTGGTTAACACTGTCACCAGCTCCAGATGCTACCTATCTCTGCAATTAGAATGGGCCAGGTTTTTATGACTTTTATTTTTATTCCTAGAATCTTCTAAACTTCTGTTTTAGTCTCTAGTGAGTTTTGTTTTATGGAAAGAAAGAAAAAAGAAGAACAAAAGGCAGAAAACACTTTTGCAAAAAACAACAACACAAAACCAAACCTAAACCCACACAGTAGTTTCCATGGCAACTTGTCTAAACTAATGAAAACCTGTAGAGTGTCACGCTCAGAACAGTAGTATGAAAAATTCAAAGGATAAAAAAAACAACCCTCTGAAACCATGCAAATTTAGGCTTAGAAAATCAACTACAAGTGTATGTGCATGTGTGACAAAGAACAGATCATTGCCACAATTTCCTTGTATTTATTTTAATGTATTTAAGTGCACTATTGTTAAATGGTGGTGCATTCTTTGTACATTTGGGATTTTTTTCTCCTTTACATGGTCTATTATTAGATGGTCATGAAGTACAGCAATGCTGTGAACTTTTAGGTCTCTCCTTTCCTCCCCCCACTCCACACTTGCCAACAATAGATTCTGCTGTGAATGTGTGTGAGGGGTGGAAGGTTAAATTAGTAAAATGATATAGAAATGAAAACTTATGTAGTGGGTTTAAATTAATACTGTGATGTACAAGGAAAAAACATGTAGCAGTCTTTGGAAGCTCAGTCATACACCTGTTGATGCGGTGTTGAGCTTGGCCCTAAGTTTTGTTTTTTGTTTTTGCAGGCTATCTCCATTTTTATTTTTAACTCATCTCATGATATGCCACCTATAATTAAAATATTTAATATAACAACCACTTTTTGGAACACTGATTTGCACTAATATAATATAACTAGAGAAGAACACTCACTGTTGCCCTTTTTGCACGGTGTTTTGCAAGCGAGAGGGCCCTGTGAGCGTCGTGTAAATGTAAGGAGTGGTCTGCATGACGCACTCACATTTACGCGACGCTCAAGAGCTGGATAAACAGCGCATATGCATTTTTTTATTTTTGGCTTTTAGCCGAAAATGCTGCGTGCTTGCACACTGGTCAGGGGCCTGGGGCATATTCACCTGCCATGCAAAGTCTCCTGAGCAGCACTGGTTGTGCTTCCTGCCCCAGCGCTAGCCTCCAACTCCCAGGCTGCACTGCAGAAGGAAGGGGCAGGGTGTGGGCGGGGTGCTCATGTGACCAGGAAGGAGCTGCGGAGCCCAGGCAGCAGGGAAGCGGCAGCGTTCCTTCCAAGGCTTCCTGCACAAGAACCCCCGCCCAGCAGCGCAAACAGGTAATGTGCGAAAGGGGCCTGTGAACTGGACATCTCCTTACCACACCCAGCCTACAGTTAGGATAGAAACACTGAGCAAAGCATCCTGAATCTCAGTAGCCGAGTAGTACTTTTATTGCCTTCTACTTTGTTTGCGCAGGAGCGCACTGAGCAGTAATTAGACACATTGCCCCAAACAGGTCACTTTTTTTTTTTGCATATTTACTTTGATTATAATATTTCCTGAGGGAGAAGGGGAAAAATTGATTTCAAACTTGGAAGATATCTGATTAAAAATCAGTGAACATAATCTAATTATAGGAAACATTTTATAATTAGCAAATTACACTTCTTCTGCATGTTGCATGCTTTATTAATTATGGTGGATGGTTTGGGGGGAAATTTAGCTTGAATCATGCATTCAGTTGTGAGCATATGACTCTTAACAGAACAGTTTTCAGCAAACCATGAAGGAAAGGAGGTATGGGATATAGGATGTGATCCATTTTGCATCAGGCCTTTTATTTATTTTATAAAAGGTGGTATTTTCTGCAAACAAACAGTGTATTGCTTGCACCTAACATTGCATTAAAAAAACCTTTGATGGCTATAATGCAGTTCTAACCCAAGCTTTTAAAAACTTAAGGCTTTCTCTTCACCCTCCCCCCATCCCGCTGTTTATTCTTTAGTTGAAGTCATAATCATTTCATACAACCCGATTATCATTTCTATAGCAACCCACAGATGAATTAAAAAACATGGAGCATTTTGACTTCAAATAGGGAATAAACAGCAGTGGCTGATCAAATCTTAGGATGGTTTTGTTTCGAAAGCATGATGCTTAGCAGCAGCATTGTAACACTCCTATTGTCACAGGTGAAACAATGAACATTTTGTGACAATATTGAACCCTGGCAAAAAATCACATACAGTTGTTTGAAGCAAAGAAGAAAGAAGAAAGATGAGTGACAGTGTTTTACAATTGTGAGTAAGACGAAGGCCCTTTCTGCATCCTACCCTTTCTCAGCACTGGGCTGCAGTGCTTGTGTGAGCAGCTTTCTTCAGCTCCGCACGAGCTTCCTGCTCGCACGAGAGCCCCACTTCTTCCTTTTGCAGTGCAGCCTGGGACCTTCCCAGGCTGCACTGAGAAAGGAAGTATGGCTGGCCCGGCTCCCGAGGCTCTGCACACCAGGTAAGTGTGTGAAGGGGCTGGGTGCAATGTGCAACCGCACACCATTTTCGGCTTAAAGCCAAAAATGAAAAAGTGCATGAGCGGTGCCTGCCAGGTCCTGGAGCATCGCACAAATATGAGTGCATTGTGTGGACCGCTCCTCACATTTGCGCGACGCTCGAGGGGCCTTTTCGCATGGAAAATGCTGTGCGAAAAGGGCCCAGGAAGCATTACTTTCATTTTAGTCTGGATCTGGATACCTTGTAACATAGCCAACATAGCTGTGTCATTAGATTGTTGCATGCATAGTATGTCTTATCTGTAGGTCCTTTGATTTGTTTCTGTGTTTTTCACTTAAGTATTGTGGTTGTTCAAAATTAACTCACTAAAACATCAACAACAAAAAAATAAAAAACAAAGAAGCAATCTTGATGTAATATTAACATGATTGCATCAGTATTCATTTTTGGGTAGCGTGCACCTGCACACTGCTAAAACACTTCCCAGAAAGCATACAAATGTGATTATGCATACGACAACATTAGCAGCTCTTTCTCAGAGTTTTGTCAACATGCAAATGTTCATAGGTGAGACAGAAGTAGGGAAAGGTGCAAAAGAAGGAAAGGAGTTATGGAAAAATTAGGTGTGTGCCCAAAGGAAAAGATTCATTGATCTAAAAAAAAAAAGTAGTTCAATTTTGTCTTGAATCATTTAACTTCAAATCATAAATGTCTACAGTTTTGTTTTGCAATTTTGACTGAATTTGATAACATTTGCAAGCACAGTAGCATCTTCTGAAAGTATTAAGCTGAATTGCAGCCTTCATATTTAGAATAAATGGAAAAGGAAAAGGAAACCAACAATAACATAAGGAGTTTCAAGAGAAAGAGGGAGAGAAAGAATAACCATATGAACATGATAAAGGCACATATCATAGAAGTTCCCCTCAGGAAGAAATTATGATGTACAGATGTGATTAGGAAGAAATTCCTCTGCATTTTTATCTCCTGTTTCTATGAATAACTCATCGAAGGAATCAAAAGGAACTGTTTGGCCCTTTCCACATGTTACCTGTTTGCACGACAGGAGAGGGCATCTCGTGTGAGAAGCCTCCTCTGAAACGCTGCCGCTTCCCCGCTCCTTCCTACCGCAGGTCGCTTCCTGTTAGCGTGACCGTTGCGCTAGAGTCCCGCCCCTTCCTTCCACAGGGCAGTGTGGGAGCTGTAGGCTGCGCTGGAGGAAGGAAGCGCGACCTGCCCGGCTCACCGATGCACTGCATGGCAGGTAAGTGCATGAGGGCACTGCGAGCATTGGGCGAGCACGGGGCATTTTCAGCTTAAAGCCGAAAATCAAAAAATGCGTGTGTGCCCTGCTTCAGCCTTGTGAGCGTCATTCAAGCGGGGGGGTGTCATACGGAGTGACGCCCCCATTTGTGTGACGCTCAAGGGGCACTTGTGCAACAAAAAAACCATGCAAAAAGGGCCTCAGTCTTATGGCCATGCTAGCTGGGATATAATTGGAGTTCAATCCAAAACGCAAACTTTCCATGTTTCCCTTGATGGATTAGATTATTTAGGATTTACTGAAGAAAATATGAAACTTTTCACTCTGTAGAGAAGGGGCAGGGAAAACACAACCTGAAGTCCGTATGTGGCCACCAGAGTCCTATTTTGCAGACCATAAAGCCTCCCTAAAACACCCCCAAAGTTCTCAGTTCCCACAATTTTGAGAGAAAATGGTTAAAACTTCAGCATGAAACACATCAACACTTACCAACTATCTCAAAAACATGGCAGTTGGGGATCATCTTGTTCCATCACTTCATCATCCTGCAAGCTGCTCTGGTTATATTTTGGGTGATTCATGGATTTTGAAATGATATGACATTTCTTCTAGTTGTGGTATGAGTGACAGTGTGGTGTGGCCTCCAGGGAGGTTTTGAAGGGGGTGGAATGATGTCTGCATCTGCCACAGTTGCCCACCTCTGGAACAGAGCAGAAGCACACTGGATAATGTAAGGAGACATTTTTGCAAGGAATATCCTCTTGTGAGTTATTTGCTATTCCTTACAGCCTGACTCTAGTGGGGGGGGGAGAGAGAGAGGGAGAGGAAGAGGGAGACGGAGGAGAATAAGCACTTCACTATGTCATAAGACTGAACTTGTTTTTGAAACCCTCAGAACACTACCAGGCCTAAAGATTTTTCTAGCTAGAGAAATTTTTTCCCCTCATTCTTTGTTTCAGAGTAAGAAGCCAGAGCTTGGAAAAGTTTCTTTTTTGAACTACATCTCTCAGATCCACTCAGCCACTATAACTGGTCACCATGCTTGGAAGGGGATTGTGGGAGCTGTAGTCCAAAAGGGTACCATTTCTAAGCATCCCTTGAGACAAGCCCCACACTTAAAGCAAACCATTGGTAGGTTGCAGATGAAGCCTAATATGTCTGATATCCTCACCATCTCTGACTGTGGCTCCTTTTTCACTGAAATACATATCTCCCTTTCTTTTTCTGACAGGCCAGATGAGGTAACAGAAAGGCTTGTTTGTTTCTCAGCTGTATATGGTCATTCTGTGAATTTGTCCCGTTGAGTTGTTTATATTTTCCTTGTGAAAGAAGGGGGGAAAGAGATAGAAACTCTGGATTTTGTATTCTAAAGCCAAATGCTGCTTTGATCCCCTGGCATTTAAACGTAATATAAAATGCATTTCAGAATGTTATGGTGTGAGCAGAATAAGAAGTAAGGGGGGGGGCTTTAAACTTACATTTTGTGAATATCACGTATTAGGATAAGTTACACATGTGCTACAACAACTGATCTGGGTTTAGCTTATTTTTCTAGAAAATCAGAATGACAGATTTTGGGTCTCTCAAATTCTTGAAACCCACACAAACACAAGGTTCATCAGTATGTGAATTGCTTCCTATCTGTCCAATTATCTAACAAACTAGTTATTCTACCAAATTTGTACTGAAAGCCAGCATACAGAGGAAGAAAGCAAAAACCATATTTCCCTGCAGTTAGAAAATTTGTGGCATTATTGTACCCATTTCCGAAGAACTGTGAGCTCACATGACCAAAACATCACCATCTGTGATCGGTGGAAGCCATTCTTAGCTCTTTATTTCTTATGTGTTTCCAATAGATCATTGTATAATCAAATTTAACTACACTCTAAAGCTTCTCTCAATATATACTACTGAATATACAAGAAGTAGTGTATGTTATAAACAGATTTTAGCATTTTTTTTGTTTTTCTTTTATTTATGAATGTAGCAAGCACATTACTTTAAAACTCAACATAACTCAGGGCTTTTCCACACTACATTGTTATAGTGCTATTTTTCCACTTTCAACATCCTGTGGAATTCTGGGGTTAGTAGTTTCCTGAGGCCAAAGACCTCTCTGGCTGAGAATTCTAAATGCCCTCCCCTAAACTGCAAACCCCAGGATTCCATGGGATGTTGAAAGTGAAATAATTGCACTATAACAGTGTAGTGCGGAAAGACCCTCAGAGGCAATGGTAGAATGGTGGCTTTTTCTTATCTTTTCCCCTCCATCTTACTGTAGTTAATGTATGAGATTAATTAATTAATTAGTTAATTAATCTTGGCTGTAATCAAGCTTCTTGGCCACATGGCCCTATTACCAGGCTGTACACCCCCACTCCATGATATGGTTTAATTGGCAAATATAATTTAATCAGCACAAGATATAAATTATAGACTGCTCTGGCTACAGCACTATGCTGGTGAAAGAGGGCTGAACACATGCAGAAGTAGGTGAGGTGGTGGCCAGTTCATAGTCAAGGAAGCCCTGACAATAATGGACTTACAAATGTTCCTCAACAACTCGACCTTTAGAAAGAATAGTGCCTGAAATTGCCTCCACAGAACTACTGATTATCTTCAATCCTCTTCCTCTGCCTGCTAAAACTCCCACTTTGTTTACTCACTTATTCTGCCATTAAGAAGCTATCATGATTCCCATCAGTTCCTTGTCACCTAATGCTAAAGGCATTCGCTTGTTCCAGACTCCACTGTCTACTCTTCCAGAGAACCATTAACAGAAACAGAATATTTAAACCCTGGTTCTGATCCAGATAGCTCATAGTACTCTGGGCATAGGCTATCACTCTGCTTCTCTGATTCCCATTCTTGTACTACCTTTGGACTCTTAGTCTGAGCCACATCACTTCACTTCTTTTCTACAGATAGGTAAATATCACCCACTTCACTCTAACTTTTTTCCATTCAATTTTTTCTCCCCTTTCCTTCAGTTAGCCTTGTGTGATTGTGAGACTGCTGAGATCTTGTGTGCAGGTAACTGTTAATTCCCCTCAATAAAACAAAACTTACTTTTGAAATCTCTGGCTGGTGTCTTTGCATTAGTACTGGAATACACAGGTGTAAAATGTCCTGCTAGGTTACACCCCACTTGCAGGCCTTATCTTTTGAGCTAATAATCCCCACTGTTTAATGGAGGCACTGGCATCACAGATGGATCTCTGAAGCCCTTTTCACATTCATTTTTTCTCACGCGAGTGCCCCTTGAGTACCGTGCAAATGGGAGCGTCGTACTGCACGATGCACCCCCACTTGCGTGGCGCTCACGAGGCTGATGCGGTGCCCGAGCGTATTTTTTGATTTTCAGCTTGAAGCCAAAAATCACCCACACTCGTGCAATGCTCGCGGTGCCCATGCACACCTACCTGCTGTGCAGAGCGTCGCGAGGCGGACGGGTCGCACTTCCTTCCCCCATGGAGCCTACAGCTCCCATGGTGCCCTGCGGAAGGAAGGGGCAGGGCGCTAGCATGATGTACGTGCCAGCAGGAAGCGCCTGCAGAAGGAACGAGGGGGGAAGTGGCGGCATCCCGGAGGAGGCTTCTCGCGCGAGATGCCCTCCCCCCTTGTGCAAAATGGTACAGTGTGAAAAAGGCCTGAGTCATCCACATTTTGAGATAACAGACCCTAACTTCTTTCTGGGGCACTGCAGGGAAAAATACATTCTAAAAACCTACAGTTGAAATTTAGCTATCAGCCATGCTCACTTGCATTCTGCAAGTTACTGTCAGCGGGGAAAAAATCACCATTCTAAGCTCTGGTGTTACTCAATATTTATTTATTTATTTATTTATTTATTTATTTATTTATTTATTTATTTTAGGGGGATTATTGCCATATTAAAAATGGCTTTAGGAAATGATTAACCTATCTGAAATCAACTAATACTGATGAAAGCATACAACACAATTTTATATGAAAATCATTCACAGCCCGTTCTTGAGTCTCATTATTCTTTCTGTGCTTTTGTTTGTCTTGTCAATGTTTACTAGAAGAAACACTCAATCTGTAAATGACTGAACTCAATAGTCATCAGCAACTCTTTAATAGCCATTTCTTTCTATTACAATATTGCTTTATCTCTGCATCAGAAATACATTCACCTATGAACTAGCAGATTACAAGAGCATCATCTTAGCAATTATTTTATAGCTGAATCTCTCCCTAGAGAATTCTCGTCTGCTTTAATGCTGCTTGAGGCATATAAAACTGCCCAACTGTTTCATTCAATTAATTGAATATGAAAGTATCTTTTAAATATTTGGATACTTCAGCATGCTCAGATTTGGTTAGCAAGTGCCAGTGTCAGAGGTTTCCAAAATTAAATAGATAGATAGATAGACAGACAGACAGACAGATAGATAGATAAGGTTTTACTGTGTCCCATTAACAATTGGATCCCATGAATGTAAACTCAAAAGCAGGGGGGAAAATAAAGGGAGGGATGGAAAGGAATCTTAAAATATAGAGGCCAGCTGTAGTTTAACACTGAAGTTCAAAATAAGAATGGTTTTGATTCCCCTCGCCTTCTTGTGTACACCTTCTGCTCTGATCTCTACTTCTTTCTCTTTGACAACGTAAAAAGCATCTCTTGATGAATGAGAAGATGGAGATTATGTTGGACAGTTCTGTAGAAACAACCAGAATCTTTTTCCATTGATCACTGGGTTTTGCCCCATTAGAGAGATAATTCTACTTTCCATTTGCCATTGAGGAAGCATCCCTCAAAAATGACATTGTCGGCAAATGAAGTGGAAGCCATTTTCTCATGTCCATGATGTGGAATAGTCCAAGAATGTAAAAGAACCCCTATATGTCTCTGTCATGGCCTCCTCCTCTACATAAGGTTTTGTAAGCAGCATTTTCTCAGTTGTCTATGTATGTGGGGGGGGGGCAGAGGTGAGAAATAAATAAATAAATAAATAAAATGATTATGTTTTTGTGTTTTACCTTGGGGAAAAAAGGAATAGAAGATATGAGAGCTCACATGAACCAATCATATTGAGACTTCAGTGCTAAATGCACTGACGCAACCCTTTTTAACCCAGTGGGACTTATTTATGAATAAAGATGTTTAGAATCACCCACTATTCAAAGAGTCATTTTTATTTCTTCAGCTTTAGATCTTCCGTTCCCATCTTGTACCACTTACGTTATGTGAGGTCACAGATTTATCTGACTCTCTGTTTACTGCTTTGCTCTTTTTATGTTTTACTGAAGTTAATAAGTAATAGCGATTAGTTTTGACAGCTTCTGAAATGTGATATATGAAGCCTATCAAAATAATTACAACATTCAAATTATAAGTAAGAAAACATAATTAAGAAATAAGAAAATAAATAAGCAAATCATTAAGAAATGCCACTGTTTAGTCAAGAGAGAATAATTACAGCCTTCCGTCTCTTCAACAGTATCCTTCATCACTCAATGTGTTCACTGGGGCTGCTAGGAACTGTAGTCTAGCACTAGCTGGACTTTATCATCCCTGGTCTACAGCATTTGAATTATTCGTGTAAGACATTTGGAAAATTAATCTCTAAATGAGAATTTAAATTCAGTAATATATCAGTCATATTTTGGATAGTAAAACTGCACACCCTTGAAGCCTTCAAATATTTGTGAATATTCAGTCCTAATCAGAACTAGTGTTTCAAGCTACATATTCAAATTTTATAAGTCCCATAATTAAAGTTTGCTGGGACACTTATCCACAGAAGCACAGAGAACAGGGCACAGTGATACACTATTTTCCCCCTAAGTTGGTGGTTCCTTACCATCAGAATATCTACCTACCTACCTACCTACCTACCTACCTACCTAAAGTTCAACATTATTATTTTATGTATGTTTTTTTATCATATATAGACTTAGCAAATGATTTTTTTAAAAATGAAACTATATTGGTGGGATAGTCCATATGTCCTGATGTGTCTTAATGTTGTGATGAACCTCTAGGGTAATTTCCATTGGGTGGCCCTAGAAAATACAAAAGATCTTCTGGAAACCTTTCACTTGCTCCTACCAAACCATGTAAAAGTACTATGGTAAACAGTGCAGGCACTATTTCTCTAAAGGTCTGAGTCCTATTAGTCTCAACTAGAATAGATTGATTGACTCAATGGGATTTCCCTACATTTTGATTCACCATTCAACAATTGATTCAACGATTCTACTCTTATTTGGACTAACAAATGACATTCATGACATAGACCTTTCCCCACGACACTGTTATAGCGCTATTATTCCACTTTCAACATCTTATGGAATTCTGAGGTCTGTAGCTTATGGAGGGGCATTTAGAATTCTCAGCCAGAGAGCTCTTTGGCCCTTAGTATTGCATATAAAAAAACTGAACAATTAACCAAGAAATTAATACTTTCTTTTTATTATCATGAATTATATCTCACTTTTTGGTTAAAAAGTGAAGGTTTTTATTTTTATATAACATCAAACATATTAAAAGGTCATTGGAACATATAATAAAATACTCCTAAAGAAGTATATGTTCCTACTTGTATCAGTCCACAATTCAGGCAGACTTTCTGGTGACAAACGGCACATCCCTCCATTTTGTTTGAATTTAATTCAGCTTGGTCACTCCCATTCAGTTCTCCTTAGCCACTTTGCAGCAGAGGTCATCCAAGCAGATGGGCATTTCAGTTTGATTCAAGGTAACTCTACCTTCCCACTTCCCCAGAAAAGTGTATTGTGAAAGCATCTCAAATTAGATATTGCTGAGTTTCTCCATAATCCATCTTGTTTCATTGTAGGTTCCAATTTGTGTTGCCCTCTGTACATAAATTTACAAATCTTTGACCACCTTTTCCTAATTGATTTTTTTTAATTTACAAAATTTATTTAAATTCCCTCATTCAACAAACATCCTCTGCATATTTTTATAAATTATGCACCCCTTTAGCTCTTCATGCAAAATATAAGCATTTTCTGAGCATTTTATTCTTAGGAGCACCCTGCAAACCTTGCAGCTGTGTGAATGCTCAAAGTGAGGTGGGTGGATGTGGACTTTTTAAAATTACTGTTTAATCTGAAGATATTTCTCTCCCTGCTCACCATAATACAGTGCTGATGCACAGAAGGACAAAATGCACATAGGTCAAGCTGAAAGAAAATGACTAGCCTAGGATTACCTAATGACATCTATATACTAGAATGGAATCTCGAACACAAAACTTCCTGGTCTGTCCTAAACATACAATCTCATAATCTCCAGCTGTCAGGAATGGTCCCAATTAATCCTCAGTTGTCTTACTTTTTATCTGCTTTTAAAAATGTCTCAGTTTCTCTCTCCTCCTTCTAGGAGCTGCTGCAAACTGAACTTAAGGTACAAAACTAGTTGGTACTCAAATGAGAGAGGAGTGAGAAGAGAGACAAAAAAAAAAGCAACATCTTGACTTTCTTAGTAATATCGGGTAAAAGCAAAGATGTTGCAACTTCTCCTAGCTCATGTCTTCTTCCTCATTAATAACTTTTGCCATCTTGACTACACTTGGATGTTGCTTGGGCACATGTGCCCTGGTTTTCATCAGTGAAATACCGGACAGTATGCAATGGCCACTAAGTACTGCAGAGGAAAGTAACTGAAATGATTGATTTAATTAAATTACAGGCTGTTTATTCACCAGCACTAAGGAATAATATTCTTGTAACAAACTTTTGAGCTATCCACTATCACTACCACTTAGCAGTCTGTTCATCTACTGGGAATTCCTTGGACATATATGATTATTAATTATGGAACTCAAATAAAAACTTGGCAAAATGTCCCATGGGACAGATCCAATCAGTGATGACAAGTCTAGTAGTACTGAGTACACTGGAAGTCATTCCACTGTTTTTATACACAGCATTGAAATTAGAAAATATGCTCTAGAGAAAAATTATAAAGTCAAGATTCCCCCTGCCCCCCAAAAATATAATTTCTTAAATTCTAGAGAAGTATCCCCCAATTCAGTGATCAGACTCTGACCAGAATTACAGAATCTATAATTAATTTGCTTTGAAATTCTGAGAGCCATGAGTTGGCAAAAAGGTCTTGTATATCATGGGAAAAATAAAAGGGAGAGGAAAAAATGATTGTGTCTTTTGTATTTTAGCTGTTTGACATGCATGGTTAACATGTGAAAAAGGTTTGTTGAGAGCTAGTAATCATTTCTAGAAAATGTTATCACTTGGGGAAAATGCTGATATTTAAAGATATCAGCATCTATTAGTAGAAAACTATCCACACACTTGCTTTGTATTTCTCAAGATCTTTTATTATCATTGCTTGCTATCTTAGAATGGAAGGAAGAAAAACACATTATGAACATAATTGAAAACTTTGAATCTGGTTCTGTCAGCATTTTTTTTTCTTTCTTGCTCATTTAAATGGTGAATTTAAAGGTAAGTTCACTGAAATAACCCTGATAATTGCAGCTTCTTAAAAAACTATACAGATTTCCCTAATACTTCTCATGGTGAGAAATATTTTCTATCACTGATTACAGAGAACCTTGCTTCTTACAAAACCTTTTTAGTCTGAATATCCTGTAGGCTTTGCTTAAGAACTTCACGCTTTGCAAATACATGTATGAAGTACTTCCACACTTCTAAATCACTCCAAGGAAACAGAAAATAAGTGCATGTGTATTCCTAGGGATATAGGTTGTTATTCTGTCCCATTAAATGCATACGCCCTCTTGACATGGTAGAGAGAAGGTGGCAATAAGAGGAATGGTTCTTTTTCTCCCACAGTATTTATTTTTTCCCCTTTACCTGTTTTAGGAATGGCACTGCAAACTTCAGAAAAGCATGGATTCTGAGGATTCAAAAAACTGAACTTAGTATGTGAACTAAATGAATTTCTCATTCAGCCCATCTCTCTAATAAGTGTATTTATGTCTGTGGCCTCAATTATTCCTTGTCTTCCACAGCGTTGTCATAGATCGTTCATGGCTGACAGCTTACCGAGGGCCAAGGAGACAATTTGCATTGAATAATCAGTCATGCTAAATTGCATCATTTGTCTGACAATTTAAGAGAAGATGATTAAATAGTTTCACTGTTGTGTATAACAGTTGAGACATTCGGACATTAAACATACAACACACATTCTCTTACAGTCAGGTGGATAATAACTCAAACTTTATTTTTCTAAAAAAATCTAAACTGAAATATTTGAATCTCACTCTCACATTGTCTCCCAAGTTTTGAACCATATGTACTGAAGTTTGTGATGCTAAGAGCAACAAGAACTTCATCTCTTGGAGGTTCTTCCCTTTTTAAAGGGTGCTTCCTTTAATGGAACACTTGGAATTTTCTAAACCTAGGGAAAACTTAAGGCCATTTCTGCACTACATTGTTATAGTGCTATTATACCCTTTTCAACATCCTATTGAATCCTAGGGTTTACACTTTAGGGAGTGGAATTTAGAATTCTTAGCCAAAGAGCTCTTTGGCCTCATTAAACTACAAATTCCAGAATTCCACAGGATGTTCAAAGTGGAATAATAGCACTATGACAATGTAGTACAGAAATGGCCTTAGTAAGAAAGTTCCTTGGAAAAAAGGGAATTCGTGTTCCAGTCTTTCATGAATGACTTCCTGGAATTCTGCATTAAATGTCCTTAACTGTCTTAGTTCCACTGAATTTTGCAAACCAACATGCCTTGTACAATCCTTTCTTCATATGGAGGTTGGAACCTTATCAGGGCATATATATCACTTTTTAAAAAATAGATCTAGCTTGCTGGACTCCACCCAAAACTTCCTTGACGTACTGCTCCACACCTCAAAGGGGCCTCTGATACAGGAAAACACCAATGGGGAAAGAAGGTATAACACTGTATATAAAAATGCTGATTGGTTTATTGTGTGAATTGGGAATGAGGGACAGAATAGTTGGGAATGGGAACAGAACAGAGTGTTGGAAGTAAATACAGATTGTTGAAATGGTTGCATAGGACAGTTAGTGAATGGTAGTGACAGTTTGAGTTTGAGAGGAGTTTTAGGTGGGGTTTGAGAAGAGCTGAAGCTGGAAATGTGTCTTGGAGGGCTTGGGGTTTGATATAGACTATAGTTGCAGTTAGAGAAAGGACTTTGAGTCCTTTGACTCAAAGGACTTTGAATTCATTGATTTGTAAGGGTTTGATTTAGCTTCAGAGGAAAGAGTGTAGTGTAGCCCAGAATGCTTATTCTATCACTATAGATATGCACATTGGTAATGAAGGGGGTTGTAAAAAAAAGCAGCATTCATGGAGTCTAGTATAAAATTTTAAATGATGAAGGAAAATTCCCAATGCATCAGTTCTGCTGCAGAAACCTTAGGAAAATTTACATAACAAGAATTTCAGCAGTTTTTCATTCAAACAAAGGGAAAAGATTTTTTAAAAAATCCTGTTTGCTAGAGTGCAATTGTTTCTTCCAACTCAGTTGTGCCTTCCAACTCATTAGCATTGATCATTACAGTATGAACAATCTCTCAGGATGTATTTTGTATCCAGGGTGTTTATGTAGGAAATATTTGGGAAGTTCCCTGACAATTTTCATTTATTTGGTCAAAACTTTTTTTTGAGAGAGAGGGCTCTCTTTCAAAGTTCTTGGTGGTTGACCTGAGCAGAAACTAGTAAATTTGCTTTGGATTTCACTTTCAATGATTCACTGAAAATTGTCACCTAGCATATTTCCATTGTTACTAGTACTTGCCTTCTGTAATCTGCCAGGCCAGTTCTCCATCATGACAATGGCGCAGTTGTCTTTTTCTGACTTACTAAATAGATGCTGATTGGTACATTTAGATTATTTGTCAACCCGCTGAAAATATAATATTTTCTGGAATTCTTACAGTCTGTTGTTCTTGCTAATTAAGTATTTAAGCTCTTTTTTCTGCATGTGACCTTTGCAAAGTATAGAAGTATAGAACAAGCCATATCATGCTGCTCAGTAACTTCAGTGGATTTTAAATTTAGTGCATAGTGAACTAATCCATCTGTTTGTGGATTTCTTTGTCCCAAGATAACACTTCATTAAGAGACACACACTTTGTCCTTCAGGATAAATTCACTCTCACTTCTTAACTGTTGTAAGTGATAAAAACTCAAGAGCAAATCAGTCCATGCATTAAAATTTAGGACCTCAGACCTGAGATTCATTTAATGATTACTTGAGATTCAGAGCCTTAAAGGCTACAATTCACGCCTCATTAGCTCTGGAACAAATCTGTCCAAATATATGGGGGTAGTTCTTGTGAATTTGGATCATGTTTTTCAGCCATAGACCTAGGCAAAAGAACTGGTCTAATAACAGACATAGCCATATACTGTATTTGCCAGCGTATAAGATGCACTGGCATATAAGACACATCCCATTTTAATTTTTTTCCCCTGGGGAAAACAACAACAATTAGTTTCCTAAAAAATAGCATAACTTCTCCTGTCCCCTTTCCCCTCTATTTTTCAGAGGAAAGGAAAGAAGGGAGCTCCACAGGCAGGAAAAGAAAGTTCTTAGGATCTTTCTTTCCCCTCCAGTTTGCAGGGGAAGGGAAAGGAGGAAGCACCAGAAGTGGGGAAAGAAATTTCCTAAAATCTTTTCCCCCCTCTGGTTTGCAGGGGAAGGGAAAGGAAGGTGCTCTGGAGGGGCAAGAAGAGGAAAGCTGGATGAGCTTTCTTTTCCTCCCTCTAAAGCTCTTTTCTCTTCCCCTTCAAAATGGAAAGTAAAGTGGGAGTGGGGGAAGCTGCAAGGGTTCCTTTCCCCCTCTGGAGCTTCTCCTCACTTTTAGTGCATTTTGCATCTGTGCTGAGAACTTCTTAGGAAAAGGGTTGGTTTTTGCCAGCTGATAGGACCCACCAGTGTATAATATGCCCTCTATTTTTAAAAGTTATTTTTCAGGGGGGGGGGAAGTGCATCTTATATGCTGGCAAATATGGTAGTTTTAATGGAAGACTTTCCAGACCAGCACATTTGAAGAATTTTGTTTTGCAGAGCAGCCCTATGAACAATCCAGCCTATACAACAACAACAACAACAACAAAACACTGCAAAGATCATGACAGACACTTTCCAGTTGTAATTTTGAAAGGTAACAACTGCTGTTACAATTTGTCCTGTTAGTAACATATGCAGACCTAAGTCCATCTTATACCTTTTTGGGGAGAGGGTCATAGCAGAAGTTGATGTTCTGTTACATCCTCTGCAGATATCAAAGCCAGCCACTGACTGACTCTGAGGTTGTTGGGGTTTGGGGTGGGGTGGGGTAGGGGATTAGAGAAGCATCTGTCTCTGCCCTTTTAATCAGACACAGAGACTTCCAGAGGAACCCAGCAACATATCCCAGCAACAGCTGTGCCTCACTATAGATGCATACCCAGATGCTTCTCTGATCTTTTCCCAGCATTCCACCAGAATGACCATGAGGAGCGGGAGGCTATAGCAGTTGATTTAGGGGCATCAAGAGAAGAATATCATGAAATTCCACCTATTGTGCTTTGCTATGTCATACAGGATCTTGGCCATAGTTAATAGGTATTCACCATTATTGATTATATGCAACATCATCATTTCCTTTGGCCATCGCTTCTTCCTTGTTCCACATTAGGGATATGAAGAATACTTTCTTTCAGAAAATGATCAATTGCTGTAAGATTTTTCACTGCTTGGAACCTTTTTGTAACACATTGGTATGTACAAAAGACTTGGTGTTTATGTAACACCGAACATTTTTGTGCAGAAACAATTTTTTCCTCCATTGTTTTTCACAAAAATCTTGGAATGTGAAGAATGTGCACATGCTCTTGCGCAGTAGAGAGAAAGACTGAAATTATTATTATTTTTAATTTGAGAATGAAATAGGGAAAGATTAGCACCCTTATAACATATACAATGTCTTGAATCATATGATATCAGAAAGCTCCATAGCCAGGTTTGTGGCTGTTGGGCCTCCTCCTCCTCTTCCTCCCCCACTTTTTCCCCAACATTAAGGCTCAAAGTGTCTCACAATTTAAAAGAAAAATACAATTAAAAATACAAGAAGTGAATTTTGAAACAGAATTAAACTATTTACAGTATTTAAATAATTCATATCTCAAATTACATAATGTTGAAAGAGACATTTTTTTTCAAGAAATGCCAACGCATTGCCACAAAGAAGAAACTTTTTTTCATGATTATTTTCTGTTCAATGTGCTAATGTCAATATAAGAGTCCAAATATTGGTGACAGTGTTTCACTGCCAATCTTCCCATCTGCAGGCCAGATGTATTGTTGTTGTTGTTGTTGTGTACCTTCAAGTCATTTCTGACTTATGGCAACCCTAAGGTGAACCTATCATGAGGTTTTCTGGAGCTGAGAGTATGTGATGTGCCCAAGATCACTCAGAGGGTTTTCATGGTCAAGTGGCTCTGCTCTCCAGGACTGTAGTCCAACACTCAAACCACTATACCATGCTGGTTTTCCAGAAGTGCTATTTCAACAGATAACTAAGAAGTGTCCAAGACAACATTATCCTGGATTCCCTCTAATTCCCTCTAAAATAGAATGTGAGGTTTTTGGGGTCTTTTTAAGAACCAGGTGTTGAGATTCAGAGCAGATTTGCAGAATCTTTACTGAGAAACATCACATATTAGTTGAGAAAGTTCCTTCTCTTCCATTTACAAAGAATTTTGTGAGTTTTACTTAACTCTTGTCAAAATATTAAAGTGAACCAAATTACCATTCATGGAGCTTGCACATTTCTTTGGGTCATTGGATTCAGGAGTACAGAAGATTCATAATGATGCCTCATCAGTAGAAATAGTTGATACTATTTCTATTCATGCTTATCAAACATTGAAACAAGAAGTCAACATGCAATTGAAAAAAATGTTCTGCTACACCGGCTAAAGAAAAGTAGAATTGTTGTTGTGACCTTTAGAACCATTTCTATTATTTGCTTGTGTTTGATGATATTATTAATACAGTTATGCCTGGTAAATGACATGGATCACCAATCTACGCTGAGATTCCTTCCTTTCCATAATAATGCTTTATATTTTAATTTTCCCTTTGCATTGTCTTTTTTTCATCTTCCTTCTGTGCTCTCCAACATTGACAGAATGTGAGATGATTAACTACCATCTTTGCATTGGTGACGCATGAATTTAATGTAAGATAGGATAGAGATATAAAATTGCTGTCCTTTAAAAAGGTGGAAAGCCTAGTGAAGTGGCTATAAAAACAATTTCAAACAAGGATAGTGGTATTATCAGCATAAATTTTAATTTCCCTCCCCCACAGATAGTAGGAAAACATATAAACAGTTTTAGAAATAGCTTTTAAAAAGATTTTCCATATGAAGCCAATGGGATCTTAGTCATGATTCTGAAGTGTCCCCAGATTAGTGTCCATTAAATATTCAAAATTCTCAAATTTCAAATAAGCTGGAGCCCACTTGCTTTGCTAGGGTGGCACTAAAGCATACATAGCAGCCAATGGTACAGAGAAACTGAGGCTTGCAGGGTCTAAGCCCTGGAGTGTTTTCATTAGCATCTACTAATCCTGTAGATCCCCCCTATTCCTCTGAGTTCAGTTGCCATCCCCATAGTAATTAGCAGTGAAATGAATTTTTCAAGCACTATTGTTAGATAGAAGCTATTGTAATTCAAAATATTTTGGGGTATTCTTGAGCAGTCACGGCCCATTCATATTACAAAACATCTGCTTGTTGTGAAGATGAAAACATGTATAGAGAAAGAAAGATACAGAGAGAGAGAATGAGAGAGAGGGGGTGAGATCAACAACTGACTGTATTTTTGGACAATATTTTAACATTGTTAAAGAGACTGTCATGATGAGAGATTGTACTTCAAGATAGCAAGAACAAACAATTTCCTTAGTTCATCACAACTATGTAGCTATGGGGACAAATGAGGACTTTCTCTCAAAATAAGAGTTCTGCCCCCAGTGAAATTTTTCTTTGTTTCTTAAATTTCTAGCATTGCAGAGTGTGAGAAACTGAAAATTGTTCACACCTAGAATTCTTATATTTGCTGTGTTTTCATTCCCCTGGAAAGTTTGCCTGCCTCTTTTCTCTGGATGCCTCAACTGTATTTCCAAATGAAGGTTAAAGCTATTGAGGTGTGAGAAATTTGGAGAATGAAGTAAAATTTCATGTGGGGGCAGAATTCTTATTTGGGATCTCAATGTCCTCATTTTGCCTGTGCTCCTAGTTATATAGCAGATCAGTTCATAAGAAAGACTCTTTGAGAACAATGTGAGCTGTACTGGCAACATGTTCAGAAAAGATCCATCTTGGTTTTGGCATGTGATTCATATTTAATCAAAATATAAATATATGATTCATATTTAATTTATATTTAAGCTTGTGTGGATCAAAAGCATAACAATTCTGTCAGAGTCTGAATGCATTTTCTTTTCCACTTGATGAGTACTTTTTCTGTCTGTCCATTTACTCACTTAGTAAAAGGAAAGATATGTAATGTGTTTGACAGACAAGGATATCATCTTCATAGATTTGCTATATAACAGATGCATATTTTACTTCTATGCACAATGTGCTTCTTCTGAAGCTAAAACATACATCTTTGGTGGGACTTAAAGCTTGTAGTCACGATGTCATTGACCAATATGCATAACATGGTGTCTTCTAGCTTTACACCAGGCGTGGTTTTCCTCCACCTATGGTAGGTGAGGTGGAAGATTCAGAGGAAAGGCAATTGTGAAAGAGTAAGATGGGGTAAGCACAGGGAGTCTTGCTTGAGATTTTATAAGGCCATGTGTAATGCCGCATGAGTGAAGGAACAGGTCAACAGTTTTCCATGCAGAAGAGCTTCATCGAAGTTTCTTTGATACTCTAAAAAGCCAGAGAGCTCCATACTGTACTTTGGCATAACTCACCTTATAAGACCTTATTTTTTTCCCCTGTGAATTTTATATGAGAAACACAGCGGGCCTCAACCAAGGAATCCAATGCAAAAACCAAAGCTTTTTTTTTTTTTTAAAGGGAATCAGGAAAACTTCTGCAAAGAACAGCCACATGAATAGCAAATGAGGAAGTTTGCTTTAAAAGAAAGCATGCGGCATTTGGCAATATTTCAGACTGAGAATTTATCTTAAACATCTCCTTTATGAGGGAAAATGCCAAGCAGCTGGGGATGTCTTGCCAGATATTACTGTTCTGTTCTCCAGTTGCTGCCTATTGATTGTGCATTCTAACTGCATCATTACAGCTACTTTTGACAGTGTTCGTAATGAAAAGATCCCTTCTTAAGGATGCTGAGCGTGTCAGTCTTTTTGAAAATTAATTTGAAAAACTTTCTGAGATCTCCTCATTCACCTTCTTCTCTAGCTTCTGAAGAGGAAGTGAATGTTGCAAAGCTGATGAGCAGCTCGAATACTATTCTCTGACTTGTGGAATAACAGCTGTCAAACCCCCAATCACATTATTGTAAGTAACTCTTAAGTGTTTATGACAGAACAAGAAATGTCTGCCCCTTGATTTTATCTACACAGGCATCTCTTATAATATTTTATTCCCAACATACATTCCTTAGATTGCTTCCCAATCTGTCATGGACAACTGATGGTCATGGAACAATATTTTCCAAAATGTAAGCAACATTAGCTACAAGCGTATGGCAATTGTGGCACTGTTTTTGTCTAATACTTTTGTAAGAACCTGTCATTAAAGCTGGCTAATTCTCAAATAATTTAAACAGTAAAACATTGAGGGAATTTACTTACAGACTTCATTTGCATGTAACATTGAACTGTAGTTTAGGATTACAACTTTATTTATATATTTAAAATGTACTTAAAGACCTGCCTTTCTCTGGATATGGGTCTCACAACATAAACTTACAACATGATCTAAAACAAGGCACATCTCAAAAAGTTAAGGATAAGAAGTAAAATAAATAAATAAACTATAGTGATGTGAATAGTGTAAAATCATTCAAAAATAACAATAACATTAAAAGTACAACACACACAGCTTTAAAAGATCTTTCTCATATCTGGTTAGTCACCAAATGTTCAAACAAAAAGGGTTTTTACCTCTGGAAGGAAGGATAGTAGGGATGGTCTTAGGCTAGTCTCCTGTAGGAGACAACTCCATGGCCTGGAAGTAGCAGCTAAGAAGGCTGTCTCCAGTGTTGTCACCAGACAAGCCTGTGATAGTGGTGGAATCAAGAGAAAACCTCACCCCAATGGAAGCTAATACTCTGGTAAGCTTATATGGGAAATATGGTCTTTCAGATAGTTCATGTCAGAGTTCAACTTCCTGCCCATGCTTCTCTGCCAGCAAGGGAAGGAAGGTGATAGTACTTGCCCAAAAGGAGGAAGCAGTGGGGAGTGTCCAATGCAAACAATCAAGTAGAAATACTGAGCCAAGCTGAAGTCAAGGTAAAAAAAAGTCCAGAATGCCAAAGGTTCATCTAAAAAGGGTCAAGAGAGCCAGAACGCAAGGGTCATGGGACCTTGAGTAGTGATTTGCTACAAGCAAACAGCTAGCCATGCCGACAGACTCATATAGCCAACAAAAACAGGTGTTACTCATTATTGTTCTGTTTTCTCAATCTCAACAAAATGGCTTCCCTCTGAGCTGCCTTTTTTCCATCTCCTACATGATTGGAAGCTGGGAGGAAAGGTGGATCTAATTCCTCTAAATCATTGCTGGTCCCCTGTCCCTCTAGCACTGGTTGCAACAACTCTGTCTCAGCTTGTCTTTCAGTCGATGGGGCTGTTTTGCAAGTTAGTTTGGTCTATCACTGGCTCTGGTTTTGGCACAATCAATTGCTCATTGCTCTCTGAGCCATCATCTATCACACTTTGGACCTAAACTGTATAGATTATAATCAGCACTTTGAATTCTGCCCAGAAAAAAACTAGCAACTGGTGAAGCTGTTCAAAAAAAGGAGTTGTATATATTTCCTGCAACTAGCCCCAGTCAATACTCTGGTCACAGCATTTCTGAACTTTGAAGCTTCCAAACAGTTTTCTTGTAAGCTGTGCTATGGTAATCTAAATGGAATTTTATTAGACCATGTGTTATAGCCAGATCTGACATCTCCAGGAATGGCTGCAAATGGTGTACTAGCTTTAATTGTGTAAAAGCATTTCATTGCTGAAGCCTGGGTATCGAGTGTCAAAGATGAGCCCAAGAATCCACCCACACTATGAAACTGAGATTTCATGGGGAATGTTACCCCATCCAGCAAATCTGAATTCCTATTCTCTTATCTGCCTTTTAATTGATTAGAACCCTCTTTAATTGATTAGAATGGATTAGATTAGATTTGAATTGATTAGAACCACCAAAGCTTCACTTTGTTCATCCTCATCTAGTCTTGTGTTGCTGTGATCCTTTTTTCCCCAATAAATGAAAGTGGAAATGGAAGCTTTCCTTTGCTTTTGGTTGCTAAGTTGTAGTCATTTATTATCTCTGAATCCCAGAAAAGCTACTGTCTTTAACCTAAAGATGGGGAACCTCTGGATCTTTGGGCATATTTGAATTGTGCATTTCCCATCAGGCTGGCAGTTTTTTCGGTTTTCATCTCAGAGAGAGGGATACAAGGCTGTTTAAATCATAAGATGCTATTGAAAGGATCTGAGATCTGGCTTGTAGTCTGCACAGCAGCTACACTGAAGTGAACTCTGTCTGCTTGGTATCCCAAAAAGCTATTACATACAACTGTACTTTGTATGCTTGAAAGCAGTTACACTGGGCCTCATTCCTGAGTAGATAAACCCAGAATTGAGCTCTGCTTTATATCTGTGTGGTGAGAAAATGGCCCCATTGCTAAGCCTCTGCCCTGCCTATTTTATTTTGGCTTTATGCCAGGACCCTTTCAGGAAGGCAAGTCACCAAATCCTTGTCAAACTGGATTTCCTGAATTTCAGAGAAAATAGAATTCATTCATGATCTAAACTGTATTTAAGACTAAAATAGTTTTTCTGAGTTGCAACATAATACATAAATATAGTTCTTTGAAAATGGAAGATGAAGATTTTGAGTGCTTTGTAGGCATTCTAGAAGAGAAGAAGGGGAATCCTGAGGCCAGAGCTTGTGCATGTAATGCTAAAGTATTTATTTATTTATTTTGTTTACATTGTGTGCTATATCTGAAGATCTCAGGTTTTCATACAATAAGTTAAATTTAGAACAATTTAAAAGAATATTTTTGAAAGATTAAAAGCATTAAAATATTTATCAATTAAAACAAGACAATTTTAAACCAGTTAAAACCATTTAAATGATGCAAACCATAAAATATGTAGAAATGGTATATAATCAATTAGGTCCCAACTTCCTATTATGATTTAATGCTTTCCAATCATGATGCTATTACTTAATGTTAGGTTTAGACTGGGCTTCTAAGACAAATCCACAAGTAAGTATTCTCTAAAAGAAATAGTTGACATCAAGATCATGATCACAACCTTAGAGCTGCAGAAGACAAAGGCCCTCCAAGCAATCCTGTAGTTCATAAATCTCTAGTGAGAAAAATCTCTCAATAATTTGCAGTTAATGTGAGTGATTAAGTAGCACAGGTCCAATCTGACTGTTTCCAAAAATAGCCACATGTTCCTCAATTTCAATATCAGATTTTTTTGTTCATGTGTTAAACATACATGTTTGATTTGTTTAATTACTTAAACAATTAATACCCTACTATTCTTTCATATGGGATCCAAAACAGTGAACTGAGACAGTACCTTAAGCATATATACTGGATCAGGTAAGCTCAATAACTTTCTCTTCATCCAGTTTTCAGTCTGCCCTCTCTAGTTATTCTTAAGAGCTTTTATCACGTCCCTTTTGGTTTTGTGTCTCACATAAGTTCATGTAAGAGGAGATTACACTGTTATCCCATTCATATAAGTCCCTTTGAGTAGATCCAGGAAAGAAATTTGTTTAGTGATTTTCTTATGGAAACATCCATTTAGCTACCACTAAGGCCATTTCCTCACTACACTGTTGTAGCGCTATTATTTGACTTTCAACATCCTGTGGAATCCTGGAGTTTGCAGTTTAGTGAGGGGCATTTGGAAACTTCAGCCAGAGAGCTCTTTGGCCTCAGTAAACTAAAAACCCAAGAATTCCACAGAATGCTGAAAATGGAAAAATTAGCACCATCACAGTGTAGTGTGGAAATGGCCTAAGACTGCCAACAGACTGAAACAGAATTAGCCTTGGAAGGGTGTGCTTTTTGAAGATTTGTGATTCCTTTCAAATAGAATACTATGTGCAAACCCTTACATACAGTTAAGAAAGGTGACAAAATTAAGATTTGTGTTTTCCAAATGTATGCAAACTTATTTTAGCCAAAACAAATGAATTCAAAAAAGTGTACATTAGAAAAATGCATACATGTCAGAGGGCGGACAGCACATAAAACTCATATGAATTTCCATGTGAAAAAGCAACAGTCTTGCAATCCACAATAGAAATGGGACAAAATGAAAATGCTGTTAATCACCTGGGAAAGTCAATGAGAACAAGAGAACAAGAGGGAGAGATTTTCATATCCCAGCCACTGATCTAAATGAGGCTTATTCTTCTGTAAAATGACACAGCTTTAGAACACTGAGAGAAATTGTTAAATCCATTTTTTGTTAGATATTTTGCATGAGGCATCTATATTTGTACTGCTATCAGTGGGTCTATTGAGGGGAGTTCTTGTGTCACTTTCCCACAGTAAAGAAATTTCAGTGGCTTTTCTCATCTATTTCAGACTGATTATCTTTAAAATATGGATGCAAATGATTTTTACCTCTACAGAGAAGCTCTTTCATAGAACGCTGGCCACCTACTGAAATTTTGAAGTCATATTGACTTTGTTATTAACTTGAAATGCCATTTTCATTTTTTATTCCTGATATAAAGCTTCAAAAAAAAAATCCAACCTAAAATAGCATAGTGAGGCTGCACAGATCAAGAGTTTCCTAATGACAGAACTCCCTCCTGCTGTTTTCAAAGTAAGTCTGACCATGAGAAGTCCAAATAAAATGGAATTCTGCTTTATTACTAACACCACACTGGCCCTGAACATGCAACATTGATAGTGTTAAGTTATGCATATTTTGAACTGTGGAAATTCAGTGGTGTAAGATTTTTTCTGGGGCCCACGTGCTGTGCAACTGAAAGAAAAAAATATCTGTAGCCACCAAGAATAGGTCACTCTGTTGCTCAGATGGGAAAGGAAGCTGCTGAAGATTTCGTAGTTGACATAGGTTATCACTTGACCCATTGTTGATGCAAGAGCTTTCTGCTGGCTAGAGAAACCAAAATCCCAGTAATTCCTTTTCCCAGGTAGAGGAAGAAGGTGGTACTCAAAGAAAGCAGTCACCTGCAAGGGTCTCCAGCAAAGGTCATTATCAGCTAAAATCTAATGCCTTGCTGGGTGGAGAACCAGCCAGCTTTGTGAGACTTGATTTGTGTAATGTTCTCCTCTTTGTCTTCTTATTCTCTCCTTCCCCACATCTCTGAGGATGTTTGTTCATGTTCTCCAGGATAGATGGATGATGTGGAAGAATTAATTAAAAGGAGAATTCCTCCCCCACATTATATCTTAAACAAAAACAAAATCCTGAAAGAGTATATTTAGTATGGGCTGTGGATCTTATGTTAAGAGATTTTAAAAATGCAGTCTTGGGAGTTTTACATCTTTGGCAAGACCTTGATGTCTGGGTAATCTAGTCATCTGTTTAACAGAATTGGGACCATTCAGACACAGTTCTTTCTCTTTCTCTGTCCCATTCCCTGCTTTCCATCACTGTACTAACATAATGCCTGTAGTTGACGGTGATCAAGGAGGAAGAACAATCTGAAAGCTATTGCCTCCTGTAGGGCCCAGAACAGGTCTGTCTGAATGACTCTCAGAGTTCATACGATTGTGAGCTGCAGCTGGTTTCCACTGTCAGAGGGGAATAAAGTAGAAATGAATCTGTTCTCAACTATTGTTCTCAATATTCTTTTTTTCTAAATTCAGAATATTTTTTTCAGAGACTGTGAATGCTCTAATATTCAATCATGTGTTTGTTTTAGTTGTTGACATTTGACTGTTGAAAATTCCACACAATGTACTAATTGACATGCAATATTTAGAGTTTGTCAGTATTCTAGGTGTTTCTATTTTAATGAGAATGCACAGTCAGAGGTGGTAATTCAATGACCAATCACACTGATATCACCATGATAACAATAACACAAGGAATGCAGATTAATTGCTAGTTAGGCTGTAGGTTTGTCCTTGCTAACCGTAAAAAAAAAGCAACAATGTCTTGTGTGTTTTGCAAGCCTTCACATAAAATAGCTAGCAATTGGTTCCCTAAACATATTTGGATTTTTTTTGCTTGTTGTATGCCTTCAAGTTACTTCCAACTTATGATGACTCTAAGGCAAACCTATTTTCTTCAGGGTTTTCTTGGCAAGATTTATTCAGAAGGGATTTGCATTTGGCTACGTCTGAGGCTGAGAATGTGTGACTTGCCCAAGGTCACCCAGTAGGTTTCCACGACCACTTCTGTATCATACTCGCTCTCCATTTTTATGTTGCAGCCATGGAATATATTGAAAATAATACTGTACACTGAATTAAATCTGTCAATTTTTCCTTGTAGAACTAGTGAAAGGCACACCATTATAAACTTTCATATTTTTAGACTCTTATTTGTACTTGGTTTATACATCCATGGACTGAATGATGGCAGATAGAAAAGAAAAAAAGCAAAGAATAATATCATATAAACTGGACAACAACAGTAAAAAGGATGCAAATTATATCTTCCATTATTCATAAAGGGCTCTAAAGGCTACCATTCTTTCTGAAATCTTTTTGAATACATGCTGTAGGGAAGCAAACAACATTATACATCCTTCTTAAACATACTTTACTCCATTGGTCTGTAGCAGAGGTAGGTAGAGAGCATTATGAGGAGGATAACATTTTGGCCCTGCAAATAAACTCTATGGAACATTTTCCTCCACATTTTAGCCTCATGACAGGCCTGTTTTAAAAACAGTACATATCTATTTTTGTCTGGAAACATGTTGTAGAAGGGTTTAGTGAAGGATGCAACTGTTCCAGGGTCTTCTGGGGAGCTAATGCATTTCTACTATCCTCTTACAGTTGCCCACTCAAGTCTAGAGTTGCTCCTGAGAGTTATGATTTTTACTGTAAATTGTCAATTACACTAGTTGTGATGTGGCAGTTGTTCACACATCCCTGTCAATATAGACATCCAAGGCATGCAGGGTGAAGGGACTCACTATTCCTACCATGAAGGCTGCATATCCACAGGCTTCATTTTCAGCACAGCACAATATTTGGGAAGGAGGACTATGTGTCCACAGGTTGATGCACATAGATTTTTCCACATAATCAGTATTCCCCATCTCACAGTGTTCCCTATCACATAGAAATCCTATGTATTTACATCTATGTGGATAGGATCTCCATTTAAATGTCACACTAGACTCATGGATGTCAGAACTGGAGACAATGAGATGAGCTTGGATTCTTCTGCAAAGATATATGTGAAGATGGGTAGTTTGAGCACCTCATCAAATATGGATTTTGAGGTTGATTTCAACAGGATGGAAGGGTCAAAGGGAAATGAGCTGTCTAGAATATATAGGCCCAAATCCAGGATGATGCCTGAATAACCATGCAGTTCTGAATGGCTGTTAATAAAGTTGACCAGTAAATGGTGAGTTCAAATGAGATCAAGACTATAATGAAGCCATATTGTTATAAAAGAAAATATTCTTTACAGGATTTCAAAACATTAAATCAACCCCTTCAAAAATTTCTTTTTGGTTACCCATGATGCAACAGCTTGTCTAATTGATTTTGAAGTTATGATAGACATCCAAAAGTTTCTTTTAATTTAATGCATTCTGGGCGCTCTTTTAAATCACTCTTCCCTTCATCTTGTCTGCTGGAATTTCCTAGGGAGCAGAACCAAGCAAATAATTCATAACTAATATTTTATTCAGAAAACATTGTCTGTTCGGTTTGAAAAAAAATGTCTCTCATATTTCAGGTGCCACAATGGAAGATGCATATCTAAGAGCAAGGGTGAGGGGAAAATATCTGAAAAGGAAGGAAGGAAGGAAATAGGTTACGTTAAATCATGTAGTGTGTTATTCTGTATCAAAATGCCTTAAAATATATTCAAAAATGTATATGCTTGAAGGAAAATATATATTCTTTGCACAATGTGTTCAAGCAGATTTCATTCAATGGGAAAAAGTGCATATGTTTTGTAGGGAACAAATATGTTTCTCACAATGTGATAGGGACACAAGAATGCAAGATGGAAATAGAAAAAAATTAGACAAGTCTAGGCTTTACAGATTATCAAACCTCTGTCTTTTTATGTGCACCTTAAAAAGTTGATTCTGACTTATGGTAACACTAAGCTGAAATTATCACAGGGTTTTCTTTGCAACATTTGTTCAGAGTGGGTTTGTTTGTGCCTTCCTCAGAGGGGTTTTGACTTCCTTTGTGAATGAGAGAATGTGACTTGCTCCATGGCTGAGTGGAGACTCAAACCCTGGTCTCCCAAAATCCCAGTCCAGTGCTTCAAACCACTATACCATGAGGGCTTTCAAATCTCTACCAATTAGTACAATTTTAGACTACTAGCTATGAGCCACGTGAGATTCTCCAAGATGGACAAGTAATTTGTTTACTTTATCAGACTGTACGTTGCTATACAATGACAATATTTGCTAGGAAAAAAAGAGAGAGAGAAAAGTGTGTGCTATCTATGTGATAATTAAACTGGCGCATGTGTGCGCACGTGCGCTCACACACACACACACACACACACATATATATATATTCAGGCTAATTATGCCATTTCTTAGAATTATACTATTGGCAGAAAAATTACAAATCCAGAGCCTGGGAATGGCAGAGTTTGTAATTCCTTTGTCATTTCTGTTCAGTCACTAGGCAAAGTTATTGTTTCTGTCAGTAGCTGGAATCAAAAGCAACAACTGTGGGGGTCGGAAGAAGAGTTTGAAACAATACCTTAGGGAATAAAGTTAGTTATGGAACAAAGGGTATATTTTTATGGATGCTATGCCACCACACCTCAATGAATCAGAATGGTTTATATTTTAACCTGCAGTGTCAAATGATCTGCACATAGTCAAATGATCAAATGTCAAATGATGTCAAATGTCAAATGATCTGCACATTATGGTTTAGACAAATGTGTTTTAACTCTTTATTTTCAGATAATCAGACTGTGAAATATGTCATCTCTTCCCCTCCCATATGCACACTCTATTTTTTTCCTTCTTCCTGTGAATGCTTCCATTTGGTTGCTCATTTATGAGCAGACCTTCAGGTTTTCTTGTTTTAAATATGTTTATCTATAATTTTAATTACATCGAACATTAGTCATGTATGGAGTAGTGACGTAATCATGTTAAGCTTTAGCATCTGATGTGTGAATTGAGAGTGTTTGATTTACTGGGAACATTTACAAATCATGAATCACAGCATAGTCTTATGGTCTTCAGCAGAGGCGTTCATCTATATCACATAGAAATGTGAAAGCATCTACTATTGGTGAAATTTTAGTTCAGAAATTTTGTCACAGGGGGATAGCTGATCAAGAACTGCCACCCCCCTCATGAGATCTCATTTCAGTGCATCACCTAAATCACTTAACATTTCAGTTATAATGAAGTCCTCATTCCACAAGTAGAGAAATGGAAGACCTGCCATGTAATCCATCTCTGTACTTAAGATGGAAGTAGATTTATGCCCCTGCTCCAATTTTTCATAAACAAATTGCATCCATTTTAACATCTCATTTCTACTACTTCTTACAATTCTAATTTAAATCTTACATTCTCGTCCCCCAACTTTGGTCCTTCCTCAACTGCCTCTCCAGATGAATAGTGCTTTCAGTTTCTGCTTTAATGCTCTTTTTAAGCTCTTACCCAAAGTTCTCATGTGGATTTTTTTTTAAAAAAAAGTATTAGAGACTTTTCCATATGAAGAAGACTACCGTTATCTTGTTGCCATCCACATCATTTTGATATTTTTCTAATGTAAAGGGAACAAGACACTTATCCACATAAGGGGCTTGTCATGTGGGGACAACCTCCATATTGCCTTGTTGGAAGAGAACACAGAGAATTAGTGTGCAAGAAGAAAACAAAAGTGCTATGTTTGCAATTTGTGTAACTGAACAGATCTGCTTCTCTGTATGAACATGGTAGATTAAAGCAGAACAAATTGTATAAATGATAGACAGTTAAGCCATAACTAAATCTTATTTATAGCTTATTTAGCCTTTATTTAACACTACATTTACTTAACATGAATGCATGTATTTCACCTGTTTTCCTTGTTTTGCCTAGTAACCTTGAAACAAAAAGAGAAATTGACAATGCATTATTAGCTATTAGTGAATGGCTTGTCAAGCTCTGATGTGACTATTTTCTTCATCACATTTTTCCCCCTTTTATGCCAGTTACTAGGATTTGGATCTATGCCCTTAGTCACATCTGTCAAATTCTTCATTCAGTACTCAATCATTGTCTGGAACCATTGTGTAATTAAAGAGTCATTTGTCAGTGATGACTCATTTTATGTTTTGTCTCACTGACATTTTGCTGTCATTCTCTGAAACTATCATTGATAGGAAAATTAATCCAATGGGCTTAGCTTCCTCTTCCATTTTTTTTTAAGGTTCAAGAGCCCTCTCTCATCATGGTATCTAGGGCTATAACTTTTTGGATATGCTCCTCTAGTACATCCAGCAGAATAGAAATATGTGTTTCTTCCATGTCCATGATAAATGTTTTTTTTTTATTGTTTCTGTAGCTTGATTTTTATTACTCATTTGCCATGCATAAAGTACTACTGCTTGTTCTTCCTTCCCTCCATTCCTTTTCTCATGATGTCAATCAGTGATTTTATTGCATCTAATAGAGTCATAATAAGTTTGTGATTTTAATTACCAATGTCCTTCACTCATGCAGAAACACAGTTTTTGATTGCATAGATCTTTTTTGGCAGTCTTAATCATGTCTGCATTTTATTTATTTTGCCATTAATTGTCATAAGGATTTTATTAAGTGTTCAGATAAATGGTAGTCAGTTTGATACCTGGTCCAGAAATTAAGATTAAAGTTCTAAACCCGTTAAAGATGTAACAACATTGAGGAGGGAGAGGTGGTGATGATTAGGGGCTGCCTAGTCAGGCAGAGGCAAAAATATTTTTCACTTTGTTAGTGAATGTGAGAAGCAGCATAATGTAGTGGTTTGAATGCTGGACTAGAGCCTGGGAGATTTCCATCCCCATCCAGCTATGGAAACCTATTGGATGATCTTGGGAAGTCACATTCTCTTGATGAAGGCAAATGGCAAACCCCTTCTATGAAGGAGACACTTGGCAGACTTGGGTTGAAGGCAGCTAATCATGGCTCAGGGAGGCTCCAAAGGGTGGACTGTGGGTGAACAATATGCAACAAAAGCAGAAGTATACCCCTGAAAGGGTCAGAAAGGGTTTTGGATTTGAGGAGAAGGTTGGATTTGCCAGTGAAAGTTGGACCAAGTAGGAACCAGATAGCCAGTCAGAACTATGGGATTTTTTTAACAAATAAAAATACATAATCCGTTAAACAGTAGTAACAGTTATAAACTCAAGCTAAACAATTATACGTATCTTCACAATCTTCCTCTTTCCCTTCCTAAGATCTGTTTGTTTTTACAGATATTGCATAGCAGTACTACCAATAATAGAGAAAATATTCAAATTATATAAGTTGTCCCTGATTAAAATCAATAAATAATTATATTCTGTATATCGCATTTTCTAAATTGTCACATATTGTTGCTTATACCCTTTATCAAGTATAGTTTCATATTTTCTTCTTAGTTTAATCTATTTATGCACTATAGATTTCTATGTCAACTAGCCTCAAGTTTAAATTTTAAAGATAATTGTTGAAGGTAATTGTTGAAGGGAGCCTGTTCATTGATGAAATTGTCATCTGGTCTTCCCTTTATTCTTTGAGTTAGAGTGTCTGCCATTTTTATTTCTGCTAGGTTGTAGAGCCATTGTAGAGTCTTGGGTGTCTCTTCTTTTTCCACCGTTGAGTGTACTCAGTTCTTACAGAAGTTACCATCTATAGTAACATCCTCCAATATTTCTTATGAACTGTATAATTAATCTCATATATCATATTTAACAAGGACATTTCTGGAGATTTTGCCAACTCTATCTGCAGAATTTATTCAATTGTTTTATGAATTCTGGACCAGTAGTCTTTGGCTTTTGGGCATGACCACCATAGATGGTAAAATGTACCCGCCTCTGTGTGGCATTTCCAACATTCTCTCATGCCCTTATTGTACATTTTTCTAAGTTTATTGGGAGTCATGTACCATCTATGGAATATCTTAAAGTAGTTTTCTTTCAAATTTTGTACCATGGTAAATTTCTGAGTCATCTTCCAACTTGCTTCCCAATGGTCAAGTTGAATAGAATGCCCAACATTCCGGGATCATTTAATCATCTCCTCTTTAATTGTTTTGTCTTCTCTGTCATTAATTAGTAAGATCCTGTATAATCTTGCCATCAAATGAGATGGATTTTCAAATTACAGTTTTATCACCGCATTCATCTCTGGAGTGGTTTCAAATCCTTGTAATCTCTGGTCCATATGAAATGTCTCTGTCAGTTGATGATAAGGGAACCAGTTTAATACTTTGCCTTCCTCTTGTAATTTTTGTCTATTCTTTATGATTATCACATTCTCGAGGGATATGTCAATTAAATCTTTGTATCTCAGCCATTCTAACATATCTTTCTACCTTCTAAAAAAACCCTCCTGGGTGAAAGCCACAATGGGATTTTCCTGAAAGTCAATGTTTTGTAATGCTTCTGAATTTTTTATAATGCTTTCCAGATGTAGTGATGTGTAAAATCTTTATCTACTTTGTCTTTATAGTATCCAATATAGGCATGCCAGCCCATTGTTAAATCAGCTCCTTCTAATGTTAGAAGTCGATCATTTTGTAGTGTGTGATCCGTTCTGCAATCCATATCAATGCTGCAGCCTTATAGTAAATGTATAAATCAAGAACACTTTCATTTCCTCTAGTTTTCAAATCTGAGAGGGTTTTCCATTTAACTTGTGGCTTTTTCACTACTCAAATAAATTTGCTTAAATCTCTTTGCTGTTGAATGAACAGTTTTTGATTCATTATGGTAGACAGGTTTATGAATGAAAAATTAAGTATAGGTAGAACATTCATTTTTATAGATGCTAATCTACCCAAAAAGGAAAGATGGCATCTGGACCAGGATTCCAATTTTTTCTTTATCTCTCTCCATTTATTCTCATAATTATTTTTGAAAAGTTCATTATTATGTTTTGAAATCCAAATTCCTAAATCTTTAACCTTCTTGGCTATATTAAAACTGGAAAGGTTCCTAAATGTCTCTTCTTCCTCTTTTCTTATATTTTTCATCAGTTTTGTGGTTTTGTCTTTATTTATCCTAAATCCTGAAAATTGACCAAAAATTATTTATCACATGCATAAGATGTTCCAAACAGCTTGCTAGGTGATCCTAAAAGAAGGCAAGGTCATCAGCTAATGCTTTAAGTTTTAACTGATGGTTTTTTTATTTGTATCCCTTTGATGGTAACATCTTTACAAATGGCATTGTTGAGGATTTCCAATGCAATTAAGAAATAGGAGGTTGACAAAGGACAACCTTGTTGACTTCCCTTTTTAACAGATATGCGTCTTGTTTTTTCTCTATTGATAACCAGTTGAATTTTTTGTTTGTCATAAATCACTTCAACCCAAGAAGTAAAGTTTGTTCCAGCATTCATTTTGTCTAGTACAACTTTGAAGAAAGGCCAGTTCACCATATCAAATGCTTTTCCAGCATCAAGGAATATCATTCCAACCTTTCTTTCATTATGCTTCTCATAATGTTCAATTATATCTAGGACACTTCTAACGTTTTCTTCCAATGATCTTTTTGGTAAAAATCTGTTTTGATCTTCATGGATTACCATTGGGAGTACTTTTTTCAGCCTATTAGCTAGGATTGAAGCAAATATTTTATAGTCTATGTTTAATAGGGGAATTGGTTGATAATTTTTAATGTCTGTAAGATCTTTCCCCTCCTTCAGGATCACCCCAAGTTTCTGTTTTTTTGGTGGTTAAGATCTTGTTAATTGTTTGCTTGAAAGGTAAGACATTTCTTGTTCAAAAGTCTTATAAAATCTGACTGTGAACCTGTCTGGGCCGGGAGCTTTGTCTTCTTTTTGTTTTCTGATAGTTTCTGTAATTTCTGCCATAGATATTGGCTGATTCAAGAAGGTTTTGTTTTCTTCAGAGAAAGTAGGGATATCACTTTTAAGTTAAAAAGCATATTTTGTTCCTCATAATATGTAAGCGGAGTTGCATCAAAAATTTTCTTGTATTATTCAAAGAAAGCTTGTTTAATGTCATCTTGATCAGTCAACTTGATTCCATCTTTCTTTATCTCTGAAATTATTTTCCTTTCCCTTCTTTTTCTCAATTTATAAGATAACCATTTTCCAGGTTTGTTGGCTTGTTCAAAGAAGACTTGGCGAGCTTCTTTAATTTTTTTTCTCAATTTCTAACAGATTTTCCTCATTTAGTTGAAGTTGTAAATTTTTAAATTCTCCAAGAATAACAGTATTTGTTGGATCATGTCTTAATTGCATTTCCCATTCTTTCATAGCACTCAATATTTTTTGTTTTCATTCATCTCTTTTTCTCCTTAATTCAGCTGTCCACTTGATAAAATGGCCTCTAAGTACCGCTTTCCCAGCATCCCAGACTGATTTCATCAATACGTCCAGAGAAGTGTTTTCTCTAAAGTAGTTGCTAATATATGTCTTAGTTTTTAAAATGCATTCTTCTTGTTGGATTTTTTTTCTTTTTCTTTTGTCCTGGCTCTCAGTTCTATTTGTATAGGATTATGATCTGAGCATAATTTTGTCATAATGTCCATTTTTTGCTATTTGATTAAAAAGAACTTTTGAGGTCAGTATTAAGCAAAGTCTGGATATTGACTTGTATCTATCTGAAAAGAACGTATAGCCTTGTGAATTTCCGTTTTTTTATCTCCATGTATCCAAGAGAGCAAGGTCATTCATCATAGTAAAAAAAAAAAATTTTTTGGGAGTTTACCTTGATTATTTTGGGTTTCCCCCTCTGAAGTTTTATCCATGATGTAGTTGATAGCACCATTCATATTGCCCCGTATGATAACATTATCTTGATCTCTTTCTTGAATATAGCTCATAATCTCAGTATGAAGTTTGACAAAAAAGTTGCCTTTTACACCATTAGGAGAAACAATGGTACAGTCAGTGTGAGGAATCCTAGGGTTGAAACTGCAGAGTCACACCTTCTGAACACCTTCTGAACAAACCAAGAAAACCTGCTGATAGATTTACCTAAAGATTGCAATATGTCAGAAATGGCTTGAAAGCACACAACCCACAAACAAATGTGTATATGTTCTTTAAAGAAAACTGTAGACCCTCAAACCCATGTCCAGGAAATGCTGCTCACTCTCCCAAACCACTGAAATTATTCTGATGAGAGCGAGGACAGATTTCATGGTGAAAAATAATAATTTCCCATATAGAACTTTGCCAATAGTACAAATAATCAAACTTTTGGTCTAGGCATAGGCTGAATTCTACCATCAATGGAACAATGTTATTTAAAGCAGTTTTTAAAGCAGTTTTCTGCAAACTGGTGCTCTCCAGATGTCTTGGACTTCTACTCTGATCATTTCTGCATATCATATCATATCATGCTGGTTGGAGATGATGAGATTTGTACTCCAATCTTTCTTGAAGGCACCAGATTTGTGAAGGATTTAATGATTCAAACGGGGGGAGGGAGATATTTTTAGACGTGCACACTGGAAATTGAATGACAGAGAAATGATCCCTTCCCAGAATAAAATTAGCCTGTTCAGCAGGATAAAGATAACAATAGACTGTGATATCATCCAATGAAAATACTGTTAATGAAGTGTAATAGAATTAATGCAAGGTAATATGTGTCTATTAAATACGTTAGAGAATTATTTGATCACACAACAAGAATTACAGTAACAATATATTATTGCATGAGCATTAATACTCCCATTGAAAGTTTTGTTTTCTTTTCCACCAATGACCGTTATTACAGTGGTGTATACCAGGAACATGGCTTTTTGGTGGTAGATTAAAACCTTTGAAACATTCTTTGTAGGGGGAAAATGCAATTTGAAATGCATCCTTATTTTTGCTGTCCCTAGTGAATTTCAATTTACAGCACAGAAATGGCCATCTTGTATCTGTCTTTCCTCCCCTGTCCCAAGAGAGAGAGAGACAGAGAGGGAGAAATGGTAATGTTAATTCAGTACTAATATTGGCTGGCATACTGTTAGTGGCATATGGAAGCAGAAGCCCATCTTTTGTGGACATATTTCCTTTTTAGGTCATTGCCCTATAGCCAGAGACACCATCCATCAATCTCAGCAGAAGATGTTATTGTCTGTGTCTGGGCATGGCGCACAGTCAAACACTTCCCATTTCACCTACTCTCCATCAGTCATGGAATGGCTGTTTAGAGGGCCTATTGAAGTTAAACCATGAGTCCTAGAAGGGTGTGCGTGCTCATTTTGGAGGGTAGACGAGAATACCAACTTCTGTAAATGAAGTTGCAGAGATGAAAAGCAGATACAACATAGTCTTCTTCCTGCTGTAAATTCAAATTCAACTGGGACAGTGAAAATGGAGAAGAATTTTTATGCATCCCCCCCCCAAAGAATATGCAAACATTAACAAATTTCTTCATATCTAGGGTAGCAGGGATATAAACTTCAGCACTTGAAAAGGCAAAACTATCAGATTTTCTTCTCCTTAGACAAACAAATATGAATTATTTATCAGTATAGTTTAGTGTACTTTTTGTGAAGATAAATCTTTAAAATAGCAAAAAGGAATACAGGCCTCTCAAAGTAACTGGTGTCATCTGCTTTTTATAAAATGACCCATCTTTTGCAGAGTTACAAAGTAGCCCCCTCCAGTTGTGGAGTTGCCCACAGCAGGCAGAGTGGGTATCTTCCCTGCCTAGGAAAATGAGTGCAACCTGTTTGTAAGTGCAACACACTAGGGCATGGATGGGCAAATCTGGAAGGCCCCAGGGCCATTTTTTTGCCAGATCCCAGTAATAATCATGGAGGTCACATTGATGAAATAGAGCCTAATGACAAAACGAAAAAAAATAAAGAATTTTGTTTCTTTCAGATTCATTGCAGATGTTTTGCCACTGAAACAGCACATCACAAATATGGGTTTTTCCATATTTGCTGCTGAACTTCTGTAGGAAACCACAGCAAGCCTTCCAAAGGAAGTAAAAACACTTTCAGTTGACCCCAACACCAACATAGAGGCATATCTAGGGTGTGACAAAAAGGACATGTGCCCTGGACGCTAATGCCAGGACAACCCAAAAGAGCCACGCCAGAAGATTTAGCTGAGGTGGCAAAGGAGGAAGAGACTCCACAAGTAGGGGCGCAACTACCACACTTACTCTACGTGCTGTTTACATCAGATACGCCTCTGCACTAACACCGTCCTGACATGATTGGCAGCCCGAAAATCCATCCAGGGGGATTTGAAAACAACCTCAAGAGCTGCATGCAGTCCTCAGGTGCATGTTTCCCACCTTTGCTCTAGAACAATAGAATTCTCTTCACTCAGGCCAGCATTCAGGTGCGTTGTCTGCCTTCCAGCAGAGATCCCACTCAGCCTGCTCTGTTTGAAGGATTAGCAGCAATTACTAGAGTGTAGTCTAGGTGTTCTCAGTGGCAGTATTGTATTATTCTCCATCATTCCGACCAGTCTCTGCTGTGTCCTCTGTCCAAACTTGTCATTCAAAACTACTGGTGGCAATTGGGCATGCAATTGCAGGGACATCCTGAATTTGTGCTTGGAATAAAAAGCCAGAAAGATCAAGCTCACCATGAACAGAATTCCCCCTAGGCTCAAAGTAAAAGCTGGTAAATAAGTGCTTACTATTCATGTGAAGCAGTATTTATTCTTTAAATATTTTCTGGTCTTTAACCATCTTATCACAAACATAAACCTGGTCTGTTACACAGCCAGACTGTGCAGAAAATACTTAAGATTAGATTTAAAATGAGATACTGACTGTGAAGACTAAAATGTCAGAAGCAAGCTTATCAAGACTCAAGGGAGTATTAACTGTCCAAATCCACTACTCCACATGACTGTGATGAATGCTCTAGGAAAAAAGTCAAAATGCTAAAGGATCCCAATTATGAAATGATAATAAAACACTATTAGTGAACAGGTAATGTATGTTTATGTGTAATACAGGATCTCAAAAAAATTAACATCTTGCATGCATGATTACAATATTGATATGCCCATTAAGAATCCTTTTTTAAATTTGTTTTATAAATTTATTTATTAATCTGGGAGTTTGCAAATATGTTATTGGCCTAAATAGGCAATGAGAATCATGTGGTTCTCCAAATGTTGGTGGATTGCAACTCCCAACAGTGTGCGCCATTGACTATGCTAAGTAGATTCATAGTGCTAAAATTCTATAATGTAAAAGTCCAGAGCTGGTAAAGAAGAAAAAGAAAGATAAGAAACTTCTCTTGAGCCCTATGGAGAGAATTCACCACATATACATATATTCGTGTTGGCAGATGTGTGTGTCTTTTGTATATTCTTGGAAGCTGGCTTTCTAAAGTGAGTCTTTTCTGTAATTTTTTCTACTAGGGATTTATCTAAAGAAGGAGAATAAAAATATTGTTGCACTCTAGCATGACTAAGAGCGCTTTAGCACTGGCAATTTATTTGCTGGAACTACTGCTGGATGTGTTCCTAATACTTTATGGTTCACACTTGTCCAACAGCAGTTCAGTGTTAAATTACTCTTGGAAGGTTTAGCAATAGTTTATGCTACATTTCCTGAAAAATTTGAAAGAAGTAGTGAAGATGGCTCAGGAGCAGTACCTAATAAGTTCTGTCCTCTTGCGCAAACATAGTTGGGTAGTATGTTCAAAATAGCACCATCCATGTGACTTTTTCTCAACACAGGGGATTATGGGATACTATTTGCTGTCATTCATAGTCTTGGTTTTACTCTTCCTTCCCCATGAAAGGAAAAGCAATATCTTACTCTTCATGGAAGTAATAGCTTCCACCGTGATGTCCTTCTCACTTGTCTTGATGGACTTTGGAGAAATGATTATTTATAAGGAAAACAGCTTCTATTGGTAAGCTATACTGTTTTTATGTCTTGTTTATAATTCCTATGTTTTTAAATTATTTATAATTCTATTGAAATTTTAATTATGGTTTAACATCTTGTATGTTTTTCCTGATGTGAATGTTTACTTATACATATTCTTTTTTTGGTAGACTACCTTAGATCCCAACTCCAAGGACTGGGGAGAAGGTGGTGCATAAATAAATGAAATAAAATAACAAATAGCAATGAAGAATAATATTATATGGCTGAAGATATTCCTTTACTGATTTGAGAAAACCTTTACATCCTCCAATACATTTTGTGACCAATTTCTGCTGTTTGTCTTTTTGTCCGCTGCCTTTAAATGCTGCTGTTTTTTTATCTGCTTATACCACAATTATTCTCATATGTTCTCATATCTTTTCTCATACCTAGTCAGACCACTTCCTTTGAGACCCCTCCCTAAACTGCGAACCCCAGGATTCCATAGGATGTTGAAAGTGAAATAATAGCGCTATAACAGTCTAGTGTAGAAATGGCCCCAGTGTTATTTATTCCCAGATAATCATACATGGAATTGCAACCTTAGAGCTAATGTTTATTTTATTTTCATTAAATAATTTTGGAAAAGTGGTTTTAAAATGTGGCATAAAATAAATATAACTGACAACTTAATTGCTGCTGTGATAAACAATTATGATTTAAAAATCTATATGTGCAGAAACTCCTACAAAAACTCCTACAAAATAATATGCTACTATGGAGTCAGCATTCAGTGATTTCTTCCAATTTTATGGGACAAAAGAAGTTGGCAGTCATCTGGGGCATAGTAGAGATAGTATGTCATCAGTAATGCTGGAAGTAGGCAACCAAATTGAAACTTAATCCAGACAAGACAGAGATACTCCTGGTCTGTTGAAAAGCAGATCAAGGAATAGAGATTCAGCCTGTGCAAGATAGGCTTATTCTTCCCCTGAAGACACAGCTTCATAGTTTGGGTGTACTCCTGGACTCAGTTTTGAATTTGGAGGCCCAGGTTGCTGTGGTGGCAAGGAGTGCTTTTGCACATGTAAATCTTGTACACCAACTGCACTCATTCCATGAGACACCAGAGCTGGCCATAGTGGTATGTGTCTTCGTTACATCCCATTTGGACTACTATAATGTGCTGTGCTCGGGTTGCCTCTGAACAGTGTTTGGAAACTTCAGCTGGTACAAAAAGCTGCAGCCAGAATATTAACTGGGGCTGGTTATAGAGACCATACCACACCCCTGTTGAAACAACTCCACTGGCTGCCAGTTTATTTCCAGGCACAATTCAAAGTGCTGGTTATGACCTATAAAGCCCTATATGGCTCAAGTCCAGGCTACTTGACAGACTGTATCTCCCTGTATGAACCAACCTGGCCTCTGAGAGCATCAGGGGAGACCCTTTTCTCAATCTTACGACTGCTTCAAGCATGGTTGTGGGGACACAAAAGAAGGCCTTCTCAGTGCCTCCCCCTAGACTCTGGAACTCCCTTCCCAGGGAGGCTAGAATTCGCCCTCCCCATTGTTGTCCTTCCAGCATCAGGTAAAGACTTTTTTTTTAAATTGAGGCTGGGATTTTTAATACAGAAAGTTTTAATACAGAAAGTTACAGAGTGGACTGGGGGTGCTATACTGTTTTAATTTTAATTGCTTCTTTTAATCTCTTGTTTTAATTTTTGTATAGTTTATATTTTTATATATACAATTTATATGTTTTTAAATTATAATGTTTTAATATGTAAGCCACTTTGAAATCCAATGTTGTGCAAAAAGCAGGATACAAATGAAGATAACAATAACAACAGCAACAATGACAACAGGGATATAATTCTTTGCTAATGAACAGTGCAATCCTAATTCAGCGAAAAGGCCAATGGAGAGCTGCGGCAATCTTAGGTCATCTGAAGCTGTGCTGAATCCAAACCTCAGTTCTGTCAGGACAAGTGTGGCTCTTGCTGATGGGACTCACAAATTTTGTTTTGGAGGAGCTCTCATTGGCTTCCGTATGTTGGAAATAACTTAGGTTGACCCTAACCTAACCCCAGCCTAACTTTGTGCCAGCACAAAGGGATTGTCTCTGGGGTGAGTGAGGTTTGGATGTGGTATAACTTGATTCCTCCCGTGCTCTGCCCCTTCTCCATTCCCCTTTTAACTTTTCATCCAGCTGAACTCAGCCCTTGTACTAGCTGATCTCTCAGCTGGCTGATCTCTGGGCTCAAATGGCACAAAGGGTTTATGCTGGCATAAGTGGAGTTTAGCTAGCTTAGGGCCAGTTTAGCTGGCACATGTGCCTTATGCCTCATCCCAACCCACTCCAGATGGCCTGTCTTTTTAGTTCAGATTGCACTGTGGATTCTCAAAGGAAGCCATGAATAATTTTGCAATTTTCTTCCTCACTGTGAGAAAGTATTTGAAATTTTTCAAGTTTTGAAAACTATTTGCAGTTCAGAATTTATTCTGCATAAAATTCTCGTGTGGTTATTTTTGTGTGTGTGTGTGTGTGTGAAGAAAACAGCGTTTTCTGCATAGATAACAGCATTTTCCTTGCAGAAAATAATAGAAAATTCTGTTTTAGATGCAAAAAGCCTTTTGACATTCATGTGCACAATAAGTCCTCAACTATAGCATTTTCCATGCAGGAAATTACATATTCAAAATAGAAAATAAGATTTCTGCATGAAATTATTTTTTTATGCATGAAGTTATTGTTTTCTGCACAGAAAATTCTGTTTCCTGCACAAAATTCAGCTTCCTTCACTTATTTTGTGCAGAATAAGTCCCAAACTACAAACATTCTTATCAGGCTAGGATTCTTTGCATCAGGGTTTTCTCACACCAAAGAGATTTTTAAAGAAATTCATACTTTATCAAATATTCTTTCTATCCTTAGGACACAGGAACAGTCAGCATGGTATAGAGGTTCGTGTGTTAGCTTATGATCTTGGAAAACCAAGGTTCAAATACATGCTCAGTCATGGAAACACTCTAGGTGACCTTATATAAGTCACATTCTCTCAGCTTCAGAGGAAGTTAATGGCAAACATCTGAAAAAAAGTCTGGTCACAAAAACTCTAGGACAGAATTGCCAAAAATAATAATAATAATAATAATAATAATAATAATAATAATAATAATAATAATAATAATTATTATTATTATTAATAATAATGAAAGCAACATAAAACAATAATAATAAGGAACACAGCGGAGAGGAGGTAAAACCTGCCACTCACATCAAGCACAAATATCAGCAGGGGCAGGAAGGAATTTTAACAGAGATTGGGGATCTCTCTGGGCTCATGTTGGCTGGAATTAATTCCTTTAATGCTCCCTCTCCCAGTATAATACCAAATGGCCACCATTATTTCATACTTTGAGAAAGACTATTTGAAGAAAATATTGTTGCACCCAGTATATGCTGCCACCACCTCCATTTCATTTTCCCTTAGATTCACCATAAATAAACTAAGGAAGGATTAGACTGTTCCTCCCTATAACAGCGATGGCTTATGGCTTCCATATTGGTGGGGCAGTGAATCCACTACATTTTTTGGAGGGGGGGTGTTGAATTTTAAAGGAGTTATCCAAGGTGCTGAACTCAGTCTCCAGATCTGAGCTTTAATATAGCTTTTTAGAAGCTTGAACTAAATTTGATCGCCTTACACTGATGTCACCACTTCTTCGTAGGGTGCTTTCAAATTTCTCTTTCTGTTCTGCCTTCATGCTTCTCCTTCCTCTTGATGCTGAATGGTTTAGAAGACACTGTCAGGAATCTTGACAAATGAAGAAACAGATTATGATTAGAAATAAATTGCTTTTCCTGTTCCCACAAAGTACATAGAACAATAATAGGGGAAAAGAAAGAAAGCATCTGCCATAGTTTTCACCACCTAGGAAACTGGACTTAAGAGATGGAAGCAGAAAGGGATCAGGAGTGAATGCCTCCTTACTATCTTCTTGGGCATTTTCAGCATCTTGTGCCTGCAGATATTTGATAGAAAGAGTAGGAGTCAGAATTAATCCTCAGGCAGGCCACCTTTCATAGTCACAATCCTTGAAGAGTGACTCTTTGTAGGTATAGCTAGGATACATGTGATTTTTTTTTAAAAAAAGGAATATGAAACAATCTTCTGCTTATAGAATTTTAATTAAGCTTAAGAAATAGCATTTATGTATGGATTTTTGAGTCTTTTGTTTTCTGTTAATGCCAGATTTAAGGCCCTCAATGAAACTGAGGCTGCTACTTATGACTTTGCTCATTAATGCTTAAAGACAGACAGTATGTGATTGGCATTCTTACAGTGTACTGGACTGATACCAAATGCCAACTGAATAATTATTTGATTTAATAAAATTCCACAGTGGAACATTGCTATATTACAGAATTCTTTTTGGATTATAGAAAATATTAACTGACATAGCAATGCCCTGTAGGGAAAAAAAATCCTGTGTTATGTTCACAGACACTAAGTACAGTTGTCTAACTTACAAAATCTAAACATATATCTGAAAAAAGATAACTTTTCATAGCCTAGCTGTGATTTGGTGTCCTTCCTAACAGAAGAAACAGTTATTTTATTTAAGAGATTTTAAAATATATGTTGTTTTACAAATGAAAGTATTTTCTCAAAGTGCCTGAAAAAAAGAAATAATGAACAATAATGAAATAAAAACTAACTATCTTAAAAAAACATTTAAACTGAAAAGTGAACATGCCACATAATGGATTTAAGTCATTCAAGGAACCAATTACCAAACCACAGTGCCTTGTGAGAATAAAGGTATGCCCCATCTTAAGTAACAGACTATTTTTGTGCAAAAATAACTTTCTAGAAAAATATAATGCCCTCAACATCCCCATATATTTCTTGAAATAATAATTTGCCAAGACATTTCAGATTGTGCAAATACTATGGGAAAACTGCATGGAGTTCTTCAGTCCATCCATCAATTCATTCATCCATTCATTACTTTATTTATATCATGCCTTATTCCCCAATTGTGACTCAAGGTGGCTTACAAAAAGGCAGAAAATACAATAAAACACATATAAATAAAATATAAAATTAAGATTAAAACAGTATTGAATAACACCAGAATTAAAAGCAAATTAAAATATTACATTTATACAGATTTTAAAAAGTACAACACCATAAGAGGTCCTCTCTGGGTTTGTTTTGTTTTGTTAAAATCATTTTCCACAGACCTGCTAGAAAAGAAATGTCTTAACCTGCTGGTGAAAGGAAAACAAAGAAGGAGCCACCCTAATTTCTCAGTGGTGGGAGTTCCAGAGTGTAGGAGCAGCCTGTGTTCCCATTAATGGTGCCCGTGAAGATGGTGGGGTAGAACAAAGTGACTCCTCTGCAGGCAGTTCTCATGCCTCTTGAGTTATTTCTGATTAGATTTCCCGAATGTTGGGAAATCATTTTTCAGTCTGAAAATGAATGATGGTGAATATTGTGACCATTTCCGCACTATAGTGTTAAACTGCTGCTATTCCACTTTCAATGCCCTGTGGAATTCTGGGGTTTGTAGTTGACTGAGACCAAAGAGCTCTTTGGCTGAGAATTCAAAGTGCTCTTCCCTAAACTACAAACCCCGGAATTCCATAGGAGTGGAATAGTGGAATAGCAGCACTTTAACACTGTAGTGCAGAAATGGTGTGTGTCTATTGCTAGTCTGGGGCATCCTATGGTTTTTTGTTTGTTTGTTAAGTAGTCTCTAGGGTAATAGAAGAATGCACATTTTCTCAGAAGCTGCCTCAGGTAGTTGACATTTTTATACCAGAATATCTTGAACACAGAATCTGTCTATACTATGCAGTTATAGACGTTTTATACCATGTTAGCTGTTGTGGACCCATCCTATAGAATCCTGGGTATATTTGAATCTACATGCTACTTAGAATTCTCTCCAAAGTGCTCTAGATATCAAGGGACTGGACTGCAGAGAATTCTAAGACCTCAGCACACTATAAATCCCAAGATTCTATAGGATGGAGCCATTACAGTTAAAGTGGTATCAAACTGCTATAACTGCATAGTCTAAATAAAATTATAATATGATTCTAGTTCATGGGGTGAGGATTAGCATCTCCAGAGGCTAGGGTGGCAGCTCCAGTTACTTTCTGGAGAGAGAGGGACTACAGCTTTCAAAACAGTCACAAACTCCCACTGGTGGCTGTAGCATCCACTTTTTTGTTGTTGTTATGTGCTTTCAAGCTGATTCTTACTTGTGGTAATTCTATCACATGATTTTATTTGCAAGATTTATTCAAAGGAAGTTTTCTATCACTTTCCTTTGAATATAGCCTACAGCACCTAGAATTTCTTAGCAGTCTCCCTTCCAAGTACTAGACAGACCAGACCCTGCTTAGATTCCCAGAACATCTACAATGTGTTGCCTTCAGGGTATGTAGGCCACTGCTTTCACACAACTAAATAATTTGTTTATTACACAAGATATAGAAATAATGCATGGTCATTTAAAACTTAATAATACTGTTTATGACCTTCAGTGCAAAATGTTTCCATTCATGCTAGCTTATCTTTCCACTGCCTTAACAGAGATAACATAAAATGATAAAATCTGTGAAGCAGTGCCTAGTGGGATATGGGTTTTAGCTTGTAAGAAAGCCTTCAATAAACTCCAGATTAACAACCCAGATTCCTTTTTAGCCACAGGACAAATGGGCATCCAAGAATAAATCACTGTGTGATATTCTGAGTTCAGCAATTAAAAGGTAGTACGTTTAATTCTTTTCTGCTTCTTCCAGTCAATGACCTTACACACATTATTCTCATTATGGTCCTAATTCACAATATTGCCTCCTTCTCCCTCTGCAGCATGACATGCAAAGACATTTGACAGAGTAGACACAGAGGAGCTATGTACATTGCCATGTTTGATTTGTGTCAGAAACCCACTGACACCACTCCAGCTGTCTTGAGCTGTCATCTCCCCTGAAGTCAGCTGCAGGCTCACTGAAAAGTGACATGTGGCAATATTTATATGTCCCTAGGCCACATTCCTGCGCTGTCATTGGTCTGCTATGTATAAACTTTGAGACACTTTTTCCTCCCATGGTGAACGGCTGTCTTCTAGATAGCCATGATACTTCTAGGAGAGGTGTTTTCATCATTCACTGCATACGTGTGTTTATTCTGTTCCTGGGTGGGCACTGAATATTTGACGAGAGGATCTATTTTTAAGAGATAACAGCTCAGGAGGAAACTTCAAACTTTATTTCTGCTGAGTGAGGACCAGACAGAATTTTGTGACATTCTTCAACTGCTCATTATAAAGTTAATAGATAGACTGATTGATTTAGCTGGCTCAATACACATCCCTGCAACATCCTACCATTCAGTTTCTTCAGGATCATGCATCTCTCTACTGAGGAAATGTAGATAAACTGTACAGTAGATACACAAGGAAATCAAGAAAGAGACAAAGACAGTGAATACATATTGATATAAAATGGGATATAAAGGAAAATAGATTACCAGATGTTATGCTTTTTTCTAGATATTACCAGATGTTACTTTTCTCCCCTTAATGCTTCCCTTCAAATAGATGGATTTTTCTTTCTTTCTTGATCATAGCATCTATGATTTTCAAGTACATGAAGTTGATTGCTTATCTGCCATCATCAAATAGGGAGATGTTGTTAGAACTGAAGATATGTAAAATAGAATTTCCTCTAAAGACCTTGATCCTTTACAAGTTTGGAATATGAATTCATTTATGCTTATTCAGTATTTCTTTGTTTTCTCCATTTTGTGGGGGATGAGGTGATCAATGACTTTACATAATCTCCAGTAACAGTTGGTATACCTCCGTATATCATTTCTGGGACAGCATGAATAAAAGGATGCAGTTGTACATATGCCCTGCTTGTGACCTTCACACTGATGTTAGGTTGGCTAGTGTGCGAAGAGAATGCTAGACTAAATAGACTTTTGGTCTAACCTGGCATGCCCCTTCATATAGTTCTAGGCATGTATGAGTTGACTAGTGCTCACATAATTCAATGGGGCTTTTTAGTCTTCCTATCAGATTCATGCCCTTCGAAAAAAATGTGACCATCAGCATCCTTTATTGGTTCCCATCTCCTCTATCCCTATTAGGGGAACTAAAATAGCAGGCAGTAGAGGGTATCCCATGTAAAAACTAGGAAAAAAACCAGAGCACTCCTGTCCATTTCCATCTGGTGCTGGAATGACCAGTCTACACTATCTGTGTAGAAAGATAGTAGCATCTTTCTCCTCCATGGGAAAAATGGGTAATACATTTGTACAGAGAAAGAGAGAAGGGAATTAACAGTATCTTTTTAGCATTTTTTTTTTAAAAAAATTGCTTAAAAGTAGGGGAATTTCTTGCCATTCAATAAAATGGTACCTTTGGTGAGCTAAGGTTATGGGTTAAACATGTAAGTTCTGGGCTTTGTTAGTTTTGAATTCAAAGATCTGTAGAATCATAGAATCTTAGAGTTGGAAGGGGCTGAAAGGACCACCTAGTCCAATGTTCTGAAATGCAGGAATAAATAATTATAGCATTCCTGAAAGATACCTGTCCAACCTCTGGTTAAAGACCTCCAAAGGAGAATGAACTTTCTCTTTGCCGGGAAGCTTAATAGTCAAGAGGACTGTATGTTTAATTAGTACAAGGGACTGAATTCAGTGGATAGATGTTATTGAGAATATAAGATCTGACATAAGAGATATTTTATACAAAAAAATGAAAATTAAGCATTCATTAATATCATCTTTCTTTTAAATGCCACCCACTACAAATCCTAAAAAATATACTTTAAGTTAAGGGAATTTTAAGCAGCGTTCCAATGGTTCAGTAATAGGGATGGAAAAATTATTCAAAAATATTTTGAAAAAGTGTTCAAAAACATGTTTTTTTTAAGTGTCAAGAAACAGTGATGAGAAGAATCCTGGATTGATGAGAATCTTCACTGTTCAGATTTCATTATGCACAAAATTTGTACATAGTTGTTTTGTTCAGAAATCAGCATTTTCTGTATTCTGCATGAAAAATAATACATGAAAAATAATATTTCAATGCAGCAATATTAATTCCTGCATAGAAAATGCTTTAACTTTACCATATGCAAATTTAATGGAGGAAGAAAATACCCAAGTAATGTATTTTCTTCATAGAAAACAGCATTTTCCCTTGTGGAGAATAATATTTCCATGCAAATATATTTACTCATGCACAGGAAATGCTGTTTTCTGTGGAAAAATTTGTTATCTTCTATGCAAATCAACCATTTGTGAATTCTGTGCAGAAAAAATCCCCAACTACAGAATTTTCTACATAGAAAAAAAAAAGCATTTTCTGTGTAGGGATAATATTATTTTACATGAAAAAAAGGCTGCTTCTTGCACAGAAAATGCTGATTTCTGCACAAAACAACCACATGGGATTTTTTTTTTCACAGAACACATCCCAAATTGTGAATATCTTTGAGAAATTTCTCAGAGTGCGAAGAAAACTACTGAAATTACTCTTTGCTACCTTCAAGAAGAAACTTAGTGAAAAATTACACCTGTATGAGCCACAAATGACAGTTGCTAAGAAGGAAATGTACAGGGGGAAAAATTAGTGCAGATGGTAATGCTGTATGTGAGCCTTTCTGGATTGCCTTCTTTCACATTCCATAGTTCCATAATTCCATAATTATTGCATTACAGAAAAAACCCTAATATCACATTGGAAAAACTATAAAGCTATCAAAACGGGGAAATGCTTTGAATGAAAGCCTGCTGCCTCTTGTACCTGCTAATAATCTGATCTAGGCCAGATCTTTATTTGACTTTGCAAATTTCTGCTTGAACACCAACTGTTACAAAGCATATGGACTGCTGTAATAATTCCATATGCTAAATGATTGCTGGCAGTTCTCCATACAGATTCAGGGAATAATGAGATTATAGAATGATTAAACTGTGAAGATGTTGTCTTTAAAATATATATCTCACTTAGTCTGCTTTCAAGGAAATTTCAAAATCTAGCTTTCTTTTAAATCCCATTGCTTCCCTCCCCCTTTCAGAAGTCTTACTGATAGTTCTGAATATTTATATGTATTCCCTGCTGAGTAAAAACAATATTTAGGGAAAGGGGGGACATCATATTGCTAATGATAAATGATGGTAGAGTTGCCTCTGCATCTTTTTAGAATAAAAAATAACATTACTTTTTCATGATGTATTCCTGATTTTATATTGCAGTCCAGATGTCCTAGGACAAGCTACAAATTAGTTTAAACAGCACAACTCATTCAGATTTTTTTTTTTTTAATGAAGCAACTTGCTTGGAATGGAAATCATTAAACTATGGGGACACTAGCTCCACTATGTGTGGATATATTTTTTCTACAGTATATAAAAAGGAGGGAGAGACATCGAAAAAAGAAATGGTTAATGTTAGCAACTGTGCATTAATTGACCTTGTATAGTCTGTAAAACAGATATATGAGCTGCATAGAAAGAGATCGTATGAATATTGCCCACATGTAGGCAATATCACTTAGTCCAGAACCTGAATTAAAAGTAGGGTAATTCTATGTTTTGACCTTCAGGATATATGTAAGTTCACACAAAGAGACAATCAGTTTTACAAAATGGTAAATGTGTACAGCAGGACTGTGTTAGAATGTCATGGCACCTGAATCATGTGGCTAACATGGCCAGATTGCTAAAAGCTTTATTATTAGAATGACTCTGCCTCTTCAGGTCACACTGGATGATTTTGTACATGAAATAGAGAAGACTCTGTCTTATCCTGTGATTCAGGAAGCAAAATATACAGAGTCAGACTTAGGTACCAAATTGTTTAAAAAGACATTATGCACCTTGGTTAGTCCAAATTAGAGTTATCTCTACATTGGGAAAAAAAATAATCTCCAATAATCTCCAATAATTGCCACAGTCTCGTACTGAGGAGGCCATGATAGCAACAATGGAGTCCTAAGTAATGTGCAGACTAAGAAAAAGAGCTTTGTTATCAAGAACGAATTATATGGTGCCAAACATCTCCTAAATTTTCTCCTCATCTACAAGAGACAGAAACTTCAAATAAAGTAAAGATTCAAGTTAAGGTTCTCTCAGGTTGGAATTTTGCACCAAACACACAATTGTATGTTTCTGTACTGTAACTAAGAAGGACCAGAATACACAAATCTTTGCCTGATGAAAACTCTTAGGAGAAGTGGCAGAAATTGTTTTGAGAAACTGCCAAGATTAAAAACATCTCCCCCAGCGATGAATAAAAAGATAACAGAAGAGGGAGAGAGGGAGGGACAAATCTTATGTATTCCTTTGAAATATATTGCTTGCTTTTTCCACCAATAAAGGAGGGTCTCAATATGATTTATAATACATGGAGCAGGCGTGGGGAAAGTACAGTCTGTAAAGTTACCTATAGCCTCCAAACCCACCACAGTTGTCCCTAGTGTCACCCTGGAATCAACAAACCTATGGTAATACTGTGATATTGGCCAAGATGTTTGCTACCAAAATTCAATGGCAAATGGCTGTAGGAAATAGTTAGGGTCCTAATCGTGGAAGGAGGAGGAGGCAGTAGTGACAATATTGAAGTGGCATGTGTGTTAGAGCAAAAGAGCTCCCTCATTAACAGAAATGTGGATCTCCTTCTACCAAAGATGTTCCAAAGAGCTCCTACAATGACAACAAAGAGAACTCTCATATATTATCAACACAGAAAAGTCAAGGTGATGAAAGAAGGCAAAACATCCATCTCTTCCTCTTGTCAGGAAGACTTTGCTTTTGCCTTGATATCAAGAAACAACTTTCTGAAACAAAGAACTGAGGCAGCCTTCACTGTCTTCTTGCTTGCATTTGTTTCTTTGCATCTGTTATATATGAGAGTTATCAACATCTTGGCTTTTTGTCTTTGTCTTTTTCCTTTTGTTTTGTTTTTGTTTTAATGCTCTGTATTTACATAAATATAGCATTTACTGTATATTGTATGTAAGATTTTATGTAGTAGATAAAATAAGGTAAGTGGACTGTTGAGAACTATGAGATAATGAAATGCTGAATGTGAATGGTGATTGGCTGGAAGTTTGAAAGGTGGATTGAAAATGCTTGTGTGTTAGATAGTTTAGACTGTTGAATGAGGAGTTAATCAATTGAATTAACAGTCTGTCGAGTTAGAGCAGCGATAGCAGACAGTACAGTCTGGTATCATCAGAGTAATTTAGCCAAGACAGTGAGTATAGTCTGTAAGGAATTACTATGCTATGATATTAAAGGGCTATAACAACCAAGCTTATGGTTCTTTGTAACCATAAGCTTCGGCACACTACCAATTTTGAACTGTTTCATAAAATTCTGTTTAATAAATTATTTTGTAATATACACATGCATATATTATTATTAGATTGGTAAGATTTGGCGTTAAGATTAGGCACAGCTGGGTCTGTGATGGCAACAGAAGTATAATGGGATTGTTATATTTGATGGCTGGTGGTGTGATTACAGAAAGGAATCCATATACAAAAAGATTCACAAAGATGATTGAGGCAAAAACTGATTAAAATGTTCATAGAAGGTGGTAAAAGCTTAGACCCTTTCTGCAGCTTATCTGATTCCAGTGTGCATGCATGGGGATCACACGAGCAGTCTCTTGTGAGAGGCACTCACATCCCCTCTGCTTCTTATATGCAGCAGCTCCCTGCTGGCCGGCAGGAAGCGTGAGGGCTCTGCCTCTTCCTTCCGCAGTGCAGATGGGTACTTTCCGAGTCTGTGCTGGGGGAGGAAGCATGAGGGCCATGTCTCCAGAGGCTCCGCACACAAGGTAAGTGTGTGTGGGGCCCCAGAGTGATGTGCGATTGCGCATCATTTTCAGCAAGAAGCCAAAAATGATATATTGCACTATTGGCAGCTACTGGCCCTGGCAGTGTTGCGTGATTGGGAGGACGTCATGTTGAACAGTCCTCGCAATTGCGTGATGCTCCAGAGGCCCTCTCGAATGTGAAATGCTGTGCAAAAAAGGGCCTTTGATAATTGTAAGGATGCCTCATAAGCCACGGACAGAGGTAGGATTTCAGACAAGGAAGATCACAAAGATCCCACACAGAAGAGGTCCTGGAACAAGTAGTAGTAGTACGTAGGATAAGTGAAAGTCCCCCTCACAGTCCCTTTCACTCTCTTTTCACTCTCCTCTTCGTCCCCATTGTTTTTTAAGTCATTCCTTCAGACCTGGGTTATAATCAGCATTTTCGGTAAAAAAGAAAACAAGAACAGCAGAAAGATTTTTTAAAAATGAAGTGTATCTTAGTGTGTGTGAGGCCTTCTGAGGTCTTGCTGTGGGCCACTGCAGCCCCCTCCCCACCCCTGGCAGTTGCCCTGGGTTCCCTCTGACACAGAAACACAAGAAAAACTGATGATCATTACTACTTAATTCAACAGCAGTGATGAAACACTACAGTTAACAATCAATAAATGAAATCAGTCACCAGGAGAAATACTTTATAAAAGACAAATATTTCCAATTGGCAGCAGAACACAACTAAAGGAGACAACCTAAACTTTTGCAACAGGACATTCTATATCCAAGTGCCCAACACTACTAGCAGCTTCCACTAACTGCCACCAACCATGCCTCCGAACACTGAATACTGAATACTGAACACTGTATACCCAGGGGAGGGTGAAGGGGTAATTGCTCTTTAAAAAGGGGAAAGGTGACAGGACACAATCTTTATGTATCCTGGTCTAAAGCTGTTTAGACCTTTAAAAGTAGAAACATAACTAATACAGATGTTCTTGTCAGTGATGACAAAGTGTGTCTCAACATCTCAAGGTGCTCCACTAAAATATGTTGTTGCTGTTGCTGTTGTTGTTGTTGTTGTTGTTGTTGTTGTTTTGAAGTAGGATTTGGTACTTGTGCAAAATACCCTGTTTTCTGCACAAAAATGTGTTTTTTTTGGGGGGGGGTGTTTTCACAAATGCACTTTTCTATGGAATTTTTTTATGGAATATTTTTCGTATGCATAAAATAACTTTTATTTTTTATTTTTGCCCCAAAATGTCCCCACATTCCAGAAAAGAAGTACCAAGTTATTATTTTTTTTAAAAAATGTCAATTTTCAAGAAATACCCTACCCTACCTCATCCAATGGATAGGGGAAAAAGTTGACGTTATTCATTCTCATATGCAATAATGAAACAAATATATACTTTCCAAGTTAAAGATAATAACCAGTATTTTGAACTGGATTTTGAAAAAAAGTTGTAGCCAGTAGAATAGTTTGAACATCATAGACTTTTTAGCTGAGCTGAAAAGATGCAGAACATGTCAAATATAGAGATTATTACAAACTTGCTGAGAAAATGACCATTTTATAAATTTAATTCTAGAATATAATGAAATTAAACCACTTGATACATATGATATGGTGGGGGTGGGGAATTCCTAGTTAACACAGTAGGGTATATAACACATGGGCAGGCAGGAGCTTTTCGTAGAGAATATACTGAAAAACAAAAGGTGACTGAAAACCACTATCAGTGACATTGCCTGGAGCCTCAAATAAATTATTACCATGATAGAATCGTATATTGTTCTATAGTAATTAGAATATTAATAATTAATTTGGTAATAATGTGTTAGAAGGCCCTCTGATATTTGTAAATAAGCTAGCTAGTTATTGCCATATAATATGGAAGATGCTATTGACATCTCTGTTTAACACTGCAGGAATTAATGATCCTTTTAAAATAGCCCAAGCCAGATTCCTTATTTAAGAAAGAGAAAATGTGGTTTTGTGCATTCAAATAGTTTCAAAAGAGAAAGTATTCCAACAAGAATACAGAATGCCTAAGGAAAATAACATGAGATAATAATTTGAAGAATTATCTAGGGTGTTGGAATTAGTGATTCCAAACCTAAAGAATAAAGAATACTAATTGAATGCAGTACTATTATGTACATATTTCCTAATATTTATGCCAGTGAAGCAGATCCTGTTAATGATCAAAACACATATCTGGTCTCTTTATATGTATACATGTTTATATGGGTTATTTGAACTGTCAAGAATGGCACACAGCTCTGTTTGCATGAGACACCAATAGTAACATCTACTCTTCAAATGTTTTACATATGACTAGTGATCAAAGACGATCCTTTCCCACCATTTATTCAGATTTACAGGTTTTCTTTCTAACCCTGCTGTCATATAATTTTACTTAACAACATCTTTCTCCCCCTCCAGTTACATTTTAAATGAATTTTTCTTGCAACAGTGGGTGCCTGCATCTCTCCAAACACAATAAGGACAGGGAATGTCAATAAGATGAAATGTCTTAGTTTATTACCCATGGGAAAGCTTAATTAAAATCAATAAAGAAAACTCTCATGTGAAAGAGAGTTTTAAATACATCTAATATTCTACTACCTCTCCCCTCCCCACAAAAAAAAGAAAGTCTTCTCCCAAAAGGAAAACAATGTTCAACATGGAGAAAACAGAGCAGCTGATGCAGTAGGGGAAATATAGCACAGAACAGGTAAAGAGGTAGTACAGGAATACCTGGCTACTCTAAATGAATTCAGGTCTCCAGGGTTAGCAGAAGTAATCTCAGAACCATGGGCAATAATCTTTTGAGAATTCCTGGAGAACACGTGAAGTCCAAGAAAACTGAAGGGGGGGCAAATATTGTTTCCATCTTTAAAAGGGGGAAAAATAGGACACAAACAATTACTACCCAATCAGCCTGACATCAATACTAGGAAAGATTCTAGAGCAGATCTTTAACAGATAGTTAAATCTGCACTTAGAAGAGAATGTTGTGATCACCAAAAGCCAACATAGGGTTCTTACAAAGAAGGCATGTGAGACTAATCATCCATCCATATATATACATATACATATACATATATATATATACATACACATACATACACACACATGTATGTATATATATATGTGTGTGTGTGTGTGTGTGTGTGTGTGTATGGGTGTATATATATATAGGTATATGTATATTATATGCATATGTATGTATATATTGATAGAGTTAAAAACTTGGTAGATGAAGGGAAGGTTGTGGATGCAGCATATCTTGATTTCAGTATAGTCTTTGACAAGTTTCCCCATGATATTCTTGTAAACAAGCTAGAAAAATGTGGGCTAGGCAGGATGTTAGGTGGATGTATAATTGGTTGACTCAAAGGGTGCTCACCAATGTCTCCTCTTCATTCTGGAGAGAAGTGACTATGGAATGCTATGGGGTTCTGTCTTAGGCCAAGTGCTATTCAGCATCTTAATCAATGACTTGGATGATGGAATAGAGGGCATGTTTCTCAAATTTGCAGATGATCCCAAATTAGGAGGGGTCCAGTTCTGGACACCAAAATTCAAGAAGTATATTGATAAACTGAAACATGTCCAGAAAAGAATGACCAAAATGGTAAAAGGCCTGGAAACCATGCCCTATGAGAAGTGGCTTAGAGAGCTGGGTATATTTAGCCTGGAGAAGAGAAGATTAAGATATGATATCCATGTTTAAATATTTGAAATGATGTCATATGGATGGTGCAGCTTATTTTCTGCTGTTCCAGAGACTAGGACATGGAGCAATGGCTTCAAACTACATGAAAAGAGATTCCACCTAAGCATTAGGAAGGACTTCCTGATGCTAAGAGTGGTTTGACAGTGGAATACACTACCTCAAATTGTGGTGGCGTCTCATCTTTTTGAGGTTTTCAAACAGAGGCTGGACAACCATCTGCCAGGAGTGCTTTGACTGTGTATTCCTACATGGCAGGGGGTTGGACTTGATTGCCCTGGTGGTTTCTTCCAACTGTATGGCTATTTCTGCGCTACACTGTGATAGTGCTATTATTCCACTTTCAACATCCTATGGAATCCTGGGACTTGTACTTTAGGGAGAGGCATTTAGAATTCTCAGCCAGAGAGCTGTTTGGCCTCAGGAAACTACAAACCCCAGAATTCTACAGGATGTTGAAGCAGAATAATAGCACTATAACGGTGTAGTGCAGAAATGGCCATGATTCTATAATTCTAAGAACCAGCAACATGAATTAAGCCTGAAAACAAAACGGAAGTTAATGCAGTTGATAAAAGACAAGTCCAATATGGTCTACACATACCAGAAAATAATTTGGCTGTCAAATTTTGTACCAGCTGCAGTTTCTAAACACTCTTCAAGGGCATTTTGCAGTAATAACAGAGCATGTCACAGTAATCTAAATGGGAAATGACTGAGGGCTAGGTCACTATGGCCAGATTTTTCCCCCAAGAAGATATGCAACTGGTACAGCAGCTGAGCAATGGCATTTCTGACAACTAGCCAACACTAGAAGCAGAATTAAGAGTTTCCTTTGCAACACTATAATAGGCTGAATGTACAGAGCCAAGAAAATTCTTAAACAGTTCCATGTGTTTTGGGCTACTGTTGTCCCTGGTTTGTCTAGTTTTTAGATATATAGCTCTTTGAAAACATTCTATGCAGGAACATTTTTAAATTAAATGTACAATATTACATATTATTTAGGGCTCACTTTGCACTCTTCTTAACTTGCACTGGAGACAAACAAATGCACAATCCAATTATTTTTGTGGAGTTCCCTACTATATACATTTTTACGGTGCTTGGAAGATGCCAAAGCTTGCAAGTACAGCTGTAGCCATTCTGACTAAAGATTCTGGAAGATGTAGTCCAAAAGCACAATGTTTAAACAAAGAACTACATAAAACAATTCAGACAAGTGTGCAATCTGAAAATTATCTGTGTTCCACTCTGCATAATCCTCCAGGAAATGAAAGTTAGGATGGTTCACTCAGAATGAAATATCAAATAAAATTCACTAGAAGATTTCTGCAAGATATTCTGAAGAACCTGTTACAGAACACATATATAGCTCACCTGAAACAGTAATATTCAGTGTACTTCTGATTTACAAGACCATGTATCTGGGCCACTATGATTCGGAAAAATGGGCAGAAGCTCATGGAAACAGTCACTTGCTTCTCAGATTTGATAAATCTCCCGTTCTATAACCCCTTCCCCTTCATGTTTATGAACAAAAGATTTCACTGAAAAAAAATGTATATAGTATGTGCCCTCAGTTTCAATTTCAATAGTATGTTGCCGTCCACTTGTAGAAATGTTACCTACAATCTCTGTAAGATAAGAATATTAGTGTTAGAATAGTGTTTTTTGTTCCCAGATTTGTTGATACATTTGTTCATGACTTCTCATTACTTTTTGTCAGCAGCGTTGGGGTGTCACAGCCTGAGAAAAAGAGTATAGGATAAGCTGTTGTCCAGCCCCACAAAATGAGAAAGAGGAAGAGGTAAGAGCAGCATTCATTCATAACTCCTCCCATGCTCTCTCTTCATCATAATGCACAGTGACATGGCACATGTTAACACAGCCTTTTTTCCTGGGAGGCCAGTAAACAATCTCCCTTGCCAATGCGATGCTGTGCTGGGAGGGATCTGAATCTCCTTTGGGCCTATTGCCATCTGAGGATCCTATAGTCCTCGTTAGGCCGAAATGTGGCCAGTAGACCTTGGGTTAGCTGTTAGGCTTCAACCCATCACTTTCAGAAATCCAGCCATAGTTGCATCTGCTGTCTTATTGGGAAGTCTGCAACTGAAACTATCCACCCAAAGTGAGATTGCCCCCAGATCAAGCTTTTAGGTATCCATCCAGGCCCAGTAGTCCTGCCGGCCTCTCAAGATCTCATTGGCCCCGTACGCCCTGGTTGGGCCTTTGGCCTCCATTAAGCCTGTTGACCCCACATTGTGGCTGATTAGGTCTCATTCAGGCTGGTTGGCTTGACTGGGAGTACTCTAGGCCTCTAGGACTTTCAGAGTTGTGATAGGGGAACACAGGCCCCAAATGTCCTTGATTGGGCCTTGTAGGCCCCAGCAGGACAAGGGCTCTGGTCACAGCTGGTCCATCAAGCTACAGTAGGCCTGGTGGGGGTGTTTGGACCAAACTGAGCTGGGTTAGACTAAGTAAGAGCTGGTAGCCCTGTTAGTTTGAGTGTTGGACTAGGACTATAGTTCCTACATTAGTGGGTTATAGGGCCCAAGAAAGGACATGAGGGATCAAAGTGTAAGGACCCAGCTAAGAGACAAGCATCAAAGCATCTTCCTCTTGAGGATGCGAAGAAAGGTAGCATGTTGGTGGCCTTCTTGGCCAGAATAGGTGCCTTGGAGAAGGCTAATGCCTCCTTCAAATAGTTATCCCCTCCTTCAATGTACTGGCAGAGCTTGGAAAAGAGTGAACAGGGAAGTGTGAAACACCTTAATGGAATGGTTGGGCCACTTTTGGCCACACCCTCAGATAATCTTTCAGAAGCCTGAGCTCTACAGAACCAATGATGTTTACTTATCAGAAGCAGATAATTTGATATTCTTGGGAGGTCTGCAACAGAAAGCAAGGGGTCTTTTGGCCAGCTTAGTAGGGGATAAGGGCAAGTGTTCTTAGTAGAGGATAAGTGTTGCCTCTTATCTGTGACAGGTAGTGGGGGTAGAGAAGTAGGAATTTGTTGGACACCTATGGTACCCATTTGACAAAGGGGCGGACTCTGGAACTGCCTCTTTAGGTCATGCAACTAGGGCGGTAGAGAAGGAGGCTTCCCTTGGGGCTGGCCTAAGAGCTAAGCCTTCACTTTTAGTAATGTGACTTGGGGAGAGGTTCTTGGGTTGGCCTTCTAGTGGTGAACTGTGAGTTCTTCTCAGGGCTCAGGTGTATTGCGCAGGATAAATTGGAAATGAGGTCAGGGAGGGAGGAAACCACCTGCCTTGGTTGCTTCCATGCCAGGTTGCTCTGCCCTTTTGCAGCTCCCAGGGTTTAAAGATTAAATAGGCTGATATAGGCTTATAGGTAAAATAAAATGGCACATTTCCATCCAATCTCTGTGCCTGTTATTTTTATACCCACGGTAGGTCAGCAGTTATCTGATTAACACTGAAGATATTCTCACATTTTAACACATTTTGTTTTGTAGGTGATTAGAATCTACTTGAAGTGGCACTTTCTCTGCCAGACAAAAAAAATTTAGGAAAACTTAGGAGATGAAGAATTAGGATTGGAGAAAATGCTTCACGTGAGTCTGTGCTGGTTTATTGGCTACTGCCTCATGCATTTTAGAAGCAACAGAACAGATCAGAAGAGTAGAAGAGAAATTGTGAAGGAATGGGTGAAGGAAGAATGAAATGTTTGTGCATGCAGGAGGAGGACAATAAATTTGCTCAGGAGGAGGCCTTGGAGCATTTGTGACCCTTTAAGAATATCATGTTTCTTACAGCTGACGGCTGTGTCCCTTTCCCTCAAATTTTTAGCAAGTGTGGAAATTATTAGAGTTATGTGGTTGGGGGAAGGCATTTCAGTTCTTTTAAATTCTGTTCATTTTTTTAATTGAAAATAAGTCTATCTGTCTATCTAATCTTGTTTTTATATATTCTTTTTTATATTATTCTTTTAGATGAGCTTCAGTAAACCCCTCTGGGCATGGGCACTTGGGTGACTAAGGCCATATCTACATGGTATCACACGTCACAGTCCTCCTATGAGGACAGGATGGCTGTGGTCTGCAGGTTGTGCTTTTGCACGATGTTGTTGCAGTCCCACTGCCATCCTGCCCCCACCCATTGTGATCATTGGATATTCACTTAACGAAATAAATCCATTAAGTGTCTGTGATCGTGTGATGGCCCCATCCCTGACCATGTGGAAGGGCAGGAAACGAGATGGAGGTGCTTCCTTCCCCAGCGCAGCATGGGAAGAAGCCCAGCTGCACTGTGGAAGGCAGATAGATGTTGCTTGCCCTCTCCTCTGCGGGAAGCCAGTCAGGTGCAGGGGGGAACATTCTTGTTGTACGTTCCTCCCGACAAAGGTGCTGCTGGGATTGCGAAGAGAGGACAATGGGAACAGGTAAGGTACAGAAATGGCCTAAGTTTTCTTCATCTTCCCATTTCCTCCCTACTTGGTTTCTCCCTCCCTTCTTGTTTTCTATTCTTCCATTCTAGGGGGAAACTTCAGTTATTGTGCACAGAAAGCCAGGCTTTTCCAACTTCTTCCCGAACGGCCATGTATCTATTTATTTGCTACTTTCTGATTTAGTTCTGAATCTTTGTTGCGGATATTTCATGTGTCACACAGGGTGAACAATTTGGAGTGTTCCCATTGCTTTTCAAAATGTTTGTTTTAAACTATGGTAATAATTCATTTCATAAATTTTTTACCTGTTGTATTTTGCCTTGGGGGCATTGGTGGGTTGGGAGGCAATATATAAATACGTAGAATAAAATTAATAAAATCACATTTCTTGGAAAACCTACCTTTACTTTTATAACACATCTTCCAGTTGTTTGACTTCTCTCAAAGTAGGAGTGGTCAGGAATATGTTGATCCTGTGCCATCCCTTCTCCTCCAAATTGTTATTAAGGAGGGATCGGTAGATGATGGGAGCTACACAAAACTGTGATAGCAGTTCCCTCCTGCCCACTGAGCTCTGGCCCAAAAGCTGTACCAGAGTCAAGTGTATCAAAAACCACTATATCAGAGACTGTACACACAGTTTTAGAAGTGTGCCCAGCAGAGATTATACAAACAGCAATGCTCTGAAGCCACAAAAATACACCTACACAATATTATCTTCCAACTTGGAGGCTTTTACTCTTCAGTTACGATATATACATGTTTACAGTACTCCAACAGAGTTTCAGCATTCCACAGCAAGTGGAGATATGCATCCGACATAGCCTCCAGCTGCACAATCAGACAATCGAGAGGACAGTTGGCTAGAATTCAGCCCCTTATATACATACCATGCTGATGCAACTCTAGCCAACTTTGCATTTTCCCATGTCTGATGCAACCCTCTGACCTGGTTACATATTACAATGTCTCAGCTAGAGTGACATGGGATTACATCATGCACTGTCATTCCCAGGTGCAAACCTCAATGTACATCATATATATTTTATTGGACTACAGATCATGTCTAACCTTTACTCACAGTTATGACGTTCAGGCTGTAGGTACCTTACTAGCCTGATATAACACTTCTTAATTTGAATAAATCCTTATTTGTCTACATTTAATGTTTAAATGCTTATTTTCAAATAACTTCTACTATGTTGAGCTGGGCATTCTGTGACTAATATTTGCGGACCATGCTTCTTGATGAGGAGTTGGGGGGAAGAAATGATGAAGAGATTCACTTGTGGAGAAAATTGTCTTGCCAATGCTCAGAGGGATGCAGAGGGGGGAAAAACCCTTCTGATTAAGAATTCTCCACCCTTGATTCCCTGACCACTTTTTTTTATCCAACCATTATGGCTGCACTTCCACTGGATCAGTGTCTTCCAACTAAGATAACTTCTTATTAAATTTTAACTAACCAGTTTGTCTCAAGACATTAGAAAGGTGAATGAAGTATACATATTATCTGAGGAATGATGAGATGAACATGAGCCTTTCTAAATTTGATAGCTACCAGACAAGTTGGATTCCCACCACCCCAGGCAACTGTGTTATGGGCTTAGCAGTCCATCTAGAAAATAGTGACAGGTTCGAAGAAGACAACTTAAAAAGGAAAAAAAAAGCATAAGGATCCAGAATCCAGAACAAAATGTGCCTCTGAGTCAATGGTAACAACTTCCATGACATTTTCTGCAAACCTCATGTTTCCCCCCCCTTAAAACCAATGTGTTAACATAACTGAATTGAATTCAAACTATCTTAATCACTAGTGTAAATGATAATGAATTAATCTCCCAATTTTTAATTGTTAGCACAAACAAATTAATTTTCATACTCAGATGTTCCATGTTCTGATTTAGATATCTGTATTTGATCACCAGAAATATCTTTGATTTGGTTAGGGATGAACAAACTGGGTTCATGTTAGCTTTACCTGTTTCCCCCCCATAAATCCTTTCCATCCTGTTTCTGCATTAATCTAGGGTGGCAGGGGCAAGGTTAATTGAAAATTGTACACAGATAATTCTTAGCTTCACTACTAAAATTTTAATTGGAGATTGTGGGGATTAAACCTGGGACCTTCTGCATGCAAAGGATGTCTTCTACTACAGAAATATGTACTTTGGGGCACTTTACCAAATCCAACACTCTATTTTAGTCTTCCTAATTTTTTTCAGCTTTCTTTTTGTCTTTGTATATAAAATAATTTTAGTCTACAACTTCTACAAAGAGATATCCAAATGAATTAAGAAATATATCTATATCTATATCGTTTGAATCATCCTATCATCTCTCTTTTCTCTCTGTCTCTTTATGTGTGCACACACAGACACACACAGAGATGTAATTAGCTGACTGTGTGTGTGCATGTGTGTACTTTTTAAAAATCTGTATCTATATCAATATCTATATGAGAGAAAAAGAGAGAGAGAGATTATAGGATGATTTTATTATAGGTAGACAGAGAACAGAATACAATGATCATAAAACCAGTATACTTGTACTCTTCTGCTTTCAAAGTTACTGGCAGAAGCTCAGTGAAGAATCTATAAAGGCCTTCACATCTTACAATTTTGTTACCTCAAGTACAGCCTCCCCCTATGTACCTACATGGCTTTGAAATCATTCACTGAGATCCTTTTGTGGTTCCTGACAACTTGAAATACAGAAGGTAGCTAAAAAGGGAACATTTTCAGAGATAACCCACAGAGATGGTTCTCTAGGAGGCTCTATTGGCATCCAGTGTACAAATAGTACAATCACAGGTGTGTCTATACAAAAGTAATTTAATGGGATTTAACCTCAGTCTTCTTGGTAGCTCACTCTGGCCTAGGGAGGGTACACCAGTGTAAGCACTTTGAGGGGATATTGTGCAATGTACTTCCCAATGGAATGTCTTTTCTACAGTTGTTACCGCTGAGCTGAAAAAAGAGAATTAGCCTTTACCCTTCTAGACTTCCAACAGGTTAGGTGCGTGATGGGTGTTCCTTCCCCACCTGCACAGTGGAAGGCACGCAGCACTGCAATGGCCTGGGCACTACTTGGCCATGAGAGGTGGGGTGGGGCTAAAGCTCTCTCTAGCTACTGTTCATAATCAGGAAAGAAAGTGCATCCATCACCTTTTAAGCCCCCTCTATTAATTTGCACTTGCTAAAACTGAAATGTGCTTTGATATGGTGGCTTTGTTTTCGTTCATTATATTTTTGTTTTGCTTTTTGGTGGCTTTATTTTCTCTTTCTGTTTTTTATCTGTTTCCACTTTTCACCTTCTGGGGGGGAAAAAATGCTTGTGGGGTGACTAATACAGCTAACAAAGATAATTCCAAAATCACTGCCCCAACAGATTATTATTTCCCGCTTGAAGGTCTTGGGTGATGATCTCACCATAAAGATAGCATTCTGTAGGGAAATAGGTCCTTCGGTGGTCTTAATTCTAAACCTTGCAAAGCTATCAAGGAACAGAACATCAACATCCTTCCAGAAACTTCTCTGATAACATTGAGGTAGTAATGATGAGGCTGAATAGCCTGTTGCCTTGCCGATCACAAACAGGAATCAGAGTTAGAAAATTTGGACCACTGCTTACTGGTTTACTTTCATTCAAGGTCAGGTGTCCTATGGATAGCTAAATGGATAGCAAGCCTTCTCTTTTTATAAGCCCAACCAGCTTCCAAAAGAGTCAAATCACCCCAGAATTCTCCTTCTCTTTTTCTGTCTCCCCCACCCTCCACATGCATAGTTATATGAATGTCATCAGAATTTAGTTGAGCTTCCTGCAGAGAGTTCCCACACAAAAATTTGCTACTTCTCAGTTGGAAAGCAAGTGAGTGAGAAATTGCAATATCACAAAAGTAAATATAATATTTTTTTTCAATAAGCTATATAAACAAATTTCACACAGAGAGAGGCTATGTTATTTCAAAAATGTGATTGAGACACTGGAGGGACACTTTTTCATCAAAGCATTCTTTATTCTGTGTTACAATCATCTAGTCATGTTATTCCATTGAATGTCTCAGGGCGAAAAAGAAAGGTAAATGTGTTTTTTCCTTCATTTTTTTAAAAGTGAAGTAAATGAATAGTCAGCATTTAGTCTTTAAGTTAATAGTTTACTCACAAACGCATGGACATCAAGGTATTTATTGGATTTTGGACATTTTCAGGAGAAATATGTACTTCATTTGGAACCAACATATTCCAGCTTTGCGCAAGGAGGGGCCCAGTATCCCCATTAGCAACAGCTTTTCCTAGGCAGTATAACAGTTGTCTAGAGCCAGAGTAGCATAGTGGTTTGAGAGTTGGACTATGACTCTAGTGACCAGAGTTCAGTCCCCTGCTCAGCCGTGGAAACCCATTAGGTGACTTTGGGCATGTCACAGACTCTCAGCCCCAGAAAACTTCACCTTAGGATCACCATAAGTCAGAAATGACCTGAACACAACAACAATAGCAGCTGACAGGCCATGTCCATGTCCATTTCTCCCCCAATACAAATAGCTACTTATTGGCTGGGATGGGGGAATATGACAGCCCTCTTACCCCATTTCAGTTATCAGACATCACCCTTCCTTATAGGAACACTGGTAAAATGTTGTCCCCCACCAGTGTCAAATGGCATATCAACTATTGAAAACACTACAGAAAAGCATACTGCGGTGCCCTATTCAATTTAGAAAGTTTCTCCCGTTCTTACCTCATTCTATTGGATCAAAACCAGGTCACTAATTCCAAGGCTGACATTTCTATGTCTTTCCCACTTATTTTGTATTTTCAGCCATTCAATGTCAGCCTCTTCCCACATTGCCGCTTGTATGGACCAAATCAAACTAGTACATTGGTTTGCTGAATATATTATCTTCTGAAAAAAAAAAATCTCACTCTTTCAGATTTTTTTTAAATAAAATTGTCCATAACTTTATGTTATTATTTGGTTCAATTGTAGTTTCCTTACTCTACTGTTTACCTTTTGGAGCCGAAACATAGCTTTTCAGTTTTCTTACATAACAGAGCTATCATAGGAAAGATAGAGAACGGTTTATTTGTCATTGGTCTAGATGACAGGACTCAAACTTATGGATCCAAATTACAAGAAAGGAGACATTCACTGCACACTAGGGAGCAAATCCTGATGAGGTAGTCAACAGTAGAATAGACACCCAGAAAGCTGCAGACTCTCTTTCCTTGTTTAAACAGAGAATGAATGGCCACTTCTCAGGGATACTATAGCTGTAGATTTCTTCACTGGCAGGCAATTTGTTTATATGATCTTTGGGATTCCTTCCAACTCCACAGAGTTCTTCAGTTCCCTTTTGTACTACAAACATAATACTTGCAACTGTACAATTATAAGAAAGCCCTTTTCAGGAGTTGACGCAAGGAGGTATTAATTGTAGCCATAAATTAATCTTCCTTTCTTAGATATATCCAGCCATGATGGGCAATGGCACAGCAAACTGGAATTCAATCATAAACTTCAAGACATCTTATCTACACAATATGGTAGCAACAACAGAAATTTATCCCTTAGTATTAGATTCAACTGTGCTGTGGACACATTCATAGAGGCTATGTCAGTAGCCAGATCAGAGAAAATACTAATAACTGGACGTTAAAACATCTGATTTTTTTTTCACAGTAGATTGTGAAATGTTCCCAAATGACTCTTGCTTGGAGAGGAAATTCTACTGGATGAAAAGAGCTCTTTATTTAATGGCTGTAACCCTGTTTTCTGGAGGTCCCAGGAGGGACACCTAAATGCACTCTCAATTATAAAGGTTGGGGAAATTAGCCCAGAGCACAAGCTAGCAATACGAGAGGCAGGGCAACGGAGCAAGATCTTTCACCCAATGTCTACGGGGTCAGGCCAAGTCAAGGAGCAAACAGAATTGGAATAATAATAAGTGTTTTTATTAAAATACAATCAAACAGTGTATGCAAAACACTCACGCAGAGAACTAAAGAAATAAAGGTCGGAGTGGGATAGAGGACTTTTTAAGAGGAATTGTTGGTTTGGGTAATACTACACCTGTCCTGAAGCCCAGGTAGTCTGCAGCAGAAGTTCGGAGATATGGAGTCTCAGTACGTGGGACTGAGGGGAAGGCTCGCCAAGCAAAGTGGCAGCAAGGTGGGATGTAAGTCGGGAGCGATCTGAAGAAGATCTCCAAGTCAGGGGTTTATATGGGGGGAAATGTGGCTGTAGGCTAGTCCATACTTGGGGAAAACAATGAGTTTCATGCTGGAGACAAAGTCTCCGAAAGGTCAGAATTTAGCACGATTAAGTCTGAATTGACAAAGGAGTAGACAGTATGCAAACGCAGAGTGCTTGACAGATGAGGATTCATCTAATCAAGCTGCCTGCTCGGGGCAAGGAGTTCTTTGTAAGTAGTGTGCATACATAATAGAGTACTTGCCTTTGAGGTCTCCTGAAGCGGCGGGACGGCTATTTCTGGCCAGCCTGTATTGTTTGGAATATTACAGCGATTAGTGGCCGTGCCTGTCTGTGAGCTTCTCTGGGTGCCTCACAGCACATGGAGAGGAGTAGGTAAAGAAGGCCAAATTATTGATATTAAAGTGATATCTAATTTCCCTCAAGTCTGGGCTAGAAACTACAGTAACATGGCAACCCCCGCTCCACATTATTTTCCCTCAGTGGAAGTGTACATTCTTCCCTGTTGTGTTTCCTGTTTCCCCTCTTTCCTATTCTTTCAAAGTGCTCATTCCATTTTGATGGATATTGTTTCCCCATACATAGGAGTAAAATAAGGGCACTGGCCCCATAAGAATTCTGCCCTCATGAATTTTTCCTTCATCCTCAAATTTCTAGCATTATAGAAAGTGAGACATTGATCATTGTTTACACCTGAGACTCATATTTGCTGTGTTCAAATTCCTTTGGTAACTGTCTTTTCTTTCAATGCTGAAAGTATATTTGTAAATGCTCAACAGAATTTTTCATTTAGTACCATGCTATGTATTTGAGGACTGAAGGAAAATCTAATGGGGGGAAGAATTCTTATTTTGGGGGTCAGTGCAATCATTTTGTCCTGCACCTTATCCCTGCGATTAATAATGATGATGATGATGATGATGATGATGATGATGATGATGATGATGATAATAATAATAATAATAATAATAATAATAATAATAATAATAATAATAATATATTTATTTATTTATTTCTATCCCGCCTCTCCATATGGATCGAGGCGGCGAACAACATTAATATATTAAATACATTAATGGACCTTAAAAAACATACCCAATCCTCCCCACCCACCAACCCACCTAAAACTAACCCCCTAAACACAAAACAATTAACAACAATCAATTGACTATTAAAAGAATGGCAAAACAATTGATGGGAGGCAGTGGAAATACTAGTCTTGGAAGGCCTGTCGGAAGAGATCAGTCTTGACTGCTTTTTCAAAGCAGTCAAGACTGGTAATGTGCCGGGTCTCCCCCGGCAGGCCATTCCATAACTGTGATAGAAGAGAAGGTCCTCTGGGTAACCGCAGCCAACCTAGTTCTGACTGGCTGCAGTAAATTCCTCCCAGACGACCTTAGTGTGCCGGGCGGATTATATGAGAGAAGGCGATCCCGCAGGTAGTCTGGCCCCAAGCCATGAAGGGCTTTAAAGGTAATAACCAACACCTTGTACTGTGCCCAGAAACTAATAGGCAGCCAATGTAAAGACTTCAGAATTGGTGTTATGTAGTCAGTTTTAGGTCTACCGGTAACCAACCTGGCTTCCATATTCTGAACTAATTGAAGTCTTCAGACTAAGCACAAGGGTAGCCCTACGTAGAGCGCATTGCAGAAGTCAAGCCGTGAAGTTACCAGTGCACGCACCACTGTCTTTAGATATTCTAGCTCCAGAAAGGGGCGCAGCTGGCGTATCAGCTAAAGCTGATAACAGGCACTCCTGGCCACCGCATCTATTTGAGCTGTCATCTGGAATGGTGGGTCCAGGAGCACCTCCAAACTGCGAACACAGTCTTTCAGGGGAAGTGTGACCCCATCTAGAACTGGTTGGTAAACCTCCATATCTGCGCTAGGGCCCTTAACAGCAAGTACCTCCATCTTGTCTTTATTCACCTTCAGTCTGTTTTTCCTCATCCAGTCCATTACTGCTTCAAGACATTCGTTCAGAGGCAAGATGCCACCCTTAATTGATGCTGTTATCCGAGGCATGGAGAGATATATCTGGGTGTCATCAGCATACTGATAGCACCTTGCTCCATGTCTCCTGATGATTTCTCCCAGCGGTTTCATGTAGATGTTAAATAGCATTGGGGACAGGACAGCACCCTGAGGGACACCAGATTTAAGCTCCTTTTTCAAGAAGCAGCTGTCCCCAAGCATCACCGTCTGATATCTACCTGAGAGATAGGACCGGAACCACTTAATCGCAGTGCCCCTGATCCCCAGCCCTCTCAGGCGTTCCAGAAGGATACCATGGTATGGTATCGAAAGCTGCTGAGAGGTCCAAGAGTACCAGCAGGGTCACACTTCCCCTGTTGATACCTAGGCGAAGATCATCCACTAAGGCGACCATGGCAGTCTCGACTCCATATCCTGTCCTGAAGCCAGTTTGAAATGGGTCTAGATAATCTGTTTCATCTAAGACAGCTTGGAGCTGAAGGCCTCTCGATCACCTTGCTTAAAAATGGGAGATGGGAGACTGGTCTATAATTATTCATATCCAGGGGATCTAGGGAGGGCTTTTTTAGAAGCGGCTGTATAATCGCTTCTTTTAAACAAGCTGGAAAATTGCCCTCCCTAAGGGATGCATTAATAATGTATCTTAAATGGGTCTTAATTGCAACTTCTCCCTGGACGACCAGCCATGAAGGGCAGGGATCAAGAGGGCAAGTTGTCCTTCTTATATTTCCAAGGAGCTTGCCTACGTCCTCGTTACTCACTGATTGAAACTGATCCAGTATAATCCTGTTCACGGAGTCACTGGACACTCCACTCGTAACCTCTGCTATAAAACCGGCATCCAAGTCGGCTCTTATCCGAGAGATTTTATCTGCGAAATGATTATTCAAAGCATCACAGCAAGCTACACTAGGTTCTAACAGTGAGTTCAGGGGAGTGGGTATTTGAGTCAGATCCCTTACCACCCTGAACGGCTCTGCTGGACGAGAAGTCGCAGATGCAATACATGCAGAGAGGAAAATCTTCTTCGCTGCATCTATTGCCACTCCATAGGAATGAAGAAATTCTCTATGGCGTGTCCTGTCAGATCAGAGTCCAGATTTCCGCCAGTTGCGCTCTAGTCGTTGTCCAACCTGCTTCATATTCCTGAGTTCTACTGTATACCAAGGATTATGATTTGAAGCAAGCCGGAAAGGACGCTTGGGAGCAATCGTGTCAATAGCCCTAGTAAGATCACAATTCCAGGTATTAACTAGGGCTTCCACAGGATCACCGGCGATACCAACCATAAGACCCTCTAGGGCTTTCTGGAACCCAATAGGTTCCATTAACCTTCAAAGGCGGACCATTCTAATAGGTCCACCACCCTTGCAGGGGCGGATAGCAGCCATAAGTCTAACCCTGACCAGGAAGTGATCCATCCATGATAATGTGGTAGCATTTATTATCTCCACTCATGGCTGTGCCTGTTCCGTACTGAAGACCACATCGAGGGTATGACCTGCACAATGTGTTGGCCCAGAGGCTAATTGGGATAGGCCCATGTTTGTCATGGATGCCATGAACTCCCGAGCTGCACCTGTCAAACTGGTTTCAAATGGGATATTGAAGTTGCTCAGAACCAAAAATATGGGTGACTCCAACACCAACTCCGACATCAGCTCTGTCAGCTCAACCAGGGAGTCTGATAGGCAGCAGGGTGGTCGGTACACTAACAGAATCCCTAGACTATCTTTTGCCTTCAGGCTCAGGTATATACACTCGAAGCAGTCTGTTTTCCAGACAGGTATCCTGGTCAGCATAAGATTGTCTTTGTAAACCAAGGCTACTTGGGGACCCCTGCCCACTTCCCCTTACCTACTCACTGACAGAGTATCCGGCTGGCAAGGCCTGAACCCAAGTTGTACCACTATTGTCTTCCAGCCAGGTCAGCTTCTTCATCCTTTAAAAGGTCATGGATGATATGAGTTTTCTTTTTCATTGACCTGGCATTGCACAGGAGCAAGGAAAGGTTCTGTGGGTGGTTTGGTTCTCTCTCCAGACACCTTGGGGTAGCAGGGCGAACAGAAGGTGAGATAGGTATTAAACATCTATCTCTCCTTCCCCTGTAATGGCATTTCGCCCTGCTATCACCATATCTCCCTTTGCCCAGCGCATTATTTATTGTCGTTCCCTGTTGTTCATCTATAACATCCAACCACCCCCATCATGAGAAAATACCCTCTGCTTGTTCACACCCCCCCCACTCCTACCTCCCCTTCCCTCCTCCCTCCCTTAATTATAAATTATAATTATATCAGCAGTCTCTCATAACTAAAACTAAGTGTTCAAGTCTCCCTGGAGCCTGCGTTCTTGCACTTTTGCTGCTTGTGCCACAGCTGCAAGTCCTTTAGAAGACATCGTGGTGTCCTTGCGTCAGTGTGACATCATGAGGGTATTTCTACAAAGGCAGAGTATTGTCAATTATTCGTTTTATCACTGAAAAATTGGAAAGAATAATTGAGTTTAAAAATTCTGTGGATCTGTGTTAAAAATCAGATATAGTTATTTTACGATGGTTCTTAGGGGAGACAAGGGTCTCAATTGGTTTGCTTATATACAACTCAGGGACAGTTGAGATTTAGTTATATAGGCTGGAGAAAATGAATTTTATTTATAGTGGCATGAAGACAATGAGCATGCAATTTAATGGAATTAAAATAGTGTATAAATGCCTTTTGAAGCTAGACATATGATAAGGCGGGCCCAAAATTTGGGACACAATGTTCAGATGGATGTATGGGAAAAATATGTCTAAACTAGCATATTTACCTGGCATTGCTCAGGATTTTACTTTCCTCTTAATTCGCCAGACTGTCTTCTCCAGTACCTTTAATTTCCCCCCATATTTTCCAGTGCAATCTATATTCAGAGTTATTTACATACACAGTTTGGGTTCCTGAGGGAATATACTATCCTCCTCTTTGCTGCTAGGCTTCATCTCCATAGCGACTGGTCTTTAGCAGTATCTGAAACTTTCCCACATATCCCCCAATCCAGTCTGTACTCAGAGTTGTTAACATACAAAAATTGAGTTCCTGAAGAAATACAATGTCTGCCTCCTTGCTGCTAGGCCTCGACTCCATAGCAACTGGTCTATTTCAGTACCTATAACTTTTTCCCATTTTCCCCAATCCAATCTGTATTCAGAGTTGTTAACATATGGTGGTTAGGTTCTTGCAGGAATATGGTGGTTAGGTTCTTGCAGGAATACACTGTCCTTTTCCTTTCTGCTAGGCATAGTCTCCATATAGCAACCAGCCTATTCCAGTACCTGTAACTTTCCCCCATAGTCCTCAATCCATTCTGTGTTCTCTGGTGACATTGATGTACTGACTTTTGATATTTATTTATGTATTTATTTATTGCTTTATGTTGAATTTGTGCAATGGCTTTATGTTTTTCTGGAAGCATTTTTTGTTTTAAATTTCAACTTTAAGATTCCTCAGATATGGAACCCATCCAATCTACTGTGTGAGGCGAGAAGACCTTGTAACTATGTGGTGTATGCCACTTTAATTTTTCTCACACATGCCTCTCAAATGTTTTCTGGCATCCTTATTTAATGGTAGGCCTCATCTCCATAGCAACCAGCCTGAGGCCCAAGAGCTCTCTGGCTGAGAATTCTTAAGGCTTCTCCCTAAACTGCCAACCCCAGGATTCCATAGGATCTTCACAGCCAGCCAATCATATGAGGTCTTCTCATGTCACACAGCCAATTGTATGAGGTCTTCACCTGCCCGATGCAGATAAACAGACAAACTCACAAACAGACAAACTTTGACTTTTATATAATAGATATGTAAGATTTACTTTGTGTAGTAATGCAAAAGAAAACATGCACAAGATGATGCATAGATGGTATCTAACCTCAAATGAGCTGTCAAAAATGTCCAGGAACGTTTCAAATCAGTGTTGGGGATGTCAGGGTATTACCATACGTGGTAGACTTGTAAGGAAGCAATAAGTTATTGGCCTAAGATTTATATGTTAATGCAAAAAAAAAAAAAATATCAAGGTGGATTTTGCAATGTCACCAGAATTTTTTTTCTTTTTCTTTTTCTGGGTATTATGGATAAAGAATTGGATAGTAAACATGAATTACTGCTTTAATACATGACAGCAACAGCAAGAATAGCAAGAACATTGTTTGTTCAAACCTGGAAATAGACTGAAGCACTGATGATGGAACAATGAATAATTAAGGCTGCTGAGTTAGCAAACTAATAGCAATTGCCAATTGAATATTTTTTTTTTTTGAAAATCTGTTTTCTGGAAACTGTTTATGGACTTTTTCCAGTAATAAGAAATCTAATGATATAATAATTTATGGCTATGCTTTCTAGTAATTCTAGTGAATCTGTAATGGTACAATAATTCCTTTTTTTTAAAAAAAAATTCATTACAATTTAGCTTGCAGGAGATCAGAGCCCTTTTGTGTTTTAGAGTTAGTAATTAGTGTTTTAATTTAGTGTTTTGATATTACATCTTAATTTCAGTTATTATTTTTTAAACAGTTTGTGCTTGAATCAAAATATAATAATAATAATAATAATAATAATAATAATAATAATAATAATAATAATAATAAGGCAGATGTGCTCCAGTGTTCATGTCTTCCAAAGTGCATATGTTCAGTTGGCAAATTTGCCCTGCTACTGGCTGCCTCTGTTGAAAATTTAACTCTGAATCTATTGTTTGCCAGCCAGGCTAGGAACACTTGAGACAGGTCCAGGTAAGGTAGGCTGGCAGCCATTGTGAGATAAGAAATTTCATCAATGTGAGCATATTGATTTCCACAGGTGGACCCAACATTTGGCACGTAATAGGGCATTTTGCTGTGTACCAAAAAAGTGGTGTTCAGTCTAGTCTAAGTGTGGCTGGCACCCCCTCTTTCTCACTTCCACCAGATCTTTCTTTATAGAATCCACCCACCTGGAACTTTTCATGACTTTCAAATTTAACAGTAATTTTGCGTAATAATATACTAATTATTGCCCTGAAAGGGCCCAATGGTAGGGTTACTATATCCCTAATTTTTTCTGATTATTACATATCCATTTTCTTCATTAATGGATGGCTAAAAGTATGCAAGCATAAGCTAGGTTAACAGAAGGATGAGACTCAGGAGGGTGTTTTTTCCTGATATTCCATAATATAAAATACTCTTATCTATACAAAATTATCTTTACAAAATTCTTATATATACAAATTATTCTTATATACTTTATAAGCTGTCTCGCACTCCCGTTATGAATGTATTTTGGATGTCACCATGGATAAAACACATGCAAGCAGCAGATTGTGTAACAATATTTCACCTTAGGTTAATTTACTTTTCCCTGCTGCTATAACATTAACTGATGTCTGAAATAAATGTTTGTCAACATACAAGGATGAAAACATCTACTGCTGCTCTCTTTGCTTGCAAAACAGCATTATAGTGCAGCCACCTGCTAAGATAGCAGTGTTGTGCTGGTTATATTAGCCCATACCTAAGCACATAACAGTGCAAACATGCCTTTGTCACAACACATCTAGCTCAACAGACTACAGATTTTCTGCAAGCATGTCTAATAATCTTTTTCAAAAGGAGTCAAGTGTCACTTTCATGATAATTAATTAACACAAAGACACAAATGTCCCCGTGTTAGGGCTGTAGATAATGGTAGATACTTAGCTCAACATTTCTCTCTCTCTCTCTCTCTTCCTCTTTCTCCTCCACCCTATGTATCTCATGAAAAATATAACATACACAATTCAACATTTAATCCAGAACTCTTAACTCTACAGAAGATTGTAGCCCAGGGCTGCAGTCCAAAGACTATCACAGCTCATACCCTTGCATGTGTACAGAAGAGACTACCTGTTGGGGAGAAAAAAAGTCTGTCTCAGGATATCTTGCCGCTTGAAGCAAAGCAAAAATTGTGCTCTCCATGTGCATGCACACACACATGCTTGCACACATGTGCACACACACACATACACATACTGGAAGTCCATATTTCCCATGTTCCATAAAGTCACCTGAGGGTGAACATACCACAAGCACCTCTTTCTTTCTCTCTCTCAATAGAAACACAATGTTTGTTACTTAGACACTTAACAATTTGCTTTCTTGGTTCCAAAATTTACTACCTAGAGTGAGTTTTTAAAAGGTAGGAAGCTCTCTCAATGTTAGCATTATTTGGGGAGTGGTGGCAGGAAATTACGGCTGCAGCTACCATACTTGAAATGGGGCAAGAAACACCTATCATGGACATCTATGTCTTTGGTTTGAGCTTAAGGGCAGGGCTGCCAATCATCTTCTAAATATGACATCTGTCTGTTTCTGTTTCACCCACTGCCAAAACAACATATTTTAACTGAAAGATCCTCATTTAGTTTCTGGTTATTATTTATAACATCCAAATAATACATTAATCCCTACCCCTCATTTACTACCAATTTTTGGAATATTACCCATATGCACACGTCAGCTAAATGTCTGATGACTTCTTCTTTAGCTCTGCCTTCTAGGTAATAGTAGAAATGATCCTCTGGATTGTTGATCAAAATTGGAAAGAAGAGTATGATTAGTTGTAAGAAGTAGCATAACCAAGGCCATTTCTGCCCTACACTGTTACAGTACTATTATTCTATTTTCAACACCCTGTGGACTTCTGGAGTTTGTAGTTTACTGAGGTCAAAGAGCTCCCTGGCTGAGAATTCTAAACCCTTCAGTTCAGGGTTGGATGTTGTCCATGGTCCATGTTGTCCATGATTCTCCAATTAGTTTTACTTAAACTTACACTTTCTTTGTCTCTCTCACACACTCAGATACACAAAACATCATTAGATAAGTAAGTGTGTCAATAAAAGACAGAGTATCAATTCATATTTTGCTGAGTTTTTCCCCACTTAGCTGTATAAGTTTTTTAAAGATTATTTTCCTTTTTGATATATTCAAATTAATTGCCTCTAAAGGTGTTGATCATCTAAAAATATAGTGAGTGAACCAAAAATAAATTGAGGAACTGGAATATGTAATGATTATTTTTTTTACTTGTAGGGAGTGGATAATTCTGCTTTGTGTTTTTGGTATTATATGAAAATCAATAAAGCAATTACGGATTTTTCTGAACTAAGAACCTTGACATTTTAATGATTGTGCTCAATTTTGGTAATATTTAATTAAGTTTTTCATTAGTTCGTTATTTTTTCTTCCATCAAATTCTTTCACCCATTTTTTTAAAAAAAACAGTAAATATTGTCAGGGTTTTTGTTTGTTTTTTAAATTGCTAAATATTCAGTGAAGTAAATGAACAGAACTTGATTTGTGAATGAATTACTAAATTGAGAAAAGCGATTAGGGTGCATGGGTGAGTATCATATATGCAGTGCTTTGGGGATGTTGGTTTGTTTTTTCTTGCAACCAACTGCTGAAGAAGATACCTCTTTCTTGCTTTATAGCTTGTCTTTATGCCACAGTATGTACCAACTGAGAACTTTTTACAAAGCTTTGGTTGGGTGCACATTTATTTTCATAGGATTGTTGCCATAATTTGAAAAATTTAGAAATGTAATGAATGAAAATTCATTTACTTTTTTTAAGTATAAGGTGATAACAATGGGTGTATGCTCAAAGAGATAGCTATGTTGATCTGTTTTAGCATAAACAAGTATTTTAAGGATTTTAAAAACTGATAAAAGAATTTCTGTTGCAAATTGGGAAGATCTCAGAACATATTTTTGAGCCAATAAATCCTGAGAAAATGACCTAACTCTCATCTTCTGAAATATTTCCATCATATTGAACCAGTACATTATGTATTTGGACTAAGAAGTTGCAAGGAAGTTCCCTCTATGTTTTGGTTCCTGTGGCCCGAAGCTAAGCATATCTTGAACATATATTTCAGAATATTTTCTAAGAATATAATTTGACCCACTGAAAAATGGCCTCTCAGCTTCTTAAATATCCCCATTTCTCTAGAACATTATGCACTATGAGTTAGAAGGTAGAAGGACAACCATGATTTCGTACATTCCAGTATCAGTCCTGCTGTGGTGACTGGAATGGAACAGTGTAGACTTGGGATGGACACATGTAGCAGATATGGGGGTTAATTTTCTGTTCCTGCAACCCTCCATGAGAAGCACTGGCAACCAAAATTCCCCCACTCCCAAAACACAAAAATGTCCCTAGTGTTGGGGAATTGAGAGATTTTCAGTAATAAGTCCCCCAATCAGCAGAGCATTTTATAATGCACAGGCAGAAGTTGAACAAATTGCCAGTCCCAGTTCATCGTCTCCACCCCAGACACACTTAATCTAGCTGAATATAAACAAACAGTTTGGTTAAAAATATGTAAAAAGGATTTACTCACATAATCTTGTGCATAGTTTAGGTTCAAATTCTTGAAGAAAGGTAAGACAAAAATAAGAACTCACATGCTTACAGGAAAGCATGCTTGCTGGAGGATTGAAGACCACATGCATGCAGGAAAGTCAAAGAACAAAAAGGGGAGAGGAAGAGAACATGCAAGGGGAAGTGGGTGTTGACCAAACAACAGGAAGTTTATTCTAGACCTACAATAAAGTAGGTTTATGCCTACAATAAACATGCAAACTAACTAGCCAGTTAATTAAGCATGCAAAGGCTGCCACTCCCAACACCTAGAAGGAGATAGAGATTTGCTTCTGTGTTTGAAAGATTGTTCTTAAAAACATAATAAGTTAAACTGAATATCTTCTAACTGTCTCAATTTGACAGGATGGTCCCAATTAACCCACTGTCATCTCACTTGTTCCGTTGATTTTAAACTGTCCCACTATGTCTCTCCTCATCCCATTTTTAACCTTTGCCCTCAGGTTACTTCAATTGCTGCAAACTGAGTTTAAAGTGCAAAAGTAGCTTGCACTCATTAACTCAGCAGGGGAAAGAGGAGAGGAAGGCACTGACTCATGCCCTTCCTAGAAGGCTCAAGCAAAAGCAAAGTTGATCCATCCATACAAGCTAGAAAGCTTGTGTGTTCTTCCCCATTAATGATTTTTATTTTTTTTTGGAGGTATCTCAGGTATTGCTTGGAGAGTATGACACTAGGCAAAGAAGTCCTACAATCTGCTTTGGAGGCTTCCAAGAGTGGCAGTTCACTTTTTTGCCAGGAAAAGAGTGATCCGGGGACTATAAATTGGCCAAAGGCCTCTAAAACAGCCCTGAGAGCTTACAAGAAATTCCAAGGCCACATTTGGACAACATCTGAAATTCATTCACACCACATAGTTATAGCACTATGATTCCACTTTAACTGCCACAGCAACATCTTATGGAATGCTGGGGTTTGAAGTTTGATGAGGCACCACAGCTCTCTGCCTAAGAATTCTAAATGTCCCTCTCTGAACTGCAAATCCTGGGATTATAAAAGATGCAGCCATGGCAGTTAAAGTGAAATCACATGGTTGTAATTGTGTAGTGTCAAAGGGTCCTGGCCTAAAGGCCACATAGCAGAGAAAGTTAGTAACCGTGAAAATCAGTTAAGACCAAAAAGTAGCTGTTTTATTATGGGCTCTGTTTTATATTCAGCAAAAACATTCTATTTGACTCAAAATAAGTCTTTGAGTATGTTACACAGGCAGGACAGCCTGGATGGATGATCCCTGACTGACAAAGGCTTTGCTCGCTTAGGAGAGAAGGGATTGCTCTGTTGGTCATGTGGAACATTTTGTCATCTAGGGAGGCCAGCTCAACCTGATCTGGAAAAGAATTTGAGGGCTTGTTAAGCCTTTCCTCTCATCCTAAACTAACATAAGAGAATTCCTCTAGCATCTCATAATAGAGTGAATTTGCTTTCTTGGAATATCCCCAGCCCAGCCCCAGTTATTCAAACCATTTGTGAAGACTTGCCTTGTAAAAATTCCTAATCTTATTCTCCCATTTTCTTCATGAGGGCTATGAGAAGCAACCTGACTCTTGGTGTTTTCAGTCATGGGGCTTCATCTTCCAGGCTTAAGGGATAGCTGTAGAAAAGGTGGAGACTGGGGATAAGCCTGCCTCCAAATGTGTATTTTTCAGCTGTAGCATACTTTTACACCTGATGAACTCAGTTTTTTAAAAGAATGCACTATGAAGATTTTGGATTTTTTTTATGCTGTCCTGTTCCCATTTTACCCATATAATTTATTTGTGAATAGATGATTGTTAGTGTTTAATCTTGAAGATGAGCAGACTCAAAGACTAGCAGCAACTTCACGCTATGGAGTTATGACCAGAATCCTATAAGCTCTTTATGAATATGGAAGCACCAAAGTTACAGTGCTATGCATTGAATCCTTGCTTCCTGGGCAGCAGCCACATCACTCCCATGTTATTCAAGAAGCAGCTGGTTCTCTTTTCTACTCCTTCTCGTGATTGATACCCATTAAAAAAGCCAGAAATTGGGTCCCTGACACAATTCCCCCTTATGCCAGAGATCATGTGAAGGAGGACAGAACAGCAGCCAGTTGCTTCTTCAGTGACAGGGGACCTTCCATTGGTTGCAGTGGCCGCTTCACAGTAAGTGGAAATTGGAAACTTTTGTGGTTGCCCATAAACTAAGGACTACATACAGATAATGAAACCAACAGTCATGTGTACATAACTCCAGGTTATTCATTCGTAACTGTGCTACAGGATTCTGGCCTATGACACTATGATTGAACTATCAGGGTTAAGTCCCATGGGATCCTAGGACTGGCAATTTAGGCAGGGACATTTAGCACTCTTAGCCAAAGAAAGAGACCCCAGGATTCCATAAGATGCAAACAAAGCAGTTAAAATGGAATCATAGAGCTATAATTGTATAAAGTGAAAAGGACCTAGGTGTGAAGTCAACGTGCACAGAACATTAAGGAGGTGATCCCTCCCTCGGTCCAGTTTCCAGCTGAAGTTGCTTTAGAACAAGTGTGAAGAAAATGTGTCCCCCAAAGTCATTTTTGAGGCCCTTAATATCACCTTTTTTTCCCCGCCCAGAAATGCTTCTCCCCCATGTCTTACAACAGACAGAAGTTGATTTCTAGTTGACTTCCTGTTTCTTTAAGGCTTCTTCAAGAAATAAAATAGTCCAAGAGGAGCCAAAATGTAATGAAATTGGCCCAATGTTCCCTAGTCTTTAAAAACAAACAAACAAACAAACAAACAAACAAACAAAAACAGACAAACGGCATGGTGATTTTTGTTTTGGGGGAAAGACAAACAAGTATGGAAGGATTGCAACATTGTATCTGGGGGTCCAATGCATTCCACACCCCCAGTAGTTGCCCACTTTTGGTTAGATAAACAAAAGCTGAGAGACAAGACACTAGTCTAGGCATTCTGAAGGAAACCATTCACCTTGAAGGAACTAATAAAGGAAAGTATCTGGTACTCCTACGGTACGAGTGTGCCTGTCAGTTTGCAGCAAGTCTTTATGTGACAGCTTGCAAAAAATGAAATGAGGAGGATGTATAATAGAACAGTCCTTCTCTGAGGCCGTCCTTGAACACAGCAACATCAACAAATGGAAGCTAGTGGGTGCATTGCCTTAAAGCAAATTAAAAAATTGTGTGCCTTCAAGTCACTTCTGACTTATGGTGACCCTACAGTGAACCTATCATGAAGTTTTATGGGGCTGGGAGTGTGTAACATGCCCACGGTCACCCAGTGGGTTTCCACAGTTGAGCAGGGAATTGAACCCTGGTCTCCAGGTTCATAGTCCAATATTCAATGCACTATACCTCACTGGCTCTCCTTGGAGCCCATATTCTCCTTTTTTTTCCCCCCACAGATGATAACCAGGAAACATGGCCAAGCGACATCAGAGTATAGTCAAGGTGGCAAAAAAAAAAAAAGAATGATGGTGAACACACAGAACAGGAGAATCTGAAGCAGGTTTTTTTTTTTTTTGACTGAATCTGGGAGGAAGGGCAAAATTCCTCCCTTCCTCTCCTCTTCTTCCTGCTGACTTAATTGAACACAAAGTACTTTTGTACTTGGAACTCAGTTTGCAGCCAATGAGTAACCTGAGGACAAAGGGGAAAACTGGGAGGAGAAGAAAGAAAAATGAGACATTTTTAGATCAACTGTGAAAGTGTGATGACTGACTATTACTGAAAAACAACATATGCTAAGTGAGGTCATTTCCGCACTAGGCTGTTATAGTGCTATTATTCCACTTTCAACATCCTATGGAACCCTGGGGTTTGCAGTTTAGGGAGGGGCCTCAGGTGTTTAGGGACAACTCAAAAATTGTGTTAAATGGAAACATTCTGGGCCTGAAATCCCTTCTGAGTGCTGGTATTTGTTCACCTCTAGTTTCCCAGTAAAACTGATCACAACCCCAAAAGAATTAATTGTGAGGTATTAAAGTGTCTCATGCCAAAAGGAGTCTTTATGTGTAAAAAGTGCATTCTATTCAATCATCCAGAGCCAGAAAACACAGGTGGAATAAAAGTAAAATAAGATCAGTAACATGAAATCAACCTACACTTACTGTGCATTATGTATTTTGTTTCCTGACCCCACTGAATTCCAGTGCCCAAAAGAGAAGAAATTTCAGCTCCTTTCAAAAGGGAGACTGATCCACTGAGAAACAGAGAAATCACTTCTAGATTGTGGCCCTTTTCGCATAGTATTTGCCATGCAAAAGGGCTTCTGGAGTGTCAAGCAATTGCGAGGAGCAGTCCACATGACATCCTCGCAATTGTGTGATGTTGCCGGGGCCGGCAAGCGACGATTGCAAACTATTTCATTTTCAGCTTGTAGCCAAAAATATTGCATGATCGCGCATCGCTCCAGGGCCCCACACACACTTACCATGCATGCGGAGCCTCTGGAGTTGCGGAGCTTGCGCTTCCTGCCACAGCGCAGCCTGGGAAAATCCCAGGCTGTGCTGCGGAAGGAAGAGGAGGAGCCCTCATGCTGCCTGCTCAATAGCAGGCAACAGCTGCAGAGGCAAAGCAAGAGGGGAGACAAGAGCCTCTCACAAGAGGCTGTTCACGCGATCCCCGTGCCCCAGTGCCATGAAAAGGTAAGGTGTAGAAAGGGTCTGCATCTTGAGTTACTGGAAAACAATACAGATACATACTTTTCTTCCCCAATAATTTACATTGCCTGAGATGAAAAAAAGTATTCCAGTGGCAAAATGCAATAAAATAGTTGGGATATTTTTGTCCCAGCTGGCTATTGTTTGTAAAGGAAAAACATGGTATGTGAGAAATGGCTGACATTTAGGGTCTTTTTTTTTTTTTTTTTTTACAGCTATGTAAGATTCCACAACAAACTATGACTCTTGCATGATTTGCATGAAATTTTCTACCCTAATACATGAGAGTTCAGTGATATGCTCCACTCACACAGCACAAACTGGGTGCTATATTCAACTGCCACACCAACATCCTATGGAATCCTGGGTTTTTTAGTTTAGGGAGGCACTAAAGATCTGTCAATCAGAATTCTAAATACTTCTCCTAAACTGCCACTCCCAGGACTCCACAGGATGTTATCATGGCATTTAAATGGGAACACGGCTCTAAATCTGTATAGTGTGGATTAGTCCTGATTGCTTCCATTTCTCCTTCACCAAAATATATCATAGCTTGAAGCTGACACATACCTGTCACCAAAACTGGTCATCTCTTTATAATTAATGGAAGGGTTCATAATGTTTAAAGCTTGGTTTTATAAAATGGTGAAATTTTAATTATTTGATGTGTTAAAGAAATCTTCCCTGAAGTTCACACAGGTACCCAAGGAAAATTATATTGAGTAGATACACAAAACAACAATTTGATTGACGTCTGCCATCTGTTTCTCGAGATGAACTGCAGGCATAATGAGCTACCGAAATAGACCATTTCAAGTTAATATTTACTTTGGTTTGAAAAGAGAAAGAACTTTATCAACTTTCTTTTTTTTAATTTTTCTGCCAGGTTGATTAGTGTCCTTAACTATAAAATTAAGTAAAATGACATTTCACCAAAAACTAAAATATGTTTGCTGAAGCCAAAAGCAGAACATAAATGGGAAGTATTCATTAATCCAGCAAAAATGCAATGTCAATGAACAGAATGTTTTCAGCACCTGCAATTTGTATATAACCACACTTAGTTTGTAAATGTCTGAGAAGCAAATAATACTAGTAAATGAGAGATATGTGTGCTTTTATTGCTAAGGTGTGGTGAGAAGAGTCTTGTATAAATAGCTTCCAATTTTCAAATGATTTCTTTCATATATGTAAAATGGAAGCATCAAAATATTTTGATATTTAAACATAAAGCTGCAAAGCATACCCAGTACATTCAATTAAATGAAGCCTTAAAATAGCTAATATTCAGCTCCTGTTTGGAAGACAATGTTGCTTTAGAATATTTTACCAGAAAATGATTGAAGTGAATAAGATAGTCCAATGGCCCTTGCTATTGACCCTCCCAAAGTTGATATAATATAGGTGTTAAGTACTAAAGATTCTATGCATTACCAGAAGCATAATGCCACTTAAACATTAAGGTTTTTTGTTTGTTTGTTTTTTTGTTTCGTTTTTGTTTTTTGAGTTTGAAGCAAGTTCAGAACTGAACTAAGTATTCCCATTTGGTTCAATTTTCATTGGTTCTGAAGTGAATGTATCCAGTTTTTTTTTTAAAAAAAAAGTATATGGCCAAAATCCTGGTATAGGAAACATAGCTACGGAAGCAAAGCTAGGTATTTGTAAATACATATCCCAATTTTACTTCTCCAAAACCTAGTTTCAGCTATGCAGTCCTGATCACATGATCATTTCTATGTTGTTGGAAAACAGTAGGATAAGCGGGGACATGCAAATGTTTTCCTGCAGGGCCCTGCAGATGTCTGTGGCAGCACATTCAGCTAAAGAAAAAGAGCAGGCTATGTATTCTGTCATCCCCCTGCTCTCCAGAAACATGGAAAAGGTTGTATTGGTAGTTGATGTATGTGGAAGTACGGCATTGCTTAAAATGTAGGATTTGGGAAAACTCTTGGTCATTGTGAATTGTGATGACAGAGTTATGCAATTATAATTCATGAAGAGGATGCAAGCAACATGCTTTGCTATTTACACTGATACCTACTTGTACCATAGGAGGAGACTAGTATTTGGGCAAAATATAAGTCTCTTCCTTCATGACTTCTCTGTCCCTTGAGGATGCAGATGTGGGTCAGGCCACCAGGTTGCAGGCAGCCCAACATTTCTTTTTGTGGCCCCCAGGCTTCTCTGTATGTTTTTTCTTTAAAGCACCATAGAAATCTAACCACAAATGACAAAGTCCTTGTGGCCTTTACAGATGACAAGAAAATAAGGTAGAGCATTGCTTCTACTTCCCTGTTTTTCAGGAACAAGTGGAAAGGAGCCAGTTGCCAAGGAATGTGGAAAAACTAAGGCTGGAGTGTTTGAGCTTCCTCCTGAGTGGCCTTCCTCATAATTGGTACCAGTCCAGCATCACCTTAGCAGGAGCAACTGAACACAGAACACAAGCAGCTGTTGTTGAGAATGTCCCTTTCTTCCTGGAGTGTAGACAGGTGAACTGCTACAGGTATATCTCAGTTAACAAAGCAGATGTCTTTGTCAGTATGACTTATCTAATGAAAAAAAAAATTGGTTCCAAAAGCAGATATAATGTGGAAAGAATAGGGATAGGTTCCTACCATAGAAAGAAGACAACCTTAAAATGTTTCAGATTTTTTTAAAAGTCAAGACTAACAAACTCATACCCTGAAACATTTTCACAGATGATAATCAGGATATATGTGGCTGAGCAACAGTGGAACATAAAAAGGGAATTCAAATCTATGTGGCTGGCATTATGTCTTTATGCTCCATGGGTATCTGTCCACAAATGTCCAGAAAGTTTCAGGCCCAGCTGCCACAGAATGTACTGCTCTTCCAATATATAACTTGCACCAGAAATTTTGCACCAGAAATTTTGTGTACTCAGTATTGGGAAGACCCAATGATCTCATTACAAGAAGAGTGGATGCTGAAAAATCTGGATATGGCAGAAATGGACAAATTGACAACATTGTTAAAAGCTCATTCTGTTATTGAATATATACATATACATATACATACATACATATATATATATTTATATATATAAAACATCGGGAGAGGGTTGTGTCATTTTTAGTGCTGATTGAAGGAGGATTTGATTGAAGAATAAAGTTAGATCAATGCTAGTAGAACTGGTTTTTTTTTCTATTCTAATATATGTTTTATGGGGCTTGGATAAAATTAAAATTATCTGAGATAGTAATATCAATAAGAAAGATAATTAATAGTTGTGGAAACTGCAGAAAAAAACACAATCCCCGTTAGTGCCAAGTGCGAAAGGCGCACCCAAACCTTGCACTCAATGCCTGCCCAGTCTGACATGTCTTTGTGTTCAAGTCTGAACAGCCAGGGAGATCTCTGAACCAAGCCACATCCTGGATAAATGGGTCTGCCTCAGTTCTCCCTCTCTGACACTGCAGTCCCTTACTCACTCTTGTCCCCCCTTTGCTTCTTCCTTCCAAGACTCTCCCCCTTTACTGCCTTCCCTAAATCTGCCCTTCTCCCAGATGTAAGGCTAAGCAGTGATTTATATTTTCCAAGACTGTGGTACTGTTGGCACTAAGGTCAAGAGGATATTATTGGTAGCATGTATATCTCAGGATTCAAAATAAGACTCTGTGACACTGTTCTAAGGAACACAGAACTTCAAACATTTATTGTAACACTGTTGCTTTAAATGTGTTTTGTATCTAAATGTTTATAAACAGCACACCATTCTTCTCTCTCCCTCTCTCATTATTCACTATCTTTCATACACCCAATTTCTCAATTCTCTCTCCCACAGAGCTCTTCAAATCTCCAACCTCTCCCAAACGCACCACAAAATCACCCTCCTCTTCAAACACCCACCAGACAGTTAAAATCCATTATTTTCCGCTTTCCACCAGCCCCTCCCCTGGGCTATCCAAGGTTCCATTTCACCGAACAATCAGCTTAAACACTCTCAGTTGCCAAAGAGGCTCTGTTGTCAAGACCCCCTCCCATCAGGTTCATCACAGTTATGATTATTGAGTTATTGTATTATAGGATGAATAGCAAGCATTGCCTGGGGAATGGGATGTCAATATTGGACATATTGTTGTAGAGGTTTTTTTTAGGTAGTTTTTTTTTTTCAGTCAAGTTTGTTGTATGTTTTGTTTGTAGATTATAGTTTTATTATATTTATTATAGTGAAATTGAATGTTTTAAGAATAATATTAAAAAAAAAGAATACTGCTCCATAAAATAATTAGTTTTGATCCATGCATTTAATTTTAGCACTGGATGAAATACCCTAAACGTATCAGATCCTGTCTGATCTTAGAAGTTAAGTGGGATCAGCTTTGATTAATACTTGTATGGGAGACCACCAATGAATACTAGGTGATGTAGGCTATATTTCAGAAGGAACTGGCGAAGCCACCCATAAGTATTCCTTCCTTAGGAAAGTCCTGTGAAATTCATGGGGTTGCCATACATCAACAGATGACTCAAAGGCACAGGCACACACATTTAATGTTAATTTATCTGAAAATTAATGTGATGAATTGAATCCTAAGTTGTAAATAACAGTCAATAAAATACAAATACTGGTAATGAAATAAAAATAAATTGATAAATTAAGGACTTGACCAACCTGATAAGTGGCAATGAACAGTGGCCCATCCCTGACTGTTTTTTTAAATACAAATATTTACAAATGCTTATTTTAAAATTATGAACCTTTCTGAAATGCCTTTGCACAATGAAATGTCAAAAGAAGCAGCTTACCATTGGTAATTGCACATAGACTTCATTTATAATATGTGGTAATTGGAATGTTTCTCGTATAATCCAGGTAATTTGCAATCACAATTGTTATAACATGGCACTTGCATATGCATGCAAATTGCTAGTGTTTCAAAACATTGCTGTGGAAACTGTTACTGTTTTCAAAACATTTTCTCATTGTCTAGAGTTGAAACAATAGGTGCTTGAGTAGAGTTAATGATTCTGAATACATATGGGAATATAACCATGTCATATTCTCTGACAGCCTGTCAATGATATGTCCTTGAAACCCTGTGAAGGCTGATATGTTTGCAGCAGAACACTCGCAGAAGCTACTAGTATCCAGTACAGTGCTAGAATAATTCATTTACTTGAGCTGCTTGCTCTGTTACAGTCTTGTGCAACTGTCAGTTGATGCTCAAGTAAATTTCTCTTGCCAACAGAAGTCTTTTCTGAACCAATATGGAAATCCCCGGTCTTTCCTGGTCATCTCCCATCCAAGTACTAAGGAAGCCCAACCTGTTGGTTTCTGAAATCAGATAGAACCAAGTATGGTGTGTTCAGAGGAATATTGTAGATTTCTTAATTTCACCTCTGTCGGGGATCTAATCTGACCTCCTCTGAATCAACAAAATCGGGCTTTTTTCTATAGCACCAAATGAGAATTTGATCTGAATTGCATGCTAATGCACAGCCTTAGAATATTTTTGTTCCTTCCAGTTTACTGTGCCTCCCTCCACAGTTAGTGAATTTTGACACAAGTAGCATCAGAACTGGGGCCATTTCCACACTAGACTGTTATAGCCCTATTATTCTACTTTCAACATCCTATGGAATCCTGGCCCCTCCCTAAACTGCAAACCCCAGGATTCCGTAGGACGTTGAAAGTGGAATAATAGTGCTATAACAGTCTAGTGTGGAAATGGCCTGGATTTAAAAGTTCCTCCTCTGTCAAAACCTCTAAGACAAAGATGGAGAATCTGTGGCCCTCCATTTATTTCTAACCACAACTCCCACCAACTCCAGTCAGTTGTGGATGTAAATTATCCGGAAGGCCAGAGGTTCCTCACCTCTGTTGTGAGGAATTGCAAAGGAAGTCAAAAGCATTTAGGTAATTCTAGTGAAATTTCTTAATGATTTTGGGCTGTGGGTTACAACCTTAGCTGTTTTCATTTTTACAACAGCAAAATAGACTCCATAATACAACAGCAGTTGGTCTTGGAAAAGATTATTTCCCTTTCTCAACAAGCACAGAGTTACTTCAAAACTAATGACTGATAACATGCAGGATGGAGATTTTCAGGGACCACTACTGCTGAATTGGCAATTCCAATCTCTTAAAGTTACACTCTTTAGAATACTCCAACTGCCACAAACAGCTTCCTTTAAAACTTCCTGCTCCATTCTCAATAGAATCAAGAACTTCACTGTATTTACAGCCCCAATTTTCCCATTACAGGGATCATTTGTTCCCACTGGGAGCCATGCATTCGTAATATAATTCATTAAGACGTGTTAACTAATAGTCTTCTTTCTCCTGCAGTTAATTAAACCAAATTAAGTCAATTATACTTTTTTTTTTTTTGCAGACTTCTCTTCAGCCTAATCTAAATGGAAGAATGCATGTGTTTAGATTTTAAAAAATAAGAATACTAATAAGAACAAATGGAAATATTACCTGGAGCAGAATGAAAAGCACTAGTATTGAAGAATAAAATGATTCCAAAGTCATAATTAAATGATGGAACTTTTTTTTCTGATTTATTTGAGGAGGGGAAGATTTCCCCCCTGAAATTTTCAGGAGCACAGATTTTGGGAAAATATTCTGCCTCTGTCTCAGAGGGAGATACACAGAATTGAATGACTTGAGTAGAATGGCCTACAAATGTTTTATTTATTTATTTGTTTGTTTGTTTGTTTGTTTGTTTGTTTGTATCCCGCCTCTCCATATGGATCGAGGCGGCGAACAACTTACAAATAGCATGTATTTCGAAACATTTCTGTACATGCCCCCAACAAGCTGGGTACTCATTTTACTGACCTGCGAAAGGATGGAAGGCTGAGTCAACCTTGGAGCCGGGCAGGATTGAACTCACAACCTTGTGGCTTGCAGTACTGGCATTTAACCACTGCGCCACCAGGGTATATATGTTGGGTATATATGGGGAAACAAAAAACCTGGAATTCTTTGACTGTTCCATCTGAATGTCCTAAATCCCAAAGAGGGTGGAGTGTACAGATGCAAAATATCACAATGTCCCTGCATCATATGGGTTGTGTTAAAGAGGGAATTAAAATAGGGGCTGCCTGTCACACAATCAATGCCTGGTGAAAATTTCCCTTCTTCATAATCAATACAAGTGATTAAGGAGCATTGTATTCTATATCTCTCCATCATAACTCTGTGTATGTGTGTCTAGTATTTCAAAGGATGCCCCAAGGGACCTAATTCCCTCTGTGGTATACTGGCTCACTCATTTCATAAGAGGTAAAAATGATTCCACCATATCAACTAGGAAAGCAGAATGCCGTTAAAGCAGCTTCCTTAAAGACAGGAGATACTTGCTTGGATTCTTTCTTTGGCTAACTATTAGAAGAGGAAAGGTACTGCCAGCATTTCCCACCCACCAGGGATCATGAGGGGCAAGTGCCATTTTCTGTACAGAATCATGAAATTGCAGACCAATGGACTGAATGTTTTTCTTGCCTCCCACACCACCTTACTCCTTACTACCTGTTAAAGATAATTTCTGCCCCTGTACAGTTTTCCATACCTTCCTTATATTATTATTGAAAGGAACTGGTAAAGAAAAACCTCAATCTGCATTAGTGTTACCAGGGCATACACAGCCACACTTTGATAGGGGTTAATTGGCAAAATATTATTTAATTGGCAATATATATTAATTGGCATTGATATAAAATGTACCTTGATGTGACTGTATGACAAAGATGGACAAGAGGAGATGCTACCTGAACATGTGCACTGCAAATAGGTCAGAGATCTCCTTTAGGGGTAGCCAGGTCATAGTCAGGAAATCACGAAGTAACTCAAGAGATGATAGGTTTAAGCTAAATTGCAACGACTCTGCTTTCAGATAATAGCAACAAGGAAGTTCCCACCAAACCGCTGATTGTTTCAAACCTTCTTTCCACTGATCTGTGAATTTCTTCATTGTCCCCACACCTGTCCAACCACTACAGAGCTATCACAATGTCCATTAATTCTTTGTCGTCTAACACTAAGATTGTAAGCTCAGTCCACCCGCGTTGTCCACTCTGAGAACTCCATGGTTTACACAGCTAGAGAACCATTCACACCCGTGCCCTCCAGGTAGAAATTGGGTATAAACCCCCCTGGTTTTGAGCAGCTAGCTTGCAGTACTTTGCTTGCTGGTAGCCACACTGATTTCTAAATGAGTACTATCCTTAGTTGTGAGTCTAAGCCACATCACTGTTTCTTCACTGCTCTCCAGATTGGTAATTATCACCCTTGAAACATCACTATCAGTAACTTTCCTTCATTTCTCTTTCAGCTAGCCTTATGTGATTGTGTGAGTGCTTGTGTCTTTCATGTGGTTGTTCATGCCCTATATAAAACATGATTTAGCTTATTTTTGGATTTTTGGCAAGTTCTTCTCTGTATGAGATCCCATAAACTTTGGTAGAAAGACCTCACTAGGTAACCCCCTCTCAAAGGCCTCCTGTCTTAAGCTAATAATTCCCTACCTTTGATCAGAGGTACTAGCATCACAGGTGGACCTCTAAGTCACTCATATTTTAGGGTAACATTTTAGGGTAATATTTTTGTTCTCTGCCAAGGGAAGAATTGGATACTTCCTTCACAGGTTGACCAAAACCTCCTCAGGACTCACTTTCTTCTGCCCCCCTCCACACCTCCATGGCCATTTAGCAGCTAGTACAAAGCAAGCAGCTTTGGAAGATCATCTGACTACATCCCTATAACCAGACATAGGACAACAAAGTGATCCTCCTGGGAGTACATTGTCATTCTGTGTCTGGCTAGAGAGGTAGAGACAGATGCTTCTCTGATGTCTTCCATTCTCTTCCACTGACAGCTGCAAGGCTGTGGTAGTGGAGGGAGAGACGGAAGGGGAAGGTGAGTCCTATGGGAAGGGAAAGAGGGGATGTTCTGAGAAGGCCTTTACAATGAATCTCCAGAGGCAAAATCTAGACCAGTGTTCAGTATTCCTGAACTTCACTTTATTCTCAACTTGAGTAGAATTGTTGAATGAATGAGATGATGATGATGATGATGATGATGATGATGACCAGAATCCTGCATTGGATTTACATATGAGTAAGCATCATCATTGCAATGCTATGCAATGTATTCCAGACTAACACCATCAGTCTCCGCTTACCAGGAAGCAGCCACTACAATTGATGGGGGTCTGTTCCCTTGCTGCTCAGGAGACAGTTGACTGCTGTTTCCTCTCCTTCCTATGAGCAATCTCTGGAGAGACAGGCACAAGCAGGGTCCCTGATGCAATTCCCCCTTGTGCTGGAGACCACTCACATAGAGGGATGGCATCATAGGCCAGCTGCTTCCTGTTGATCATAGTGACTACTGCCTGATAAGTGGTGGTTAGGAAAGTTTAATTGTTCCTATGTAGTCCCTAAACTAGGAGTTTATACGATTCAAGAATATGTAACAGTTCCAAGTATGTACATCAGAGAATTTAAGCCACTCAATAACTCACTGTGAAGAATTAGCCCAGCACTTCTCAGAAAAAGAAACAAAAAACTCAGATTCACTCTGACTTGGATGCTTTTGTTGATACAGTTTCAGTAGATGCAACCTGCTTGTCCAGTGGTAATGGAAGATGTGGATAAGATCTTTTGAGAAGTAACAGTTGCCATATGTGTATTAGACCCTTGCTCTTCCCAGCTTATAAAACAAGCCAGGAAGGGACTGACTGACTGGGTAATGGAAATGATTAATGTCTTTTTACAGCAATGGAAGATCTCAACATGCCTGAGGGAAACTCTTGTAAGTTCTCTGTTGAGGAAAAAAAAAATCCCTGAATAATACTATATTAGATAACTATTGACCTGTCTCCAACATTTTTTTAAAGTAGTAAATTGTGTGGTGACCTCTGAGCTGCAGGGGTTCCTGAATGAGGCTGATTATCTCAGTTCAGGCTGGCTTTAGGTCTGGCCATGGGAAGGAGACAGCTTTGGTCGCTTTGCCTATGGTTGCTAAACCTCAAGGCTTGGCCCTGGATTTCTAGTTTCTGTGAGTCATCTCCAGGCAGGGGATGATGGTGCAAATTCTCCTGTTTTGGCAAGTTCATCTCCAGGTAAGATAAAAGCTCTGTGTGCAGATCTCTAGCTTAGCCATTAAAGCAGCAGCTATATCAGGGCTTAATTAATTGATTGCTGCAACTTGCAAAGACTCTCCAGAGGCTTTATGTATCAACACAGTTAGTTTCCTCCTTCCTTTCTTGTCATTGTAGCCACAGGTTTAACCATCCACTCAGATCTACATCCAGCTTTTACCAATAAACTAGATTAAATGTTCCTTATCCTAAGTAAGTGAGAAGGAATAATCCCTCCCATTTCATCCTCCTCTGGTAATAGTCCCTTTAGTTAATATTATGTCAGATTATAAGAGACCCCTGACCATTTGGAATAGGTCTCCTACCAAATACTGACTTACAAAGTTTTCATAGATTCAGTGAATCTGTTCTACACGGGACCAAAACCTGGATTTAGGACCTAGGCTTCGACTATTAAACCTGTATGAGACCTGTCCTATCAGTCTTGCAAAATCCCAGTTATGGCTTGTCACCATTTCTTGATTATCACCACATTAAACATTGCAGTTGTCTTTGTGGTTATTCAACATCAAGATCATAAATATTAAGAATCTTTCATTTAGTCCTAGGGCAAGGTATGAATCCAAGGCTCCTTTAACACTACACTATGGTTCCTTGCCTAATAGCTCACAAATTACTTGTCTCCCTATTGTACGTCCTCCAACTGTGCCCATAGACAGAATCACTGAAATTGAAATTTTGTATAAATGTTGCATTTGGAGTACACAGGTGTATGCCCTTTTCTTAGCATCCATGCATAGACTCCTAATTCTATGATTTTACAAAGATAACCAACAGGTACAGCAGCAAAGATCCAAATCAAACTCTTCTTTTTAATCTTTCTTATTTATTTCTTGTTAAATTTGTATAATAAGTTTTTCTTACACTGATGCAGAGAAAAAAATCTAGGCATGCAGAAAACATTTTTTAAAAAATGGACTGCTTTTCCCAGACAACATGCTATCATATGAGACAAAAGGCATATTTGATGTACAGATATTTTTTTACTCTTAAGAAGGAAACAAATAGCACACTCTTAGTCTCACAAGATTTTAGATTCCTTCTAGCTCTTTGCCTTTATTTCTTCTTAGACAAAGCTGCAATACATCCATCTTTCTTTGACGTGTGACACAAAAGTGTTCAACAACCATCAGGTATTTTATTTTCTACTGAAATGGCTCTCTGTTTTCTTTCTTTGAAGAATAAAGAGATGCCATTGTGGAAAAAGCAACAGCAAGTCACTGAAAGTAAAAGTAACAACCAATTCATGTCTGAGCCTCCTCTAAGTCACAATCTTATAGTGGTTCGGGTGTTTACAGTAGACTGAACACTGCTGCAGATTAGAACACACATGGTTGAATAGATGGCAGGAGGCATTTTACTGCTGATAAAGACTGTGTAGATCCTAATCTAAGAGCTACTGACTTAAGTATTGTTTGCTTCCATAACTGCTTCGCATACAGATCCTGTTTCAAAAAGGTTAGCATAATAATACCAAAATCACTATAAACTGAGGCAAATATTCATTTCAGACAAACACAAGTGGGAGAAGTGATATGTAAATAGATAGCTTGAGTAGACATGAACAAATTTGATATTAGGTCCACATATGCAAATTGTGATGATTATTTATGAATAATTGGAGTCTTTCATAGGTGACAAGAAGAGTGGCTAATAATTCTTCTCAGTAAGTTTCCAGTATTGTTTATTGATGGCATAACCTTATTTTCTTTTTGCGCCTGGCTACACTGCATGCAAAACTCCACTAGAACATCTCTATAGAAGAAATATTGTCTCAGTCATAAAATTCCTTTACCAAAACAGAAGACTGGAGCAAAGGCAAGCATGCTTAGGTGGTATACTCTCTCGAATACCTCCTTACAACTGGACTCACTGCCTGTACCTGGACAAACAAATGACAGAAAAGGCAAGCTTTAGTAGGAGGAAGCATTCACATGTGATTAAAGCATGTTGAGCCTGTATGCATGTAGATCAGGGAATTTGCAAAAGACGAAGGGAGACACAGTAGCAAGATTTCAACCAAGAAGTCACAAGAAGTTAGCAGTCCTGATAAAGCAACAAAGGAAAAGAAGTACAGCTTAAGCCAGTCCAAGCATCAGCAATCCAAATAAGACCAAGAGCACTGAGTGCTAGATAGATAAACCACTGCAGGCAACAAGAACTTCCCTTCCGTTGCAGGTAAATTTGTAACTTCTTGACCCTGAAATATTGGAAGGGGGGGAGTTAATTGTGCAACATTTTCAGTGAAGCCTTTGCAGGAAGTGTTGACTCCCTTGGCACTGCTGTTTTAAGTCTTGTTGTTGTATACATGATGGGAGCATCTTCTCGGTATCCATCCATTCTGGCTGAAGTGAGGGCCAAACCTGCTGAATGCTATTGTCAGCTATATATGCTGTTCAGATTCTGGAAGAGGGCAATCATCTGGAGTTTCTGACTCATAACTCATAGCATGAGTTATGACAATTTGGAATGGACATCATTCTTCAAACAGGGGACTGTTCTCTGACTATTTTTCTCTGACTGAAACACTGATCTCCTTAGAATAGGAGAAGGATTGCCAAGTGTCCTTATTATAAGAGATGTCCCTTATTTCAGGTCTGGAAAACTTGTCTCTAACTGGACTGGCAGGTGTCCCCTATTATAAGAGTGGTCCCCTATTTGAGAATTGGTAAACTTGTCCTTTTATGTAGCCTGAAGAAGAGGTGAACAGCCCGTTCATAGAGAAATGCATGCATCATGTAATTTACATATGTGGACAATATATTAATTTTGCAGGGAAACAGATGGCTAGAATAACTAAAGTTCATTGGATATGTAGACAAACTTGTCTGCCCCTTCCCTCTGTTTTGGAAATCTGGCAACACTAAGTACAACACAGCTACACTAATATGATGTTCCATAAGGAAAAGATTCGTCTTGTAGAATTCTTGTCCATGACATGTATGGATAACTTTATGGCCCAGTGCCTTAGGGAAATAATGAATTCCCTATGATATATTTGTCCCATGTCTGCTTCTGAGGCTGAGTTGTAAGAGAACAAACTCGGTATGCATGGTGATTATAGTTATGACATGTTTGAAGAATTAGACATTTGCAAATGTTGCCGTGAACTGTACCTCCTAGGTTAATGTGTGGTCCATAACATAATTTTCCTTCATATTTCACATTGCTCCCAATGTTGTGATACAGTTTTAGTCTCAAAGAGCACTGTCATTTTAAAATGACTATATTGGAATAAAATCTTTAGAAATGTGTATATTTCAATAAAATGCATTTATAAAGGCATATCATGTGAGAAAATGTAGTCAAATAGATATATTTGACTACACACAAACACACATGCTTGCTGTATCTATCTATCTTTGTATGTTAATATACAGATGCTTATGTTCAAGTACCTGTGTTAAAAACACAAGTCTAGGAGCTTCTTTCCTGCTTGCTTGTTCTCTTCTACCATCTTCATTAACAATGTTAGAGCAGCTGGGCAAAAAGCGAGACTTAATTTTCCCCTGGCTATTTTTTCAGGTGAGCTTAGCCCTGCAGGCCCTGTTTTCTTACTATATCACTCCAGATTACCTGTCCTATTTTCTCTCTTTCCCTCCCTGGGGAAAAGATAGATGCTCTCTCTCCCTGAGACCTGAACCATTGCTTTCAGAAGGCTCATCTGTTAAAAGGGCATACTTCCCATCATGACTGAAACTGGCATACTAGACTTGTGGATTTGCTCAAAAAATTACAGCTGAATTGGCCGTGAAAGAGAAATGGGAACATGCGAGATTCTCATCTATCAAAACTGCTTGAATTAGTTTATCACTAATTAAATGTAACTCACATTGGATATAGTAATTTATTGTTTTCTGGATGATAAGCAGGCTGAAAAAAAAGCAGCCCACTGCAATTAGCACTTTTTGTTTGCTTTATTTGCTGAATTAATGATAGTAAAATAGCCTTACAGCATAAATGAAGTAGTCATAAAATACTAATGAATTTGTCTTATGACAACTGACTTAAATGTATTAAATGTGTTAATGAAGAAAGCACAAAAACAAACATCAGGAGGATACAGTCAAATAAGATTAACTGATCAATAGCATGTTTTTTTTTTCCTTTATAATAACAGCATGTGTGTGTGTACGTGCAATTGCATTCATAATTAGATACATTTTTGACACAATACATACATGGATAGATTTTTAATTGCACTAATTGCAGGCACTTGTTCACTGAAACTTGTCTATTCACATATTTTTAATACTTTCCCATGTACTGAGGCTTTGAGTGTCTGTGAAACAGGCATGTGCATTCTGATATGCATATCTGGAACATGGTTCCTACTGATAAAGGACAGAGTGATAACCATGCACAGGCCAGGACGTACAAGACCACAACACACTCAATGTCCCAATTTGCTTTGGAGCATGATTTGGTGATTCTGATTGACCACCAACATGAACTGGAAATCCTGATCGCTTGTTGTTGTTGTTGTTAACTGCTGTCAAGTTGACTTTGACATATGATGACCCTATAGATGGGAAACCTCCAGATCACCCAATCATCCACTGCCCTGCTCAAGCCTTGTAGATTCAGGGACGTGTCTTCTTTGACTGAGTCTATCCATCTGTAATGCTGTCTTCTTTTCTCACTACCTTCTACCTTACCAAGGATCATTCTCTTTTCTTAGTGAGTCATGTCTTCTCATGATATGGCCAAAATAAAACAGCCTCAGTTTAGTCATTTTGGCTTCTAGGGAAGATTCAGGCTTTATTTGCTTTAAGACCCATTCATTTGCTTTTTTAGCAATCCAGGATGTTCATAGAACTTTTCTTCAGTACCACATTTCAAATGAATTGATATTCTTTCTGTTAGCTTTTTCCACTGTCCAGCTTTCGAAATCATGTTTAAAAATTGAAAATATAATGGCATGGACAATCCTAACTTTATTATGCAATAATATATCTTGAGAGTTCAGCTATTTCTGCATAATGTTGCTGTCCCGGAATGGAGAAGGTCCCGCTGCCAATGCATCTCCACTCATTGTGATTGCAAGGTATTCCATTAACAGAAAAAAAATCCATGAATGGTTGGTGGTCACGTGACACCCCTGTCATCGGTGGCCATGTGGAATGAGTGGAAGCGTGATGTAGGCGCTTCTTTCCCCAGTGCAGCATGGGAAAGAGAGCAGATGAATTCATTGACCATAGTCCATAGTCTTCTGATCTGAAGTTGTTCATATGAAGCAGAAGGTTGCATAGAAGCTGGCTGCACTCAAAAACAGAAGATCAAAATGGGTAATTTTGATGGGATCAACTATCCTAGCGATAGAAAGGGAAGAAAACAAAAAAAAAAGGTGGGAGTAATGGGGCTTTTTCTGCACCATACCCGTATCCTGTGACTTCCCGGTCTCATCACAGCAGTGCCATTGCTGGGATGGGAGTGTTTCCCAAATGCTCCCTGTGGAGATCTGGCCTAGCGAGGGCTATGACAGATCAGGTCTGCTTTCAGGCTCCCTCTCTGGAGAAGCAGTAGCTTTCTATATAGTTACCACCCCCAGCTCCTTCTCTACACTTAGGTCTCCCTTCTACTTTCCCTAAACCCACAACTCTTGTGGATATAGGGCAAAGAGTTTGCAGGTTTATCCCAATGAATGTGTCACTGGTAGTAGCATGTTTAACTGAGCTCAGATTAAAGAGACACTGTGTGTAGACTACTCTTTAAAAAAATATAATAAAATTTTTATTAAACAAACTGACAAGAAAAAGGTTTTGGGCAATTAAAGTTTCTCAAACAGCATGCTTTGCTGTTTGAGAAACTTTCTTTCAGCTCTTAACAGACAAACACTTCACCAAGTCTCTCTCACTTTCCATCTCTCTGAAGGAACTCCTCTCCTCTCAAACCCACAGATGGAACTTTCTTTTAAAACCCTGTTTCTGTTATTTTTCCGTTATGTTGACTCCTCCACCTAGCCCCTCCCTTTGGATAAACTGGGTTCTATAGTCAGTAAACCGATCAAATTAAATCTCTGTTGGTTGCTATGATGGTTCTGCTGGCTATGCCCACCCCCCTCCCCACGGTTCTTTACACTCCCCTCCACACTCAGCTGGCTAACAGCAGATGGGTAGTGTTTGGGACATGCTCCTTCCTTCTGCAATACAGCTGGCCTCTTCCGGCTCTGCAATGTGGAAGGAAATGCTTGATAGTGCTTCTACCTTTCTCGCACAGCCCCAGCCAATGTGATTGTTGCGCAAAAGGGGGCTATTACTGGGTATTTTCTGGTAATAGTATACTGGGAAATCATGATGGCTGAGGATGCCAAGAGGAGTGAGACTGTGATCTTGATGACATCATGCAATGCCATGCGTCTTCAATGTGTCCCCATACCAGGATGGGGTTGTAATGCAGAAATGGCCAGAGTCAGGCATCTTTTGTCCAATTGACCCAATAGGTCAGGGATGTGAAATGTACAACTGACCACATGTTGTTGAACTGCAGTTCCCATTGTTCCTCATCATTGGTTATGCTGGCTAAAGGCTGATGTAAATTGCAATCAAATCACATCTGGCAGGTCACATATTCTACATTCCTGCAATATGTATTTCGCACTATCTAAAGGACATATAAATTAGGGACAGTCAGTCAAAGCGTAATTTCATATCACACTTTAAATTATTTTATATTTCTAAATATGAAGATTTTCTTACTATTTTGATTCCTTGGAAGTACTATAAACCTTCCCCCAACTATTCCATAAATGGATTAGGATAACTAATATTTTAAGTGGGGTGTCTTTTAAAAATGTGCTACTTGCATTTTTTTCAGGGGAAATTTTTGTCTAGTATGAGGTAATGAAAAGGAGATGTGATGAAATTTAAAGCTGTTTATTATGATGAAGTAATTTAAAATGTAAGCAAAATGTGATTTGAGCCATCTTCAGGTATGGAATATGTATAAGACATCTCCACCTAAAGGGTAATATCCTCTCTCATGAGACTTTAGAAACTTGAGTGTATGAAAACCGAGGCTTATAAAGAAGCATCTTCTCAACCATAGCTATAGTATTACCGATGTGATGCTATAATAAATTGAAATTACTGAACCATATTTGAAGTGTGATGGAGATAAGATACTATCTAGCATTCAAATTAGAGCTGGAAAAACTAGGGAAACAGAAAAAAACCTTTTTATTTTCATTTTAAAAATATCTTGCTGTAAAGTGACGGTGAATTGAAGGACTGGACAAAGGAAGGTTGTGGGACCAGATTGAAAACATAGTGAAACCTTGTACTCACACTGTCCTTGAAAGCTGGTGTGGTATAGTATTTAGAAAGACATCTTGGGATTCATGCTTAAGTTGCAACTGCGCCATGAAACACTCTCAGCCTGACCCTCCCTCAAAGGGTTCTGTGAGAAGATTGATTTATGCTACTTTGTGATTAGTGAAGGGAAGTTGGAATACAAACATCCCTTCTGTGAAAGGAAGAAGGTTGAATCTTTAGATCCATTTCTTTAAACTGGAAAATTGTTACTCTATTTACAGCCACCTCCCAAATCAATGAAAAGGAAGTGGACGGATTTTGCAAGGCACTGTCTTTAGAAGAGAACATTCTTCTCTTTCTTAAACCTTGTCTACACTTACAAGAGGGGGTCAACAAGAGGAGGTTAAACAGTGACATGTATCCTATCCACGTGTTACTGACTTTAAGCAATCATGAGCAGATGCAGGATCAGGACTTCATTCTTGGTTCGTATTCTGATGTGTCATCTTTGCTTTAGCCCTGCCTCCCAGTATCCACACTGAGCATGGCTTATTTGAATTATTTATGTATTAAAACAAGTCTATCCTACCCTTTATCACAGGATAAATAATTTAAAATATTTTCAAATTAAAAGCATAAATTTGAAAAAGATAAACACATATTGAACATGCCAATAGTTAAAACTGCTTTAAAACCAATGGTTAAAATCACTTTAAAGACTGCAGTGATTTAAAACCACCTAAATTTGTCCCCAAAGGAAAAATCTTGTGTAGAAATCAATATTTGTGCATGTCAGAGCTCCAAGGGGAGGCATTCCACAACCAGGGTGCCACTGTCAAGAAGTCTCCCTCTTATGTCCTCCCAGTCCATATTATACCCATTGTAGGGCACATAGGAGCCTGCTCTGCAGTCAGCCCTCCATATTTGCTAAAGTAAGGGTCAGAGAACCACCACAAAAGTGGAAAAACTACAAACTGTGAGTCTGTGAGAAGGAGGCAGAGGCATGGTGGGGAGAATGGATATCACAGATCCAAACCAGATCAAGGAAAGGATAGAAAAAAGGGGGCTGGTTGGCATGGTGGCCCTATACTTCCTCTCTTTCTCCCATCTTCTTCCTTGCATATGTGTGGGGCATCAAGAGAGGGTTTGTGGTGTTGAGAAATCAGTGAGCCATCCTTAGCTGGCCAGGCAGTTTCTGGTGGAGGAGGAGGAGGAGGAGGAGGAGGAGGAAGAGGACCAGAGGTGGGTTTTTAAAGGGCTATGTGGTCTAACTGGAGCCACAGAAAGGGAAAGAAAAGAAATGCCTGAGGTGTGTGTGTGTGTGTGGTGAAATGGTGTTGGAGAAACTCACAAATAATCAAATCTGTGAAAGTCAAGCCCATGAATCTGGAATGCTGACTATACCTCAGTTCTCGGGCAGGCAAATATAGGGAGAAGCGCTCCTTCAAATATTGAGCTCCCAAGCTGTTTGGGGCTTTACATGTCATCATTAATACCTTCAGTTCAAGCCTGAAGAGAATTGGTAGCCATTGCACAGCCTTTAAAATTGATATTATATGCTATCTACATAGTATTCGAGTCAACAGTATTGCTGCTGCATTTTGCACTAGCTGTGGCTTTTGAGTCATCTTCAAGAGTAGCTCCACACAGAGTTCATTTCAGTAGTCTAACTGGGAAGTTACCAGTCTATGGATTACAAGTTATCTTTGTCCAGCAAAGGCCATAGCTGGCCCCAGTTGGAACTAGGGACAAGCATTCCAGGCCATGGAGTTCACTTGGGCCTCCAATGACAAAGACAGTTTTAGGATTACTCCAAACTATGCATCTTTACCTTCAAGGAAAGTGCAACCCTTTCTGAGTGGGTTGCTTATCCAATTCCTTGAGAACCACCAGTCCACAGGGCTTCTCTCTTATCAGGATTCAGCTTCATTTTGTCAGTATGGGCTTCAGAAAACTAGGAAGCTTGTGCCATTGGACATCCCCATACAAGGCACTCTCTACTGCTCATGTACTGAGGTTTCTTGGAAGACCCTCTGAGCTAATTATATGTATATTGTGAGTGAGGCTACTTCAAGGATGGGAGAAAAAAACAAGATTCTGTTTCATGGCTGGAGCATTTTGGAGGTTGCATTACCCAAAGTTACTGTTCCAAGAGCTGTGAGTAACATATGCATAGAACTGTAGTTGGATGTTATGATGTGGTACCCTAGCCTGTTGCTGCTTGCACTTTAGGTGGTGCTGCACAATAGAAGTGGGGTAGGTCTATCAAAGCACAATTGAAAGCACTGATATTCATAAACTAACACTTCAGTATTTATGCAGGCAACAAAAGTAACGTATGAATTTAATCTTAGTCAATTGGTTTTGAAGATAAATGGGAGCTGAAAGTGGATCCTTTCATGTATGGGTTGCAGATCAATTTGCGACAACTAGTAATGGAGGATATATAAGAGAAACACACATATGGCTCTAACAGGTGGGGAAAAGGTAACAGGAGGCTGCAATATTTGTTTTTTTTTTAATGAAATAATCAATGTTTCTGCTGTCCCAGCAATTCTGCACATAAACTACAACATTTTAATCCCACTCTCATGAGGGCTTCTGTTTAATTTTGAGACATATGGAATCAACATGTTCCCTTCTCTTCTCTTCCTTTCATTTGATTTTTTTTAAATTATAATCTTCTAGTGTATCAGTAAAATAGCATATTTTCACTTTGTGCTTTTAATTTTAAAAAAAAATCAGAAGGAAAAAAAATATCCTTCAAACCATAGAACCATCCCAGCAAAGTGTGTCCCAGATTTTAGGTTCTTTAAAAAAACCTTTGGAAGGGTCCAGTTTCACAAAGTTGCTACCAACAGCCTCCTAACAGAATGGAAAAAGCAAAGGTTACAATAGGTGGCAAAACCCAAAGATCTCTGTTCCAAGAACTCTCACACAGCTTTCAGCCAATGTGGAAGAAGCCACAGACACACATAAACATTTGCACCAACTGAGGTTCACTGCTTTATTTTTTGATAGTAGCTGCCATTTTCCCCTGAGTCATCCTTTGGAACAAATCATTTCAGGAAATGTAAGATAATGGCTACCAGGATGATGGCAATATAAGTGCTCTGGTAAGTTTCACCCTGCTTGAGATGTACTCATCAGAAAGCTGAAATGTGACTCACCAGAAAGCTGAAATGTCTTTTCTTGTTTTGAAAGCTAAATATGTAACGGCAAAAGTGAGGTCCATTTTCACTCACCCCTAGTACGTATTAATAGTCTAATGAGATATTACCCTAATGGGACTGCCAAGTTTAAAAAATAAAATTAAGGTGTGAACCACTGTGCCACTAATCATCTGAAACAAATTGTTCTTCTCATTCAGTCAGTTACAAATGATGAGAGTGAGATACAGGTAACCTGCAGCAAAATCGAAATAATTTGAAAGCTTTCATCAACAATAATCCATTCTGAACATATAATTTTCTGACTCCTGTTTATTGAGATTAAAACTTGATGCAATGACTCACTGAACCTCTCTGTACATTGTTGTCACTGAAACTGCCTATTTAAAGATATAATTTGTGAGATGTCATCCTTAATAGCTTCCTTTTAACCACTGTTCCAAGTACAAGGAAACTGGTGTTTGCATGAAAAGGTGGTCACATGTAAACTCTCACAGCTAGAAGTTATTTATCAACAATTTGTTAATTTTAACAATGAATTTCCATCTTCTTGTTGCTTTTCATGCAGGGCAAAGACATTAACAGTGGCTGTGTTCCATATCTGTACTGAAATTAACCAAGCACCTCAGAGACTATGTAGGTCAAATGATAGGATGCTGTCCATTGTGAAATATAATATAAAAATACACATGCATTAAAAAAAAAACGCAGCTTGCCCTAGACATATGAACTTTGAAGTAAGCCATTTGAAAGCTGCATAGAATCTCCATTTGGATCATACAGATTATTTAGTCACATATTAGTAGGGTTGTCAGAGTTGAATGATAAGCAACTCTTCCTGAGTTCCCTCCTCTACATAAACATTAAAGGTACAGCAGCTCTCTCCAGTTTTCACTCTGGCAGCCCTACATTGTAACAGGATGGAAATTCCTCTTTTTTGCTCTGATGAGCAAACTTTATAGTGGGATAGACAGAATCATGCTGATCCTCTTAGACTTCTTGCCACAAATGTTGGCCACACTTGATTCATGGGCCCAGGATATTTCCCCCATCCCACCTCAGCTTTGAATTCCATGCTGACTGGGATTGTGTGATGATAAACTGGACAGAACTCTTGCACTTCTAGTAGTAATGTAGAAAAGGGAATTTCAGTTGGTGTTGCTTGTCACAATAAGCAACACCTGCTAAAATTTTCTCTTCTGCACATTAAAGGTATAGGTGCTTGGTCCTATAGCAACCATACTGCCAACTCACTAGATGCTACCTCTAAATGCATGGTGCTGAAACATGGTAAACGTCAAAATTTTTGCTTTATTGTTTGCTCGGTAAAGAGATGCCCAGTATTGCCAGTATTCAGGGTTCTTCATTACAGGATGGAACACTGATATCTTTCTACTGTTATAGGTAGCAACCTTAACATACCCATATTCAGTAGCCGCTGGTTTGAATATCTTTCTATGAGTTTAGTTATAACACGGTATTCATGTCATTTCCTGTTTATTGATCTTAACCACACCTTTCTCTTAGTCTTCAGGTAGTCTCAATTTGTTCATCTTCTACCATGCAGTCTGCATTTCTCTTTTCTCTCTGTGTTTGAGGCACCCATGCTACAAACTGTCTCACCATGACACGTTCTGAAAATAGGAGCATCTGCAAGTATCTGCAAGTAAACCTACTTCATATGTTTTTAAAAAGGAAACTAAGCCTCCTAGATTCTGTGGGGGTGGAGTGGGATGAGGCACTGGTTGTTGCTCACCTTCTGCTTGCACATACTAATTATTCTGCTTGTGAGATACACTACTGTGACTCACATTCATTAACACTTGCATCATAGGAAGCAATGTGACTTGCTTCTGAATTTTAGTAGCCGTTGTAGTGGCAGCAAGAATCTCAATAGTTCTTACTAATTTTCATCAAAGAGGGAAATAAAATGCAGACCTTGAATGTAAAGAAATTGTCAATCTATTTGTCACTTGCTGTCACTTATAATATAGAGGACTTTTTAAATTGTCTTATCAAACCTGGCTTGTTAGGAAGCAACTAACTTCTTTGATATGAACTTCATGACAAGCTGTTGATTTGTGATTAGCTCTACCCATTTCTGCCAAAGAATGGAACAAAGAAGGAAGGAATGGGCTGCATCTATTCACTAGCACACAGTTGCTTCACAGAAAGCCAGGATTCCTGACCTGTGTTTTGTGTGATTGTGGCCAATTTTGCAGAAATCACAGCTAACCAAGGACAGTGCACTTTTATATCCAAACAGCAAATTGCAAAGTCATCCATTCCAAAGAATAAAAGCCACTGTGTATAGTAATCATCATTTCCTACATTTGAATGATTTTTCTGTTTTAGAAAAGCAAGTAATAAAGATTGTCCACTTTGAAAACCTTTGGTGAAAATACACTTAGTTCCACAAGACTGAAAATCCTCCCAGCTGTGTTAGTCAAAGATTAGTTAATGTTCTAATGCTCTAGCATCCTTAGTGCTAATCTTAGACACAATGATTTGGTGAAGAACAAGCAAAAGATTTACATTGTTTGGTCTGCTTTTGGAATAAAAAATGGAATATGTTTTGTTAACCTTTCCAACATGCTTTGTCAAGTGCAGCTTTTATAATTCACTTTTAGATTGCTAGAGCTTTAAAATAATACAATAAACATTCTACTAATGCTATTCAGCATTAATTAGTGATTTGGTTTTACTCTAGTGAATGTTTAAAAACAAAGTACTTGCAAATAAAATTAAGGGGAAAGAAGCAAATTCATAGCTTCAAATGAGTGTCAAAACTAAATATGTGTCAAATTACAATGTTGAATAATTATACTGTGCAGATATTAACCATACAAGCTGGATCTGACAACTATTCAGCTTCTAGCTAATATTCTTCACCCTTTTCTTGTAAATGCAACTCACTTTTTAAAATGAGATGAAAAATAAACTATTGTATTATTAACATCCACTTTTTTTGTAAATCAGTGTAACAGCACCTATAAGAGAATCACAGGTTCATGTAAGGTACCCCACTCCTTCATTGTGCCAACTGGTTGTGCCCCTTGGGGAATGCACAATGGGCAACTGGAAAAGGAACCCTTTATACACATTGACAATCTTGCACATAACATCTTTAATACAGATTCATAGCAATCAGATAGCATTTTATCTGTCATGGCTCTAGCTTACAGAATTTTGGGACCTGAGTTTGGTGGTGAAGACCTTGTCTGGAATGTACAGTTACATCAGTTTCATATCACTGACAGCAAGCTGCTGATATACTGCATGGAAATACATCAGAACTATCTAACAGAGAATTCTATGGGCCTCACTAAATGATGTTCCTGCAAGGAACACTGAACACCACAGAACATAGGCTGCCATTAGGTAGCAATGTGCAATAATGTATGCTATGCTCCCAATTTGGGCTTTCCCTTGTAAAAGACAGCAAAAGTTCTGGAAATTACATTTGCAGGGGAGGGGAGGGCAGGCTTGAACAACAAAACCACCCCACCTACATGTAGATGGCTGGTTGGGATAAAGGATCTGCGAGATCAAGAAACACATTCAGAGACATAGCTGTATTAGTGCATATTAGTGCACAAAGGAATCTTGTTATACCTTTGAGATTAAGAAGTTTATAGTGTAAACTTTCATAGACTGAGTGTAATGAAACAGACTGAATCTATGAAATCTTATGCTACAAACTACTTTTTCTCAGTTAGTTTCAAAGGTGCTTTGCATCCCTAAACTGTGCTGGCATTCTGCTTTCCATGCTTGATGCCACTGATTGAATGAGAGCACAGTGAAAAGCACTGACCTTCTACCTATGCTGGCAGCTTGAATTCTAGCTGAATATCTTAGGACAGGTTGGAAATGATAAACATAAAACTTATTAGTAAATATGGGCATGTCGCTTTATTTCACAAGGAACAGAATGGTTCCCAACTTCTGAGAAAAAATACAGATTGTTTGGGGCGGTGGGGACAGGTATTGAAAGATGTTTCAAGTGGAAGGAAGGGAGGAAGGAAGGGGTCCCAACTGCTATTTTGAAAAGCTTATGTTCTTTGGACTGGTTTGTTCCCATAGCTGTGATGAAGTCTGCACAAACTAGCCCTTAATGAGCAAGACTCAAGCACACCTCCAGGAATGACATATCTTTGAGGCATTTTCTCTTGGAATATCTTCACAGTCTCCAATAGTTAAAGTCCTGTTATAGCTGGAGAACTCTGAGGTGTTATTGATTTTTCTGTGTCAAAAAGACCCCTGCCTCTAGGCAAGAGGTGCATATTGGATTACTGTACCTTTTGCTTCCAATTTCCACTTTTTATATCCCAAATACACTGGGTTTGTTTTACTTTAAATTGTTTATATGGCTGATGCCACCAGAGAGATCCCTAGCCTGATGCTGCTTTTACTTTCATTGAAAAAAAAAATCAGAAGTAATATAACCCAGTGTGTTTGTCTCACCAATTGCAGTCATCCAATAAAATTTATAAGCCACATTTACCTTTTAATTTATAGAAAACTCAAAAGACAAAACTTAAAAACAAACTGATACCATTTACTTCGAGCTTCATGACTTCGGAGCATAGAATCATCAAGGGGAATAGACTGAAAATGGCATTTTAATAAAAGAAGCATAGCACTATTTTTATTTCTTCAAAATCTCAGGTGTGTAGCCCTCATCTTCAGAGCTATGTGCAATTCTTCAGAAGTTTTCTTTCTGTTCTTCAAAAACAGCAGTTTGAAAAGGGCTTAGCATATTTTGCTCTTAAACACACACACATACACACATACAAACACATACGCTGATGCAGAGACTTTGCACGTAGGAGAAGGGAATGCAGCTGGAGGCTTTGATGTCAGTGGGATAATGAATCTTTTCAGCTTTTAGTCTTAAGTTTAAAAGTTCTTTCCTAGTTGCCGAAACCTCTCCACCAGATCTTTCAAAGTTCAGATTAAAACCTATAATAGAGTCACCACCTCATTGACAAAGAAAGCACTAACCTTCTGCCTCTCTCCTCACTGTTTTCCCATCCTTTTCCTGCACTGAAAACTAAGTAGATGCTATTGATCCTTCTACCCTAGGGACTATAGTTAGGCTCACTGTTGCCAATCAGCAGCCACTTACTTATAGTCAGCTGGATTGTAGACCCCTGGTTACAGAATTAGAAGCTAACACTGAGTCTGTTAGGAATTTTTTTTTTTTTTAAAACCCTCCTTTTCTTTCTATTCAAAATGGGTGAAGAAAGTTAATTCCATTGCAATGACAATGGAGTAGTTATTCATCACTCCATCTCTCTAAAAAGCATTTAAAGGTTTCTGAACTCAGCTGATTCTTCTTGTCCTGATAGATTTTAACAAACTATGAGAGGCAAGGTTGGCTAGATTTCTCCAATTATTTTGTCCTGAGCTTCAGGATTCGAAAACTGGAAGTCATCCAACAGAGTCTACTATGGACATTGCTACTGATGATTTTGCCCTAAGTCTGGTGTCCAAGACATAATAAATCAAAGTATCCCCCCTCCCTCTCCACAGCCTCTTGTAAATTTCCCATAATGAAGGATTCACTATAACAGGGAAGGTATCTTCTGTTTGCTTGGACTCATTGGGCATTTTTCTCTACATGCATTTTGACCATATTCCAGATTCACAGAGAAGTCTTTAGACTCCCCAGGATCCCATCCAACTCCTCCACTCCATCCTGAAAAAAATATGTCCCTATGTTTTCTTTTGACTTTTTAAAGAGGCTTACAGAATTCTGTAGGAGTGCAATCGGCATTTAAATACAAATCTCCTATCAGACATGTTTTTGTCCTGAAAAATCTTTTTTTTAAAAAAAAAAAAAAAGGATATTTCCTGACTCTTCAAAAATACTGTTTTCTGGTTGGAAGCAGGCTCATGAAGCTAAACTGTATCTAAATGACACCTCCAAGATGTTTCAGGGCATAATTTGCCCTTGGAGGAATTTTGGATGTGGAGTGTTAGGGTTGTGAGATAGGCATGATTAGACAAGATCCAGGGAAGGATAAAATGCTTCCCAGGAGTCACATGGCCCCACATAAAGGCATCTTGAGCTGTCTTTTTTAAAAATTCCAGTTGTACTCGGGAGGTGGCATGTCAGCTGCAAACTGGATTTCCTGAGGCATTGGTGTGTGCTATGATGACCAATGTAAAAGAAAGGCAAAGTTTGGGTATGTATGCGAATATTGGCTATTGCTCTAAAAATATGTCTATTACAACAGTCAAGAAATATTAAAATGGCCTTTTTCAGGTGAAAATAATTTAAAAATCTGGTGAAAAGGATTTCAATAACGCATGTCTCTACACCACTGTGGATGGCAATTGTCTCCCTGACACTTTTAATCAAACTCATTTTTTAAAAAAATTTTGCCTCTCTTTTAAATTGGGTCCCACAAGACTTCTTTCAGGTGATTTTGCCTTTGTGCCATGATGAGCCAAAGCCTTCTAGCACTTCCCTTCTACATTCTGCAATATCATGGTCTGGATGGATCTATTATCTCTCTTGATCTGTAATCAGGCAGTCAAATGTCTTGATGGATCATTGCCCCATATGACACCAGACTCTGTGAACAGTAACCAAAACAGCTGTACCCATTTTTTTAAAAAAATATTTTTATTAAGGTTTACTATGAATATAAAAAAGAATAACCCTCCCTTCCCAACTTCCGTCTTTCCTTCCAATTGAATCTGTTTGTTTATCTTGATACTTACATATTTTTAAAATATTTTTAGCTTAACATTATTATACATTATTACATCATTCATTATTGCATCTTACGTTAATACATTGCTACTTAATACACATCTTATCCCTTGTTACTTTACTTTGCATTCACTATTACTTTCTTCTCTTTTCTATATTATTTCTATGTTATTTCTTTACCCACTTAAAAACTTCTCTCCATTCCCTTTCAAAGTTCTGAATAGGCTTATTTCTCAATAAAAATGTTAACTTTTCTGTTTCTACCATATCCATTATCTTAAGTTTCCATTTTTTATATATATTCCCTTTTTTCCAGTTTTGCGCGTATGTCAGTCTTGCAGCAGTTATCATATATAACAATGTCTTCTGGTGACATCTTATTTCTCTTTGTTGCTCTAACATATTTAACAAATAAAACTCTGGCTTCATTTCAAAATTAACACCATACATTCTTTGGATTTCATCATGGATTTCCTTCCAAAATTTCCTTGCTATCTTACAGGTCCACCACATAAGAAAAAAGGATCCCACCTTTTCATCACATTTCCAACATCTTACAGTTCCATTTTTGGTTATTTTTTGCAATCTTTCAGGTGTCATATACCACCTATATTACATTTTATAAAAATTTTCTCTCAATTTTAAATTTGGTGTGAATTTTATATCTGTTTTCCATGCCTTCACCCACGTATCATACTCTATAGGATGACCAATATTTTGTGCCCATCTTTTCATATTATCTTTTACAGTCTCTGATTCTATTTCTCTTTGCAGTAGTAATTTATAAAATTTAGAAAGTCTCTTTTTCTGGTCCCTTTAATTTTTGATCCATCTTAAATCGCTCTTTTAGTTGTCTCCATGGGAACCAATTAAATTCATATCCTAAGGCTTTTAATTCTTCTTTTCTACACATTCTTGGCTTATCTTCTTCCTATTTCAGCAACTCTTGATAAGTTAATAGATTGCCTTGTTTTGTTGGGGCAATTTTATAAGCTTCTTGGGGTGAAGTCCACATCAGAAGTCTTCTATAAAACTTATGCTTTATTTTTAACCTGACTTTCAATAATTTCTTTTGGATACAATGATTATTAAACTCTTTATTTACCATTGTTTTATCATAGCATAAATATCCATGCCAACCAAATCTATTATTTATTCCTTCCACTTCTTTTATTGCTGTATTTTCTACTTGAATCCAATCTTTGATTATATCTAAACAACACACTTGATAATAAATGTTCAATGGTGGCACCTCAAATCCTCCTCTCTCCTTTGCATCTTGTAATGTTTTAAATCATATTCTTGGTTTTTTTTCCTTGCCAAATTAATTTCGGTAACTCTTTTTCCTAATCTTTAAATATCTTCTCCCTTTCTATTGTTGGTAAGTTCCGAAAGAGAAACATTAACTTAGGTAGTAAGGACATTTTAAAAGCATTTATCCTTCCTAGGAGAGACAAATTCAAGTATGTCCATTTTTCCATTTAACTTTGGATTTCCTTCCAGGTCTTCAAATAATTGTTATCAAATAGCTCTTGATTTTTATTTGTTATTATTATTTCTAAATATTTTATTTGTTATTTGATATCCAGATCTTTTTTCCAAATCGGCTTGTTCTTTTTTTGTTGTGTTTAATGTCATCATCATTGTCTTTTCTCTATTTATCTTTTATCCTGCCATTTGTCCATATTTTTGTAAAATGTCCATCAACCTCTGAACTGATTCTTTTGGTTCTTCCAAAAATATAATTACATCATCAGCAAATGCTTTGTATTTTATTTATTTCTTTATTTTTAAGCCTCATATCCATGGATCCTCATTTATTGCAATCAGTAGTACCTCCAATACAGCTATAAACAGTAATGGTGATAATGGGCATCCTTGCCATACCGCCTTATTTATTTAAAAACTTGATGTTTTATCTCCATTTATTATTAACTTCGCTGATTGGTCTTGGTAAATCATCTCAATCCATGAATGGAAGGTTTCTCCCAGGCCATATTCTTTTAAAATTCGATGCATGAAACCCCAGGAAATGTTGTCAAAAGCTTTTTCTGCATCCAGTGATATAATAGCTATCTTCTTCCTTGGATTTTTATCAGAATATTCAATCACATTCAATAGTGTTCTAATATTGTTCTTCATTTGTCTGCCTGGGAGAAAACCTGTTTATCCTTCATGGATCTTATCCTGTATTGCATATCTCAATCGTTTTGCCAATATTGTCACCAAAATTTTATAATCTGTATTTAGTAGAGAGATTGGTCTGTAATTTTTTACTTCTCTTTTATCTTTATCTTCTTTAGGTATCACTACTATGTTTGCTTCTCCCCATGACTGTGGTTTCCCATACTTCTCTATTTCTTGCAAAGTTGCTTGATATGGATAAATTAATTCTTTTACAAATCTTTTATAATACAACACAGTAAATCCATCTGGCCCTAGTGCCTTATCTGTTTTCAAGTTTTTTATTGCCTCTTTTATTTCAGTTAATGTTATTGGTTTATTTAGCTGTTCCTTCTTCTCCAATGATATTTTTGGGATCTTAATCTTATTAAGAAACTCCATCCATTTTTTCTCATTTCGATATTGCGGATTTTTTTCATAAAATCGTTTTTTAAAATATTCTTTAAACTTTTGTTTTATTTTTTCATGTTGTATAATCCTCTTCTTCCCATTATTCAGTACAGCTATTATATTCCTCTCTCTTCTTCTTCTTAAGCTTGTATGCTAACCATTTCCCAATCTTATTTGCCTGTTCAAATTGAATCAATTCCAGCTGTTTCATCTTCTTCTCTTTTTCCTCTAGTGAATTCAGCATTATCAGTTTTTGTAATTTTTTTTTATTTCTACTTGTAATGATTTCTTCATTGGATTTTCTCTAAATTCTATTTCTTTCTCTTGAAGTTTGATCATCAATTCTTGATATTTCTCTCACTTTTTCTTATTCTGGATTTGTTTTTTTTGTACAAAAAACCCTCTCATTACTGCTTTAGATGCATCCCAGACTGTCCTCATCTTCATGTCCTCTTTTACATTTTCTCTAAAGTAATTTTTTAAAACTTCTTTTGTTGTACTACTTTTGTACTACTTCCTCATCATTTAATAAACTGTCATTTAAATGTCATTGAAATTGCTTTACAGTTTCCTGTATTTGCATCATCATTGGATGATGGTCTCAGATGATCTTGGGCAGTATTTCTATCTTCTTTATCTCTGTTAATAATTGTTTAGAAACAAGGATCATATCTATTTGTGATCAGAATCGATATACTTCAGAGAAGTATGTAAAGTCCTTTTTATCTGGATAAAAAGGATTCAAAAGATTTGAGATTCGTGAGATTCGTGGATTCCTAGAAGCTTCCAGGGATTCGGATCCATATATGGATCTGGAAAATTCTGGATTCATCCCATCCCTAGTCATTTAAGAGGAAAAATCAGAACCTATTTGATTAAATGGTTGGAATCCTCAATGCAATTACAAATATGCAGCCTACACATTTGTGACTACAACACAGGCAATTTCTGCATGACAATGCTCTTCCACATCATCTTGCTGCAGTTCTGGGTCCAGAAGGGAGCGTGTAAGCAACGTTCCCCTCTGCACCTGCTTGGTCCATGTGGAAGAGAATGTAATGGCACCACATCTTCCTTCTGCAGTACAGCTGGGCTTTTTCCATTGCTGTGCTACAGAAAGAACTGTCGCCAATGCCCTTCTGCAGCTTCTGCATGGCCAGAATGAAGGGAGCACCGCACGATTGTAAACGCGAAATGGATTTTTTCTGTTTTGCAAAAACTGCAGAAGCATGACCTGCCAACTGCTGCCATACTGTGGCAGAAATGAGACAGCAATGTTGCATGGGAAGGGCCGTAGTCTCTAGCTCAGGAGCTACAAAGGGACTGTGAACATCCTGCAATCTCTACTTACCAGTTATCAGCTGCTGCAATTGATGGGGCACTGTTCCCCCCTTGATCAGGGAGCAGTTGACTGATGCTCCTGCCTACCCTCAAGTGAGTGATCTCTCACATGAGAGGGGATAGCAACAGGGACCCTGTTTCTGCCTATTGTAACAGATATCACTTATGAGATGGGATGGAAACAGCAGTCAGCTGCTTCTCACATTGTAAGGGTTCTGGTCTGTGGCTAAGTCCTTGCAGGATCCTGCCCAATATCTCAGACCCAGCTGGCTGCTTTGATGCAGGGCAGCTAGAACAGCCAGCAGCCAGCTAGATAAGAGCTGAGGTTACTCTGCAGCATTTGCCACAGCAATATGGTCTCCAGTGCTGCCTGTAGCCTCTTCTGACTCTCCAGTGGTCCTGACCCTTCTGACTCCTGGACTTGGACCCCTGCCTGTTTTCTTGACCTGCCTCTTGCCTCTGGCCATGTGGACTCTTGTTGCCTGTTAAGCTTCTATTGCCTTGAACCTTTGCTGTGCCTTGACTTTCCGCCTGTTGCTTGGACCTGCCCTTTGCCTCTGGCCCTGGGAACATCTGTTGCCCAGAAGGCTCCTGTTGCCTTGAACTCTCATTGTAATTTGACCTCCCACCTGTCTCCTGGACCTGCTTCTTGCGCTGTGAACTCTTGCTACCTGAAGGACTGCTGCCTTGGACTTTTGTTGTGCCCTGCCCCTTGGCTTCCTGATCTATCACCTGTCCTTTGACCCAGCCCCGGCACCTGTTCCAGCCAGCCCTTGCTGCCCACTCCTTGGATCTTGACACATGTGAGAAGGCAACAGGCCACCATTGATCATACGGGCTGATTCTTAGTAAGTGGGAATTGGGGAGATCTGGGCCAGGATTCACTGCATGACACTTTAACTATGGTACTAACATATATGGATCTCCCATACAGGATTCTGGTCACTATTAATAACAAAGGAGTAGTACATTTGGTTTACAGTTTTAAGTAAGCTGACTTCATTCATGCTTCCTTGGCTAATGGATATTGGAACACAACCTGCAGTTTTCATGATTTCCCAGATTTTGTGATATGGTTCTCAGTTCAAAAATGCACCCAAAATATCAGGGGAAGCAGCACACACCAAAATGCAGTCTGGTGTAGAAAATGGATGGAACAGACTTATGATTTAATACATGTGAAACTGACACAGAATGGAAATAGATGGATTCATCCATCCCTAGCTAACATTCACCCCTACAAAATCTGTTTCCAATACAGTGAAAGAATTGGTCTGTGGTTTTGAAATCTACTCATATGCATACTAAACTAAAAAAGAAATATGTTCCCTTTTCATCTTTCAACACTCAAATGAAGACTTTTATTAAAGTTACTTTTAAAGAAGTTGAAATGTGTTACCCCAGGACCAATGTGAAGATGATGAGTTCATAGTCAGCCATCCCACAGGCTTATTTGCTTAAACCAACTATAAGAGTGAACACAAGCTTGATTTAGTACATTCTTTAGGTAGTTAAATTTCCCTCCTTGCATCATTTTGTCAATTTAAATCACCTTAGATTCAGGTCATCTGTTCTTTCAAAATATTTCTTATGTTTGATCTTTGAAACAAGTTCCACTGGTGAGAAGAGCAGTCAGAGACTGCTTGAAAATTTTGAGCTCTATGATCGAGCCTATAATTCTATATATGCTTCCTTGAAAATAAAACTGATCAGACCTAGAGAAACTTACATTTAAGTAAATAACCACTGGTCTGGGCTGTAGATTAATTTGAGAATGTCTGACTTGGCTATTATTGCTTCAAAAAGAGTTTACTTCATCCCCACACTCCATTCCCATTGACTGAATGGATTTTATTTAATTGCAGTTGCTTGTATAGATATAGTTAACCAGGTTGTTTAAAATGGCTGATGAGACTGAATTTGTGTCTTCATAAGCTCAATGTTTTTTGAAATATTCAATAATTAAAAATGACCATGACACATTGCAAAACTAGGTCAAAACTAACAAAATGAATTTCAACAGGGACAAATGTAAGATACCATATCGATGCAGGAAAAATGAAATGCACAACTAAAAGATGAGTGAAACCTGGTTTGAAAGCAGTGCATTTGAAAAGGATCTTGGTGTCGGAGACCACAGATGAAACATAGGCCATTTCCAGATAATGGGGTTCTTGCGAGTCACAGTCCCAACAAGGAAGGGACTGCAACAGGAATGCTTCCCTCTGCATGGGACTGGCTTCCTGCAGAAGGGAGCACGATGGCCCCACCTCTTCCTTCCACAGCATGGCTGGGCATTTCCCAGGTGTGCTGGAGAAGGAAGTGTAACCATCATGCTTCCTGCCCTTCCACAGGTATGGGAGCATCACACAATCATGAGCACTAAATGGATTTTGTCCATTTAGCAAATACCTCATGAGTGCAACACATGGGGATGGGATGGCAGAGGGCTGGTAATGATGTCATGTGGAATCATGACCAGCCAACCGCTGCCATCCTGTTCTCATAAGCGAGACAGCCCCATCGTGCAGAAATGGTCATAGTCAATAGTGTGATGTGGAAGCCAAAAAAGCCAAAACAATTGTGGGTTGCCTCAATAGGTGCATAGTGTCCAGATCAAGGGAAGTATTACTGTCCCTCTGTTCTGCTTTGGTCAGACCTTGTTTGGGATATCGTGTACAGTTCTGGGTACAACAGTTCAACAAAGATATTGACAAACTGGAACATTGTTACCTCACTGGTGCACCCTATCCTGGGGTCTACAATTTTTAATATCAAATATAGTTTATCATGCCAGAGAGGTTGCCCAGATGCGCACGTAGGCAGCAACAGTCGAATGACCGAGAATTAGGTCAGGCCAGTAAAATCCCCAGTCAAGTAGCCCAAGGAGACCTCAAGCTGTGCAAACTCATAGTAAACAAAGGGTCCTCAGCCACAGAGAAGCCAACGTGAGGGAATTAGCTGGTTTTCCCCAAGTTGAGCACTTATGATTCTGGAAAAATAATTCAAGACAAGGACCATCTACATAAATTTACACTACAACCCATTGCAACCGAAGATCCTGAAACATTGACAACAATTCATAAAACCATCATGCAAAAAGAGTTGCCATCATGGAGCTTCTTTCCTTTGCAGTGCCTATTGTTCTCCCAGGAGAGGATTTGCCCTTGGGGTACATTTTCCCCTACCAGTAGTCCTAGTTTTTGAGAATTTCTTTGGATAACTCCCTGTCATGCTAGCAGACCATTTCTCTGTTAGTTGAATAATCCCCCCAGCTGTCTCTTTGCTGAGTTCCGTGTTGCTTGCTGCTTCCTGGACCAAGGACTTCAGGAGAGGTGCAGTATCACACCACCTACAACTCCTCTCTGAATCCTTTATCCCATTTTTCTACTCTTTTATTTCTTAATAGATCTTGTGTGAGTGATTGTGTTGGTGTGTGAGAACATTTTCATTCAATAAAATCATTTATTTGATACCTGTGACTGGTTCTTGGCTTGGCCTGACTCTTGGCTCTTCCTGAAGTGGAGCATATCGAGGTGTCCCCCAAGGGACCCACAAAAACCAGAGTAACAACATGTGCAGAGAAGGGTTACCCAAGATCATCAAACGGCTGGAAACCAAGCCTTATGAGGAACAATTTAGAGATCTGGATATGTTTAGTTTTAAGAATAGACAACTGAGAAGTGATGTGATAGCTATCTTCTAATATCTGAAGGGAGGTCACATAGAAGATAGAGTAAGCTTGTTTTCTGATGTGCTCCAGAGACTAGAACATAAACCCATGGATTCAAATTACAAGAAAAGGGATTTCACCTGAACATCAGGGAAAAAATCTTTTTGGTAAGTGCATGCCTTGGAGGATGCTGGACTGTCTTTTGTTGGAACCTTTAAAGAGAGGTTAGATAGGAATCTTTCAGGTGTATTTTAGCTCTGTATTCCTATATAGCAGTGAACTAAATGACCCTTGAGGGTCTTTCCAATTCTAAGACTTTATGATTATATAATTTTACCTCTTTATAAATAACATCTTCATACACTGTATTCAAATCAGCACTGTACTGCAGAGTTTGAATTATTGCAGTGATCCAGAGAATGAATGGTGAGACAATTCCATTTGTTTATTAGACAATGCCATTAGTTTATTAGTCATGAACACTTTAAGCTAGATGCTTCTACTTCTTGAGGCCTTTCTGCCCTACACTGTTATAGTGTTATTGTAACATGCACGGGAAAAAAACACTGCCCATCAGTGCCAAGTGCAAAAGGTGCACCCAAACCTCGCACTCAAGGCCTGCCCAGCTTGTCACCTCTTTGTGATTAGAACTGAACATCCAGGGAGATCTCTGAATCAAGCCAGGGCCAGGACAAACAGGACTGCCTCAGTTCTCCTTCTCTGAGAAAGCAGTCCCTTCCTCGCTCTTGTCCCCCTTTGAGTTCTTCCTTTCATGACTCTCTCCCTTTACTGCCTTCCCTAAATCTGCCCTTCTCCCAGATGTAAGGCTCAGCAGTGATTTATATTTTCCAAGTCTGTGGTACTGTTGGCACTAAAGTCAAGAGGATATTATTGGTAGTGTGTATATTCCAGGATTCAAAATAAGACTCTGTGACACTGTTTTAAGGAACACAGAACTTCAAACATTTATTGAAACAGTGTTGCTTTAAATGTGTCTTGTATCTAAATGTTTATAAACAGCACATCATTCTTCTCTCTCTCTCTCTCTCTCTCTCTTTCAATTCATTCACCATCTCTCATACACCCAATTCCTCAGTTCTCTCTCCCACAGAGCTCTTCAAATCTCCAACCTCTCCCAAACACACCACAAATCACACTCTTCCTCAAACACACTCCAGACAGTTAAAATCCGTTATTTTCCTCTTTCCACCAGCCCCTCCCCTGGGCTATCCAAGGTTCCATTTCACCAGCCAATCAGTTTAAACACTCTCAGTTGCCAAGAAGGCTCTGTTGTCAAGACCCCCTCCCATCAGGGTTGTCACAGTTATTATTCCACTTTCAACATCCTGTTGGTTTGTAGCTCATTGAGGTCAAAGAGGCCCCTCCCTAAATTGCAAACCCTGATTCCACAGGATGTTGAAAGTAAAATAATAGCACTATAACAGTGTAGGGTGGAAGTGGCCTTAGTCTCAGCCTTCATTCTATAACAAGAAGCTAGAGGACTTGTATAGAGATTTCTAGCAGCTCAGAAAAGCATATTGGACTGCCTTTCTGGGAGTCATAGACTGTAATCTTGTATGGCTCAATGTAGCATAACAGTTCCATACTCCGACCTATGCTAGGCTAAGCCATATACCAGCTTCAAACTTATCATAGAACCACTGAAGCTCCACCACCACCACAGGTGCTCCTTGGCTTGTGGGGAGTGGTGATTATTGTAGAATTATCTGGTTATCTCCTCATATTGATTAGATCTGAAGGTCTCAGTGCTGCTGAGTTCGGAACTTTCTGAAATAATGTGTGTGATATACTTGGAGCATACCAGAACAGTGATCCTTGGATATTTATTTGATGGTGAATTTAATCTTATTCTAGATAGGACACTTTTTACAGAGCATGGGATATGAAAATGTGTCTTGCTTAACACACATAGGCCAAGATCCTACATGTCATATGGCCCCACACATGCAGTGCTGTGTCCTCTCACCACCCAACAGCTGTCAAAGCTGAGGAGGGGTGCCTGCTGCTGCCACCTACCAAAGGGAAAGAGAGGGAGAGGAAAGGCAATTCAGACCATAGAGAAGCAGATGGTCTCAACTGTTGGAAGGGAAAATGAAGGTGCACTCACAAATTGAGTGTCTCCATCTTTTCCTTCCCCCAGGAGCTCAGAGCAGTCAGAATTTGATGGTTTGAATTATCTCCTCTACTGACAACATGTCAGCCACAATCAGATGCCAAGTCTTATCTTGAGAAGCCATTGTGAAACAATTTGGAAGTGGAGAAGGGGAAGGAACAGAGTAAAAAAAACTAGTTCCTTGAACACTTTTTGACATTGAATATACGTGGCAAGATTGAAACCTACTTATCGTATCTATACAGAGTCAACATGGTTGTATGTATTTGACCCTTAGAGATTACCCTTGCTCTGGCTTTGTTTAACTGAAGTTTATAAATGTTAGGAAATATGCCCAAATAAGACAGGGTGTATTTAAGCAAGCTCAAGCCATGTTCCGAACACAGAGGCTTTGTTTGATGTTATTATACGCTGTTACCTTACTGCTACTAAGGTATCTGACTTGTTCTGTAGCATGGAAGTATGATTTACAAAATGTGAAACTTCGAAAGGTATCCAATTAAAAATACCTGATAGTTTGCTGTTGACTTCAATGGCATGAAAGCTCAGCCGATATATTTGAAAGAGGGACTCTAGAAAGGAATAGAAATAATATGTCACACAACTACTGGCATTCAAGTCTGTTTCCTGGTGTGTTCAAGCATATTGTGACTCTTTGTAGGAACGATACACATGAAAGTCTTTGGGGATAATAGCTAACCTAGAAGTATATGTGCTACATAATGACAAACACTACACTGCAAATGATTCTACTGATTAGGGGTGGGGGAATAGGTTTTTATTATATGATGAGTAAGATTATTGTTCTAAACATGACCACATATTTGTTAAAAGTGATCACTCTCTAGCCCAATATAAAGTACCACATCCAATTCATATTGGTTACCATCTCAACTAGGGTACTGTGCACATGTGTTTTTGCTGTTTGTGGGATTTCTTTCAGGCTTTCTAAAATGTAAGACATATGACTAGAATGTCTCATACTAGGGGATGTTGAAAATACAAACAAACATCTTGATTGAGGTTGGTGAGTAGAATTGGGTTGGACAATAACAGCTCACCTAAACTGGGTCCACTTGCCTCAGTTTTGCCTGCAAGCCCCACTAGAGCTTGTAAAAATTACTTTTGGGCTATAATTTCCTCCAAATTCCAGCCAGTGGCCATGCTAAATAAGGTTTCTTAGACTCCTAGTCCATAAATATTTTTTTTTCTGAGTTCTTCTTTTCAGCAACTACATCTCCCCATGATTCTCAGAGGGGAAAAACATGGCTGCAATACTTGTGGTTAGTCCCAACAGAATCAACAGATCAATTAATGGTGAGTCCACATAAGTAAACCCAACTGATTCAATTACTCTACTCTAGCAGGGAAAATCAATACTTTTTAAGTCCTTATTGAAAGAAGGGTATATTTAGTGATGACTATCAAAAAAAAAAAAAAGAAAAGAAAAAAGAAAGAAAGAAAAACAAAAACTGAACTACTCCTCTTTGGCCCAGGTTCCCCCCTCCTCCCATGGGCAAAAAATGTTGTCAGTCTAGAGACAATCAAAGCATCTTTTTCTGGGATTGAACACATGATTTAAACTGCATATACCATTGCATCCAGTAGAAAATCCCTTGGTAGTCAGCCCTAAGGCTGAAATCCTTTATTTTTCTGGGATGATCTTCACTTAGGAGTAACTCCATTGAAATCAATGGGACTTGCTTTTGAAGAAATAGAACTAATTAATTCTCTTTGTTGTGAAATAAACTAATGAGATAATGAAATAACTGCTAACTTGTGCAAGGCATACCAAACATTTGCTTTCTAATTTAAAAAAAAAATGAATTAAACCAAATTTGAGAAAATTGGAAGTATATACACATGTTACTTCGAGGGAGAAACCCTATCCCAGGGTCTACAATTTTAACATTAAAATATGTGCCAGAGAGGTCCCTGAAAGTGCATGTAAGCAGGCACAATCGGAAGACCGACAAGCAGGTCAGGCCAGTAAAATCCCTAGTTATGTAGCCCCAGGAAACCTCCAAATGTGTAAAGACACAATAAACAAAAAGTCTTCAGTCCCGAGATGCTAACTTGAGAGGATTAGCGTATGTGCCTCAGGTTAAGCAAGTACCTCATCAAGTGGGGACCAGAAATTACCACAACACCTCCAAAATTCCAGAGACTTTAGCAACACCTAATAATCCCATCACGCCAAGGAAATTACCAACGTGGGGCTTCACGCTCACTGCAAGACCCATTGTTCTCCCTGGGAAAGGATTAGTCCTCCAGGTACTTTCCCCCCTATAAATAGTCCCGGCTTTTGAGCATTTCTTTGGATCACTCTCAGTCACCCCAGTTGACTGTCGCTCAATTTGTTGAGCAATCCCCAGCCCTCTCCATGCTGAGCCCTACTTCTTCAGGACAATATTACCCCAACAACACCCCTTCAATACTCCCTCTGTTCAATTTCCTTTCTTTTACTTCTTAATAGCTCTTGAGTGCATGTGTGCGAGAGTGCGTTGGTGCGTGAGAGGATGGGTTACATTTTAGCGTTTTTAATATATTTATACACTGTTATAATGCTGCCTCGATCCATTGGGAGAGGCGGGATATAAATAAATATTATTATTATTATTATTATTATTATTATTATTACCTTTAATAAAATCATTTGTTGGACATTTGGTTTGGTTTTTGGCTTGGCCTGACTCCGTAAAAACTGGGTAAAAAGACCCCGCTAGGTTACCCTGCCTCTTGCAGTGCTACTGCTTGTGCTCCGGCTAGTTTCCGTTCCCCATCAAGTGGAGCACAGTGAAGTGTCCCCGGAGGGACCCCCGAAATTAGGGTAACACACATGTTAACAATTTTGACTTTATTGGCTTCTTAAAATTATTTCAGGCTAGAATCATTTTGACATCTGAACATACATGCTAAGCATTCGGGATGAAGCTCATTGTATCATACATGAAATAATTTCCTCATAAAATAGGAAACTGTAGCAAGGGGAAAGAGGAAAGGAAAAAAAAATCCTAAATGTAAAATGTGATCTTGCATAAACAGACTTTCCACTGGGTAAGATATGGATACATTATTTATTTTGACTCATTATGGATGACCTTTACTAACTCACACATGGTTTCCTTTCCCCCCATCACTTATGAGTTAAAAGTCATCATCAATAACCCACAGCATTAAATAATGTATATCTCTTCCCTTTTTTGGCTCAGCTTTCAGAGGCTACAGTAAAGAAAAGACAGAAAAGGTACTAGCTAGTACTCTCTTTAGTGAATGGGCATCTCAGTATGACAGGGATCATTTGAAAATTCTGTCCTAAACTTGCAGGAACATAGCCAGACTTGATCTGTAATTGCTTTTTAATTAATCCATTACATTGTTCCAGGAATTCCTGCTGTGCTTTGTACATCTCTCCGCTGCCTTTTCAGAGTGACAAGCTTAGTTTTAGGTAGCAGGAAACTGATAATACCAAAGGATTTCCTGAATAAGAAATCTGTCTAAAAATAACCACTTTTACATAGTATATTGTTAACAGGGTTGGGGAAGGAGAAATGGGCCCCACCTCACCTCCTCAAGAGAGTCATACGTTGTTTGAAGCATTCATGGAAAAGCACTACCCCATGTTATTTAGCAAGATGCAGAACAATAGGATAATTCTCCAAGCTTTTATCTCCTCACACATTTTAACAGCAGTTCTTGTTTTATCCAGTAAACTGTCATTTCAAGTTCTATTGAGAAAGCTGTCAAGTCTTCCAGGCAATTGTTAGTTTATGTTTGTGTGTATGTGCGTGGTGGAGGGATACAATGCTAGATAAAAGGACATTTAGGACTCTGCGGTACAATTGCAAGAATGTTTTCTCCAAATCAAGTCACATTCTATTCAGTTTTGCCTCACTTCCAGGCAAATCTGCATAGAAGTTCAACATTGTGACAAGGGTTTTTTTTGCTATCCTCCACTAATCACCTTTTAAAATTCTAAGTATTACTCAGGGGCAAGATTCAGATGCTTTCTTTTACAGTACATCCTAGGATTTCTTATTTTGTAAACACAAATTTCTCCACCTCGATCTTTCTCAATCTACATGTAAGGACTATCAGGGCTGGTAAGCTGTTCATGTATGAGATGTTTGTATACTAGCCGAACTTCCCTCTCCCTTCATTGTTTGTATGAATGTTAAAAATAAAGTACATTGGTTCCCACATACATCGTCACTAGTACTTATGCACGTTTTCATACACATGTGAAGAAGAGTAGAGGGAAATAGCCCTGGTCCATCCATTCAATGTGTCCTTTCTAGTTAGAAGTAACAATTGGATTGTTACAAGATGAAGTCCGTGTTAAATTTAGAGCTCAACCCCCCCCCCACACACACACAAACAAGTGTACTGGCTGTCCAGACCATAAACAAACATAACAAAACCTAATGGCCATACTTAGAGGTATTGAAAAGACCTCCAGAAACTACTCTGGCTGTGATCCTACACCAGAGGCTATGATGTGTAATTGTATGAGTATGTAGTGCTTCTAGTGAATTGCAACAGTGCATAATGGGGTAGCAAGCATGTTGTCCTGTTGTTGAACAGGAACCATAGTGCAACAGGACTACTATGCAGTGGCCACACTGCTGGCTCTACAATTGCCCTGATGGCATAGCTACATCTCTGTTCCCCTCCTGAGAATATGAACGATGCACAATGGCACAGTTCAACTTTATGTGATCATAAGTTGGCTTACAAAGATGTACTTCAGCAACAGGATGCCATCCTTTAACTTCAAGGGAATCAGATTTCCATTAAGCAGAAAGTTTTGGTCTGCAGACCTCTAGACTAACAGTCTAGCTGTTGGAAAGATTTTTTTATTATTATTATTTATTTGTATTCCGCCTCTCCATATGGATTGAGGCGGTGAACAACTTACAAATAGCATGTATTTCGAAACATTTCTATACATGCCCCCAACAAGCTGGGTACTCATTTTACCAACCTGCGAAAGGATGGAAGGCTGAGTCAACCTTGGAGCCGGGCACGATCGAACTCACAACCTTGTGGTTTGCAGTACTGGCATTTAACCACTGCTCCACCAGGACTCCCTTTGTATCACACACAACCCTTTGAGGGTTTTTTTTTTTTTTTTTTTTCCATCATCACAATTTGCATCTTTCTGTAGCTCTTTACACTCCGGTAATATCCCCACAACAACGTAACTTTAATATGGTATACCATAAATACATTTGAAGAAGTGGATTTAAACGCACAATAGCTCATACTAAAATAAAACAGTTACTCTCAGAGTTGTTGCTATAGTGTCTCATTGCATCTTTATACCAAAAGAAGCTAACAGGGCTATCTCTTTGTAAAGTTAGAGGCAATTATTGTTTTCCAAACAAGGAATACATGGGACTCAATGGCCCTGAGACTGCATTGAGGATGAGGCAGAACAAAGGGATCAATATTCAGATTCTGTAAAAAGAAAGGAAGCCTCAGGGCAGTTCCTGGCTACGTGGCTGATTTAAAGGTAACTGACAGCAAACAGTGTGCAAGTCATATTATGGAAGATGACTAAGCAACAGCATGCAAAATGAAAGATGCTGTGGGAAATATCCACATGGATAGTTCTTCTGCGAGGGACTGGACTGTTCTCACCAAGCTACAATTTATGAGTCCCTTGTAGATCTGGCCAGGTAGTAACACACAAGTAACAGGCATTAGTGCATACCCATAGTTCCATGGAAGTAATTCCATTAATACAACCATGAAGGAAGCCTGCTTCTGCTGTTTTGTTTTGTTTTGTTTTTTTGTTTTTTTCCTGGAATAAAAATGTATTTTTAAGACAAGGTGTTGGGGTAATGCCAATAGAAATAAACATTGCAACATTACATAGACAGAGAGTCAAGAGGCCTGAAGTCTCTGACTTTCCATTTGGGTTTGTGAATTATTCTGCTTTGGTCAGAGCTCACTTGGCATACAGTATCCAGTTCTGGGCACCACAGTACAAGAAGGATATTAACAAGCTGGAACGTGTCAGAGGAGTGTGACTAAAATGGTAGAAGGCCTGGAAACCACTATGAGGAGCAGCTTAGGCTGAGTATGTTAAGCCTGGAGAAGAGAAGGTTAAGAAGCAATTTAACAGCTATGTATAAACATTTGAAGGGATGTCATATGGAAGATGGACCAAGTCTGTTTTCTGCTGCTCCAGAGACTAGGACATGGAGCAATGGCTTCAAACTTCAGTGATTCCATCTAATGTTAGGAAGATCTTCCTGACTGTAAGAGCAGTTCAGCAGTAGAATACACTGCATTAGAGTGTGGTGGAGTCTCATTCTTTGGAGGTTTTGAAATAGAGGCTGAATGGTATCATCTGTCAGGAATGCTTTAATAGTGTATTTCTGCATGGCAGGTTTGGACTCAATGGTTCTTGTTGTCTATTCCAACTCTGTTATCCTATGTTCTTCTTCGTGGTCTCTGTGCCTTCATACACTAGGAGCTTTAGCGCCTGCGCGGTAGCGTTCGGAAACTTCTAGAGCTTGTTCGCTTGGCGGGAACCCCTCCCCCACGCCGGTACTGCGCATGCTCCTCCCGCCGAGCAACGGTCTCTCCTCAGTTCTTTCTCGTCCGCCGTCGCGTACGGAAGGTTCTTTAGTTTGTTCCTCTCACTTTTGTGCTTGGCTTGCTGTTTTCACGGTTTTACGGACTTTTGGACTGTCTCTGACCTCTCTTTCGGACTCCCCCTTCGACTTTGGTCTTTTCGGATTTTTCGCAGTTTGGCGTTCTTCGTCTTATGTCCGCGCTCTTCAAGAAGTGCGTGTCCTGTGGGCGCAAAGTTGCCCTCAACGACAACCACAAGGAGTGTCTCTTCTGTTTGGGTGAGTCCCACAACATCCGGACTTGCCCAATTTGCCGGGATTTTACTCCCCAAACTCTCCGCAACCGGTCCGCGAGACTTAAGTCTTATTGTTGGGAACAGTCTCTGCGGGCGATAGACGAGACCTCCACTTCCAAGATGGCCGACAAGAAGACGACCACGCCATCGACGGTATCGGCGGCTGCCGTTCCGTCCACCTCGTCGGTATCTGGCTCGGTACCGGCGAAAACGCCGATCTTGGCGTTACCGAGGATCCCGAAGCTGTTGGCGGCTGCCAAGTCAGCAAAAGGATCCTCGACGGCGAGGAAGGCTGAGGCTCCCCTGACGGAGACGCCTGCTAAAAAGCGCCCTGCTCCGGACGGAGGCAAGGGCAAGGAGAAGGAGAAGAAGAAGAAGAAGAAGGAGAAGAAGCGCTCCCCGGCTGGGGACGTTCAACCTCCTACTCCTCCTCCTACTCAGCAGCCTTCCAAAGGGCGAGGCGAGTCCGTCGATCTCTCGGAGGATGAGATCGAGGACGTTCCCCAACAGCGCCTGGACTCGCCTGTGGCAGACCCTCCAACCCTGGTGGAGGAGCGCCACCGCCCTCCTAGCCGTCGCAGGTCGGCCGACCTACAGCAGAGAGAGCCCTCTGCTTCTCCGGAGCGGCGTTCGACCTCCTTCCGGTCCCGGTCCCGCTCTTCCGAGCGTCCGGTGGCCTCGCCGCCTCCTAGGGAGACAAGAGAGGAACAACCTCGCTCGTCTGCCTCCAGATACACCTCGGCGTCCTACGTGGCCAGGTACGCGAGGGAATCTGAATGGAGAGAGCGCCCGGCCTCTTATCGGTCACATTCACCATCGTACCGGGATCGGTACCATCGTGGCCCGAGTCGCAGGGAGACCTTCCGGAGATCCCGGTCACCTCGTCGACAGCGCGAATCGCGCTCGCCTAGAGGGGACGAGGCTCGGTACCGTCGACGCCGAAGCCGATCTCCGTCGGACCGCCGCTCCTTCAGCCGCTCTCCCTCTCCTCGATATCATAGGGCGAGGGAGCCTTCACCTCGGTATCGGGCGATATCACCACCTCCTAGGGTCACGGCAACGGCGACGCGCCCTACGGAGTCGGTGGTGACTGAGCGGGCTACGACAACGTCAGCCTGCCAGACTACCCCTGTCACCACTAAGAAGGTGAAGTCAGTAGTCAGCCAGCCCAAGCGGGACGCTGCTACTACCACCGCCCCGGCTGCAGAGAAGCCTAGGAAGGCAACTCCTGTGGCGACTTCGAAGGAGCTGGAAAGCGAGCGGCGAGAGGACTCACCGACCTCAGAGTCGTACGACTCGAGTGCGGAATCAGAGGTGTCTGAGGCGGCCTCCCAGGAGTCTCCTCCGCTGGGATTCGGGGACCCGATCCCAGATTCTGCTCCAGAGGACGTCCACCAGTTCTCTGCGATGCTGCTCCGCATGGCTACTACCCTCGGCCTTAAGATCGCCGATGCGGAGCCGGAGGACGACGATCCAGCCTTCTCCGTCTTCGAGGAGAAGCGACCTGCCGCGGCCCCGCTGCCTCTCCTGCCCCGGGTATCCAGACTGGTGAAGGCCGCCTGGGATAGGCCGGCCTCGGCTCAGCCGATACCGCAGCGGTTGGAACACCTCTACAGGGTGCAGAAGGATAACGCCGGTTATCTCTTTAATCACCCTGCACCGAACTCTGTGGTGGTCGAGTCAGCACAGACGAAAGCCTCCGGCAGGCAACACACCACCCCGCCGGACAAAGAGGGCAGGAAGTTGGACGCCTATGGAAGAAGGTTCTATTCCGCCGCCTCCTTGCAGATCAGGCTGTCCAACACTCAGGCTTGCCTCGCGGCATACCTGAAAAAGGTGCTCGATCGCCTGCAACCGGCGATGGAGGCGGTACCGGAGGACATCCGCCAAGCCTCCTCGGTGATCTTCAACGAGGCCATCTCCATCGCTCGGCAGCAGATGGCCTCCTCCAGGCACGCAGTGGAGATTGCCTCCCGGGTCATGGCGGGATCCATCGGCCTGCGCCGCCATGCTTGGCTGCGGCCGGCCGACATCCAGGAGGACACCAGAAGGAGGATTGAAGATCTCCCCTTCGACGGTGAGGGCCTATTCAATTCGTCCACAGACGAAGCTTTGGACAATCTCGTTAAGGCGAGGCTGACCGCCAAGAAGATCGGGCTACAGCCGGCCACGCAAGCCCGCAGGGCCTCCACCTTCCGCCCATCCTGGCGACGATCTTCCACCTCGTCGTTCCAGCGTTCGGCCCAGTCTGGACAGTCGAGACCGTCCTCCGGCTCATCGGCCAGACGCACGATTAGGCGACGCCCGGCTTCGTCCAAGAAGTCCTCCTCCGAGACAAAGTCTCGGTTTTGACGTGCCTGGCAGGACCTACCGATACCCACTCTTCAGCCTACCATCAGCGCTCGGAGACCGACCGACTCTTGCTCGACATCTCGCGGAGTGGCAGTGTGTCACCACGGACTCTTGGGTGCTTTCCATCGTCCGTCTTGGCTACGCCATCGAGTTTCTCGATATTCCTCCTCGAGGCGTTTACTATTCCACGCCGTCGAGTCCGGCCCTCCTGGAAGAGATCCAATCCCTCCTCCAGAAAGGGGCGATCGAGCAGCTCCCGCAAGAGGCCAAGACCACCGGCTTCTTCTCCAGGTACTTTACGGTACCGAAAGCCGACGGTACCCTCCGGCCGATCCTAGACCTCAGAGGGGTGAACTACTACATCCGCCCCAAAAGGTTCAAGATGGTCACGATACCGTCGATCCTGCCCTTCCTACATCGAGGGGACTGGTTCGCCTCCATCGATCTCCGAGACGCATACTTCCATATCGCCATTCGCCCGCAGCACAGACGGTACCTCCGCTTCGCAGTCGACGACACCTGTTACCAGTACAAGGTGCTGCCGTTCGGACTCTCGACTGCCCCAAGGGTCTTCACCAAGTGCATGGTCCCGGTGGTATCCTTCCTGCGGACGAAGGGTGCTTCCGTCTTCCCTTACCTCGACGATTGGCTGTTGGTGGCGTCCTGCAAACAGAGACTTTACCACGACGTCCACATGACGTTGTCACTCCTGACCCGCCTTGGTCTACGGGTGAATCCGAAGAAGTCCCACCTCGAGCCGGCGAGGATCTTGGGCTTCATCGGGGCGACGCTCGACTCGACCTCCGCCAGGGCGTACCTACCAGAGTCTCGAGCCCAAACCCTGATCCGGGCCGCCGCTCACGCGCGTACGGCCCCGACGTTATCTGCGAGAAGCGTCCAGCAGCTCTTGGGCTACATGGCTGTGACGACCGCTGTGACATATCTCGCCAGGCTGAGAGCGAGACCTCTTCAACACTGGTTCGTCCGCATATTCGACCCCCTGCGAGACGAACAGACACTCCGACTGCAGCTGCCGGAAGACGTCCGCTCATCCCTCCGATGGTGGCAGTCGCGACGCAATCTCATGTCAGGGATGCCTTTCCAACAGCCGACACCGAAGGTGACGGTAACGACCGACGCCTCCCTGTATGGATGGGGTGCCCACTGCGGCGATCTCAGAGTCCGCGACAGATGGACCGACGACGAGACCGCTCTCCATATCAACGCGCTGGAGCTGCTCGCCGTCTTGAAAGCGCTATGGGCGTTCCGCCACGTCGTAGCGGGGCGGACGGTCCTGGTTCTGACGGACAACACCACCGCCGTCTGTTACATCAACAGACAAGGAGGGACTCACTCCACAACCCTGCTCAACATTGCACTCGACTTGTGGGAATGGTGCATTCGCCTGCATACGCATCCCGTGGCAGTTCACCTGGCCGGGCAGGAGAACACCACGGCAGACGCCCTCAGCAGGGACACCTCATCCCATCACGAATGGTCTCTCTCCGGAGAGGCGTTCAGACTGATTCGGGACCGCTGGGGCGAACCATCGATCGACCTCTTCGCGACCAGGGAAAACGCGAAGTGTCGCCGATTCTGTTCCAGAGCGGGCCACGATCGCGCCTCCATCGGGGACGCTTTCCAGTTTCCGTGGACCGGGGAACTCCTCTACGCGTTCCCGCCGTTCCCGCTGCTCGGCCGGACGATATCGAAGATCCTCGCCGACCGAGCCGACGCGATCCTGGTAGCCCCGTACTGGCCGAGGCAACATTGGTTCGCACCCCTGCTACAAGCCGCACGAGACGACCTGCTCCGGTTGCCACCGACACCGGACCTGCTCTCCCACTCCGGCGGTCGAGTCCTCCATCCGGACCTGCCACGCCTGGCCCTCCATGCCTGGAGGATATCGCACTAGACGATCCCGTGCTCGGTACCGTCCTCGTCGCGGCCAGGAAGGAATCCACCCGTCGCAACTATCAATACAAGTGGCGACGCTTCCTGACCTTCGCTAACGAGAGGAGTGAGCCGGTATCGCCCGCGGGGCTCTCTACCGTCCTGCATTTCCTCCTGCACCTCCGGCAACAGGGGCTGGCGTTTCCATCCCTGAAGGTGTATCTCTCCGCGATCGTGGCATACCAACCGCCGCGGTCGGCTGCCTCGGCCTTCTTCAGGAACGATACCGTTAAGCGGTTCCTGAAAGGACTTCATCATCTCTACCCGCCGGTATCGCCGCCGCTACCGCCGTGGTCCCTCTCGCTGGTGCTCTCGCAGCTGACAAAGCCGCCCTTCGAGCCGATGGCGACCTCGGATGATAGGCTCCTGACCATGAAAACTGCCTTCTTGGTAGCGGTGACCTCAGCGAGGCGAGCGGGTGAGATCACAGCTCTTCGATCCGATGAGCCCTTCACGGTCTTCCACAGAGACAAGGTGGTCCTGAGACCTGACATCTCGTTCCTGCCTAAGGTGGTGTCCAGTTTCCATCTCAACCAGGACATCATCCTGCCTGCCTTCTTCCCGAACCCGACGACACCGTTGGAGCGGTCTCTCCACTCCCTGGACGTGCGTCGGGCCGTGGCCTTCTACATGGACAGGACTGCTTCCTTCCAACAGACGCCGCATCTCTTCGTTTGCTATGGGCGACGTCGGAAGGGCCTCAAAGTGTCCACCCAGCGCTTCTCCAAATGGGTGGTGAGGACTATTCAACTGGCGTATGAGCTCGCGAGGAAGCCTCCGCCAGTCCTGCTTCGAGCCCACTCCACCAGAGCGGTGGCTACTTCTGCGGCCCTCCTGCGAGGAGTTGACCTGCATGAACTCTGCCGTGTGGCGACCTGGTCCCAACCATCGACCTTCGTGCGCCACTACAGGCTCGACTGCCGGTCGCGCAGAGATGCCCGGTTTGGACGTGAGGTGTTGGCTTCCGTGCTGTAGGACCTGACCCGCCGTCCGACCGGTAAGCTACACAGTCTCCTAGTGTATGAAGGCACAGAGACCACGAAGAAGAAGAACAGGTTGCTTACCTGTAACTGTGGTTCTTCGAGTGGTCATCTGTGCCATCATACACACCCGCCCTTCCTCCCCTCTTTCTCAGGTCCCTGTAGGTTCTACGGCGGACGACAGAACTGAGGAGAGACCGTTGCTCGACGGGAGGAGCATGCGCAGTACCGGCGTGGGGGAGGGGTTCCCGCCAAGCGAACAAGCTCTAGAAGTTTCCGAACGCTACCGCGCAGGCGCTAAAGCTCCTAGTGTATGATGGCACAGATGACCACTCGAAGAACCACAGTTACAGGTAAGCAACCTGTTCATTCTATTCTCTGTTTTCTTGATGGTGGTGTGTTGATTGGAGTCTCTTTTTGCAGTTGGCATCTGGATGCCTTCTCTGTGCTTGTGGCAGGCTGGGGTAGGCATGATGGCCTTTGTTTTATGGAGCAAATGTTTGCTGATGAACAAATGACATGTGTGAAGACACCGAGATGAATAAGTATGTAGCAAATTTACAATTGTAAACTTTTATGACATACAAGCTAATGTTCTGTTTCTCCAGCATATGAGTGAATATAGGCAAATGCACACTGTTGGTTAGGAGGTTAATGTTGGTTCCATTCAAACCATGACTTATTGTGCTTAAATGGGGATAGTGTCACTAAAAGGTTTAGCCATTAGATGTTGTTCTCTTTTATTTTTTTAGAGAGGCAATAAAGTTATTAGCCAGAATCCCATTGGTGTCAATGGGTATATACAACATATGTTGTACCTATTTGACATTTGTGCAAAGGGCATATTGAATTCATAGTTTCCTAAGTGGAGTTCCATAAGTGCAGCCATTTTCCATGCAGTAGAATGTAATTTTAATGACATGTGACTATTTCTCAGTACCTTCAATGTACCATTTGACTCTCTGGAATTGTAGAGATCGGCGTTGTAACTTCCTCACAGCACATTGGGACAAAAAGGAGGCACATTGGCAGACAGTTAATCTGTTCCACATGTCAGTATTCCAAGAAGGGTGATAATAGTGAAAGCACTATATAATCAGTGTAGAATTACACTATGCAAACACATTGTAGCAACATGTGCACACATATTGAGGGTGAGGGCTTTTATTAATACTCATATGGTTTTCATACAATATGAAAATGTTTAGGAGATACATTGTTTTAAAAGAGGCCTAATGCAGAGGATTTCTTTGCTGATGCACGGCATTGAAAAACCTCATTGCTTAAATATGATAAGAAGAAACCACTTTTGAGATGAAAGAAAAAATGTCATAAACCCTGAGATTAATATCCATGTCCTCCACTTTTCTTCTTAAGTTGTGAAACATTTAGTATCTGTGCTTTGAGGTATTGCAAGAATGATGTAAATTACGGTAGGAATTAGTGCATGTAGCTGCTCTTGAGAAGCCAGTGATTTTTCATTATGCCTATTGGGCATAAACAACAGAGATACTAGCTCCAGTTTTATATCCTTATCAACTATTTGACAACCAAAGAAGCATGTAAATTAAACTCATTTCTCCTTTCTGATGTTGAAGTCTAAATGCCCTTTAAAAGCTCCAATATAAAACAAAACAAAACAAAATGACCTATGCAAAGTAAAGAAACTGTAAACAGTGACTTGAATTCATGACCCATTTATAGGTGTTTTGGGCAAACATATTATGTGTGGAGTTCATAATTTTGTTGTATAAAAGCAAAAGAAGACATTGCTTTTATATAATGACATTGTTGTTGGTCAAAGGGCAGAACAATTTTGCTCTCCAGAATTTTCATTTCCTGTGAAAATCAAATAGCTGACAAAAGGCTATACATATGTCAACACCTGCCTTTCAGTGAATCCAGTCCTCTTAGGTTATTCCAATGTCATTTCAGTCTTAAATTTGTTGTGCTTTGTTTGAGACAATATATACCAAATGTCTTGTTTATAACATGCAATCATTTTATTGCATTAAATTGTCTTTTCCCATTATGTCGCTGTCAAAGCATGATGATAGATATAAACCATCAAACATGGCAAAAAAAAAATCCTTTTCATTAGGAAGCATTTCAATTGTGTCTCTGTGTTGTTTCTTAATCTTCTTATGTGTAACCTCTAGGAGTTGCAGGGAGATGAGAAACAGTCAGATTGCCTGGCTGCTTTGTATTTCCTCTCCTGAGATTTTTCAATTGCTTCTAGCCAGCTTAAAATAATCTTTACACAAACAAATCTTTTCCTTTGTCTTACTTAGCCTTATCTATCAAGCCCATTTCAAGAGCTGGGATATGAACAAAATAATGATATGTGTTCTGTGCTGTTGCAAGCTACCTAAAAGATCAGCATGCTAACGTGTTCACTGCAGTGGGAAGCTGAAAAGAAACAACATTCCAGAAGCATTCTTGTGGGCTTTCAAAAATTGGACAACTCCAACCAAGCTCCAAGAATGAGAGTGGCACTTAATGGGTGCAATGACCAGAGGTGGGCTCCATGTCACTGGGGTAGTTGATTTCCTTTGAGTTGTAGTCTAAACACAACATTGAGCTATTAAAAGTGCTGAACCCTGTGCCCATAATATGTTCAGCAACTTGAGTAACTCTTTTAAAGTTATGACTAAATCCTGAAATGGATTCACTCCCCACTGACCTGGAAGCCTCCCGTTTCATCTATTTTTATGCATTCAGCTTTGGAACCTGCAACAATTACAAGGGCATACATTCATTTCTGACTGTGGATGTACGTGTTCACTTATTTCATTCTTGCATGCAAGAGCAGGTGGTTTCAAAATTTTTATCCCCAGTGGGTGAGATTACAAGAATTTTGGCACATTTCCCTCTTTTTTTAGTTCAGGATTTTACCTTACACTTTTTGGTGTTTTTATGCACAGTAGTTTTCTGCACAGAACATTTTTGCTGCTCTCTGCATAAGCCAATTTTTTCACAAGCCAAAACTCTTGACAACAGTTTTCCATTTGTTTGTTTTCAAAGGGTATCTGTTCAAAATATCAGGACACTGTTTCTTGGGATGTAAGTTTTCATGAAGTTTTTTTAGTGAAACAACAAGTAATTTTAGTGAAGCAACAAATACATTTAACAACTTTAGTCTTAGTGCACCAATGTCTTCAAAAACCGTACAGTTTTAAAAGCCTGTTTGCAGTCTGGAACTTTGCACAAAAGTTTCACTTTTTTAATTTTTTTGTTATAGAACAATGTATTTTTGCATAAGAGACAGGGCTTTCTGTGTGGGAGATTTTTTTTAAAAAAAATAGAAACAGCTATGTTTCTATGCACAATGTAGTGTAGGTATGCCAGCACAATGCTGGCATACCTGCACTAAAATAGACTGTGGCAGCAGGAGGTAGAAAGGGTGCGGGTGCAGCAGACATGAAGAAAGAAAACATGAGAGAAACAGGCTGCGTGGAATTGGCAGTTCATCCCTGCCTTCCTTCAACACTGCTGTGACACCCAGGAAAAATAGTAACCATTGCATAATGTACCAACAGAATGTGGGCAATGTGTTTTAAGTATGTTTTCCTGTATCAGTATTTGGCACAAGTTGAACTCAAGCTTTTTTAACAATCATATATCAGGAACTATCTGTAGCCAAAGATTATATTTTTAACCCAGTTCTTGCAAGGTTTCTAAATAAATCTACCACTGTGGTCTCCCTTGCATTGAGTTGCTACCAGGATGGCCACATGACAAAGGCCATTTTCACACTGCACAGTTATAGCAGTATTATTTCATTTTCAACATCCTGTGGAATTCTGGGATTTGTAGTTTTACTGAGGCCCAAGAGCTCTCTGGCTGAGATTTCTAAATGCTCCTCTCTAAACTGCAAACCAGAGGATTCCATAGAATTTTGAAAATGGAATAATAGCACAAAACAGTGTGGCACAGAAATAGCCAAAGAGAGAAGGGCTCTTGTACCTTTAATAGTTGTGGGAAGAAATGTTGGCAAGTGAATCTTGCATGACAAGCTACATCTGTTGAGATAGTATCTTCTGCACAACTGTTTGGGATACAGAAGTCCTATATATATATGTATGTATGTATGTGTATGTGTGTGTATATATATGTGTGTGTGTGTGTGTGTGTGTATGTATATATATATATGCATGGCCTCCATTGTTGTGACCCAGAACTGAATCCCAAATCACCAGCTGAAAGCCAAAGGGCTAGAGGATGTTTCACTATTCTTGCTTAGCTCAAAGAATTTCTTATCCTGAAATTCTAAGTTCAATGTTCAACTAGAACATGTCAGTGCTTAGGAGATTAGGTAAATAAGTATTGTGCCTGAACCCCTACAGCTGGCATATCTTTGAGTAGAGACTTCCCTGTCTTGATGGCTTCTCTGGGAGGTTAATGACATCCTTGCTTTCCTTCCTTTCCTCACATATGGTATGATGGAATGGTTGATGATCCTTATAAGCCAAGAAAAAGCACTGTACCTGCTCATTTCTCAGGCAGAACTTTGGGGCTATTCAGGAGTCAGATGCATTTGTTTTTTCTTTCTAAATGGTTTTCAGTGAAACACATTTTATTTGCATTTAACACTTTGTCTTCTGGGTTGATGTAGCTATATCCCAACACCCATTTACACAGCTCTTGGCACCATGCTAGATTTAAGGGATATTGCAAATAAACACATGTATATTTATGTAGAAATAAACTATATTTATGTAGAGAGGAACCACGCTGAGTTTGTGTATGTATTTTTATTGCACTCTCTTTGGAGGTTTGCGAGACTGTAGTGCTTATGAAAATGAAAGATTTACTGTACTGGCTTGTTCTCGGCATGATGCTGACAGTTGCTATGCTTTACCTAATCTTTACACCTTTGCAAAAGGCATTTTGTTCCTGACTTATGGCTTCTTGGCTGTTTTAGTATCAGCTGCCAATGTCTCCCCTGAGCAGGAGCTGTCAAGTTTGTCTTGGATTGTATGGTGGTTTGGGGAGCTGGACAGTAATGAGACCACCAAGTTGGGGACTCTAATCTGACCACCAAAATAAATCCACTTCTCTAGTAATTCTAAAAAGTAAAAACAATATTCCCCTGTGTGTAAGCATACACGTGCATTTACTAAAATCTATGACATTCTCCTCAGTACAATCAGACCTTAAAGTAAACTTATGTTCACAGGAGGGGGTTACAGCCTGTTCACTCACTGTGAAGTTGCACCTTGCCATAAACTGGGCTTCTCATGTACAACAGGAAACAAATTCAGTCATGTTCTTTTGCTTCTGTGTCCTTGTGTACATTGATTCCATATACATTGATAAAAATTCAAGAAACAAAGTCTGGAGAACATAAATGGAAAGAACTATGATTCTGAATTAAGGAAAAACATGTTCAATATTTTATTATATTAGGGTAAGTACACTGATGTTATTTATACATTCCCCGTCATTATTGTGCAATGGATGATTTTTGGAATGGATAAATGAAGTGAATCCTAGTGTTACACTCACATGCCACAAAATATTTATGATACACACTAATTGTCACACATGGTCAGATGCACACGTATGCTATGATTACATAAAATCTATAGCGGTTACTTTCTTTTACACTCATGGCTTTGATCCACTTTATTTGTTAAGCAACTTATTCATGCTCAGTTTTTATGAACAGAACAAATTGTACTAGTATGGATTTAAGTATAATCATAGAGATGAATATGCAGAACAATTAAGACTGAAATGTTTTTCTCAGAAAAATATTATTACAGGAAAACGAGAGTTCAATTGCATCTTAGGAGGGAATTTATTCAGGACAAGAACAGAACTGAGAATAAAATTTGTTTTCATTTACTAGAATATGGCCCTTTCCGTACAACATCGCTGTCTTGTTTCTGCCACAGGATGGCAGCGGTCGGCAGGTCATGCTTCCGCATGACATCATCACTGTCCCGCTGTCATCCTGTCATGGAGCATCACACTTGTACAATTTTCACAAAATGGAAATAATCCGTTTCGCATCTGTGATCGCATGATGCTCCCATCACTTCTGACCATGCGGAAGCTACAGAAGCCCAGTGGCAATGTTTCTTTACATAGCGCAGCAATGGAAAAAGCCCGGCTGTGCTGCGGAAGGAAGACATGGTTCCATTGTGTTCTCTCCCACATGGACCGAGCGGGTGAAGAGGGGAGCATTGCTGATGCGCTGCCTTCTGGACCGGGGACTGCAGCAAGACTGCAGCAAGATAAAATGTTTCTTTCCATTACAGTTCTGGTTTGCAGTCTGGGAAATGGTGTATGGAATGTCACAGTGCTGGAAAATGTTGCACTAAGTTTACTTCTGAGTACTTATGACAACCAGCTTGGTATAGTGTTTTGAGCATTGGAGTATGACCCTGGAGACCAGGGTTTCATTCCCCACTTGACAATGAAAATGAACTGGATGACTTTGGGCATGTCACACTCTCTCAGTGTTACCCTGTAAGTTGGGGGTCCTGGGAGGGGCGCCCAAATAACCAAATAAAAACACAAGATGGGGAAATTAAGCTCGAGCACTCTCTTAAGCTAACGAGAGGCAGGGTAACTTCAGCTAGGATCTTTTACCCTATGTCTACGGCTTCAAGTCAGAGAGTGTAGCCAGACAAGTTTTAAAGTAACAAATAGCATTTTTTGAGGACAAGCAACATAGAAGACAAGACATACACTAACTAACTGAGAAATGGAAATGAAGAGTTTTAGGGGAATGGGTAATACGACACCTGGTCTCATAGTCCTGGAGAGAAGAGGAGGTTGAGGGGAAGAAAGCTCAGTACGGTTTGCTGAGGGGACAATTTCACTGGACAGAGCAGCAGCAAGGCTGGATGGAAGTCCAGGGTGATACAAAGTGTTCCAAGAAGGGAGGCAGACTCAGTTATTGAGAACTGAGGGGACAGCTCACCAAATACAGCGGCAGCAAGGCTGAATGGAATTCAGGAGCGATCCGAGGAGGACTAGAAAATGGGGACTTTTTATAGGGTGAATTTCACCTACAGGCCATGCCATGCTTGGTGAGAACAAAGGAAATTTGGAACTGGACAAAGGAGCTGGAAAAGGTCAGGTTTTGCATGATGAGATTAGTGCTGGATGACAATAGTGTGTCCAGTATGTAAATGGCCCAACATAAAGGAATGGCTTGGCTCTTGGCCATGTGTCTTTGTAAAGATTCACACTGAGCAAGGCTGGTTTGCAAGAAGGTGTTCCCTGAAGCATCAGAGAGGCTTAAGTTGCCTGCCTAAATGAGGTTTGGAAATTACAACCATTAACGGTCATGCCCAATACGAGCTTGTCCAGTGGACCTCTGCAAACACGTGGCAGAGAAAGGTCAAGTAAAGGCCAAATTGTTTGATATCAAAAGGATATCTAGTGCTTTCACCCAACATATTATAACCGCAGTAACATCAGCCCCAAGATAGGTTCACCTTAGGGTCACCATAAGTCACAAATGACTTGAAGGCACACAACAACAATAAACTCATTCATAGAATTGAGATGTACTTTGCATGTGTAGTAGGAAAATGTTCATATCATAACAATTATATATGGGCAGTCCCACATTGCATTGTTTTAATACCATGCAATTAGCCACTGCTGAAATGAACTGACTGAGACCTTTCCCAAAGTGGGATTTGGCCTCCAAACCGAAAAGGTTAAAAGTCTCTGGTATAAGATGACAATACACAATGCTAGTAATTCCCATGACCAGTTCAAAGAAATTAGGTGCCAGTGAAACCCCTCTTCCATTGTTTTTGAATTAACTATCTACAGTGGGCCCTTGGTATCTGCTAAGGTTTGGACTTCTCCCCCCCCAGTGGATACCAAAATTTGTGGATGCTCAAATCCCATTATGTACAATGCTGTAGAAAATGGTGTCCCTTATATAAAATGGCAAAATCAAAGTTTGCTTTTAGGATTTTTTTTAAAAAATATTTTGAAATATTTTCAAGCTGTGGTTGGTTGAACCCATGGATACAGAATCTTTGGATATGCAGGGTCTACTGTATCTCCTATTTATTAACTGATGATGAAAAAGCAGTGAGTCCAAATTAATAAAGGAGCCCTGGTGGCGCAGTGGTTAAATGCCAGTACTGCAAGCCAGAAGGCTGTTAAGTTCAATCCTACCCGGCTCCAAGGTTGACTCAGCCTTCCATCCTTTCGCAGGTCGGTGAAGTGAGTACCCAGCTTGTTGGGGGCATGTATAGAAATGTTTCGAAATACATGCTATTTCTAAGTTGTTCGCCACCTTGATCCATATGAAGAGGTGGGATACAAATAAATAAATAAATAAAATTCAAGTTACCTGGATTCTTGACTGAGCAGTCATTGAATTGTTCCACTATATGCCTAGAGCCAAAATTTCTGGAAGTTGGTGGCAGTTTCATGTTCTACAAACAATATTCTTTCAGACCTTTCACAAGCATTATCACATCAGGATACCTCTGACCAATTACTACTGCTATGGCCTCCGGTGAAGAGAAGAACAAGTATGCATAGTTCTTTCATGCTTAGCCCAAAATCCTTCACTGCCATGGACTTGACAGAAGAGGAGAAGAGGTAGGCACATCTCTCTTATGCCCAGTTGCAGAAACTGATGAAAGGCTTTCCCTCCATCCCAACTGCCACTATTGGCCTCAGGAGGAGTAGGCAGCACCTGCTGGAAATAATCCCCTCCCCAATTGCCATCTCTTTTTCCTCATGTGAAGCATCCTATTTAGATTGTAAACAGGGAATTTTTGAATTAACAATTTGTAAGCTGCTCTAGGAGCCTTTTTTCACTGAAGGATAGAGTATAAATGCTCCAAATGAATGAATGAATGAGTGAATTTCCTGATGCATTAGAAGAATCAGTTTTCAATAGTGCCTTCACTGCCATTTGTTTTGCTCTTCAATTCTCATCCCTGCCCCCAGGATGAAATATATGACATCTAATATAAAACAACAACAGAAAACAGATAAAATGAATTTATTTTTGAAGTCCTCCTTAAAACATCTTTACAAATAATTAGGCCCTAAAAAATCCCTGATGTTATCTTGGCACAAATACTGGTTATTTGATCAGCAATCACTCCTTGCAGTACAGAATCAGGGTTAAAACAGGTCCAGGAAATCATATGTGCCAAGTCTTTATACTAAACATGTTGGGTAGAAAAGAGATAGTAGTGGATCTAACAAGAAGATAAATTAAACTGGTAAGGCAGAAACTAAACAACAACCGGTCGCATGCCAACTCACAATGTTTAGGAAAGAAAAGAAATAAGCAAAGGGCTTCTTTATAAAAATACAGAAGTATCTTTACTTGTAAAATCTGAAGCATAATCAAGTATATGGTCTAATGGAGAGAAGACAGAGAAGGAAAAAAAAACGGAAGCTGGTTAGAATGAAAGAAGAAGTTGTGATGAAACAAGCAAGCAAGGATGTAATTCTTCACCAAGATTTTTCTTCAAGAAAGCAATGAGTAATTTTATATTATTTCCTATGCAGAAAATGCTGTTTTCTGTGCAAAACAACTATATGCAAATTTTGGAAAAGTATGGCCATTTCTGCACGGGTTAAAAAAAAAGGTGCAATGCATCCTTCACGGAGGACGTCTGCACCTTGGAGCGGACTGGGTCCGGACTACTTAGCGTAGATCCACACCTCAGTCTGCTCCGGAGTGACCCCAAGTGGTCCTCCAGTGTAAAAACCTGATTTTTCAAGTTTTTCAAAATGCTGGCATACGCCATTGCATGCCTGCTCTCCAATGCAGATTTGCAGGCTCGCACCAATGCAAGCCTGCAATCTGCAGAGGGCAGGCTTTAGACTGGCAAGCTTCAGTGGTTGGTTGTGACTCACGGCCAACCGGAAGCTGCCATTTTGGATGCTGGAGCAGTGTGGATCTGCGATCACACACTTCTCCTCCTCACCCTGGACCGGACTAGACCTAAAGAAGATCCGGTGAGTAGCAGCAGGGAGTGATTCCCTTGCCACGTGCGGAAATGGCCTTAGTCCCAATCTGCAAAGAATCTCATCAGTCCAGGATTCTTCTCATTGGAATTTCTTGACAATCAAAAACATGTTTTTGATTTTTTCCCCCAAATATTTTTCAAATATCTTCAATTTTTTTCCCCTGTCCTTTACAGGAAGTTATCATAATTGAAGGTAACAATCAGTGAATACAGACATGTCTTACAAAAACAGGAGAAGATTGAGTGAACTATATTTGTGTAGTGAGTACTGCAGTCAAAGGGTAGGATATTTCCATGTTATTATCTTCAGAGAAACAGTACAGCTTAGTCTGGTCTTTCTAGGAACTGGGAAACACCCAAAGACTAATTGTCTTTGGAAAAGTTTTCCCGAAGATCTTCAACCTCCAAAGTTTATTTAGTTCAGCTTAACTTAAGCCACTTGAATGTATTACATAATGTATCATTGATCATTGATCATGAACAGAACACATGATTGCAACCTTTGTGAGCAGAGAGGTGAAACAGAAATAGTTTAAATAAATAACAATAAATAAAATATGTTAAATAAGGTATTTTCGTTTTTTCTTGCTATTATTCTTTTACTTTTTAGGAAAACGTTCTTTTGCTGTCTGTTTTATGTACCAATGACAGTATGTTTATTTGAGTGTCCTTAAAATTAAAATTATGAAACAAACTTTTTGCTTAACAGAAGAGGCTGAAAAATGCTCTTTTGCATAACATGGGAGGATTCTGAAATGCAATTTTTATTGAACCAGTTTGAAAAATACACTGTGGCATCCTGCTGATTTTAAAAAAAAATGTTATTCACATATTCTTTCAGTTGAGAGATATTCTGTCTACTGCTTAAGCTGCAGAGATCATATTTCATTGATTGTAAGAGTCAAATTCTTGGTATCATGTAAACTATAAAAAAAGATATCTCTGTGTGACATAAAGAGATCCTACCAATTTGCATATAAAATATCCAGGAGAACTATATTCAGCAAATCCTCTGTTATTTTCTTCATAAGAATTTTGATACCAATTCCAACTACTATAAGAACACAAGACTGCACGAATGAAAGTTGGATGAGGTCACCTTCCTCATATCAAAACAAACACGCCACTTCCCACAAGCCACATCTGAAAATAACAGTTCAATACTCACTATGAATTGTCCTGGTTGCATCTCAGTATCATGAATTCTCCCACTTGCCCCATCTACTAATAACAATTCATCCCAGGAGACATTTGAAAGGGAATCATAGTCATGTGTAATTATGTGTACACAGACTTTCTACAGAATTCAGAATCTTTTACTATTCAGACTCATCGTCTTATGGAGAGAGTGCACGTGCCCACAGAATTTCCTTTCAAATAATGACTGAATAGATGAATATCAGCAATGTGGCTAGGGGATGCTCCATCCTCATATTATATATATTCATGGAGGAGGCACAAGTGCACATTCATATTACCCTTATAAGAAGTAAAAATATATTCCCTTTCCTTCTATCTCTGTTAGTGAAAGTAAAATTAAAAGCTAAGGGTCTTTCTGCACTTCACTGTTCTAGTGCTATTAATTCACATTCAACATCTGGGGTTTGTAGTTTACCGAGGCCAAAGAGCTCACTGACTGAGAATGGCACCTCTCTAAACTGCAAACCCCAAGATTCCATAGTATGTTGAATGGGGAATAATAGTAGTAGAACAGTGTAGGGCGGAAGTACCCTAAACTAAGTATGTGGAGGGCGGGGAAAGGTTTCAATCCAAAACTAAGCCAATATTATTTCTTGCTTCCTCATAAAAGTCAATAAGTACCTTTTATCACCTCAGGCAGATTATATCAGTATGTTTGGACAAAGGCAGCCTAGAACACTTCTCCATTTTGGATTAACATGCATTAATAAACTACTGTAATATTTAGTACTTGGGATTGCCATCAAAAACTGTTCAGAAACTTTGGCTCAGAATGCCATCCTTTCCTGAGTAATATATGACTACTTGTCACAAAAGGACCTTTTTAACCTATCTCCTATTCACCAGATCTTGCCAACACTTATTCCTTCATGAATGTTCATGCTTCAGCAGATAGAGTGTATCACAGAAAGCAAAGGTGTTGATAGAAGAGAAGATGGTTATGCATGAAGCTCCACAATTCACAGTTCTATCAAATAGAGTATTTTGAGCCACCTCTGAAATATTGCCAATGTTGGAATTGATGGTATGCTGAAATCTGTCCTCCCCAACTTTCTGGAAATATTCATTCGTGAAATGAGTCTTAGGTTTTCCCCTGCTTCATTCTCTGTTTTTTTGGGGACTTTTTTTTTTTTTTTTTGTAATCTCTTGTCAGTTTTGTTTTTGCAATATACAGGGGAGCCACGCTTTCATATTCTTCTTGGTATTACACACCTTCCAGTCATATAATTCTGGACAAGTTCCCTAGATTCCTGTTCTGAAAGGCGGGAAATGGAAGAAGTTATCCCATAATTATTATTATTTATTTAATATATTTTTATCCCATCTTTTTTCTAGCCTTCCAAGGCAGATAACATCCATAGCAGAAATTAAACAATAAAGTTCCTAGAAACCTCACTATAAATAATCAATTAACCTTTAATTGAAGCTGCAGAAGGCTGCAGGCCTCTGAAGAAATGAGCAAAGAAAAACATGCTCAGATCCTCTTTAGCCACCTCATGACTGAGTCAGAAAAAATAATAAACCTAAATTGCCTTTTCATTGGTGAGGGACTGTGACTAGTTCATTTTCTATCAAACTCAAATTGAACAGTAAACAAACATGGGGGGAAAGAGGTTTCAGCACTAATTCATAGTGAATTTTGTGATTCCTCTTCAAATAAGAATTATGAGCAAGAAGACCAAAAGAGCTTTGATAAAACTCACACCAGGGAGAGGTCACAGACTCCTATTTGTTATGCAATTTGATGACAAAGTATAATCATTTGATTGTGTGATTGCTAAGTTGAACAGAAAGAAATGGAAGTAGATCACTTGAATATTTTACTTATTTATTTACTACAGAACTGGAACTCAAGGAGTTTTGTGTTTGTTAAGGTGTTAGCCTTAGTTTCCAACGTCTTGGCTCTGTAGAATGTTAGCCAATACGAGCCTGGGTCTGGTCTTAAATTTGTACCAAACTGGCATTAAAGAAAGAAAGAAAGAAAGAAAGAAAGAAAGAAAGAAAGAAAGAAAGAAAGAAAGAAAATCAACTGTTGGGAATCTTGGTCTCTCTCTGTATATGCCTTCAAGTCGCCTATCCACTTACAGCAACCCAATAAATTTCATAGTGTTTTCTTTGGCTAGGAATACTCAGAAGTAGCTTTTCCACTTCCTTTCTCTGAAATATAACCTACAGTATCTGGTATGTACTGGTGGTCTCCCATCCAAGTACTAACCATAGCCAATCCTGAGTAACTTCCAAGCTCAGACAGGATCTGTTGCATTTAGGGTATTTAGGTCCTAATCTTGCTCCGTCAGCAATATGTTTGAATCTACCTTCTTACTAAAGAATATTACAAAAATCTTATTCTAAGTTTGATTGATAAGTTTTATTTTCTCCCATAAACTGTGAATTTCACTTGCATTCTTATGGAAAGATACATTTGCATCACATGTTCATATGTTAATTGATATGACAAATGCACATTTAGGCCTTTTCTGCATGACATCACTATAACGCTATAGCAGCAGGTTGTTACCAGTCCAGGAGCCATGCTTCCACAAAATGTTGTTGCTATCCAGCTGCTATCCCATCCCCAAGCACCACCAAATCACCATATTCTATTTCCAGAAAAAATCCATATAGCACATCACTCCTGTCAGCCATCATAATGTGGTACCATTCGCTTGATAGCACTTCCCATTATGGCAAATCCAGCAGGGGGTGGGCTGTGGGTGTGCCCAGCTTCTCTCTCCCTCAGTGACTCTCATGGCGTAGTAACTTTCTATCACCTCTCTCTGTTTATTTTAAATTTCTCCTTTGAGTCAAAACTTTTTATTTTTTTAAATATATTTTTAAACAGTATAGGGCAACAGTGCAATAGTGTACTGGCATGTCATGCTGCTACAACACTGCTGCATTAGTACAGCTTCCAACCCACCCCCCTGGTCAAAAAATATCACCACCCAATCAGGAGTGGTGGGGCAGGGTGAAGGCGGAGCATGGGAGTGACCAAGGATACTGTAATGCAGAAGCAACACTGGTGGCAATACTGCTACCCATCCGTTTAAGGGGGAAGGGTGCAGAAAAGAGCAGCCCTAACCTGACATCATTGCACGAATGGTGATGCCACCATTATAATGGTGTAACATGCTAATGGCTTCTAGTGCTGAAATGGCCTTAGAAATGATTATTGTAATTTAAACAGAAATGCAAAACATCTCACTTCACTTTGTTGAGAAAAGTGAAATCTAGTGACCTGTGCACCAGTTCAGTCTCCTAGGGCCCTCTCACACCATGCAGTTATAACACTATGATTACATTTTAACTATCGTGGCAACATTGTATTGAATTCTGAGATTTCCAGTTTAGGGAGTGGCATTTAGAATTTTCAGCAAAGAGAGCTCCTCTAGTGCCACATCAAACTACAAACACCTGGATTCTTTAGAAAGTTGTAATGATAATTGAAGTGGTAACATAGCATTATAACTGTATAGTGTGAAATGATCCCTGCTTGGTTGCTAAATGTTGATGGGCAACTTAGAATCCATTGCACTCCTTTCATACAATTTCTTATCTTTCAAATGATTCTAGAATGGACAACCCCTCATTTAGAGTGTCCTTTCCAACCAAGGACTCTCCTTCTGACTGCCCTTCAAAGTGAAGATTCTCCTTGCGAAGGTAGGACAAATGATCACCTCAGATACTTTGAGTTTGAAGTTGCATAGCTCCGTGAGAACTAGATCCAGATTGAAATGGTAACCCCCTGTATTTCATTTTCCTTCATCTGTCTCTTTATTTATTCTCTGTGTTCTTTTTATTATTATTTTGTTCTCTGTATGTGTTCTCAGTTCAACCAGAGAGGTGTTAGCCATCTTCTGTATATGGTAAAGTTTTTTTTTTGAGACTAATTAAGCAATGCCTTCATATGGAGAGACTGCAGTTCGGAGACTTCATAGTGTCATTTATAATTCATTAACAAAGAAGAAAAATGATCGTGCATTAGTAAGAGCATGGTTCCATGTAGTGTCCAGTGGGTGTTTAATCCAATTAATGATGGTTTATGCCATTTTCATGACCAAATGAATGCTGTTTATGAATGCTAACAATGGGCAATTGTTAATGATCAGGCGTTAATTATAGTTTACTGTTCTTATAAACGTAAGTAACACCAAGTGTTTTCTACACTGTTTAATTAACAGACATGGAAAAATAAATGTTCAGCATGTTCCTGTTATGAGCCCCAGGCTTGCCTGACACTATCAATTAGCAGAGCACTTTTTAACATCAACAAGAGGGGCATAAAGCTAGAATAAAATGGGTGTCTCATAAAAAGCTTTTGAGAAGATTCTGGTGGGCCAAAGATATAATTTATTGATCTACCTATCTTTTATCTCCTGGTTAATGTAGCACAGATGGTTTTGTAATTCTTCATTTCAATTATTTTTATTCTCCCTCTCTCCAATAAGTTCAAGGTATTGTTTGTTGTTGTTGTTGTTGATGTTGTGTGCCTTCAAGTCATTTGTGACTTATGATGATCTTAAAGCAAACCATCATGGGGTTTTCTGGGGCTGATAGTATGTGATATGCCTAAAGTCATCCAGTGAGTTTCCATGGCTGAGTGGAGACTCAAACCCTGGTCTGTAGGATCATAGTCCCACATATCCCTATTTAACTATCACGGTTAAATAGGGATGGTTTAGCCTATCTGGTGAGGTAGGCCACACTGAAGGAACAGCACAACTGCCTCAAGCTGAGCTTAATATCAGAAAACAGGTTTTGAAATGTGGGCATTCCTTAATTCAACAAAACTCCCAACTATTCCATCACACTGGCTCTGCTGAACTTCTAATGGGTTGCAAAGCAATAGAATAAGTTCTTGTCATACAGTTGCTTTGTTTATTCTTTTCAGCCATAGAGAATTAATACAAACAGTGGGATGCAGACTAGGGTGGTCCCAATTTATATTTCTTAATCTAAATTAAAATCTGTTTTTCTTAGAAAAACCACATGCATGATTCCTTGTGTCTTGTGGAAGAAGATGGGGGAAAAGGCAATTTCAAATAATCTAATGAGACCTTTTTCCAGAAAAGAAAATAATACAGCCTCAGGCATTCCATCTCATCTTATTCCACCAGGTTCAGGAAAAGTGTGAATTTTGTCAGCCCATCAATCTATCTTTGTTGCACACAGTATATAATATACAGCATTATAAGATTACACATTGTACTCTGCATTAGCTAATTTGGAATAACTAATATCCTGCTTCCATATTCATAATGCAAATTAGGGTTGTTCTTAAAATTACACATTTCTTCCTAGATGTGAATGCAAGAAGCTGGATAAAGCCTCCCAAAGGATATTTAATTCCTGCAAACTTCTCTATACTACACTACAGGGTGATGTTCAAACATCTTTTTGAATATTTAGAAATGTTTATTGAAATAAAGGTAATAGATTTGGCATCAAAGAACAAGAGATCACAGAAGCTGGAAACAGAAAAGGAAAAAAACTCATAAAATTGGTAGCAGGTGCAATTCTTAACTTCAAACTTTACTTCAGCTACTGAAGGCAATGGCACATTCCTCCCTCAATGAGAAACTAGGTATTCAAAAGATATGGTACTATAAAGCCATTGGTACTATAAAGCCATAGATTTTTTTTTCAGGGGGAGGGTGGTAATTTGTGAATCAGTTTTCAGATCCAAAATGGTATTTGGAAAATCTGTGGTGTTTAGTCCTATCCAGAGAGTCGACCACTGAGTCCTCAGAATTCAAGCTATATCTATCATCATATTGCAAAATTTTCTGAAATAGAAGGGACAATGGTACAGAAAATATCAGTGGACTTGCAGATGTCTGTGTCAAGTTTAAGTCTAACAAGGTACATATTCACTCATTCAAAGGACAGAAACACATTTTTAATGTACTCTCCTTCAACAACTGTTCCCCTGTGGTTCACCACTTACATTTTTGTGCTTTAAAAAACATTACATACTCTTAGGATATATAAATTTCACTTCACAGCTATCATTTAAAATTATTCCTTATATTCCTAACATAAAAATGTAAGAGGAACAAATATTGGCCTAGAAATCCCAAAGTGGTATATTAACAAAGGCAAAACATAAGGTAAAGCTTCAATAATGTCATTTACCTATTTTCAGTCACTGTCATATGTTCATCCGACCACCATGTACAATGAGAGTTACAGCAAGTACCTAATTTTGAAAACTGTTAATTAATCATATCAATATTATTGCAGCTGGGAATGTCATTCCCCTTATATGAGTTTCTTACATGCATTTTGATAAGAATTACAGCAGTTAGTCATGGTTTCCAATCTAAGGAAAAATCCCATTAGAGATCACATTAGCCATGTTTTGTCCAGCAGCTGTAATGTGTCAAAAGAATACAAAATGAAAATGAGTGATTTAAAAGAGATCTAGCTAGTAGCTACAGCTGCTTCTAGAAAAACTCAAGAAGAGACCAGCATCTCTGAGGTAGCTTGCCTTCAGTTTCAATTCCCCAGACTAGTTTTTCTTGGGATCCTTTTATATTACACTATTACAGCACAGTGGTTTCACATTAAATGCCATGGATAAATTCTGAGAAATCCTGGGGTTTGTAGTTTGGAGAGGCACTAGAACTCCCTGGCTGAGAATTCTAAAGGCATCTCCTTAAACTACAAATCCCATGGACATTTCTGCACTACACTGTTGTAGTGCTCTTATGCCACTTTCAACATCCTGTGGAATTCTGGGGCTTTTAGTATACTGAGGCCAAAGACCTCTCTGGCTGAGAAATCTAAATGCCCCTCCCTAAACTGTGAACCCCAGGTTCTATAGGATGTTGAAAGTGGGGATAATAGCACTATAATTGTGTAGTGTGGAAATGGCCTATAAGATATTGCCATGGTAAGTGGAAGCCTATGAGTCTTTCTGCACTATACTGTTACATTGCTACTGTTCCACTTTTAACATCCTGTAGAATCCTGGGGTTTGCAGTTTAGGAAGGGGCATTTAGAATTCTCAGCCAGAGAGCTCTTTGGCCTCAGTAAACTACAAACCCTAGAATTCCACAGGATGTTGGAAGTGGAATAATAGAACTCTAACAGTGTAGTGCTGAAAGGCCCATAGTACTATGATGAAGTATTTAGCATGGAAAGGCCCTCAATCTGCAAGTACAGCCACTAAAACAAAAAAGGAGATGGGAAAACCTGATACATACACTATGGGTTGTGCCAAAGACCCCATGATGGGAAAGTGGGTTCCCAGCTTCACACTCACGGCAAACTTGTTCCTAGGATAAAGGACAGATCTGAAGAGCAATCAAGTTGTTGCTACCTTTTTTGTCCAACCTATTCTGCCCCTGGGAAATTCCCAGCTTTTACAAGAAAGCAGCTCTAAGGGTCATGGACGATAAATGGATAACTGTTTTCACTGTTCCTTGAAGTCTCAAGCAAAGCATTCACTCAGTAGTAATGTGCCCCAAAGACTCAAGGATTCTAGATTTAGTACTAAGACTTTAAATAGTAACCAACACGCACAGTATTTTTAAGGAGGCATGTTTATTGTGGAAATGCAAAGAAAACAATTTAAAAAGGTGCTACAGGCAAAAAGAAGAGAAGTTTATTCAAACCCTTATTTTGTGAATATATCAATGTAATTTCCCCTTAAAACATGACTGAGGACACACTAATATGAGGAAAAGAAGACACATATCAGAGGAGAGGAAAGGGCAGCTTCCATGGCCCAAACATTTACATGCAAAACCTCGATAACCAAGTCACATTCAATTGGTCAATCAGTCTTAACCTGAACACCCTCACTCTACTGCTGTGTAAGGAGACACACATCACCCATCCAACTGATATGTGAATACAGCTTAATCTGTTTAGAGTAATTAGTAGGGCCTTGAAAGTGTAAGCCAGAAGGAAACAGAGGGTAAACCAACGTCTATATATGGCTCTTACACAAAATGGTGACATATCATAGAATTCCTAGTAGCATAGACCTTGGTATCACAATCAGCCTGGTTTTCTTCACAGGTTGGATACAAATTTATTTTATAGTTAGGCCATGTCAAGAAAAGGTTGGACCAAACCAGTAGAAAATACTTTGTGATGTAGGTCATTAAGTGCACCTGTGCAAAGCCATGTGACTTCAGCTGAGTCATGCTGATGAGCAATCAGGGGAGAAGGTTGCATCAGGTGTGGGGAGAATGCAAAGGCTGGCAGGATTGCATCAGCTAATGTGAGTATAAATGTAGTTGAGAGCTAGCCAACAAGTTGTATACTGTGCCTGATGTGTCTGCTGGAGGCTCTGTCAGAAAGAGCAAGCAAAGGGATGCTAGAATGCCTTCTGGAGATTTTTGTAAATATGTACACATTGTAACTCAAGAATAAATTGCCTCCTTGATGGAAGAGAACAATTGGTGTGGGTAAGTTTTTACTGGCTACAGTGCATTGCTGCTAAGATATTCTCTGCTGCTGGGCAGCTTCCAAAGCTAAGGAGTTAAAGGCCATGTGGGAGGATTTTTTCTGCAGCAGAGTTAAGCAGCTGTTTTGTTTTGCTTGGCCAGCATTTTGTTTTTATTTCTACACCCACAAGATCTTCCAAATCGTAAATTCAGGCAGAGCTGCCAGAGTGTTTATTTTTGCTTTTGGTTTTTGAGTAAGCGGAATGGCAGCCACTATGTCGACTGCGCTAGGGTTCGAGAAGCTAACTGACAACAACTATCAAACGTGGAGTCTTATGATCCAGAGTCTGTTTGTCAGGGAGAATTTATGGGATGTGGTGGAGCACCCACCTAAAGATGCAGCTGAGAGAGCAGCAGATCAGCGTGCCAGAGCAACCATGATCCTGAACCTGGAGCCAAGCCAGCTCATCCATGTGCGTGGTAAGCTGACTGCAGCTGACATGTGGGATGCACAGAGGCGAATTCATCAGTGGGATTCCTGTCTCTCCAAAATGCTATGGACGAGGAAGTTGTACAACACGAAACTGGAAGAAGGGAAAGACTTGAAAGCCCATCTGGATACCATGCAGTCTTTGTTCCTCGGATTGGCTGACAGAGGTATGGACTTCGATGAGGCTCCAAAATGTTATATCCTCCTAAGAGCTTGAGTAAAGAGTGGGACTTTATTCTGTACAGCCTGTGAAGTTTGAGAGAAAGAGACTTAACCCTCGATTTAGTCATGTCATGAGTGCTGGAGGAGCGTAGCAGATGAGCTTTTACAGCCCAGGATGATTTAAAGTGTGCTTTGGAGAGGAAAGCAGACGACAGCCGGCACAAACCTTCACCTGAAGGGGAGGAAACTGCAGACTGCAGCGTTGCCAGGCAGTGTTTCAAGTGTGGCAAACAGGGACATATCAAAAGGGACTGTAAAGTCACATTGTCCAGGGATGAGGACAACAAGTGGCCTGCAGTCTGGAGGAAGAAAGCCAGCAGGTGTGTTGTCACAGGTGTGTTGTCACAGCTGCAGCAGAAGGAGCAGTCTGTCATGACTGGCTGCTGGACAGCAGGACCACCCATCATATGGTGAAAAACAGGAGCCTGCTGAAGAACGCCAGAAGAGCTCCTGTGCACTCTGTTAGCATGGCTGATGGAGGTCACTCTCAAGTGTCCTACATGAGGTCTGCATTTGTTCCCTGTCTGGGGAAAAGTTTTGAAAATGTGTTGTGTGCAGAAAGTTTAGAATGTTATATACTTAGTGTGTCATGCCTAATGGATGAGGGGTATGAATTAGTGTTCAGGGGGAATAAATGCACAATTAGCCATGGTGGGAGAGTCTGTGCTAAGGGTGTGAAGCAGAACAGACTATATTTGATGTTATCAAATGCTAAGGGTTCCCAAACATCCAATGTTATTGCCAATGTCCCCCTACATGACAACTGTTGCCATCATCTGCACTGGGTAATGGGTCATGCAAATTTTGGAGGGCTAGAACAATTGGCAAGGGTGTGTCCAGACCTGAAAGTAAAAAAAAATGCCCCAGATTTCTTTACTGTTCAGTCTGTAAGAAAGCAAAAGTAAAATCCTTTCCTGTGCCAGAACAGAGCAAGATCACCACCCAGAGGTCCTTCCAAGTGGTGCATGCTGACTTGGCAGGACCTTTTCCTGAGAGTGAGGGATGATCCAAATATATCTTTGTGATTGTGGATAGGCACACCAGGTACGGGTATGTGTTCCTATTGAAACAAAAGATGAGGCCTTTGAGAAATTAAGGGACTGGGTAAACATAGTGGAGAGGCAATTTCCCCACAAAGTCTTATGCCTCAATACAGACTGTGGTGGCAAGTTTTGTAATGCTAAATTTCAGAGTTGGCTCAGAAGGAAAGGCATACAACATAGAACCACCAATCCGTACACACCAGTGGAGAATGGACTGGCAGAGTGCGGAATTGGAGTGTTGCAACAGATGAAAGATTGCATGCTGCTAGACTCCAAATCACCTCCCGGATTGTGGGCAGAGGCTATTCTTGCTGCCAACCATGTCATTAACAGGATGTGGTGTGCCAGTATTAAGCAAACACCCTACTTCATTTTGTATGGATATGCACCTACTCTGAAGTATTTAAGAGTGTTTGGCCAGTTCACAAATGTCCTAGTTCCCAGTCAGCTGAGACACAAAGGGCAGCCCAAGTGGAAGAGGCTGAGGTTTGTGGGCTATCTGTGAAACAAGTATAAGTTTTATCTGGGACATGGTAAGCTCTTGTTCTCAAGGAGCGCCAATTTTGAGACAAATAGTGGCTAGGAGGAGTTGCATTGCAACAAGGAAGTGTACATACAGCCACTGGAGCTAGAGCAAGGTGAAAGCCCTGGGAATGGAGGGGCGGGACCATTTGACAGTACCCCACATACACTCAAGGAGCCATAGACAGTTCACCTGATACTTCCACAACTGATGACACTACATCACCAAGGCCTCAGATAAAAAGGGAGCCAGAAGTGGAGGGGGCGACTAGAGAGTCTAGTAGTGATGATAACCTGTCCAGTTTTGAGACCATCATCCCTAGAAGGACTAAAAGAGTCAGAAAAGCCCCTGAGAGTTTTGTCATCCGGGAAGCCAGAGCTTGCTTAGTTGCTGGAGAGGAGCCAGGAAGCTTTGAGGACATGTTAAGATGTTTGGAGGAGGAGCAAGAGCTCTGGAACAAGGCCATGAATGCCATGTTTGGGTATATGATTGAGCAACAGGTTTTGAACTGGTAGAGAGACCCAGGGACCACAAGGTGGTTGGTTGTCAATGAGTATACAAAAGGAAGAGTATGCCGGATGGCAGTGTAAAACATAAAGCCAGGCTAGTTGCAAGGGGGCTTGCACAGCAGAAGTTTGAAAACTTTGATAAAACCTTTTCGCCCACAGCCAAACCTGAGAGCTTAAGGTTGGTATTGGCTTTGGCTGTGAAACGTGGCCTGGAAGTTAGGCATTTTGACTTTGAAACAGCTTATTTGAATGCCAGACTTGAAGAGCTTGTGTACATGGAACAGGCACCTGGATATGTAAGTACAGGAGGTGACAAAATGTATAGGCTAAGGAAAGCCATCTATGATTTGAAACAGTCAGCCAGATGTTGGAAAGAATTGTGCAGACTAGGGTTTCACAGGAGTGTAGCTGATGCTTGTGTGCATACCAGAGGCACTGGGGAAGAGAGTGTGACACTAGTAATCTATGTAGATGACTTGTGTGTGGTAGCGAAAGACACAGGAATGATAAAGAATGTACAGAGACAGCTTGAGAATAAGTTTAAGTTAAAAGACTTAGGATGTCTCAAGCAATACATTGGTGTAGAAGTAGACAGAACACAGGATGACACGGTGTATCTTAGCCAGAAAAGGAAGATAGACCAAGTTGTGCAGAAATGTGGTCTTGAATTTGCTAAAGTTACAAATACACCCATGACTGTGGACTATCCAAAGCTGAAGTGTGGGCAGTTATCTGATAAACCTGATCTGTACCATTCGGTTGTAGGCAGCTTGTTGTATGTGACCAACCATACTAGACCAGACATTAGTTATGCTGTGAGTTTACTAAGCAGGAAAGTTGCAAAACCTAGCATGGTAGATTGGACAGCACCCAAGAGAGTGGTAAGGTACTTAAAGGGGACCAGAGACTTGTGCCTAAAGATGGAAGGCAGTGAAGCATGCATGGAGTGTCACATAGACAGCTCTTTTGTTTCAGAGGAGGACAAGAAGTCTGTTACAGGTCTAGTGATTAAGTACGCTGGCAGTCTGATTGCGTGGAGATCTAGAAAACAAAGTTGTGTGGCACTGAGCACAACAGAGTTTACGGCACTGCTGGTGGTAACGGCAGAGCTACAGTGGGACAGACAGTTGCTAGAGGATGTTGGGGAAGGTGGCAAAACCCCAGTCACTGTCCATGTAGATGTAACAAACTCCTGGGTATGTTAGTGCAGGAGGGTCTAATAAAATTACAGTACTGTGAGTCTGAGAATAATACAGCAGACATTCTCACGAAACCATTACCAGCCACAAAGCATGTACAGGTGGTGCAGGAACTGGGGCTGGAAAAGTACATTGGTTTGGAATAAAGTACTGGGTTTGCACATCAAAAGTATTTTGGAGGGGAATTGTCAAGAAAAGGTTGGACCAAACCTGCAGAAAATACTTTGTGAACTGAGTCATTAAGTGCACCTGTGGAAAGCCAGGTGACTTCAGCTGAGTCATGCTGAGTCATGCTGAGTCATGCTGAGTCATGCTGAGTCATGCTGAGTCATGCTGATGAGCAATCAGGGGAGAAGGTTGCATCAGGTGTGGGGAGAATGCAAAGGCTGGCAGGATTGCATCAGCTAGTATAAATGAAGCTGATTGCTAGCCAACAAGTTGCACACCGTGCCTGACGGAGGCTCTGTCAGAAACAGCAAGCAAAGGGATGCTGAAATGCCTTCTGGAGATTCTTGTAAATATGTACACATTGTGTTACCCTGTTCTCTGGGGGTCCCGGGAGGGGTGCCCAAATAACCAAAACACAAACACAATTCTGGGGAGAATTAGCTGGAGCACTCACTAAAGCTAGTGAGAGGTAGGGTAACTTAGCAGTGATCTTGCAACCCAGCGTCTACAGGGTCGGGTCAGTCGAGCAGTAAGACAGTTTTGAAATAGCAAAGATGTTTTATTAAAAGACAAACAAACAGTAAAGATACCACAATCACACAGCTAACGGAGGAATTAGAAATATGTATTTTCGTGGAAAATGGGTGATACGACACCTTTCTCGTAGTCCTGAAGAAGCTGGAAGATTTAGTTCATTGGAGTGCAGGAGAGAAAGCTCAGTGCGGCTCGCTGAGGGGAGCTCGCCAGACAAAGTGGCAGCAAGGTGGTCTGGAACTCGGGAGCGATCCGAGGTGGTCTCGGAATTGGGGAGTTTATATAGGTGAATTGTGACTGCAGGCCATGCCTTACTCGGTGAGAACAATGCAAGTTTGGAGCAGGACAAAGCTTGGGAAAAGGTCAAGTTTAGCATGATCTGCTTAGCACTGAATCAACAATAATGTAGCCAGTATGCAAATACAAGGTGCTTAGCTTGGCTTTGTAAGACCATCGGCTCAGAGCCGGGCGCCTTTGTTAGTGTTGCACTTTAGCAACAGGGTGTTTGCAGGAGAGGTCCCTGAAGCAACGGAATGGCTCTGTTCTGCCTACCTAGGTGGAGAATGGAATGTCCAACAATTACCGGCCGTGCCTGTGTATGTGCTTGTTCGGAGGCCTCGCAAACACATGGAGCAGGATGGCAGAGGAAGTCCCAATGGGTTTTGATATCAAAAAGCGATATCTAGTGCTATCACCGGGTAGGCCTGGGCCGAAGTAACAACTATATCTCAAGAATAAATTGCCTCCTTGATGGAAGAGAACAATTGGTGTGGGTGAGTTTTTATTGGCTACAGTGCATTGCTGCTAAGATACTCTCTACTGCTGGGCATGCTTCCAAAGCTGTGAGAGGAATCTCTGCTATATTTTTGGCATGACAGGCCAGAATCTTGCTGGTCCAGTATAGGTGGTCACAACAGGATAATAAAGGCTGTGGTCACAGCATCCATGGAGAATAAGCTATTTTCAGGTTTCCTTCCTTCCTGTTCATTTATAACCTTCCTTTTTCCTCAATAATGGAACTCAAGGCAGCCTACAACATGTTAAAAACAATACCAATTAGAACTATAGAAAAACGATAAAAAGAACAAATATAAAAGTTACTTAAATGACAATTAAATTATTTATAAAATCAAAGTTTAAAAATCATTAAAAGACCACAAAACAGCATAGCACACCACTAAAAGCCCATCCCATTTGGTTTCTAAAAGGCTGTCATCATAGGAATGTTTTGGCTTGCCAGCAAAAGGAAAGCAAGAAAGGGAACATACTAGCCTCCTTAGGGAGAGAGTTCCAAAATCTGTGAGCAGCCACTGAAAGGGCCTTCTCCCTTATTCACACCAAATGAGTCTGAGAAAATGGTGGGACAGAGAGAAGGACCTGTCCTGAAGATCTTAGATCTCTGATGGGCTCATAAAGGAAGATACCATGCTTCAAGTTGCCTAGACTGAAATTGAATACTTTTGCTACAGTTGTATGGTCTGTGAAAAACAACAACAGCAACAACAATAGCTGAGTAGCACATCAACAGAATTCTACTCTAAAAGGAGAGTAGTTTTTTCTTGGCCTTTTTTTTTTTTTAAGTCACACGCCCCTTTGAGAGTCTCTGGACCTCGATGCATCATTTGTTAGAAGAATGTGCATAAACACATACATGTAGAACTGTAAATGCTATTGTATTTTTTTTTTAAAAAAAAAAGGCTAGACTTGAAAGCAAACAGAGAAACACAAACTTTAAAATGCACACTTGAAAAGACTAAAATTTTACCTTAAAATTCACCATGACTGGAAACATTCAAAAGAAGGAAAGTGAAGGCAAAAATCATTGTGTGCATGTATGTGTATACATCTAATTAATGGACAATATCTGTCACATCCATGGACTCCTGATTACTTCAGGATCCCTTGGTGTCCCTACAGCAGACCAATGATAACTTAGGCCACATTAATTTCAATGATTCTGCTGCATGCATGACTATCACCCTTTCTGCAACTCACCTTTTTGCAGAGCTGGGGTGCAGGGATTGCACAAGCAGCCTCCAGCGAAAGGCTCTCATGTCCTGGTTCCTTCAGCTCTGTAGCTGCTGGCTGCTTGCATGAAAGCTCCCTTTTTCCTTCCGCAGTGCAGCCTGGGATTTTCCCAGGCTGCGCTGGGGCAGGAAGCATGAGTGCCGCGGCTGTGGAGCTCTGCATGCACGGCAAGTGTGTGCAGGGCCCGGAGTGATAAGCAATTGTGCACAATTTTTGGCTTGCAGCCAAAAATGAAATAGTGCATGATTGGTGACTGCCAGGTCCTGGAGCATTGCACGATTGTGAGTGCTTCATGTAGACTGCTCCTCACAGTCACACGATGCTCCAGGGGCTCTTCGCATGGCAAATGCCATGCAGAAAGTGCCTATGTCTGGATCCAATCCAGTGTCTATCAGCACACAAATACACTTTATTTCAATATGCTCAGTACAAAATATTTTGTATTACTAGATATTACTAGGGGAGAAAAAAAGAAGAAAACAGAGAGCTTCTACATTCAGCTATAGCCACACATCTTTATAAAATCTAATTTTTGCCTGAAGGGGTGAAGTTTATGATCTGAAATCTTAATTTTACAACACTAACAGACCACCATGCTTTTGGAAGTTAGGATTATGCCCAGGTGGTTAGTTGAACCTAATATATTCATTTTCAGCTTTTATCCCAAACAATACCCTTTTTCTTTCTGTTTATTTTTTGGAGGTGGTGAAAGATTATTTCTTCTGCTCAGAACTATACCCAGCTGACAAAATTGCATAAATCACACAATTTACCTCAATATAACAATAAAGTTATCTTTACAAACTCATCTGCCCTTAGAGGTAATTAACCAAGATCTCAATGTTCTTGTAATTTTTATTGTGTCTATAATGTATTCTCTATGGGGAGAAGGAAGCATTATTTCCTTGTGTTTTCATTCATTCTCTCTCCCTCTCTCACATACAGATACACACACACACATTCATATATATGATCATTCATATGCATGTTTGTGTATGTGTGTGTATATATGTAAATATATGTTTGCATGTGTACACACACACACACACACACACATATATAAGGCCTAAATACTCTATACTCCAAAGGCACCAACTAAGCAGATTAATTCTTGAATGGCAGACTGCCAACAAATAACAAGTGCTGTAGGCTATACTTCAAGGGAAGGAACAAGCAAAATCACCTCTGAGTATTTCTTGCCTAAGAAAACCCTATGAAATCCATGAGGGTCACCTGAAGGCACACGTGCACACACACACACCAAATCACAATTGCCCCCATTTGTCAGAAGTGTGAGATGGATAGATGTATAGAAGAAAGACATAAGCTGGAATCGTGTTGGTGAGTACCAGTTAGAACAGCCCCATTGAATTGTTTCTTAAAAAGGAGTAAACACATAGCTAAATCTAATTTATTCAATGGATCTGCTCTAATTAGGGCTAACAACAGGATTTTGAAAACAATAACAAACAGACAAAATGAAGAACATTCCTATTTAAACCAGGAATAAACAGGAAAGTTTGTCATGTTCAAAATATGAGTAAAATGTGATATCAAAAGCTTTCAGGTGGACAGCAAAATGGAAGACCTTTCTGTGGTTGGTATTTAAAGATATAGTAGGTTTCCCCTCCTCCACATTTCAGTGGGACATATAGCCATATTGACAAGGCCATACCTAAGGTGAATGACTGTCAAGTCAACTCCACATTACTGTTTTTGTTACCTATTTTGTTTCCAAGAATGGCCGTAGGAATAATGTTGGTATGCTATATTGGGTTGTCATCACACATTACATTTTGTGCACAATGAAGAGGCATAATATCACCAAAAAGAGAAAGAAGAGTCCCTAAAGCTGGCTAAGTGGATATGCAAAATTCACAAGGGTGGGGTTGGAGAGATATGGAACTAGATGAATTGACCATACTAGAAATTTCACAATATTCTGGGAACTGGAATATTTACCTTTTGCTAGTATTTGTACTGTCATAAATCATAATATGAAAAGCTTCCTCCAGCCCAGTCTAGCCTTAGTATACAGCAAAACATACAGAAGAAAATGCAGTGCCAGTATGACCTAGGGCAGGCAGGAGGGGAAACTCATTGTGTTTCTATGGCACATAAAAAAGCATCATTGCTTTTTTTTAACACAAAATGATTCCCATGAGGCATTCCATCCCATAAATATATCTTGTGTGAATGAGTAATACATGCAACTGGCCCTCAAGACAAGCCCACAAACAGCAAATTCTTGAAATCCAATTTGCAGTTCCAGAAGTAGTTGCTCACATGTTATTCTAGTGATTCACATATGAGAGTGACTTGTGGAAGTCATCGTTTCCTTATGAGAACACAATTTGGCTTAATAAGTGCAGTTGTTCGGTATCAGAGGGTATGCTACAATTATTTGATTTTTAACCAAAATGGAAAGATTTTTTTAATGGTACTTATTTTTTTAAAAAATCATTGATTCATTTAAACAGTTGCAAATACAATAACATGACACAATTAGAAGACTAAAGGATTGATATCAAGTAATTTTACATAGAAATTTAATGTAAAAGGCAACCCAGTGTCTTTTCCTTCTCTCTCTTTTTCTCTGTTGCTTCTTGCTTTTGCTGTTTCTTTCCCTTCATCTTCTGTCTCATCCATGCTCAAAATATGGATTGTACATCTATAGGCAGGTACAATCACTGAATATGCTTCTAGCTGAACACATATACTTCATCCACTACCAAAGTATTAAAAACGTACATATCACCACTCGGAATGTGAACATGTATAATTTTCATCTTCATTTTGTTCTCAGGGTTCCATCAGCCTTCTCAGACTTTCCAAGTTCCATATAGAGTTTCAAGAGTTTTCCCACTTTTTATATTTTCAAATTGGTGTATATTTCAGTATGACCTTTCTCCAAAGTATGGACATTTAAGCATTGTTCTTAATGTATACTTTTTTCTAAATGCACACTTTATACACTTTTCATATACAGTTCCTCAGTTTGTTTCCTCCAAATGACTGGAATTTAAAACAAACAAGCAAACCATATGCACTTTCTTAAATAGGCCCCAGAATGCAGATTGGATAAACTTGTTAAAAGGTTGATAAATTTGAATTTCCTTTCCATTCCTAAACACTACCACATTGCCGATATCTGTACGACCTACCCACAAAGATGCCTGTCTATGTGTATGTGTGTGCGTGCATGTACATTTACATATATGAAATTTCAGTTTAACTAGGATCTTGTCTTCCCAGGTCAGGGAAGAGTTTAAACCTGGGATTGAAAGGAAATCTCTCAGGTTTTCAGATTTCTTTGGGGGAAATTGTTATCGCCATGAACTACATACCTCCAGATATGAAGAAGGAGAAGAGGTGAGCTAAGAAAGCAGGCTCCAGTCAGAGCCAGAAGAGTCTGCTAGTCCTGCTCTGGAAACAGGACTTAAACCATTACACACCAACCTTGAACATTAAGAGTTAGAGACTAAACTACTTCATCCTTTGGAGTGCTGCAGGCAAAAAAGCCACAAAAACATAACAATGGTGTTGCCTGTCTTAAAAGCAAAGTGCTAGGATACAGAGACAATAAGCACTGAACTACAGCTGGCAATAAATTCGCACAGCCAAGGCTGTGTCTGTGCTGTAGAACAATAGCTGATCTGCTATTGTTGACTTTTGTTGGTCCCCATACTCTTGTTGCTTGGACTTTGGCTTTCTCTTTGGACTCTTCTCTTCATTTACTCCCTGACTGGCTTTTGATCGTGCTTGGACTACTCTTGGGGCTTTGACCACTCCTCTGCTCTTTCACATCCTCTCTTTATGACTTGTGACAATGGGCTTGATTTCTCCTTTGTGGTTTCTTGTGTTCAGTGTGTGCTCTTCTGGGCACTTGCCAGGGACAATAACAGAAATACAATACCTAAATAGTCATAACTATGCTTTAGAAAGCAATCACTCAGACATTAGGCACCAGTGCTTCCAAGACAAGGAGATTTGCCTACAGCTATATAACCTGAATCTAGGCATTAGCCATATTGACAATGTCATACGTCAAGTGGATGACTGTCAAGTGTTCTATAATGTCTCCCCTAAGTGGCTGCTTTCCTCAGATACTGCTACTTTTTTGATAAATCAAATATCTCTTTATGCCTGCTAGGCTGGTATGCTATTAGTTACTCTGTTTCAAAGTACCTGCCAAAATGAAGTGGCTTTCCTCACCCCGAAATTCTCATAAAAGAGATCTTAAGTATCAAGATAATTCTTTGTGATCTATTTGCATCTTTGTGAAACTGCTCTAATAACTGGGAAGAAGCTTCTTGCCTCTGGTTCTTGGTAGTCTCCAGCTGAAACATTGCTGAAGTCACTCACTAGGCTTTACCTAGTCCCCTTTAAACCAAAACCACTGCAGTCTAGAACTTTTACTGAAACTGCTCACAACCTTCAGAATATGAGTTTAGATTATTAGTTTATTATCTTTTTAAAAATCCTAGCTCTGGGCCATAGGAACTTCAGCTAGCTTGCTCTCCTTTGAAATCTCCACTTTCAAATTGGTCCTACTAGAATTACAATGCTTCCTACCACCTCTTCAGGAAAGCCAATCTCTCTCCCACTCCTAAATCTATTTTCCAGGGAGTGCTTATTTCCCCTGAAATTCCTTCTTAAGGGGTAGAGTTTGGGAAATATTTTTATAGCCTTTAAACCTTCTCTCCCACTTTTGAACCTCTCTCTTCCCCTTCTATTCTCAGCAACCTTGCAACACCTTGATTGCTTTAACCTCACCCAGACATAGTCTGCATCTAACTCCAGTCCCTTGTAGCAACCCAGGATTTGCAATGAGATGCTATGTCAGCCTAGGGTTTTTTAAAATTGATGTTTCCCTGCTCAAAAGCAACTGTGTTGTATCAGTTAGTTATCTGTGCTATCTATTCAGTGCTCATCGTATACGAAATGATCACAATATTTGTCATTCCCCAATGGAGTGTTTATGTGCCTGCGTATGTGAACACACTCACACCCACATATATGCACACACAAATACATATGTATGTGTGTGTATATATAGGGGTATTCAATAAATAGAGAGCCAGCATGATGCAGTGGATTGAGCACTGGACTATGATTCTGAAGGCCAGGATTCAATTTCCTGGAAGCCTACTAGGTGACCTCAGGCACATCGCATACTCTCAGCCTCAAAAAATCCTGTAATAGTTTTGCCTTAGTGTAGCTGTAAGTCAAAAATGACTTGAAGGCACACAACAACAATTCAATAAGTATCCTGTTTGATAACTGTGTATTGAGTCCAATCTTACAGACTTACAGACTGCTACCAAGATATGGAAATCTATATTCATAATATGATGTATGTGTGCATACGTGTGCTCTGACAGCATACCTGCTAATACCTTCTGTCATTTACTTCTCAGCCATTATGTTTCACGTTTACCACCATAGCAACAAATATGATTAGCAGAGCTATGACTTCGGTTCCTGAAGTGTTAAAAGCATAGTTGAGAGCAAGCTGCATTTGGAATTGGGAGACCAATAAATGTGGGTTTGGGGAATGTTCTAGCAAGCAAAAAATTGAAAGAGCAATCCAATACATCTCCACTTAAAAGCAAGCCCCATAGGGCTGAATGGGGCTTACTATCAGGTAAATTGATTTCTATTTTGGAACACTTTATCTTTTTGCTAAATGCAAAACATGTCAATAACACACTTTAGAGCCCACCAAGTGTCAGTATGACACTTTTAAAGCCCTATTTTTCAAATACAAATTAATTTCAACTGTTTAAAAATGTTTGTCAGAAAGGAGTTTTTTAAAATATAATATGGAAAAATGGAGGCAGTCTGACGAACATGAAGTAGTTCTTTTTTTTCTATCTGAAAAAATAATGTGTGTGTTGCCTCTGAGAATTTCATTACTTGCTCAAGTAAAAGCTATATCATCTGGTTTTGTGTGATGAATGAACAAATAATTAAGTCTGATACCAAATCTCTGATTGTGATCGTTACTAATAAAAGTTAAAAATACAGGCAGGAAAAATTGTCCACTGATTAATCACTAATTAATCACTAATTACTCACTGATTACAATCTTTATCACAGATAAGCTTTTGGGACAAGTAAAGTAAAACAGCCTAAAGAAAAATGTCCAATAAGTGTTTGCAGACTTTGGGTGTATAATGAATTCTGCACTTTTTTTTTTTTTGGAAGAGTCACTGAGTACTTAGAAATCTGAGAAGTCAAGCTTTTGAGGGTACAGGTGAAGCAGAACTGAATCAGAAACTGGAAGCAATGTGTTACAGGTAATAAGAACATAAAGGATGTCACATATCAAAAATAACATAACAAGTAGGCAACATTTGCTACTTATTTTTGAAACTATATTTAAAGAACAATTTTAGGTACATCAGAATATGTTTTCAAGTTTTATGCCACTTTCTTATCAATGTTAACAATAACAAATTATTTTGGTGTATGCGTGTATGTACACAAGGGACATATACCAAGTTACATAACTGCTCTGTTCCATGGTGGCAAGGACTCAAATAAACACACCAATAGTGCAAGACGGGGGGGGGTGGGGGGTTGAGAAATGAAGCCAGTCTACAGTCACACAGAGAAAATTTATGAGAGCAAAAGCTTAGTCAAAGCAATCTGGAATCTAAGCACAGAAGGCAATCCAAATGGGATCAAATGCAAGTCACTGCAAATAATAGTCTAAACAGAGAAGGAAATGTCACATCGTGTCAAGTGGAGATTGTGATGCTGTAGTTCTGAAGTAAGGAAAAGACCTTGGCTATGCTGTTCTACAGCTGCTATAAATCAATACAATTGAGCTAATCAACTCAGCATTTCCCATTTAAGGCAGACCAAGTTCTCTTCTGTCCCTTTGTTGCTTCTGTTTCAGCCTGTGATGTTTTGAAGAATGAAATAACTCAGTCTCTTGAATTCCTCTCTACAGGGTCACCATGATATGGTCTGGTTCCACTTTCAGTGCAATTCTAATAGCTTCTTTGCAGCTGTACCTCTAGTCCCTGGAGCTTGGCTAACAGGCAAGGCCATTTTGTGTGGGTGTTTATTGGGGAAGGTTTGAGGGAAAGGTCCTGAGTGTCTACTTAAGTGTCTACTTAAGACTATTAGATGTTGATGATGAGGGAACTGCTGCAGTCACCTGCAACAGCTGTGGTATATTTGTGTTCTTTCAAGAGGTTATGGGTGGCCACACCTGCAGCAAGTGCAATTTGCTAGCCCTTTTGGGAGAGAAGGTCCAGTCATTTGAGGTCCATGTGTCTACTCTTCAGCATATTAAGAAGCATGAAGTTTTTTGGACAAATGGAATCATTCCTGCAAATCCTAAAAGGAGATATGTTGTGGTCCTAGGGAATTCCCTGCTGAGGGAAAGAGAAACAATGGTTTGGAGGCGTGACAGAAGTGTGCTGTCTCTCTGGGGCAAAAATTAATGATGTAACAGACAGGCTGACAAGACTCATCAAGCCCACTGACCGTTACGTCTTCCTTTTGGTCCACATGGGAACCATTGACACTATAAGGCATGGCCTTCAGGTTTCTCACAAGGGATCACAAGACACTGCCTACGAAGCTGAAGGACCTTGATGCACAGACTGCTATTTTGTCACTCCTTCCAGTTGAAGGACATGACCCAGGAAGGAAGAGGAGGTGAACAACTGTGCAGATATAGGGTGGGTGGGTTACACCTCGATCTAGGAATCTTAGTAGACCACAAGCTGAACATGAATTAACAGTATAATGCAGCAGCAAAAAAAAAAAAGTCAGTGCTATTCTAGGCTGCACCAATAGGAGCATAGTATCTGGACTGACAGAAGAAATAGTACCATTCTATTCTGCTTTGGTGAGATCTCACTTAGAATACTGTGTCGAGTTCTGAGCACCACAATTCAAGAACAACATTGATAACCTGGAACATGTCCAGAGGAGGGTGACCAAAAGTGGTATGGAAACCATGCTCTCAGAGGAATGACTTAGGAAGCTGGGTATGTTTAGCCTGGAGATGAGAGTGTTAAGAGGGCACATGAAAGATATGTTTAAATAATTGAAGGAATGTCATACAGAGGATCGAGCAAGCTTATTTTCTACTGCTCTAGTGGCTAGAACATGGGGCAATGACTTCACACTACAGGAAAATAATTTCCACCTAAGCCTTAGGAAGAACCTCCTGATGGTAAGGACTGTTTGACAGTGGAACAGGCTGCCTCAGAAAGCTTCTTTGGAAGCTTTTAAACAGAGGTTGGATTGCCTTCTTGTCAGGGGTGCTTTAATTGTGTAAATGCATAGCAGCAGGTTGAATTGGATAGCCCTTGTTGTCTCTTCCAAATCTATGCTTCTATGTGGTGGCTTCCAAGCTCCTGATGCTCCTAGATAAAACAAGTTATCAGTTTGGTTTCAGGCCTGGTTTGGGGGCATAGACAGCTTTGGTCACCTTGGTGAATTATCTACACCAGAAACTATGCATGGGAGTGTATTGGTTTAGTATACCATTGATCATAATACCTTACGAGATGGATACGTGGCACCATTTTATACTGACTTCATTTCTTTGAGGAAGATGAGCTCAAAATGTGGTGCTGGGGTATGCCTGTTTTTAAATTGCTTTTGAAAACTTTTTGTTTTTGTTATAATCATTGTCTGTTACCTGAACTTTCTTTTAAGTCAGCAGTTCTCAACCTATGGGTCGCGACCCCTTTGGAGGTCAAATGACGCTTTCACAGGGGCCGCTGCTGCTCTATCCCGACCTGCCCCCTTTTGAAACAAGGTCACTCATCCTCCCACCAAAAGCCAGCCCCCGCTGGTATTTGGTGGCCTCACAGCCAATGGGAGGGCTGTTTCTGAGACCCCACACTGGGAGGAGGGGAGAAGAGGTGGCTGTTGCTCCAGGCGGGGGGGTTGCGCTGTTGGAGGAGCGCCACCCCTCCTCCTCACCGCTGCCACCACCCCACCAGCAGCCTTTCTTGCTTGGGCCTCCTCCTCCTTTTCCTCCTCGGCGCAGCAGCCGAGCACGGGCAGACGGGCTCTGAAGTAGGACACGGCACCATCTTTTCCTCCCCCCGTGGAGCTGCCAAGGCAAGTGAACAAGCACTGGGTAGGAAAGGATGGCAGCTGAGCCTGCGCCTGGAGCGAGGCCCTGCAGCAGGAACAGGGCCGCAGGCGAGCGGGAAAGCTCCAGGCGCCCCGCGACAGGAGGAGGGATTGCGCTTTGCGCGGAGAGGGGAGAGCCTGGTCGGCGCTGCCTCTTGCTGGGCTCGCCCCCTCCCTCCCTCCCTCCCTCTGGGCTCTCGGTGCCTGCAGCACCATTCATGGCGGGCGGCTTGTGTTGCCTTTCCTGCCCGTGCTTTGGGTGAGTGGCAGAGAGGCAGAAAGAGACGAGCCACACCCCCTCACACTGGGTTTGCTATCATGGGAGTGCGGGGGGGCAGCAGCACTGGGGAGGGGTCTGAGCCCCCCAGGCCCCCGCCCTCACCCTCGCCCTCGTCCTTGCGTGCGTGCCAAGCACTATTGTCAGCTTCCAGGGCTGCCATTTTGTCACTGGTGTCACTGACTCGGAAGGGGGGTGGAGAGCTGCAAAAACACCTCAATCAGGTGCCGTTCGCATGGGCATTGGACGGGGGGGCAGGGTTGGCGGGTTGCAGGAGGGGGGAGGTGTTTTGATGGGGGCCTTGCATGGGACAGGGGGCAGGAGTGTCCATCTGCCAGGAAAGAGAGCTGCGGGTTGGAGCAGCTTCCAGGCAGCCCGGCGCTCCGCGGAGTTTGGCAGGTGGGCTGGGTGGCAGCCCAGTACGGGTCTCAGCCCCTTTGATGGAGGCAGGGAGCTCATTGTGTTACCCCAGGGATTCCTGGCTGAGCCTGTAAGAGGAGTTTATTTCAGAACAAGGGGGAGACCTCCTTTTCCTAGGAGATGGGCAGTCTTCTCTCTCTCTTTCCAGCCTACTTTTGGAAACTTCTTGCTTGAATTTTGCATTGTAGTTACTTGCCCTCTTCTCATTTGCCCACCCACCTACCCTCCTACCCAATGGTAGGCCCACCTTAGGGTCAACATAAGTCAGGAACAACTTGAAGGCACACACAAGAAGCTTGTGTTGTCCCCCAAGATGTAATTAGAAATAAATATTTCACAATATGTAATTACATACTGTTTTTGTGATTAATCACTATGCTTTAATTATGTTCAATTTGTAACAATGAAAATACATCCTGCATATGAGATATTTACATTAAGATTCATAACAGTAGCAAAAATACAGTTATGAAGTAGCAATGAAAATAATTTTATGGTTGGGGGTCACCACAACATGAGGAACTGTATTAAAGGGTCGTGGCATTAGGAAGGTTGAGAACCACTGTTTTAAGCTATGTTGTGAACCACCTCAAGGTCCATGTTGGGAAAAAAGTGTGATGTAAATGAAATAAAGCAGTAGTTCTTAATCTTTTCTTTACTGTGAATGCTGGGCAACTACAAGACTTAACTCTAGATTTAAATACTTAAATTTAGTTTTAAACATTTATTTATTTAGGGCTTCTGGAGACCAGGATTCAAATGCCCGCTCAGGCTGGGTGACCTTGGGCAAATCACATTCCCTGAGCCTCAGAGAAGTCAAAGGCAAAACTCCTCTGAAAAAATCTTGACAAAATCCCTGTGATAAGTTCACTTTAAGGTTGCCGCAAGTTGTAAGTGACTTGAAGGCTCACAACAACGAAGTGCTGCTGACATGGGAAGGATCCTTCTAGCCATCATGTCTCTCCTCTTTGAAAACTGACTTATGGCAACCCTAAGACAAACCTATTGTTGGGGTTTTCTTGGCAAAATTTGTTTCTGTTGCTCTCCAGCAGGACTTCACAGATCCCCTGGGAGGGCTTGACCGACCTCAGGTTAAGAACCACTAAAATAAAGGAATAAATCAATTTCTGACTAACCTAATTAACAGCTCTAGCCGGTAAAGGCTTTAGTATAGACATCCTTCTAAAAATTGCGTATGTATGAAATACTAATACTATGGTATTACCCATCTCATCTGCAAAATTAAGTGTTTAATTTACTCTCTCCATACATCCTAGATAGTCACACCAAATATGAATTGATTTAAAACAACAATAGTACAATCACTTGCATAATATCAGTGCATTGTGTGGGCAGCCAAACCTGATACAGCTTATTCTGTGTGGGAGTATACATCACATATAGTGGAATATTTTTTTTTTTAAAAAAAAACCTCTTCCTCCTCTCTCCTTCCCTCCACCTCACATTTAATTCTGTATACATTGCCTTCACCTTGACAATGTCTTTGTGAGCTTGTGAAACCAGGCTATCACAATAGAAAACCCAACAGGCTAGGCAGCCTTTCCTCAGAGTCCCTAATGAGTGAACGTGTTATACTTCTGGAAAAAATAAAAATAAAAATAAAACCCCTACAACTGACTGTGGTGTGTATTTCAAGCCATCTGAGCTGTGCTGCCTGAGCTTATTTAAGCTCTGAGAATGCTGGGAGAACAAGCAAAGCCTACAGACACTGGGGTTACCATTGGCTGGACTTGAGGCATAATTGGCTCTCCAGAACTAGCAGTGCTTTATGTGGGTGAGTACATTCTGAACACACACGATTGTTGATTTGTTTTCCCTCTCAGTTTTTGAGCTGTTTTCTTTTTCCTTATAAAGGTAAAAAATAAAAGGAGCACTCAATATGTTTATAAAAATGAAAGGCATACTATAAGCACTACCAAACTTCATACTATGTTTTACAATAACAGTACCAAAAAGCCAAGTAACTCCCTTTTTTTTAAAAAAAAGGCAAGAATATTTTTTAAAGATATTGTTTAATATTAGTTGTCCAAAAAAACTTGCTACAACACAATCTACAGAAATATTTCAAATGCAAAAAAAAAACTTGATCTGTGCAGCCCAATCATATTCTTTTGTTACCCTGTTCTCTGGGGGTCCCGGGAGGGGCACCCAAACAACCAAAACACAAACACAATTCTGGGGAGAATTAGCTGGAGCACTCACTAAAGCTAGCAAGAGGCAGGGTAACTTAGCAGGGATCTTGTAACCCAATGTCTACAGGGTCAGGTCAGTCAAACAGTTTTAAAATAGCAAAAATGATGTTTTTATTAAAAGACAGACAAACAATAAAGACACCACAATCACACAGCTAATGGAAGAATTGGAAATAAGAATTTTTGGGGGAAATGGGTGATAGGACACCTTTCTCATAGTTCTGAAGAAGCTTGAATATGGTAGGGAAGAAACTCAGTGCGGTTCGCCGAGGGGAGCTCACCAGACAAAGCGGCAGCAAGGAGGGATGGAAGTCCAGAGGGATCCAAGGTGTTCTCAGAATCAGGGAGTTTATATAGGGTGAATTGTGACTGCAGGCCATGCCTTACTCGGTGAGAACAATGCGAGTTTGGAGCATGACAAAGCTTTGGAAAAGGTCAAGTTTAACATGATCGGCTTAACGCTGAATCAACAATAGTGTAGCCAGTATGCAAATGCAAGGTGCTTAGCTTGGCTTTGTAAGACTATCAGCTCAGGGCCAGGCGCCTTTGTTAGTGTCGCGCTTAAGCAAAAGGGTGTTTGCAGGAGAGGTCCCTGAAGCAATGGAGTGGCTCTGTTCTGCCTGCCTAGGTGGAGAATGGAATGTCCAACAATTACCGGTCGCA